>OY986057.1:19663280-20263280 GCA_963920205.1 Stenodema calcarata | reverse complement strand
TTACACAAATCTCTTGGAGCCAAAACGCATTGGGTCGTAAAGAAGTATCCATTTCGAACGAAATGAAGCTTAGGGTGGGAAAGAAAAAGAGCAATGCATTTGTACGGGAAAAGCTAAGACATTTTTCAACGACAGTTGGAGACATTTTTCAACGACAGATTTTGGTTCATCATCTTCGATACTGAACCGTTGGAATCGAACAAAGAAAAAAAGTTTGAGGTTTTACCTACGTTTCAAGATACGTAGATTCAGAAAGTCGAATTTAAACAAATCCGTCCTTCCACCGTACGCGGCACTTTGCCCAGTTAGCGTTTTGCTAAAATTACGAAATTTGGTTTACGGGTACGGACCAACCCTACAATGATCCTCGAAACTTTTCATAAACCTAGGTCCACTGACCCATTGGAAGAAGTTCAAAACAAATTTTAAAATTTTGAAAAATTCATGTCACGAAAAATTCAAATGGAACGGTATTTTTTAAGACCATCCGCAGCTTTGTACGACCAGCCGTTTGTACGACCAGCCGTTCATATATGAAAATCTGGGAAATTTTTTATTAATAAGTAGGTGTTATTAATTATTAGATATTCATTATTATTCATCAACTCGATATCTGAAAACCACGTGCTGTTCGAATCAGCTGGGCCAGTATGAACATTGACCCGACAGGCTGCCACATGATTTACCCTCATTTTGGTGAATTTTGATCTGCTCCAACTTTGAGCCCTCATTGTGAACGAACGGCTGGTCGTACAAAGCTCCGGATGGTCCGTAAAGCTCCGTAAACCAAATTTAGTAAATTTCACAATGAGGGCTCAAATTTGGAGCATATCACCCTCTCGAAGTTGAAGACTGTAGTCTGCAATACCCCTAGTGCCGTCCTATAGTAATTTACCCATGTTTCTTATCCGTGGTGCCTAAATTGTAAAGTTTTTATCATTTCTTCCTTTTCCATAATCATATTTCAATTTTGTATAATCTGTCTGTATCACTGACCATTAATGTAATTGGGCTTGCCCGTAATAATGAAATAAATAAATAAATATCAAAAGTCGTCCACATGAGGGTGAATTATGCGGCAGCCTGTCGGGTCGTTTTTTGAACCCGGGGTACCTCGCAGGGGGGGGGGGGTAGATTTCACGATGTATAATATACACGATATAAATATTATCATCTATACGACTATAATCTACGGACTCGAATGAAAGTTGTTGACGAGGAGATAATATACATTCAAAATTTGCGTACTTTAAATAATAGTAATCAATCTACCATTTAGTTATCTAGACAGAAGGGTGATCTGCACAAAGAAGATAATATACCGTTGTGTCAAGAATTTAGTGATTTTTTTCAATTTGATTTTCTGAATCTACATATATTGAAACATAAACCAACGAATTTTGTGGAGGGGTTGAAAATGTTTCTTCTTTGGTCGATTCCAATGGTTCAGATAAGAAACCAAAACTGGCCGAGCCAATCTAATAAGACCTCGTTACTGTGAAAAAATTTCTTCAAGTTTTAAAAAAAAAGTTTTGTCTTTACCACGTATGTGATGATTAAATACCGGATTTCTATGCAGCATAGATGCCCCGAATATGCCATAGAATATGCACTAAAAACTAATTAAATATGCGACAAATATGCACACAAAAAAATTGTGAAATTCGAGAAATTAAGTTTCAGTACTTGGAAAAAACCACTCTACCAGTAATTTCAATAAGGTATGATCAGAATGTAATTCTCATTTCGTAAAAATATTTTGTAATTGCTGCTTTTACAGAACATTATTTGTTTTACTATTTAAAACTTTTTGCAGCGTTCACACTATTCATACGTGTCAAAATCTCACAATCGGTGACAATTACTACTGTTTGGGCTGGTAGGTAGTGGTTATTACTTGCCCCAACAGAGTGCTCACCATGATGGCTGGTGGGAGCCGTTGTTCGGCTGTCCAACCTGTTCCCCCGTCCCAGCTCGTTGATAAAGACCGGTTGTTATCACTTACCAAGTTGCTGTACTGTTATCGTAATTATAATACCGTTTATTTTATCGAGTGTCATCCGTTCTCTTGTGTAAATTAAAGAGTTGTTATCCGGTGTTCATTTCGCGTGATTATTTCGTTTACCCGTTCAAACAACTACTCATGTTACTTTCACCATATTATTATTTAGAAATAACACGAGTGGGAATATCCAAAGTTGAAAATGAGTATCTTTCAACTTTTCTGTACATACTTCTGTCAATTATAATCAAACTTACCTGGCTCGAATTCTACTATTTTCTTGGCATAGAACTAAAAGTACAACTTGAAAATGGAACACAGCAGTTTTAAAATAAATGTCTATCTTTTGCATCTTCTTTACAGATTTGCCAATTTTTCAGAATTAATGCATACAAGAATACACATTTCAAGGTTGTCTTGAATGAAGTTGTGACGACGGTCCGAGAGAATGTGTTTGTAAACGGAAAATTGCTTAAAATAACTAGGTAAGAATGTTCCGTCAATTTACTGGGTACATCCTCTACCATTAAAATCTGGTTAACGTTCTTTAATGTTTCTAGGCCATTATTTTTCTGCAAGAGTATGGACAACGCATAGAGTATGGAATCGCCAGCATTTTTACGGAGCATGTCTCGATCTACTCCAAACTTTGTCTCAACTCAACACCACCTTCCTCTAACCTAGTTAGTATTAAAGGTATGAACGACAAGTGGTATTTGATGAAGGCTGAGTGGGCGGAAAACGCGGGGATTTCCGACCCATTCCAAGACTTTTTTAACACTTTGTGATCCTACTCAAGTGATCAAAATCAATCTCTCCGTCTGATTTTCGTACTTAGGAACTTTATTTTATTTTCTTTCAAAAGGTCGTCAAAAATCGTAAACGTTATTGATTATCCATAAAATATGCAGCTTTACGATTTTTTCCCAGAATATGCAGCGTCCAAATATGCAAAAATATGCAGAATGAAATTCAAACAAAAGCATCTACAGAAGGCAACTCGGAAAAAGAAAGAATTTGCGCTCGCCTTACATGAAGCGAAATGGATATGCAATTGCATAGAAATCCGGTCTTTAGTGATGATCCAACTAGTTGACTAGTTGGATCATCACTGCTGGGTTGGTGTTTCCTCGAAAGTTAAGAATCACCGCCGTTTTCAGCTGTTTAGCAACCATGGACCTTCATATTATTCAATTATTATTGAGCAAAATAATTATTTTCTTATTTGTAGTATGCTGCTACATTCTTCATGAGTTTAATTTTGGTACTGTGGACTTCGGTGTTGATTGTTGAACGTGCATGCATGGTATTTCCACTGGAAATCAGGACATGTACCCATGATCCTATATCATGGGAGGTTTCCATCATCATACGAGGTATGATTACTTAATGTTCCTCAATTTAAGGAATTTTCTTTGTTTTTATTTCAAAAAACTCTCATCCCATAACATTTTGGCGAGAAAGGACTTGTTCAGCTGGCTAGAAACAGTGCTTCGAAAAAGAACCGGAGATTGGACCTGGAGAGGAAATACATGAGTTGAACCCCACAGACATGGTTGAGTATAATGGGTCTTCTCAGCCTACTGGCGAAGAACCAATAGAGATTGATGATTATGCTGCAGGGGATTTGGGGATTGACGATTAGTGAACCGATCAGGTTGTTCCACCCAAACTTTCGATAAAACTGACCTACTTGACAACGAAACGCACCGGATGTCCCATCTTGACGCCTTTTCCCCTGCTAATCAAACCAGATTGAAAATTCTCTATAGAACTTCTTCAGGAATTGAAATCTGCCACCAACACCTATTGCCACATAATTTACGACTGTCTTCCCCGCAAACCTCCTCGATGAGGAGGCGCCTGTTTTTCTACTTAAACAAAATCCACAGTCGTGCAACATGGCTACAAGAGCGAATTTTCTAAGAAATAACTGGTTTTTTTACAACAAACTTTGTCTCCATTTTCAGCCGCGTAACACCTCACTTTATAGATTTTTCAACGCTGATGTAGTTCATGGTTCATCTACTCTAATCTGATGAAGGAATGAGATGGGTATCGCAAATCTGACCGACCGAATTTGATGCCTATTTGGAAAGTGTGAAACCACCTGCGAACATAGCCGTAAGTTGTGTATGAAATTCAATCAACTCAGATTCATCGTTCACAGAGCTTATCACATCATCATCGTACACATCATGAAGCGATAGGTACTGCTGCAGCACGCGGATAACGGGGTTGCTCATGTTGAGCAAGAAGTCGGATAACTCGATTTAAATCTACATCTAGTGAGTGACAAGGATGTGTTCTCCAGATGAAGCGTTGAAACCTTCGATTTTCTTCTGCAACGTTGATCTGCAGAAACATCCGCTTAATATCAGCAGTGATTACAAATTTGAACAGTCGAAAAGGATCAAAACATTAAATATATCTGCGTGCAATTTTGGCCCTACAAATATTTAGGGAGTTTGACGAGCTCGTAGGTGAAGATGTGTTGAATACAATGCGGAGTGGTGTTGCTGGGTGCTCATGACGATGGACTCCATGATGAGGCGTGAAATATGCACCCTCATCCGAGATGTCTGAAGCATGACCACTGCGTGAGACAGTACCATCATCATGCACGTACTCCTCAATTAGCGATACATATAAATTACGCAGGTTGGGGTTCCGACAAAGTCAACGCTCAAGTGAGATGAACTTTGCGATACATGCCTCCTTTGAGGATCCCAAGAAATCAGGAGATGAACAAAAGGGAAGACGAACTGTGATGGTTCCATCAGGATTGCGGACATATGTGTCAATGAAAATGCGTTCGCACTGTTCATCTGCTATTCTCGGACGTTTGCGTTGAAACATCTTCCATTGTCCACAATTTTTGAACAAGGGAGTCCAATGAAGGTAGAGTGAAAAAACAAAATGATTCAGAGGATTGATGTCTGGTTGCTAACGTACTAGGTACGTCCCACTATTACTTACCTTGCGTGTTCTTACCACATCCCTGACTTCTGTGGTGTGGAGACAAGCAATTGAAACAAAATTTTAATATTGTGTGATTTAAAGTAGTTCCAAAGGTCATAAACATTCAGTTCTCTGAATTTAACACACAGGTGCAGGGAGTGATTATTGGCGGAGGAACACAACGGAAAGCCATTCGGAGAGACTCTAGATTTAGAAGATGCGGGATGCGAAACACTTGACGAGTTGGGTTCGTGAGCCAACAAAACATGAGAGTATCGCAAATGTTTATCAAAATTTGACCTCGTTTTCCCAGTTGACGCTTTATTAGAAACAGTAGCACCCCAACTCAATATTTTCGCCTGTGCAGTGACAAAAGTGACAAAATCGGAAAATCCTGGAATATTCTCGTTTGAGCGGTTATTGTTCTCAAATAATATAGTGGTTGAGAAGTCAAACAAGTAATCAGCAAGGTCATTAAATTTTATCTGTTTCAATGAATTTACGAGCTCGACAAAATTAAAAAGAAATTCATCTAATGATTTCTCAGATTCAGCGAAAAGAGACTTGAAAGTCAACACCTTTTCGAGATGAGTGGAAGCGAGCGTCCTCTTATCTTCGAATCTACTCTCAAGCGTCTGTAGAACGAGATAATAATTCTCGGCAGTAGGCGGAATTGAGATACACGCTGACCTAGGTGAACCTTTCAAATGCGTGTTTTTTCAACGTCACTATATGCGGGGAACAATTTTGACGAATACTTGGTAAATATGGGCCATTCCTCTGGCGCACCGTTGAAGGGTGGTATATGAATCGGCGGTAGTTTACTTCCGTGGCAATGACTATCTCCTGAGGTAAGATGAAATTTGGACGAAGTAGTGGCTTGTCTGCGTGATTCGATCAGATGAAAAACATCGTTGACTTCACAATACAAAAGTTCGAATGCCTCGACTCCACTATAGCTAGAAGTAAACATGACTTCCACTGAAACCGAAATTTCATTGCCGTTATCAATACAAGCAATAAAATCTGAGCGTGTCGTACCTACTATTCTGGCACCACATAAGAAACTAACAGAATAGGTACTCATTATCAGTTCTGACTATTATAGCCTGATCATATAGCTCTTGAATGCGTTGGGAAAAGCATCTATTTCTTTTTCTGTAGAACAGCTAGTGTTTTTTTCCTCAGCTGAGATGGACATTGTCATTTTAGTAATAAAAGTGAGCGGAAGTAAAGGTACAAAATTGAAAGGGAGATTAACGGGGACGTAAAAAAATCGCTTATAGAGAAGTTGATGAGCTGCCAAGACTAATCAGTGTTTGAAAATAATCAATACTGAGTGATCTCTGTGCCTTATCGCGAACGTGAGAGCAATACTGGAACTAGAATGTTTGAACCAGTGCGTCTGCCTCAATGTTAATTTCTCAACATTTGCATATGATGACTAAAATCATTCTTCCCCTGGACACGTCACTCGTAAGTCATTCCAGACGATAACTCTCGATAGAATTGAGATAAAAAGTTCAAACTCGCACAAAAATCTGTCTTGGCGATCGAAAGGCTAAGTTCGTAGATGGGCAGAACCGGGTGACTCAAAGCGGGGAATTTGGGGAGTTTCAGGGGAGGGGGGAGGGAATTACCCATCAATTCCCAAAATGAAACATTTTGACAAGTAACCCCTCATTTTAAAGGATTTTCTATGCTGAAGACGATGGTGAAATCATAATTGCGATATCTTATTCAAACTGGAGCACTTTGAGAGTGATGAAACGTGGTTATTACTTGAAAATTTCAACATTTAAACAAAGAACATTTAATGTTCTTCACGGTTCATCTCCTCTAATCTGATAACGGTATGAGATATCTCAATTCTGACTTCACCACCGTGCACAGCGTTGAAAAATCTATAAAATGAGGTGTTACTCGGCAAAAAAAGGAGACAAAATTCGTCAATAAAAAATGACGACGAAAAAAGTGGATTTTATTTCAAATAGATCTGTTCATAGTGGTGACAGTTGGCTAAATAAAAGAAAACAAACCCAAAAATTATGTCATAAGGGAGGAGGTCAAAATGAGTGTTAATACATTAAATCGCCGATGTCGTATGAAGTTTTGAGCAATTTTACAGGAGAGCCAAAAAAGGGGACAAAGTAACCTCGTTTTACGGTACGCCTTGTTGCTCTTTTGCGATTTTTAGCCATTCAGGCCTGCCAATCGCAAAGATACGGTCGCCAAGCGATTCCTCACACATTTTTACAATGCCTGGTGGTGTTATCTTAATATGCCCATCTTATATGGTCATACGACATCGTCGAAATGTATTAACACTCAATTTGACCTCCTCCCTTATGACAAATACAAATCAAGTTTTGTGGATTCTGAGAAGCAATTGTTCGATAAGATGAAAGGCGTTACGGGATAATTTCCACTCAATCCAACCATTAGGCTAAATGCGCAAACAACAGCTGGATAACAGGCATGCCGAAAGTAGGGGAAATTAGGCGGTGTATGAAATTGTGCTAGCGAGGGTGTGCGTGGCGATGAGTTCCGGTTATCGCTACAGGAGAAAATAATTTTACTAGCAGCTGGATACTGAAAACACTTCGCCTGTAACGCCCCGTGCAACAGATTTGACAGGTCTGAGAGCCTGTGATGACTGGGCGAGCATCGATGCCACGCGAGGCTCCACTTAATGAGCCGTGACCAAGAAAACTCTGAGAATTTTTGACTTATTTATTTTAGATAGCGAGGGTGACACCGTTGTTCAAGAGTGGAGATCCACCCGAACGCGCTAATTACCGCCCAATTTCGTTGTTATGTACCGTGTGAGGAGCTACTTTCTGAACAGGAAACAAATTGTTAATATTGAGAGGAATGTACCACTGAAACTCCAATAGAATTTGGGGTAATTCAAGGCGGAACCCTTGCCTCGATCTCCTTTTTGATCTTTATAAACAAACTGGGAAATTCGAACATATCAGGCACCGTATATTTGTTTGCAGATGACACTGCAATTCTGTGCGAGGGAGATACGTGGGACGAAGTGACATAAGTTCAACATTCGCATGGCTGTGTGTCAACACGTTAAGTCCAAATATTAAAGAGACGAAATATTTAGTATTTTCTAAGTTACCCACAAAGCAGAACTTCGGTGCGTACTCAATTAATATACTCGTACAAAGCTGTGGAAATTCTATGTCAACCACCTCGCTGGGTTGCAAGTGTCCATCGATAGAACGATAAAATCAACGAAATGTTTGGGGATCACAATCGATGAGGACTTAAAATGGGAATGTCAAGTGTCTTCGATTGTAAGTAAACTTCGGAAATTTCTTTACGTCTTGACCAGCTTTCCCTTGTACTAATACTATATGAAGCACTTGTGCAAAGTATCATGAGTTTTGGATTCAAAACGTGGGGCGGTGCTTCATCCTCTATGCTTAACCGTCTGATTACGGTTCGGAAGTCAATTTTGGAAGTAATTGCAAAAACACCGATACGTTTCCCTACCAATGATCTCTTCGACACTGTCCATGCTTTCACTCAACAATTATACATAAAAACATCTCTCTCCCTCTATCACAAACATCCCGATTTTTTCTTATAACCTAGAAACAACGCCTATTGCATACGTCCCACTTCTCAAGGTCTAATCCCTGCTCCAAAAACTCGTATATGGTGTACCTCTAGACATTTTGTATTTCAGCATGCCTTACATAATTCGATCACTCCCTAACGATATGAAGTCTCCCGCAAATGTATCCCGATGGCACAAGCGTTTGACAAGGTTTGGCACGAGGGCCTTGAATACAAATACAGGAATCTCCCACGACAGTATTACTCACTCCTAAAATCTTATATTCAGAATCGACATAGTAAAGTAACCGAGTAAAGCAAGAACCAGCTTGGAGCCAATAAAAGCTGGGGTCCCGTGAGGAAGTGTTCGAGGTCCCGTACTTTACTCTTTGTACACACGGGACCTACCCGTACTAGAAGATACAACTATTGCTACTTTTGCAGGAGTCACGGCAACTCTATCTGTTGGAAAAGATGTTGAAACCGCCACCCACAAATTACAAAAATCCTGATGAGATTGTCAAGTGGACTAAGATGTAGAGAATGAAGCTGAACGAATCAAAATCAGTTCACATCAATTTCACCAACCGAAGAATCTCAGTCTTAGATGTTGAGATCAACTGAAATAAAATACCGTACGCTGCCACCGTCAAGTAGGGTAGAGTCGTGTACCTAGGGACGCTTGTACTTAGGGACAAACCCCATCTTGGGTCAAACAAGAACTCAAACATTGTGAAGTTTGAGCCCAGACGATAATATGTCGAGAACCTCATTACCGGTGATAAGAGCCCACCGCTGATACTAACTGGTGAACATAAAGAGCTGGCAGCTTGTCGCATTATCAAAACTTTTGGCAACGTACCCCATTACCAGTAAGTAAAATATTGAATTTTTTTTGCATTGTATATCATGGTTAGGTTCCTCCCTAACAATTCGTGCCATGGTTTTTCTTTATATCACTGGAATTGAGCTCCTGCGAGTAGTATTAACAAATATCAGAAATCTTGTACTTAGGGACAAAACTCGGATCGTACCTAGGGATACCCCATTTTATCAGCTCTAGTTCATTATCTAATTTCTTTCGGGGTGCAATTTGCTGGGCTTTCTAACAAAAATTCATTCAATCATTCATTTCAGATGCCTCGGAGTAAGGAAGGCGTTCGTACCAAAGTGGAGGTGGAAAATGAATAATGTGATATGTTGAAGACTGTTGCCCACTATATACGAGTATTTTGTGTTGAAAATATACTTTTTACCGTGAAAATATAAGTCTTCTTATCTCTGATAGGGTGTCCCCAGGTTCAATTCCTAGTGTCCCTAGGTAAATGCAGGTATTGTACCTAAGGACATGTTCAATTTTTTTTTTTAAATTTGCTGTTACCCAGCATTATGAGTTCATAAAAATATAAGGACACCATGGATGTGGAGCCAATGAGTTCTCCCAACAATGAGTATGCGAAATCTGGCCATAATTACGTATGTCGGTGGGTAAATTTAATATTGAAAAAAAATGTCCCTAGGTACACGACTTTACCCTACCTGGTAATTAATCCTGACCCCAAACTTAATTGGAATAAGCACATCGAGGAGAAGAAGAAGCAGGAACTGAGGATCACGTTCAGAAGCATGTATATACGCTGATCGGAAGGAATTCCGTTCTTTCACTTCACACAAACTTCACAACAAACTGCTATACACAAGCAGTTTCTTCGCCCTACTTTGACCTATGGGATACAACTCTGGGGCTGTGCAAAAAAGTCAAATATTAAAAAGATCCAAACCTCGCAGAACAAAATACTGAGAAGTATAGTAGGCGCCCCACGGTACATGCGAAATGATGATTTACACCGAGATGTGAGGATACAGTCAGTAAATGATACAATTGCCAAGTACGCGTGGAAGCAAGAACATCGCCTCCACAAACATAAGAACCTGGAGATGCTCAATGTTCCAAACAACGAAGGGGAACTCCGGCGCCTCAAGCGTAAGAAACCACTGGACTTGATTGTGCTGCGCGAATAGTTCTGTGTAGTGCAAGTGAAACCCAGTGTCTATAGTGATCATGCTGCAAACACGGGTTAGGTTTTGCTGAAACTCCTACCCTATACAGTGATTAATTATTATGAGATGAAATATTGCTAAATGATTCATGAAACCCCACGAGTATTTCACTATGCCCCATCCGTTTTTCATTGTGCAGTAAGCAGTGGTTTTTTTTCCACAATGGTGCGAAATCGACAGACGAAAACTAGCAGAGCAATCTTTCTTGAAGATGACATTACTGCAGCAGTAGAAATGGTCTTGGGTGGATTTTGTGGAATTGTTGAGACTTCCTGTTCTAGAATAATATGTTTCCGTTGAGTTCAAAACTAAAACCCAAACAAAATTCCCCGTTTGTCGAATCACCAAGATGAGAGATGATGAGGGTCAAATTTCTTGAAATCCGAAAATGCAACAGCCTTTTTGAGCCTAGTGTAGATGAAATTGCCTCAGTTAACACAGACATGAAGATGTTGCTGGAAAATCCATCTGTAACCGAGGG
The DNA here is from genome assembly GCA_963920205.1 of Stenodema calcarata. NCBI lineage: Eukaryota > Metazoa > Arthropoda > Insecta > Hemiptera > Miridae > Stenodema > Stenodema calcarata. Next base: position 20,252,199 of record OY986057.1, on the reverse strand, counting down.
CGCTAAAAGACAAAAAATTTTTGTTTCATTCGGGGACGATTTCAGTAATTTGAAAATTGATTAAATAAAATGTAAAATTAAATGTAATTTCGTGTTTGTGCCTTAATACTCACAACCAGTTGACCTTATTATTTATTGCACAAATTCTTATAATTGAAATTAGGTATTAATTGATTGGAAGGATAACTTTGGTTTTCTAGGTAGCCCTTGCGCTGTGTCATTTTTTGGAAATTGGCCGCTCACTGTCACACGTGATGTATAAGATAATAGTTGACGCATTTCTTTCATAGATTAGATCGTAAAGTAACAGGAAAAAGTAAAAACGAAAGTCTCACGAGGGGGGGGGGGGGGGAGTTCTGGTCAAAACAAACTTTCGTGTATCATTGTGCCCCACCCTCCCTAAAAATTATTACAATAACAAAAAATGAAATGAAAAAAGACAATAATAGGTAAGACTAGTAACTGTTAGGCAGTAGAATAAACATGCGGACCTGACGTTGTACATAGCATTCATGTAACACCTACTCAAGTTTTAAATTCAATTCATCAACACAATGCTCGCGTGATGGATTCTTAAGTGATTCGCTGCCATCGAGTACTACTCATCTGAGACTTAAATTATATTTATATGAAGTAAGTACTATAATATAGTACTTACTACATATAAATATAATTTAAGTACATATTATGTACCTACTATGACAAGACAACAAGATTCTTCCTCCCAAAGATCAGTCCCGTTACCCTTTAATCTGCATATTTATGGAAAGCCGGTACTGCGATGGATGTCCAACTTTAACCCTTGTATTGAGATGTCTCAGTGGGATATTGTGAGGTAATTGTCCGTAATTCAATACGAGAAACACGAGAGATCGGAAAGACAAACCGGAACGCTAGCAATGATCGGTTTTGGCGGACAATAAATGATTGTGAATATTTCATTACGAACGAGGAGGGCACGCGCTCAATGAAAACAAGGATTGTTGAATATTCTTCCTTAGAGGTTGGTTGCATCAGAACATTAGTTCATTTGGAGTAGAGGCCGGCAGCGCGGTAATACATATTTCACAAGGCCGGTTTTAAGAGAAGTCGGAGGGTTTTCTCCTTCCTTGGCAACCTAATTAGAGCATCTAACAATGGTTTCCCCATTCAACATTGAGAAAGTAAAGTTACCGATGACAAAGGTAGGTACTTATCACGAAGTTCCAGCGAGTTCAATTCATAAGGAACAAAATGAAAGTCCCCAGGGCGTCACAGGGGGTACCTACTCTAAATATGAGTAATCGTCAACATTCATTTCAATGCCCATTTCGACAAGAGATAGGCACTAGTGAACATAAATATTCTTCGTGCCCAGGGGTGTGAAATCTAGATGGATATCGAACAGATTACTGCCCCTTTCGCTTAATTATGCCAAGGCTAGACTTGACCTAGGTATTGCCTAAGCTTACAACTAACCTTATCAGTGAAGCCTGATAACAAGACAATGTTTTCTACATCATATTTACCTACCGATCTACAATACTGAACTCGAGTTAACAATGAGAGACACATACCTACGATAGGAAGCCAAATATGAATCTATTCAGATAATTGAGACTTGTAGATGATATGACAACGAATAACAAACTCGATTGCCTTATCAGTGGATGTGGTGCAAGTTATCACCTATTGAAGACGGAGATGTTTCAGCCAGATAAGTTCCAAACTAAGTACTGGATTATTACTTCAACTGGCAAAATAACGATTGGCATTATTTGACATAAGAATATTGAATATAGTACACCTTGATAAAGGATGACAACAACAGTGATAACAGTGAGCATAGACTATGATAGCCCCAGTTTTCTTTGAACTGCTGGCTAATCAAGGTGTACATCGAGTGTTGAATTCATTGACCTTTTGCAACGATCAACATTGATAAGAAATAACAGAAATAAGTCAAGCCGACAAAATCTAGGTTTGTAGAAAGGCAGTGATATGTACTTTCGAAGGACACATGTTAAGTAATTCTTACTTCATGATGAAGAGGACCATTCCACAGAAGCCAAGTAGAATAGCGACGACAGATATTATGTTGGTGAGCTCGGCGACGGATACGAGCATTGCTGTCATCGCTACCAGCATCTTGTTCGAGTTGAATGCACATAAACACTCTCGAACGATATTGCGACGCGGAGGCAGAACAGTGAGCTGGATGTGGGGAGAGAAAAAAAAATGGAATCAGATGAAATTCGATTGGGCGGCAATCTCAATTTCGTAAGGATCACTACTGGCCATTACGGCAGGGTGGCAGCCGAATTTGACAGTCTGAAAACCCCGCAGAGCGACCGATTGAACATTCAACACATCTTCCCACACAGCGAGAACTAAGAGCCAACTGAACGAGCTAATCGGACAGAGGCAGTCAGCTGGGAAGTGATAACCCCCACTTGATACGGAGGGCGGGAGATTCTAGGGGGAACCGGCCGAGGCTAAACGCGTCTCTTCCCGCGCTTACCTGGCTCGTTGGTGACCAGGAAACTCACCAATAATAATTTTCTGGGTCCAAATACCTTCGGTGGCGTAGCGTTGGTGGTGGTGGTGGGGAGGGGGGGGGGGGAGTCCAGACCTTGGGGACCGAGAACCCTAAATATTAAGACATATTAAAATATTAATTACAATTATGAATTAATAAAAACTCTGCAAATTCCTGACAGAACGGTTTTATTTTCTTCTTTGTGCAGATCACCCTTCTGTCTAGATCACTAAATGATTGAATTATTATTATTATGAAGTATCATTGTTTATTAATAATTATTATCAAGTAGTGTAAATTATTATGGGTTATTGTAAATGAATAATAATTACTGTTAGTTATTGTTAATCAACTCGATATAATATTATGAAAACCATGTGCCGCATGATTCACCCTCACGTTGTCGACTTTCGGTCTGCTCCAACTTTGAACCCTCATTGTGAACAAACGGCCGGTCGTACAAACCTCCGTGAACTATGTGAACTATACCGTTTCATCTGAAATTTTCAGGATATGAATTTTTCTAAATTTCAAAATTCATTTTGAACCTCTTCTCATTGAAAAGTTTCAAGGATCATTGCAGCGTTGATTTTAAGCGTAATTTTAGCGCAACGCTAACTGGGCAAAGTGCAGCGCACGAACGGATTTTTGGTTTACTATCTTCGATAATGAACCATTAAGGTGGCTCAACCTCCAGTACGAAAATTATGAATGATCAGAAGAAATATGTCATTAGTATTGTTTGTCGAATTTTGGCGTCTGGGTTTTGGGTTCAGCAGGCGAGCGAAGTCATTATTCTTCTATTTGAAGAATTCTTCTTCTTTTCTTCTAACTTGGTTGAAAAATTGTGGACTTGAGCCTTTCAAAGTTTAATTTTATGGATAATGTGATTTTAAAAAAAGTGTTATCCAAAGGTTTTAATTAGGTTATGCGAAACCCATCAACTGATCGAAACCACGTAAGTCCCCTTCAGTATCTGATTGAAACCGTGTACCTATGTCCTTATTCGTCAATAAACATAAGAATGGTTACGTTAATGTGTATGAGAGTAACTTTGGCAATGAAGAGGCGTAATATTACATTTTTATTTGGAGGAAAATCAAGTGCTTCCTTGAATTAGTGTGAACATAGACGTTTTTTCGTCTCATGTAAAATTTCCGGAAAAAGACACAAGTTTTTGCCAATTCACTGTTTAAAAAGTTTTTTTTTAAACATGGGTTTCATACGTTGCCAACCCTGCATGCAACGTAAAAACGTAAAAAACGTAAAAACGTTTTTGAAGTACGAGGTGTGAAACTTTATCAAATTCCTCAATACTACATAAGCTTACTGTACGGTATTGGATGAAATTAATGAAAAGTGCCAAGATTTTTTTCGAATTGATACCGTTCCATTTGAAATTTTAGTATAGGTAATAAAGATAATAAACTAAAATCCGTCCGTCCGCCGTACGCCGTCCGCGCCGTTTTGCCCCAAAATGATCCTTGAAACTTTTTCATAATCCTAGCTCAATGGGAAGTGGTTCAAAACGAAATTTAAAATTTCGACATATAGATATGACATTGTCGAAATTTTAAATTCGAGATCTCGAAAAATTTACCTGGACGGTGTAACTTTTAGTTCACTTTTAAATGACCTGAAAAATTAATAATTTTTTAAGACCAACAGATTTTTTGTGCGACCAGCCGTTCGTTCACAGTGAGCGCGCAAAGGTTTAGGAAAAACACTAAACTTCGCGTCAAAACGGCCGCCGGTCAACCCCCAGACGCCCAGAATAAAACTACCTTTTTTCATCTTCCCGGTAAACTACAGACTGGAAATTTTAACCGTGAGTCGGGGATAGACCACATTGCAATATTCACCCGGTTTCTCATCTGTAAAATTGTTTAAATAATACCTTTTTGTAATAATACAAATACAAATACAAATAATACAAATACAAATTCTTTACTGCGCCTTTGTCCGTTCAGGCCTGGAATATGGTTCATTAATTTGGTTTCAATATTAATTAATATTTTCATTAATATTTTCATTAATTTGGAGCCTTTGGTATCAAGTGCCAATTTTATTATTATTCTCGCATTTTCTACATCAAATTGCGCCTTAATCTGTGAGAAGCCTAATAAGAAGCTGTGCAACTCAGAAGTTTAGCATTTGAAAATTTGTCCCGACCTTTGATGTTTATCGCGAGTTGGGATGTTCCAAATCTGTTTTAGAACCCCCCTGAAAAAATCCACAGGAACAGGAAACCAGACGAGGAGAGAGTGGTTCCTAAGGCCCGCCAGCCAGTAGATCGTCCTCGAGATATTGGAATTATAGCGACAGTCCGCTAAGAGCCGGACCGGAAGGGACGTTCGCTGATCCAGGAAATGTGGGGCTGGTCGGATGAAAATGAATGCCAAGGCGGTTCAATGTTCCGCTGAGATTGTTTAGGGGGCACAACCGCAATGAGAGAAATGTGTAGAATGACTGACGAAGGGGCGGCTGATGAGGGGATTGGACAAATTGGTTCGAATTGATACGCGTCTATGGAAGCAACGAGTTCAGGGATCATGAATATCTATATGACGCCTCTGAAAATAAATTTACAATTAGTGAAGCGGCAATCGGAATTCCGAAAAAAAAAAAAAAAAACACTCCATGCCAAAATCCCGTGTAAACACCCCGCCTCGCAAATACCTATCATTCTACAGCGGCCAGAAAAAGTTAATCATTATTGTGGGGTACCGACCACACCAACAAAGAAAAAGTTATGAAATCCACTTTCCCCGCTCGCCTTAGTTTAAAATCAAAAAAGTGTTGTGATTAAAAAAGAGACGAACATTTCGGATTTGAGAATTTCAGTAGACTTTTGAGTTCTGCGACTTATTTTAAATAAAGTGTTTTTGGGGAAACCTGTCTCATCTTACAATATGTATATTTATGTATGTGTCATTTCAGACGATAACTCTCAATAGAACTGAGATAAGAACTTCAAATTTACACAACAAATCTGTCTTGACAATCGGAAGGCTGAATTCGTAGATGGGCAGAATCGCGCTACTCTAAGGGGGGTTTAGGGGAGTTTTAAGGGGGGAAAATTGCACATAAATTCCCAAAATGAAACAGTCTGACAAGTGACACCTCATTTTAAGGATTTTTGGTTTCCTGAAGCATTCAAATCGACCAAATAGTAATAAAAATAATAATTATTAATAATTTACACTACGTTATAATAATTATTAATACTTACGTAATTATAATTCATAATAATTGTTCGGCCTCCAGAGCTAACCTCTGGAGACCTCAGCCCCATAGTTCAGAGACCTCAGCCTTAGTTCCCATTATTCCCGCTACTAGCGTCTTTCCATATTTCCAGTTTCTTCATCTCACTCCACACAACTTCCTCCATACCGAAATTCCTGCACACCAACTCCATAACACGTACCTTCATTTGCAAATAGTTACCGAATAAAGACATTTACACGATTTCCCCGACACACAATAATTTCCGAATATTATTTACTAAATCATAAATGCCAGTTGGGGTAACATGCTGAGAAAACGGGCAACAGATGAATTACCTTATGAATACTTATGAATACCGATGTCGTCATGTGACGGCCATGTTTGTCTCCCCACCGAACGCCCATTCAGTCAGTCTTCTGCTCATCCCAGTGTAACTTCGCGTTCCCCAATTTCCTATGTTTTACCAATAATACTTCCAAATAAAATACCGATTTCCCGACGCAATTGTTTCGTTGGCTAATCCCGAGACTACTTTACAATAATAATTAATCTATCATTAAGTTATCTAGACAGAAGGGTGATCTGTACAAAGAAGATAATAAACCGTTGTGTCAAAAATTTGCAGAGTTTTTAACGCTGAACACGATGAAGTCAGAAATGCGATATCTTATTCCGTTCCCAAATTGGAGCACTTTGAAGATGAAGAAACTTGAAACATGATGAAGTTACTTGAGATGTTTTTCACGATTCATCTGCTCTCACATGATAACGGAACGAGATTGTAATTCCGTATTGCAATCCTGACTTCACCATCGGGTTCAGCGTTGAAAATCTATAAACTGAGGAATTAATTGGCAAAAAAAGGAGAAAAAATTTGTTATATGGCGACATTTTTTTAAACATAAAACCAGTTATTTCTTCGAACATTCGCTCTTATATCCATGCTGCATGACTGTGGATTTTTTAGAGCATGAGTAAGAAGGTATAGTAAAAGCTGCGGATGGTCTTAAAAAATTCTACGGAACAAACTCTATCTAAATATGAAATAAAAAACATACCGTTCTATATGAATTTTTCGAGATATGAGATTTTCAAATTTTCAAAATTCGTTTTGAACCCCGTCCCCTTGACCTAGGGTTATGAAAAGTTTCGAGGACCATTGTGGGGTTGGTCGAAACCCATACAAAAAATTTCGTAATTTTAACTCAACGGTAACTGGGCATAGTGCCGCGGACGGCGTTTAAAATTTCAAGTATCTAGCTCATCATCAAAATTTAATTTGTTTAAACAAATAGGTATTATTTAAACAATTTTACAGACAAGAAACCGAGTGAATATTGCATTGTTATCCAGTTCTGACCTATTCGTAAAATTTCAAGTCAATAGCTCATCATCAAAATTTAATTTGCATTATTACAAAAAGGTATTATTTAAACAATTTTACAGATGAGAAACCGAGTGAATATTGCAATGTGGTCTATCCCGACTCACGGTTAAAATTTCTAAACTGTAGTTTACCGGGAAGATGAAAAAAGGTAGTTTTATTCTGGGCGTCTGGGGGTTGGGTCACATAACGGCCGTTTTCGACGCGAAAGTTTAGTGTTTTTCCTAAACCTTTGCGCGGTCACTGTGAACGAACGGCTGGTCGCACAAAAATCCAATTGGTCTTAAAAGATTCGTAATTTTTCAGGTCATTCAAACGTGAACTAAAAATTACACCGTTTCATCAGAATGTTTAGAGATATGACATTGTCGAAATTTCAAAGTTCGTTTTGAACCCCTTCCCCTTGACCTAGGGTTATGAAAAGTTTCGAGGATCATTGTGGGGCTGGTCCAAACCCAGAAACCAAATTTCGTAATTTTAGCTCAACGCTAACTGGGCAAAGTGCCACGAACGGCGGACGGCGTACGGGTGACGGACGGATTTTTTTAAATTCAATTTTCCGGATCTACGTATCTTGAAACGTAAACCAACAAATTTTGAGGGGGGGTTAAAAAAATTTTTTCTTTGGGCGATTCCAATGGTTCATTGTCGAAGATAATGAACCAAAAGGTATGAAAACTATGATCAAAAACTCATTGTCAGAAAATTGACATTACAGTTGGGCTTAGGTATCTATTTACATATTTTTTTGACATTTTCATGTCTTTGCTTTGGCACATAAACTGAAACGGGAAAAATTTGTTCACTTGATTCACCCTTTCCCTCAGATCACGTCAGAACACAAGCGACCGGCGGGCCATTACGTCAGAGCCTATGACGCACGAGCGTATGACGTAAGACGGCTGGCAGGAGCCCAACTAGTACGTCAGAGCCTATGACGCACGAGCGTATGACGTAAGACGGCTGGCAGGAGGCCAACAAGTACGTCAGAGCCTATGACGCACGAGCGTATGACGTAAGACGGCTGGCAGGAGGCCAACAAGTACGTCAGAGCCTATGACGCACGAGCGTATGACGTAAGACGGCTGGCAGGTGGCCAACAAGTACGTCAGAGCCTATCTTGCACGAGCGTATGACGTAAGACGGCTGGCAGGGGACCAACTAGTGTGTCAGAGCCTATGACGCACGAGCGTATGACGTAAGACGGCTGGCAGGAGGCTAACTAGTGCGTCAGAGCCTATGACGCACGAGCGTATGACGTAAGACGGTGGCAGGTGGCCAACAAGTACGTCAGAGCATATGACGCACGAGCGTATGACGTAAGACGGCTGGCAGGAGGCCAACAAGTACGTCAGAGCCTATGACGCACGAGCGTTTGACGTAATACGGCTGGCAGGAGGCCTACTAGTGCGTCATACGACGAGACCTTTTATGTCTCTGCGCCCCCTCCCACACCCACACCGCGTACCTCGTACTTCATTTTGGTTTATTATCTTCGATAATGAACCATTGGAATCGCCCAAACAAAACAAAATTTTAACCCCCCCTCAAAATTTGTTGGTTTACGTTTCAAGATATGTAGATTCAGAAAATCGAATTAAAAAAAAACTCCGTACGTCCGCCGTACGCCGTCCGCGGCACTTTGCCCAGTTAGCGTTGAGTTAAAATTACGAAATTTTTTTTATGGGTTTTGACCAACCCCTCAATGGTCCTCGAAACTTTTCATAACCCTAGGTCAAGGGGAAGGGGTTCAAAACGAACTTTGAAATTTCGACAATGTCATAAGTATCTCTAAAAATTCTCATTAAACGGTGTAATTTTTAGTTCACCTTTGAATGACCTGAAAAATTACGAATCTTTTAAGACCAATTGGATTTTTGTGCGACCAGCCGTTCGTTCACAGTGACCGCGCAAAGGTTTAGGAAAAACACTAAACTTTCGCGTCGAAAACGGCCGTTATGTGACCCAACCCCCAGACGCCCAGAATAAAACTACCTTTTTTCATCTTCCCGGTGAACTACAGTCTAGAAATTTTAACCGTGAGTCGGGATAGACCACATTGCAATATTCACTCGGTTTCTCATCTGTAAAATTGTTTAAATAATACCTTTTTGTAATAATACAAATTAAATTTTGATGATGAGCTATTGACTTGAAATTTTACAAATAGGTCAGAACTGGATAACAATGCAATATTCACTCGGTTTCTTGTCTGTAAAATTGTTTAAATAATACCTATTTGTTTAAACAAATTAATTTTTGATGATGAGCTAGATACTTGAAATTTTAAATATAGGTCAGAAATGGATGACATTTCAATATTCACTCGGTTTGTATGACATGGTATGAGTATGGTATGGTATATTATTGTATGTATGATTTGGTATAATACAGTATGGTATGTTAGGAAAGAAATTCGTATGGTATGGTATGAGTACGGTGAGAATATGGTATGGTGCCGATTTGCAATACAGTCTGGTATAGACAGAAGGTTGATCTGCACAAGGAAGATAATAAACCGTTGTGTCAAGAATTTGCAAAGTTTTTATTTCATATTTAGATAGAGTTTGTTCCGTAGAAATTTTTAAGACCAAAAGTATAAAAATGGTATAAAAATGGAAAATTTTCATGTCTTTGTTTTGGCACATAAACTGAAACGGGAAAAATTTGTTCCCTTGATTCACCCTTTCCCTCAGATCACGTCAGAACACAAGCGACCGGCGGGCCATTACGTCAGAGCCTATGACGCACGAGCGTATGACGTAAGACGGCTGGCAGGAGGCCAACTAGTACGTCAGAGCCTATGACGCACGAGCGTATTACGTAAGACGGCTGGCAGGTGGCCAACAAGTACGTCAGAGCCTATAACACACGAGTGTATGACGTTAGACGGCTGGCAGGAGACCAACAAGTGCGTCAGAGCCTATGACGCACGAGTGTATGACGTAAGACGGCTGGCAGGAGGCCAACAAGTACGTCAGAGCCTATGACGCACGAGCGTATGACGTAAGACGGCTGGCAGGATAACTAGTGCGTCAGAGCCTATGACGCACGAGCGTATGACGTAAGACGGCTGGCAGGTGGCTAACAAGTACGTCAGAGCCTATGACGCACGAGCGTATGACGTAAGACGGCTGGCAGGTGGCCAACAAGTACGTCAGAGCCTATGACGCACGAGCGTATGATGTAAGACGGCTGTCAGGAGACCAAGAAGTACGTCAGAGCCTATGACGCACGAGCGTATGACGTAATACGGCTGGCATGAGGCCAACTAGTGCGTCATACGACGAGACCTTTTATGTCTCTTCGCCCCCTCCCACACCCACACCGCGTACCTCGTACTTCATTTTGGTTTATTATCTTCGATAATGAACCATTCGAATCGCCCAAAGAAAAAAAAAATTTAACCCCCCCTCAAAATTTGTTGGTTTACGTTTCAAGATACGTAGATTCAAGATACGTAAACCAACAAATTTTGAGGGGGGGTTAAAATTTTTTTTTTCTTTGGGCGATTCCAATGGTTCATTATCGAAGATAATAAACCAAAAACTCTGCAAATTCTTGACACAACGGTTCATTATCTTCTTTGTACAGATCACTTTTCTGTCTAAATCACTAGGTCTAAATATCTAGATCCTAAATGTTAGATTAATCATTATTATCAATTTTATCAAGTACCTAGTGAAAATTATTATAATTTATTGTTAGGTATTAATAATTCGTATTTATTATTAATAATAATCATTATTAATTATGATTAATTAATACGATATAATTCTGGGGTTTTTACTACTACGTCGGTAATAATTTTTCTATAAAAGAAGTACCTACCAACAAACATTCGAAATTACCTTCATTTCCGTAGCACGAAACGCACCTCAGAACAACAAACTCGACATCACTTAAGCCATATGATGTTCCAAAGAGCTTGTTAGTATGAAAATGGACCTGTATTTCAACAGTTTGAGTCACGATCGTGTAGTGAGGCACAATCTTTGAGCCGTCATTGTGAACGAACGGCTCGTCGTACAAAGCTGCGGATGGTCTTAAAAAATTCTACGGCACAAACTCTATCTAAATATGAAATAAAAAACATACCGTTCCATATGAATTTTTCGAGATATGAGATTTTCAAATTTTCAAAATTCGTTTTGAACCCCTTCCCCTTGACCTAGGGTTATGAAAAGTTTCGAGGACCATTGTGGGGTTGGTCGAAACCCATAAAAAAAAATTTCGTAATTTTAACTCAACGCTAACTGGGCAAAGTGGCGCGGACGGATTTTTTTTTATTCGATTTTCTGAATCTACGTATCTTGAAACGTAAACCAACAAATTTTGAGGGGGGGTTAAAAAAATTTTTTCTTTGGGCGATTCCAATGGTTCATTATCGAAGATAATAAACCAAAATCCGTCCGTCCGCCGTACGCCGTCCGCCGTCCGCGCCACTTTGCCCAGTTAGCGTTGAGCTAAAATTACGAAATTTGGTTTCTGGGTATGGACCAGCCCCACAATGATCCTCGAAACTTTTCATAACCCTAGGTCAAGGGGAAGGGGCTCAAAACGGATTTTGAAATTTTGAAAATTCCATATCTCGAAAAATTCCCATCAAACGGTATGTTTTTTATTTCATATTTAGATAGAGTTTGTTCCGTAGAATTTTTTAAGACCATCTGCAGCTTTGTACGACCAGCCGTTCGTTCACAATGACGGCTCAAAGATTGTGCCTCACAACCCGATCGTGAATCAAACTGTTGAAATACAGGTCCATTTTCATACTAACAAGCTCTTTGGAACATCATATGGCTTAAGTGATGTCGAGTTTGTTGTTCTGAGGTGCGTTTCGTGCTACGGAAATAATTTCGAATGTTTGTTGGTAGGTACTTCTTTTATAGAAAAATTATTACCGACGTAGTATTAAAAACCCCAGAATTATATCGTATTAACTAATCATAATTAATAATAATTAATAAATACGAATTATCAATACCTAACAATAAATTATAATAATTTTCAGTAGGTACTTGATAAAATTGTTAATAATTAGTGATAATAATTATCAATTATTGATAATAATAATTAATTTAACATTTAGGATCTAGACATTTAGACCTAGTGATCTAGACAGAAGGGTGATCTGTACAAAGAAGATAATGAACCGTTGTGTCAAGAATTTGCAGAGTTTTTTTTATTCGATTTTCTGAATCTACGTATCTTGAAACGTAAACCAACAAATTTTGAGGGGGGGTTAAAATTTTTTTTTCTTTGGGCGATTCCAATGGTTCATTATCGAAGATAATAAACCAAAAACACATCGGAAAATCGACATGTAAACTCGACCTAACCATAGGTCGTAAACTAACCCAAGTCGTTTTGGTTACCAAGGAACTTTTATATTTTTATTCAGCAATAAGCCGTTCGCATCAATGACGCATTTCACTTCACGAAAAAACTACCTAATGAAAGACGACAGTAGGGTTGGAAAGATCGAAGTCGAAATTTCGATTGTATCGAAAAATGGGGTTCGACTTTTTGGATAATCGATATCGAAATGAGCGTTCGACTATTTCCAGTGGCGGCTCGTCCATAAGGCCACCTTGGCCCTCGCCCCACCCAAAAATTTGTAAAGGAAAACAGAAAAAACATAGAACAAGGAGAAAAAAATCTTACCTACTACTACCCACCATGGAAGAAGGGAGATCTCCCTTCTTCCATGACTACCCACTTCCACTGAGCTCTTGCAGGCGGGCGGCTATTTCGTCTGACTTCGATAAAAGTCGTGCCCTCAACGCATTTTGTTTCGATTTATCGATTAAAAAAGTCGATTATCGGATCGACCAGAAGTGCCCCAGTCTCAATGTTGAAGGTATAGGCGCTTCCTGGGGTGGGGGAAGGCACCCTGTGTTCCGAGATAGGAGCCATTCCGGGCGGTGGCCAAAATATCGAATCAAGTTGAACGCCGAAAACAATCGATCGTTGAATCGTTCCTTGTCAAGGAAGAAGGGAGTTTCATTCCTCCATGCTTTCTTCCATGTTCGATAAGAATGATATCAAAACGTTGCCTTTTACTCATCATAGTAAAAGTGAATTACCTATTGTCTCCATAATATTAATCAACTAAACATTGAAATTTAATATCTCACGTGCAACGCGTGAACGCTTTGCTAGTCGTCAAGACTGAAGTGGATCACTATTCGCCCAAGGGAATCTCATTTGTTGATTTCTACATTCTGTAAGTTAATAACAGTTAATAACCGTTAATAACAGTAATATACATATTATTATTATGTAGCTCAGCCATCCGTTGAGAATACTGTTTTATTTGTTATCCCTGAAACTGATGGTGACTTCGTTGACTCGAGCTTTGTTTGAGCTAACCAACGAACTCTAAAAGCTAGTTGAAATCAATCTTGCTGTTCTGTGATCGTTCAAAATGTTTTGATACGATTGGATAAGAAAACGTATGTGCAATCTGGGCATAAGAGGACATTTTTAGAGGGGGTTTTCAAGGTACCACTCGGCTAGGAAGCAGATGGTCGCGATTGCTAATTTTTAAAAACCCCAGTAATAGAAACTCCAATAATATAATTTTTTGACTACCTTTATAATGTACTCTTTGAATAGTACTCGTACAGTCACAATTTCTCTTTTATTCTTCCTATCATTTTGAAGATAATTATCTTCCCTCTCCTCAAGAGAACTCTTTGGAGAACGATGTTTCCTGACTTGCTAAGAGCTGCATACCACTAATTATGAAGCAGTTTAGCTGTAAGGGTAGTTCGAGTTTAGTTCCTACAGTGAGTACCTAATAGGTAGGTATGCACCTACATATTGCCCTGGTGCCCCACCAGTTTCTGAGCCCACGAGCCGCCCCTGACTATTTCGATCTTTTCGAAATTAATCGTCGATTTTCGATCGTACCGGGAAGGTAGCAGTTTTCTTGAAAGAATGGCCCAAACCCTCAAGATAAAGCAACGAAAGTCCCTGCGGTGTACCTCGTCGCCCAGGGATCTCTACATCCTTGCCATCTCAGTGGGAAGTGAGCAACTATTTTCTCATGCCGGGGCAATCGCCCATCAGGGTCGTACCCGCAAGTCTTGCAAATTACTAGACATGTTAGTTTTCATGCAGTCATGTGAGGAAGAAATGTGGTTCTAGTTCTAGTTTTTTATTTGTTTATGCCCATTACTGAATGAATGACTCTATGAAATCTGGAGTATTAGTAATGTATTCTCGTGATTGTGACTGTCTAGTCCTGCTACTTTGATGTTAATTTTTATTTACATGTTCATAATTCATGTTAATTTCTTGACAAATTATTTTTACATGCCTTTTGTTGGGGCAGTGTTTGTATAACTTAAGTTAATGTTTATTTTTAGTCAATGTTCCTGCTTCTAGTTAATTTCTTGTGAAATACTTTTTTACATGCCTCTTGAAAGGCAGTGTGTTTGTATAACTGATTTGTTATACTTAAATGTTCCTCTTTACTTCTAAAGTTTAACATATCTTCTTACTTATGTTCCTTTTTTACTTTTATAGTATGACTTTGTTCCTCGTCGCGTGAAATACAGAACTTTCTCGCGAGATAAACTGTGTATTTTATTTATTGAATCAATTATCAGTAATGGTCAAAAGATTTAAGGCATTTTTTTAGAAAAAAGTTCGATTTTTCTATTATAATCGATGGAAATCGAAAGATTTCGACGATTTTCGACATGGCATCGAAATACGAGCAATCAAAAAGTCGATTATTCGAAAATCGACTTTTGGCTTCGATTGCCCAACCCTAGACGACAGCTGACGACAACTTCGACTGCCACCTTTCGCCGCTAGGAGCGCCACCGTGATTGGAGACACGATCCGTGCGGAAGAGTCCTTGGAAGTGCTGCGTTTCCCCCTTGTGATTAATTAATTTTAAAGATTTTAAAATGCCCGGCATGTGTGTGGCATTCGGGTGCCTTCGCCGTGGAGGTCATAGGTTCCCCAAAGATGAGGGCATGCGAAATGTCCTCCATTTCAATAAGTAAATAATGAATAAACAATTACCAGGGAATACCCGACCATCCAGCGGGTATTTTTGAACTAGGACTCTGAGAGGTGACGCATGCGCAAGAGTATGTCTCCCATCGCGGTGCTGCCCTCTACGCTCAGCTTTACGTGTCGCCTTCCCCATACAGAAGCCAGATTTGATAAGACATTTGATAAGAGACGATTGTTAAAACTATCGATGGCACTATCGATACTATCAATAGTTTTTAGAAAAACCACCGATACTATCGGAAACCGAAACTATCGATAGTTCAACACCACTACCTATCAATAACTGGTAACTGCATGTCGATTAGTGTCGTCATGTTCAAACAAAAAATGTAATCAGACATGACAATTTTTATTTATAAAATACTTAGATAATTTGCCCATAATAATTTGAAAAAAAAAAAATATTTAGCCTGACATGCAAGTAACCATAAGTCGTTTTTGGTTACAAAGGAACTAAGCAATAAGCCTTTCTATTCAGCCTAAAACCAATCAGCAATTAGCCTTTTGCATAAGTAACTAGGCATGCACCCAAATAGAATGTGAGCTTACCTATGATACTATCGATAGTTTTTGGAACAACCATCGATACTATCGGAAACCAAAACTACGAGTGTTGAACACCACTAATGTCGATAACTGACGAAAAACTCTGCAAATTCTTGACACAACGGTTCATTATCTTCTTTGTACAGATCACCCTTCTGTTTAGATCACTAGGTCTAAATGTCTAGATCCTAAATGTTAGATTAATTATTATTGTCAATTATCACTAATTATAAACAATTTCATCAAGTACCTAGTGAAAATTATTATAATTTATTGTTAGGTATTAATAATTCGTATTTATTATTAATAATAATAATTATTAATTATGATTAATTAATACGATATAATTCTGGGGTTTTTAATACTACGTCGGTAATGATTTTTCTATAAAAGAAGTACCTACCAACAAACATTCGAAATTACCTTCATTTCCGTAGCACGAAACGCACCTCAGAACAACAAACTCGACATCACTTAAGCCATATGATGTTCCAAAGAGCTTGTTAGTATGAAAATGGACCTGTATTTCAACAGTTTGATTCACGATCGTGTTGTGAGGCACAATCTTTGAGCCGTCATTGTGAACGAACGGCTGGTCGTACAAAGCTGCGGATGGTCTTAAAAAATTCTACGGAACAAACTCTATCTAAATATGAAATAAAAAACATACCGTTTGATGGGAATTTTTGGAGATATGGAATTTTCAAAATTTCAAAATTCGTTTTGAACCCCTTCCACTTGACCTAGGGTTATGAAAAGTTTCGTGGATCATTGTGGGGCTGGTCCAAACCCAGAAACCAAATTTCGTAATTTTAACTCAACGCTAACTGGGCAAAGTGCCGCGGACGGCGGACGGACGGATTTTTTTTATTCGATTTTCTGAATCTACGTACATATCTTGAAACGTAAACCAACAAATTTTGAGGGGGGGTTAAAATTTTTTTTTCTTTGGGCGATTCCAATGGTTCATTATCGAAGATAATAAACCAAAAACATGCTATTGTAATTTTGATGAAAAAATTCAAAAACAGGCTCGTTTCGAGAAATGCCTGAAATCGTACGTAGATGTGTCTATAACTGGGGTCTTTACCCTACATCTATAGACTGTCTTTACCCTACATTTATAGAATCCATGATACGCAAGTTCCGATGTTTTATGTCCCGCACAGCTGCGACACAGGAAAAGTAGAAACAAGAAGAAGAGTAACGCCATGTTATCACTTTCGGTGACGTCATAGTGATTAGGTGACGTTATTCGTTCGGTATACTAGCGTATTCTATAATCTCAGAATCTCAGTTATTGATCAGTTTAGTTGCTATTCGCGAGGGATGCTGATCGTGTTACCGTTAGATTCCCCTTCACATTTAGGTGGTCAAGCGGTTTTATGCTCTTTTAATGTATCAATTTTGCTCAATTAGTTCGATTGAAATGTGGCCCCATTGCATTTCATTGAATTCACCTCTTCGCAATTGATGATCAGGCGACATGGTATATTGACACAAGTCCTCCCAATTTGCTGTCAAACGTCTAAAATCTAAACCCGAAACGTTACAGGCCTTTTTCAAAGACTACACATTTTACAAATCTTCCTTCCAAAAGTGTTTTATTTCGAGGGAGTCAGCAATAGGACATTGTAAGAGGAACATGAAACACATCCTGAACAATAGTTATGAAGATTTTGCCAGTTGCAACTCGTCTCCAGAACTGTCACCTCAAGTTTGGCAGTCGCGGGTTTGGGATGTTTGCGATGTTTGGGTTCGCGTTGAATGGACTCTGAAAATGCGAAGGTTTTGGAATCATTACAGGTGACAGCAAAACGATTGCTTTTCGAACATTACATGATCCCAAACCCGTTGCGTTTGTGGTCTCATGATCCCAAACCCTGACGCCCCATCAAATGCAACAATTGTATTCAACATCTAAAGAAGCACGACGAATTGTATTCAACAAAGAAGCACGACGAACTGCCTTGAGAATTTCCTCTCCGTTCCGATTGGGAAGGTTTGTTGAAAACTTATGTATATAGTAGTATATGTAGGTATACTATAGCACTCGTCATGGCATATCTATCTTCCCGCCAGTGCCACTGTAACAGAGGAAATAACTTGATTTCAGTGATGTCGTTTCTTTCAAGTAGGTACTCACTCTAACAAGAAACTCAATTGAATGAGTTGAGTTGAATTCGAATGTTGAATGTTCTGTCAGTAAACGTGTATCATGTTCTGTCAGTAAAGGTCTCAACTCTTTTGGACTAGATTACACAGTTCTGCAAGAAATTCTCCCATGACTCAAACTATCATTTACCTTTGTTTTTAGGTGGGCTGAATCCGAATCTGAAGTCAGAATTTCCGCTGCACGTACGTTACGTGAGTAAAATGATTTCCTGATCCACATATTTCTTGGATTTTTGGCAGATGTCGTGAAATCTAAAAATGAATATCTTACATTCTAATTGTATTTTGAGTAAGTAAGGAAAACCCAAGTGGAAAATGAGGAAATCTTTTCATTGAGATATTGTAGCCACACATAATTCTGAACACCGTTCCTCTTCCGTGATCCACAAATTAATCGATTTTGCGCGTTGTCTTTGTGATTTTCACTCTTTGGAAGATTGTGTAACTTCACTGGAATATGTGTTGTGCGTGCAAAACTCTGTCACCAGCTTTTGTTATGTAGGTATGTTGAGAGCTCACACTGAAGTCTCAACAAAAATCGCTGTCTCCACTGGTAAGGAAAGCTTATCACCTCTATGTTGGTTTTTGGGGATCAGTTGAGAGGTTCCCAGAAATCAATGCTTGTGCCTCATGACGTGTCACTTCCTATACCCATTCCAACACCGAACTTTTCGGTTGGACCAGAAATTGTACCACGAGTTCCGTACGTCTGTTACGACAGAACGTCCAGCTCAAGTCCGTAAGAAGAGCCTTTACTGATAAATCAGTCTAGGTTGAACGAACTAGTCCGTGATTTAGATTTACCCAAAATGAAAACCCAACTGCTTTGGCAGAAGTGGAATCTATTGGAAAAAGGAGTAAAAGTAGGTACCTTGTACAGGAAGAGAGAGTCTGGGGTTGTTTATTTCTTTTCGATGGACAGCGATCTTCTTTATTGCAACGATGTGTTGGGTTCATTGGAAGAGCTTCATTGACTCATCTAAATTCAGCTTGAAAGCCCTACTCCTTCATAATGGCAACCTAAATCCATCGATTCCACTTTTGTATACTTTTGGAATGAAGGAAACTTACGATAGGATGAAACTGCGGTTGGAAAAGACCAATCATCGGCTAAGAATCAGCATAGCATAACTCAATAAAGAAGAAAAAATACGTTAGGTATTCTCTATTAGTCACAAGCTTCAAGGCACCAACATATCAGTTGAATGGGAAACCTTCACTTGAATCTAGGAAGGAGAAATGAAAGCTTAACAGACTCATTAAGATGGTGCCAAAGGTAGCCCCGATTTCTACCACAAATCATAAGTTGATTTGATCTGCATTCGTTTCTCACTCCTACTAACTACCTCACAGCATCCAAAGTCTACTCTAGATTTGAATGGATCGATCTTGTATCAGCCATTTTCATTAAAACGTGTAGAATTAGGCAAGTCCTGGTCACAATTCAACAAAATGTGACTAACTCCTTTAATGAGCCACCTGGGTATAGGAGTATCTTTCATCATATTAGTTACCTTAATCAGCCTAATTTTGTTTCAGACTTATCATACGGAAAATCAATGGAATGCCTTGTAATGCAGCTCACCCGCTGACACAAATTCAAGATAAGTACAAATGCTATATTGTACCTTAATGTATTTCTATAATGAATTCTAATGTTTCACTCTCGAATCAATTACAATTTACCCAGTAAATTTCTACTGTTGCTCTCCCATTTTGATCCTACCGTGTCCCGTACCCAGAGAAAATTGGAAACTGCGACTGAATCGACCTGAATTTTAACAGCTGACATAAGTGTCCGCCATTTTTACGTTTTCACTTCTTTCTATTTCCTTAGCTTCCCATTTGAAGTACAAACCAATCAATTTCACTTTTCAACAGAATTTGCTGTGGTAACGTAAGTGGTTTGTGGTTGGGTCGATCCAAAACCACAAAATCCTTATGGAGCCAGGCAAATTTCTTATTTTTGTACAATGAGTGCTAATTTCTTGTTTGCAATGTTTCGTCCGATCTCTAGTGTTCTTGAATAGCATTAATAGCAGAAAAAAAAATAATAAGAGAGAAGAGTGAAAACTGCCTCGCAAATGATGTTCAACTAAAGTTTTCCAGTTTTGACAAATAAATGCCAGATAATTTTCTAACTTTGATATTTTTTAACTTTACTCGTGTCTGTACAATCTTTGAATTGACTTTATTCAGATGATATCCAAAACCTGTAGTCCATCCATTGTTTACTCGTCAGTTTTTAGCCAACACTTTCTTTCACATTTCTATTTTTGATGAATATTTAAAGACATTTGAAGTTTACACAAATAAAATCCAAATCGAATAATATTTTTCCGACCTTATTTTTTTTATTTTACCTTTTTGGTTTATTATTTTCAATGATTTCAACCTTTTCATGATTCACAACCCTCACGAATTTGTGATTTTCATGGCACATAAAATCAGAAAAACGAATTTAAACAAAAAATCCGTACAATGTCCATGGCAATTTGCCCATTTAGGATTGTCCTAAAATTGAGATTTTTGGGATGAAGGCTCGTACCTACCAGCTTGAGGATAATACTTGAAACTTAGGTCAACTTAGGGCCCTCGGTCAATAGAAAGGGATAAAAAAATGTGGTTTGAAATTTTGAAAAATTTGAAAATGTTGGAAGAGTTACAGAATTGTAAACTAGACAGAAGATCCAATCTATACAGAACATGATAAACCATTTTGGAAAAATTTGGATCGTTTTGTACGCAAGTACTTGGATATCAACCCATTTCACATACTAATGTTCATATAATCATAACAGATATATTTTTTAGGCTTTGACACAATTGATTTTAAAAAATTTCCACTAACATATCCATATTATTTTGTCTATATACAAACTATCACAACAATAATTAAAATTGAACATATCAGCGTTGTTATGAATTGAAATGAATGTTTAGGGAAAATATTCATAAATTGTTTGTTCGCGCACTGAAACAAGTAAAAAGAAGTTCTACAGTGCCGAGTTTTTGGGAAGAGGGACATTTTTAAGTGATAAAAACAGATAAGTAGGTCCAAACCCTCCAGAAGAATGTGCCCCACGCTGGCAGTATCAAAAAGGGAGAGCTAAAGTTCCACATACAAATCTGATATTCATTTTAGATCATATAGTATTTTGAGAGTGATCAAGGTGTATGAAATAATTGTTGGTTTTCCATATCCTCATGTCCTCATGTTGGTACCTACTTATTTGACATAAGACTTTTTTCTGCGTTCTCATTATTTGTTGTTGTTGTATTATTATTACGAGGGAAAAGACAGAAAACGCCGGTGGTATAAAAGGAACGTAACAAGTGCTTTTTAATTAATTATGAGAACATACGAGATAATGTTATCAAATGATAAAGCCGTGTCGGCCCGACACAACGCACTCTGTTGAGGTATAAAAAGACTGTTTATGCTACATCTTCTCCCTAAGTGAATACAAAGAAAATCAATATCTTCAAGTATAAAAAATTACACCGAACCTACGAAATCAAATGTCAGAGTTACTACGTTCAAAATTAAATATACATTTCTATTCTAAAATAATTCTTTTCTAAATAACAGAAACGGTAGCATTGATTTTCAGTCATTGTACCTGGTACTATTAAAACATTAGTCTGTCTGGTTGCTTCACAATCCGTCCACTTCTTGTTGTGAACTCGGGAGGTGGATCTTTGGATGGTGAGTTAGGGCCCAAAGGTCCTCTGTTAAATGGCAAAGAGGCCTCTGCTGGTTGAGCTTGAGGCTTAACAGGCGAAGTCCTCCGATCTTCAACTTCGATGGTAGGGGAAGTGGTCATATTAGTGAGCTCAGGCTTACGTTCACGTATGTGAATGGAGTTTCGTCGATGTTCTTGACCAGTTGTTGCGTCGCGAACAATGTAGGATCTAGGATGTGGAAGAGTTTTCGAAACCCAGCCTTCCCTCCAAATACTTGAGTCCTTGGCTTGTACATAAACTGGCTGATTCAGGCTGAAGATTTTCTCTCTCTTAGCTGACGAGTCAAAGTGTTGCTTTGATTGCACCTTAAGATCCTCCATTCGACATTTCACATCCTCGTCGGGTAAGCCAGGAAGGAGAAGCTCACGTGTAGATGGTGCCTTTGTCCGCAGAAGTCGGCCCATGAGCATTTGGCTGGGGCTATAGTCCAATCCAGTTAGAGGTGTAGCTCTGTATTCAAGCAAAGCTAGGTTTAAGTCACTTCCAGAGGCGATCGATTTCTTAATTAGTTTTTTGGCTATACCAATTCCTTTTTCGGAGAGTCCATTTGATCTTGGGTAATGGGGACTTGACGTCTTGATCGAAAAACCCCAAGAGTCAGCAAACTGCTTCATCTCCGCGCTAGCAAAAGGGTTGTTATCACAACGTATTTGTTCAGGGATGCCAAAAGTACTAAAAAGTATTTTTAGTTTCCTGATGATCTCGCCGGCTGTTTTCTTTTTCAATGGGATGATTTCCAGCCACCTCGAATAGTAATCTTCCACAGCCAGGAATGTATAGTTTTTGTATTCACCAATATCCATGCCTAAGCGTTGGAATGGATACGCTGGAACAGTTGACGGTATAAGAGGCTCCTTTTGGTTGTTTTCCTGAAACATCTGGCAGACAGAGCATCTACCTACGAAGTCAGCAATCTCTGAAGACATTCGAGGCCAATACATGATCGTACGGATCCGGGCAACAGTTTTGTTAATACCCAAGTGGGCTAACGAATGAATTTGGTCAATCAACCTCCTCCTCAGCTGCTCAGGTACTATAATTCGGGCATTATAGAAGATTAAACCATCCTTTTCAAACAGGTCGAGTCGCAAGTCATGAAATATTTTCATTTCCGGGGACAATAGCTTGCGGTTTACTCCGCTCCATCCATTATTAATATATTCTTTTAAGCGAGAGCAAATGGGATCCACGTCCGTCGCGTGCTTGAGTGCGTCTAATTCTTCAGTTGGAATTGGGAGGTATTCATCGAGTGATACAGAATGAACTATTTCACTCATATCAACATCCTCCGGTCCTGTGTCTGGCAGGTGCGCTCTTGATAGCATATCTGCCACATACATTTGTGATCCTGGTATGTATTTGAGAGTAAAGTCATATTTTAGAATTTTGAGCTGCATCCGTTGCAAACGAGCTGTATTTTTATGAAGCTCATTTTTTACGACTTTCAAGAGTGGCTTATGATCCGTATGAATACTCACGCTATTGTGTCCATAAATAAAGAGATGGAAGCGGTTGAGGGCGAAGCACAAGGAGAGCATTTCTTTCTCTATTTGACTATAGTTAGCTTCGGCGCTGTTGAGGCTCCTCGACGCAAAAGCAACGGGCTGTCCATTTTGCAACAGACAGCATCCAAGACCATGGCAGCTTGCGTCACACTGGATCACAACATCCTGCGTTGGATCAAAAATCTTCAAGGTTGGGGAATTGGTTACCTGAGTTTTGATTTTATCAAAAGCATCCTGTTGCCTCTGCGTCCAGTCAAACGAAGTACCTTTCTTCAGGAGTTCCCTCAAAGGGGCTGTGATTTGTGAGTATGATGGGATAAATTTGTTGATAAAATTTACCGCTCCTAGAAAACTTTGTAGCTCCCTGACGCTCTTAGGATTTTCCATTTTATTAATAGCCACAATTTTTGATGGATCTGCCCTTATCCCATTAGGTGTGAAAATAAGACCCATATAGCGCACTTCGTCTGTTTTATATTGAAGTTTGGATTTGTTAAATTTTACGTTATTCAGTCGGGCTCGTTGTAGTACAGCATCCAAATTGCGGTCATGTTCCAATTCGGTTGATCCCGTCACAATAATATCATCGAATAGTACTTGAACACCTTTCAAGTCACCAAATATTTTAGTGTTTTCTCTATGAAAAATCTCTGGGAAACTTGAAAGACCATAGGGCATCCTTTTGTAGGAAAATCTTCCAAATGGTGTTATCATGGTGCAAAGTTTTTGTGACTCCTTATGGAGCTCGAACTGATGGAACCCCTCCCTCATGTCTAGAACGGTAAAGTATTTTTTCCCGCCAAGGTTTGAGGTCAATTCTTCGGGAGTCGGGATACTAAAATGCTCACGCATCAGGTATTTATTGAGTGGAATAGGGTTGAGACAGAGGCGAACCGCTCCGCTCTTTTTCTCCACTATCACTATATCGTGTACCCACTCTGTAGGTTTATCCCTCTTTTCGATTATATCTAATTTTATGAGGCGATCCAGTTCGATTTTCAATTTCTTCTTTAAAATCTCGGGTAAGCGTCGCGCTGAACGCACCACGGGAACGGCATCTTCACTTAATCTTAACTTTACTTTAAATGGAAGCCTGCCCAATCCAGTGAACAAATCCTCATTTGTTTCTATGAATTTGCTCTTTTTATTGTCAATTTTCGAGATTCGGGACTCCAGTTCTTCTTCCATTTTTACAAACGTTTCGAATTTTCGGTTTGTTATTTGTACTGAGTCTGGCGATTGGTTTCTCTGAGCCTGTTGCTCGTTTATTTCATATATTCGTTGCAGGAGGTCAAATTTAACACAGGACGTTCCCCCAAAGATAGGTACAGCATCGTAATCCACAATGACAAAATCCAAATCCGCATTTTTATTTTTATATGCGCAATTCAGGTTCGCTTCACCAATTGGCTTTGTTGTGAAACCGCCATACGATTTTAATTTAATGCTTGTTTTATTAAGCTTAGAAGTTCCTTTTACTTCAGTAAATATTTTCATCGGCAGAATATTAACGTCGCTAGCAGTGTCTAGCTTAAATTTAATGAGTACACCATTGACAGCAATAGATTCGCGCCATTGGTCCCTTCCAACATTACCGGAAACTGAATTACAGTTGCAAATTACTTCCACACTGTCGCACCCAAAAATGTCAGAGTCGCTTGATTCTTCTTCCTGCAGTTCATGGACTCGTTTTTTATTTTTATTCTTACGTAGAAAGCATCCGACTTTGAAATGGTTTAGGCGGCCACATAACGTACATTCTTGCCCGTATGCAGGGCATGACTGTGGTTTGTGTCTAGTTCCACATTTCTTGCATTTATAAGACTCATCATTCGACCCAGACGTACGTGGCTTCGGGTTATTTTTATAGTGCTTTTTCCTTAAAGCGTTAACTTCATTATTTACTGGCTTTTCCGAGTTCAATATCTCACGTTTATAATTTTTCCCCATTTCTAATCACCCATTTTTTTTTTCCCCATTATCACTAATCAGCGAGGGTTCACTATTAAAAGCAATCACCGATTCACTTCGCGATAAATACCTGACACCATGTATTATTATTACGAGGGAAAAGACAGAAAACGCCGGTGGTATAAAAGGAACGTAACAAGTGCTTTTTAATTAATTATGAGAACATACGAGATAATGTTATCAAATGATAAAGCCGTGTCGGCCCGACACAACGCACTCTGTTGAGGTATAAAAAGACTGTTTATGCTACAGTTGTGTTTATTTTGTTTCTTTCTTGGTCTCTTCACTCATGTTAAAGCTGGGGAAAATACTACTTTTTTCCTGATAGTGACAGTGACTTTTGACTAATCTTCAAATGATTCGTAGCTGTGTCAAACGCATAATTTGATTTGCTTAATAGTTATTAACCAACGGAGTTCCAATTCTAGCTCCACTAAACAAACACTTATCATGCAACAACTGCTCTTGAATTTCATCCGATTCAATTTTATTTGGCAGTGGAAAAGATCAAAATAGGGACAATTGATTTTTTTACCCTCTTATGCAAACCTTCATTACAGCTAATTTTAAGCAATTCTGCTTTGAATCAAAATTAATAAAATGTCTACATTTGAACCCGCTGCCCTTGGATTCTTGTCTTCCTGACTAGTGCTAGATAAAGAAACTATAAATCATGGCTCTTTACTCAACATATACAATACATCTAGGATTTAGAGGGTACTGTTTTTGTTGTAGGTGTTACATTGTTGTTCTTTGTTAGTGTGGAAAATAATAATGTGGATAATAGTGCGTACAAACATTTTCCTTCAATATTCACTTCCTCCAGGAAAATCGTTGCATCTTGGTTTAGTAGGTGTATGTTTGTCCTGTTATTATTAGATATTTACATCACACACCTCGTCATAAAATTACTCAGTGCGCGATGGGTTTATAAGTTTAAACATTTTAATAGTCCTATTGGAATTGGGCTAATGATATTTCGACTAAAAAATGTTAAGTTACCCAGGACATATGCACTTCCTTGGGCTTCACTATGAACTCATATCAGATCTATAGAATGTCCTGAGTGAGTTACTTTATCATTATCCATTAATTTTTTGAAATTAATTCATGAGATATTTTGCACAGCTGACTTTCACCTGTATCTAATCTCATATTTATTGATAATTTTATCTTGAACCCTTGCATATAATTTTCTGTTGAACACTTATCATAGATATGAATTCCTAAAAATATTAGAAGGTGGTCTGATCCTATGGAATGATGGTATACCCAACAATAGAGCCATCAGGACATGGACACGTCTTAGAAGCCACTTCATCTATTCAACATGTACTATATTCTGTAGTTACTTATTCTGTGTGTGGATTCTATTTGTTTGTTGCTTCAATGTGCGGAAACTCTATAAACTTCTGTGGTCTAATGGTATATTGATGTTTGAGTGGAAACTCAATTTAGAATAGAATGATGGAATATTACGTTCGGAGTTCTCCAATTACACACTCTTAGTTCTTCCTCTGTGAAGTATTTACTCTTATGTTATATTACAATGTAAAAAATTATTATTATTTATTAATTTTTGTTAGGTATTTATAATTTCATGTTTAAGTGATGATTACGATGGAATATTACTACATTGCGATTGACTTACTTAAATCTTGCAACTGAAGAATGTCTGTCTCATATACTGTGATGAATGAATTCGTTTGAACTTGGGCATCATCCAAGAATGACGCATTGATGCCATGAAATAATGGCTTAGCACCATTGCCACCCTGACATGGTACTCATTATGATTGTGGAGGCTTGTGATTTTCCTTGGAAAACTCCATGTAATCCAGTTCAGATCCGATAATCTATGTGAGTTGGATTTGGCCCACTGGACACTTATGGATCATTGTCAATGCAATAGATAATTTTTTATGAATTATGTGAAAAGGGTAGCCATCACGGTGAAATTTGTATTTACATTGCCACTGGCTTCACTATGAGAGTAACATCTTTGTCTTCAAACACTGGCTTTTCAATCTTTTATTTTTGGATTTTTTTATAGAAACCGTTTTTTTTTTTTTTTTTTTTTATAAATTATTTCTCAGAGTTGTGTTTCTTAATTTTGGATTTCCGTTTTGAATCTCTCTCTCTAATGCATAAAATGTTATCTTTTCAAATTTAAAGAAAAAAGTAATAATAACCAATTTTTATTACTCCTGCTTTTTTTTACTTCTTTGACATGCTCTATAGAATGCATTCTGTTGTATTTTGAAGAATTCTATGTTGAATGCAGTGGCAAAATCATAGAAGTGGTTTATTTCTTGTTTCAAGCTGTAATTCATTAGTGTTATTTTCAATGATCAGTGCTAATACATATCAAGTTTCATTTAATCAATTTAAATTTGTTAACTTCTGAGAGCGATGGCCAACAATGGTTTATAGGTTTTTGGAACTTATACAAGATTAGGCTTTCTGTTTCGACATGATTTCAGTGAACTAGTTCTTGCATTTTATTAATATTTATCAACAGTTCTCCAGTTCTATGTATATCTATATTAACTTCAAAAGAGGAAACCGCTGCCATCTGTTTCAAATTTTATCAACTTTTCACCTCTAATCATTCAATCATTTCACCTGACTACTATTTTGGGACTTGGAAGTTGGTCAGTAAACAACTTGTCCATCAACATGGATTGCGATCATCTTGGCTAAGAAGAAGACTTTTTGAATGGAATTAAACACTGAATTACTTGTAGATGCATTCATGTTGTGAGATACTCGCTCTGATAATTATTCGTTGGGTGGCACAAATTTGAATATTTCAATCGATTGAGTATGAAGAGTCATTAGTAGGTACCACTGTTTTCTTTCTTTTTGTATCCATTGAGATGCTGGCAAAGGTTTATATATTTAGCCTTTAGGTACTCATTATTATACCATTACCTATTAGATTTGGGCCTTATACCACGGGAATACTGTGTATATTATAGTATTTCCCCATCTTATAAAACCTTATTTAGATTGAATTAAAGTTTCTTCACATTGAATTAAACTTTTTTTCTCTTTCAATTAAATTTGAGTCAGAACAATGAATTTGGGAAGAAAACGGACGTAGAATAGGTAGGAATCTGCAGTAAGTGGTACCTACTGATATTAACGTTACGTGCCAATACCTTCTGTATAAGGTCAATGTCTTTTCTGGGCCATGAATAACTTGCATAATTTGTTGACATGAAAATGTGCCAAAATTGAGTAAATTTAACTTGCATAAATGGTGTATTTCGAAAGGTAAATTGAAAATATAAAAAGGTTTAATTGGATGTGAAAAATTTTTAATTCAAAGGTTCAATTTGACGAGAAAATACTATAGATGGATTCAGTAGGTGTGTTCATGTTAATATTTGCTCAATTCCAGCTAATAGAATATCGATAGACATTTTCAAAAATGTTCAACGTTTCTGAAATGGAATTTTTCTGTCATATGAAATCATGTAGATCTTTTATTGGATTTACTTTAATGTTCCTCGATGATTTTCCAAACCTTTGGCAGGATCTTGACCTCTGTGTGCAATGTAATACATACTCATTATTAAGTGAAATTAATCATTGTGTTAGTAACAGATTTTGTGAGCAATTATCAAAGTCCAAAATCTATGTTTAGCTATTACTGTAATTTTTGTGATTTTCTGAGAACATTATTTCATGTAATTGCACCAATTTAAAATTGGGTACTGGTAGTATCTAGTAAAATCAGAATATTACTACCACAAATATTACATGGCTAATATGTATTCCAACTCACTATTCTTGGTATTTCTGGTAAAAGTAATTGTTTTGTACAAATAATTTGGCAATATCATGGACTGGTTGTTTTTAGGGACACTAAAAACTTCTACAAGGCTTCTACAAGTAGATGGAGGGTGCCCTATTTGTAATGAATACGATAATGCCCTAATAATGAATCATTTGAATCGACCCAGGAAAAAATCATTGACCCCGCTCCAAATTCGCTGGGGACATTCAAGATACTTAGAGTCCAAAAATAGAATTTAAACAAATCTGGCCTTGTCGTCTGCACTTTGACCAGAAACTATGAAATGCCGCATGCTGGCTAGTACTAGGCTGAGGATGGACCTTGAAACTTTTGAAAGAGACTCAAGTCAATAGGAAGGGGTGATATGTAGAAGTTGACACTTTCAAAACTCCATATCTCAAAGAATTTTAATATAGTGTACTGCGACCAACCGCTGGCAATTTAGAATATTTTTTATACAAATTATCAAGTGAAACCCATGTATATGTATTAAAGGAGTGACTGAATAGTTCCAGCATTCAATGCTGGAACTATTCAGTCACTCCTTTAATACAAAGTCAAATTTTGACTTTGAGAAGGGGTTCAAGGTCAGAATGACCCGTAGGGATGAGTGGACGGGTACCAGACCCCCAGATCGATCTGGAGACATCCTCATGTTCGCAGATGGCTCTAGGATGGATGGGAGGTCAGGGGCTGGGGTCAGTGGTGTGAGACCTCGCATAGAGGCATCTTGGACTCTAGGAGTGCATGCTACTGTATACCAGGCGGAACTTTAAGTGAATGGAGAATGTGTGGCGGAGATCATGAGGAGGACGTTTAGAGGAAGGAAGGTACTCATTTTCTTGGACAGCCAGGCAGCACTAAAGGCCATTGCAGCGGCCTAAACCAGGTCAAGACTGGCAAAGGAGAGCTGGGAGGCGCTGAACGGCCTGGGGCAGAGAACAAAGTCACCCTAATGTAGGTCCCAGGCAACGAGCGAGCAGATGGCATGGCAAGAAAAGGGGGTGAGATAAGGGCATAGGAGGCATTGGGAGAACATCCCGGCACAAATTCTTGGGAAGTTGACTATGGCAGTAGTTTGTAGGAGAAGCACTGGAGCTGCCTAGGAGAAGGATGAGACTCCTGGTGGAGATGCAAGGAGTGTACACGGGAGATCCGTTGAGCAGACTTTGCTGAGAGTGGACGAAACTGCACCACATCTCCTTTTTGAGTGCCCAGCACTTGAAGCTCGGCAGTACAAACTCTTCGGGCCTTTAGTACGAGAAGAGATTGTATCAGCAAATAACCTGGGAGGGGTCATTAGTCTGGTGGAGGGGGCTAGTGCACTAGACCCAGAGCCTATATGTTGGTCTACATAACAATAAGCCCAGGTTTCAGTGCTGCGGGTGGGGATTAGACTCATCCCGAGTCCCTGCTTAAAATCTATCTATTATAATAATTCGTCTAAATTAATTTTATTAGGTCGGCTAGAATTAGGTGGGAAAATTGAAGAGACCATTTCTGAGCTCATTTTCCACCCCTTCCTGACTCAGACCTGAGAACTGGAGACCTGTTCACATGCTCCAATACAAACACACAAGATTTTAACCTATTACTCCAATTATTTGGTATACTTGACAGATTGGTGATCTATACGGAAAACAATAAACCGTTGTGGAACATTTTGGAGCGATTTCCATGTGACGTATAAGATATGGTGTCATTTGCCCCTGCAATAGGACAACAGTCTGATTGACTCGGCATTTGTAGATTTCAAACATTACAAACCATTGTGTTAATTTTTGTGTTAGGAGGTACAATGATTTGACTTTATACTAGAAATAATTTTGTGTTAGTAGGTACGTTTAAAACAATTCGGATGGGGAGACTAACCCGTTGAACGCTGCTGACATGAGGTTACTTGGTTTAGCCAGTAGCAAACACTGACAAGTGGGTAATGTCTTGGCAATCTTAGCACCTCTATCCCCTCATTACGACCTACGGATGTATCTGGGACTGATTGTTTAATTTATTTCCTATTCAAGATGATCTTAGGTTACAAGGTTTCTGCAGGTACACGTTTCTAATTTCTGTTTCATTTTACTTGTGTATGGTACGATTTAACTCAACAGACCCGCCTATTTGTTTTCTTCACACTAACAACTTGGGGTTCCTTGGAGTCACAAGCTTTGTATTATGCCTGTTTACCCGTTTCCGTATGCCCCCTTTCCCCAGACTCTGTGAAACAACCACATTAAGGGGGGGGGGGGGTTAGACGTTTAACATGCTCACCCCATACTACTAACAATTTGATGGATATGGCTTGTTTACGAACTGGGTGGTGTTGTGGGACATTCGCTAGCATTTATGATTTTGCCATTGCTCCACTTTTACCAACATATTAGTGGTGGCCATTTATGCTTATCAGACTTTGGTGTTTCTTTGAATTAATATTGCTTTCCAACTGGTGAGACAAGGTAAGTCCCGTTCCCAATAACAATGCAATTGATGGGTGCATGTTTAAACTTTGGTTGAAAATCCAAGATGTTACGATTTTCCATTCTGGTGGCAATGAGGTGTGTTGATACATCTATGGCATACTCGAGGATTTGTGATGGATATTACTAAATTATGTAGATGTACTTAGTCCATGTTATTTTCATGCAGTATGCATGTGGTCACGATATGGCAATATTTCATGTCAAACCCATTTGGTTAATTCACCCCTCTAGGTACTTATGATTCTTTAGTTGCAATAATCATGCTCTATACGATATCAATCGTCCTATGCTATCGCCCAAGTTGCTTCAAAACTTTGGAGGATAATCATGTTTAGTCCTCCGGTAAGAAATGAAAAATTCTTAGGTATTTTTGGATATTGTATTATTGCATTTTTATAATGTGCACTGCTTGGATTCATAGACTTCATCTGAAAATTTCTCAATTTTATTCCAACTACAAGAATGAAACTTGATGAAGAAATATTACAAAAATTGGGGCAAACTCCAATTACTCCACTTGAATCAGTGATATAGGTTCCCCAATATTCATATTTTGTCTAATTGCAGGGATCATGAACGTTTTTGGGAGCTGCTTCTCGTGGAGTCATTCGTTCCAGACCTAAACTGCAGAGATAAGGTAAAGTTTACCACGTTGATTTCCAATGTTCTAATATATTTTTGGTTTATTATTTTCTACGATCAACCATTGGGATCGACTAAGAACAAAAAACTTTGGCCCCCTTCAAAGTGCTGGATACGTAGAACCGGAAAAATAATACAAAATACATCCACCTCATTTTGCCATTTTAAAATAAACTGAGAACTGTGAAATTCGGTATGCAGGCTCGGACTAGAGCGAAAATGTTCAACAGGTTTTGATTCAGAGAATTTACTAAGACCCCCTGGAGCGTTCTACGACCAGACGTTCGTTCCCAATGAAGGCTGAAATATGAGAGTGAATCAAAAAGTGGAACTAAAGGCCAGATTTCATTCCCATAGAAAGAAAGAAGGTCATTTCGAGTATTTATTGGCAGGTACTTCTTGTTACAAATTATAGCCAACATAGGTAGGTATATGTAAGAACCCATGAATATTGAAAACATGTGTCAAGTAATTATGAAAGAGTTTGGCCAACTATTAGTTTGGCCCAGCATTTTGTTGGAACACTGAAGAGACCATTACTGAGCTACTTACCGACTACTCCCCTCTCTCCAAGTCCATCTAGTCACCTGTGACTAATCTGGGTGACCAAGATCCGAAGCATACTTTTCATACTTGGTGCTGACTGTCGAGGCACTTAGATGAAACTGCCTGAGCATATGACACTTGGCTCTGGCCAAAGCAGGGGCGGATCCAGAATTTGATAGGGATGGGGGGGGGGACTCTAACTAAGATCGCACTAGGTTCAAATTTGGAAGCATGTTGAATTTATATCGAGGGTCTCACGGCAACTCCCCAAATCGTCACTTTTGCCCATAAATAGTTATGCCTGCTATTCAAAGCGTCTTCTCCCTAAGGACCAATCTAACTAAGTTAGGGACCTAAGTTAGTCAACACTAAATCTCACGATTCATTTTACTGAATTAGTCTTCCAGATCATACAAAATATCATCGACCAACACCCCCTATCATCCCCGCTCTGATGATCAACACCCCACATCGTCCTGTTTTTTGGGAAAAGATACACGGTTTAAGAAAATATTCTAATTGGTTTATGAAATAAGGTATTTTAGATGGAGAGGAGAAAATCATTGGCAGATGGCTTTTAGGCTCTGCTGAAAAGTCGCCAAAATGACATTGTGGGGAGTTGCCGTGAGACCCTCGATATACTTTTAGAATCTATAAGTATAAGGGTAGAAATGAAAGGACTTGTTTGAAAAAGAAAACTGAAAACTGCGTATATTGCGAAAATGACAAAAGACGGGCTGAGAGTGAGCTCCCGTTCCAAGCCGTCCCAGCTCCAGAAAATGGGGAATGAAAAATGGTATCTCATTGGTGGATGATTCCTGAACACGTCATGAAGGGCCAATCGGAACCCTTCTTACAAGCAGAAGTACATAGTCAATGTTCAGCCTAGTGAAGCTTTGGCAAACTAGGCATTAATCGATTTATTCAATCGATATGATCGATCGATTCTATTGAATCGATAAACATTTATCGATTATTATTATCGAAAAATATCAAATCCCGAAACGGCCAAACTGACTTTTCACGGTCCCTCGTGAAATTTTAAAATTTAAGTTTAAAGTATGAACGAATATAGTAACAATTTATAGGTAAATTTGTTACAAATTGATAAATCAGGACGGAATTAGTTACAGAGTTGCCTACTTATGGAGCTGGTTTCCCTATAACATTAAATTTTTCGCGATATTTATTTTGAACAGGGCAAAAAAAAGCAGGTAACATTAAATATTCAGAACCTCCGTCTACAACTTACGAAGTAAAACCTTGTAAAATTTCGACAGAATCATGAATAGTTAAAGCTATGCAAAACAAACCCCGTTATATGCAAGAAAACGGTAAACCTATCGGCTTGTTGTTGACTTCATAAGTACAAAATATTATGTTGCTGATTATACACAAGGTCATGGTCGTCAGTCAATGTCATTTAGATATGGCTGCCTTCTCCTGGAACAATTTGGAGAAATTAGAAAAATCTTGAAAGTAATATTATTTTTCACATGAAAGGAACATCATAATAGTAGCTGTCATATTTTCTATAGATCCACTCGGCTATTCTGGCAAACATAGTTATTAGAGAATTATAGTGAGTAAACTGATTTTTCATTGAGTAAACCAGAGGATGTCACTGCGTAATGGAGATTTAATATTGACGAATAGAGAATGTACATATTTTTCAATGTTCGATCATTTAGAACTTTTGTGTGAGCAACATCACTACTTGACCATATTCAAAGCAAAACAATTTTAAAAACAAAATTTTGAGCGAAGAATGCGTTTTATTCTCAAAGAGAATATAATAAAAATATATTGGAAAGTGTCCAGCTGGAAGATATAATAATTATGGCATTTATGAATTGGTTTGCTTGGGATCAAACTTTCCAAAGTCTATCCATAATACGGATAAGTTTAGTAAGGTAGGTATCATATAAATGATACCTAAATAAAATATCATATAAATGACATTTTTAATTTCTTCGCTGCACGTATACGTTCATGAAATCAGGCGGGGACCCAAGTATGAAGGTGTGGTATGCCTTCAAACTCAGCATCCAATGAAAGTGTGGTATGCTTTCATTGGGACTCCAGCTCGTTGGTACCGACGAGAGGACATCCATACAATAGTATGGGAGCTCTGGTGTGGCCAACACCAGAATTGGCAATGCCATAAGTCCCATATAAATGGGTAAGATTCCATATAAATGAAATCTCAATAATTTTTGTAAGTCCCATATAAATGGGTAAGATTCCATATAAATGGATATACGGCTTCAAATGTAATCCTTCTATCCAGGGCCCTAATCTGCCCTTTCAAGCGGAGGCGGAAAACATTACTGTTGCCTGTATAGGGAGGTGTCATCAAATGCAATGAACACCGGGGGTAGCTCATTATCACCAAACATCGGAAACGTCTAAGTCCCAGAGACCGAAACGTAGTGTTAAGACCAACGACTGAGAACATCACCGGTTCGTCGTGATGAAGGGAAAATGTTGTTTGCAACCAACACTGTCCGATAGCCTAGGTGCCTGATCTCAATTACGCATGTGCTTCCAAAAATGACTTTACGTTTCAAAAAGAATAATGAGAGAGAGAGAAAAAAAATTGCGTGAAATTGAGTGAATAGAGTGAAAATGCAAATCATATTTAGTCAAAGTGAGTTTTGCTCAAAATTCAGTTATCACCATCAGATTCTGATTCATCTTCATCAAGGAGTTGAGGTAACAAAGATATGTCTTGGTTAATTCTCCTTACCCTATCATGAGGGTATTTAACTCTTTTCTTAGAGTTTAAATTTTCAAGTATGTAACGATCGTGAGGTAGTATCTCTACTACTTGATACATCCCCTTAAATTTTGGGGCAGTCTTTTGTGACACCCTCGGTTCAACTTGGCGCACGCAAAAATCGCCAATGTTCAATGGCTCTATTTGAGCTCCTTTTCCAATAAAACGTTCAAGTTCGTAATTAGCAAGACGGTCAATATTTTGCTTGGCCTCGGTGCGTATATTGGACAAATTAGAGCGAGTTGGGGGAGATACATGTTCGTCAATTGTAATCATACCAGGCATGTTAGGCCTTCTTCCAATTAGAAGTTCTATTGGGGACATTGAAGTGGTACGATTTGTTGTTGAATTTAATACCAGTTGAATTTTTGGTAATAATTGTCTGATGGATTGTTTCTTGATGTACTGGGCAACAGTGATTAGGTTTGTTATGGACGACATGTATCTCTCCACTTGTGAGTTAGCTCGAGAAGCACCAGTGGCAATTGCGTATGTATTTATATTATTCTGCTCACAATATTCTGTAAAGATACCAGATGTAAAACTAGTACCTTGGTCAAAAACTAGACGAGATGGGGGACCAAATAACTTTGTCATCTCAGACACAGCATTGACGGCTGCTTTTGCTGTCAATGAACGAGTATAATGCAACAAAACATATTTAGTAAAGGAACAAACCATAACAATATAATATTCAGGAGCACCCGTTGAGCCAGATAATTTTCCAGTTATGTCAATATGAACAGTATCAAAAGGAATGTCTGTTTTTGGGATAGGATAAAGTTGTACTTGTTTTTTGCCTGAAGGAGCTTAGGTTATTTTACAAGTGACACAGTTCTCAATGAATTTTTTGATGAATTTATTCATATTAGGGAACCAGAATTTTTCCAATACTTTATCTTGTGTTTTAGGGAGTCCCATGTGTAAGATTGATTCATGAATTGAATTGACAACAACCCATCGATAAAATTTTGGTACAATGGGGGCTTTACAATTTTTCTTCTTGTGTTGAAATTTTCTGTAAAGAATTCCTTCGTTAATTTCATACGTTTTTGCCAAATCGTGAGGTAGCAAATCCTTATCAAGTTTATCAAGGATAAGTTTAACTTCAGGATCCCGTTGTTGGGCTACCTGGAGCCATTCTCCTGATAATTCAACTAAATTAACTTTCTTTTTAATTAATTCATTGTGTTTCATATCAGTAATTTGAGTCAGGTTAGATTTTATGATTTTATAATCTTCAGATAGGTGTTTTAGTGGATAATCATGTACTTGATTTTCAAAAACATTTACTTTCTCTGGTTCTCCAACAGGGTACCTACTAAGAAAATCAACTGTTTGCATTTTTGAGCCTGGTCGATATTGAATTTTGAAGACAAATGATAAGCCCACCAACGGTGAACTCGAGTAATTAAATTTTGCTTGACATACGAAGCTTGGAAAGATTTACAATCAGTGATTAATGTAAAATTATGGTACAACAAGAAACATTCCCAGTGCTTGAAGCTCTTTACAGCTGCAAGCGTTTCCAATTCATAAGAGTGATATTTTTCCTCAGCAGGAGTAGTTCGTCTGCTGAAATAACCCACAACCTTACTTTGTCCATCTATTATGTTGAATAAAATTGCTCCATAGCCTACTGAGCTAGCGTCGCACCATACTTCTATTGGGTATTCTGGTTTGAAAATAGTTAAACAAGGTTCACTAGTCAATAATTGGATGACTTCTTGACGAATTTGCTCATGTTCAGGGGTCCATTCAAATCTTTCTTTAATAGATGTAAGTTTATATAATGGAGCACATTTTAATGAAAAGTTAGGCACAAAATTTCTGAAGTATGAACAAAGACCAAGAAAGGATCGTAAGGCAGTACGATCTTTTGGTGGGGGTAATTCGGTTAAAGCGTTTATTCTGTCATTATGAGGACGAATATTGCCGTTTTTTTTTACTTCATAACCCAGATAAATTGTAGATTGCTTAATAAAAGAGCATTTATCAGGGTTGAGAGAAAATCCTGCTTTGTCTAACACCTCTAGTACTACTTCTAGTCGAGTGAAAACCTCTTCTTTAGTTCTACTGACATCAGCAAATCATCCAGATAAGCAAGACAATACGTATTTGCTAAATCACCTAAAGCAGTTACTATAGCACGCTGATAGCAACAAGGAGCATTTCGAACACCAAACGGCATCCTACGGTATTGATAGTGTCCATCAGGAGTCGAGAATGCTAGGATATGACGTGACTCTTCACTAGTTGGTATTCCATAAAACCCAGAAGCGCAATCTAGACCTATAAAATAATTCTGATCAGCTAATCTAGTTAATTGTTCTTGAATCAAAGGAATAGGGTACCGTTCAGGTAAAGTGTTACTGTTGATCTCGCGGAAGTCTGTACACATTCTCATCATTCCATTCTTTTTTGGTACAAGGAGAATAGGTGATGAGTAGGGACTATTTGCTTCCTCAATAATTCCTGCTTGCAACTATTCTTTTTTGAAGACAACTATTCTTTTTTTGAAGACAACTATTCTTTTTTGAAGACAATATTGAACATATTGAACATATTGAAGACAATATTGAACATTCAGACCCAGAATCATAAATAAAAGGATGGATGTTACCTTGATGGTTAAAGTGACCTTGTGGATTCAAGGTGCAGGCGTTGACTCTCTTTTCGTCAGTTTTTGGAGTAGTACCATTGGCAGGTTTGGCAGATTTTCTGTTGGGGTTGAAGCGGCAGTATTCCCAATCATGGTTATTCATCCTGCAGTTCTTGCACCATCGTTTCTTGAGTTGTTGTTGTTGTTGCGGCAGATGCTGAGTTTGTGTATTCGCCTTGAAATTGAAGACCTCTTGATTGTTTTTGTTTCGATCATTTGGTTTCCATTTCTTCTGTTCGACACCCTGAAAGCCGTTGTAAGGGTGAACTGTTTGAATGGTTGACTTTTATTTTGGCTTGGACCTCCTTGCGATTGTCGTGTTCCCTTGACAGCTTTGAGTTCTTGAAATAGTTCCACTTCATAACTAACTTATTACACTTAACTAAAGAAATAACGTTAAAACGGACGTATCTATTCTCAATCCCACTTCTGATTTAGAATCTATAAGTATAAGGGTAGAAATGAAAGGACTTGTTTGAAAAAGAAAACTGAAAACTGCGTATATTGCGAAAATGACAAAAGACGGGCTGAGAGTGAGCTCCCGTTCCAAGCCGTCCCAGCTCCAGAAAATGGGGAATGAAAAATGGTATCTCATTGGTGGATGATTCCTGAACACGTCATGAAGGGCCAATCGGAACCCTTCTTACAAGCAGAAGTACATAGTCAATGTTCAGCCTAGTGAAGCTTTGGCAAACTAGGCATTAATCGATTTATTCAATCGATATGATCGATCGATTCTATTGAATCGATAAACATTTATCGATTATTATTATCGAAAAATATCAAATCCCGAAATACTTGACCTTAGTTGGCGACCCCAAACTTCTTAGATTACTTGATGTGTTCATCAAGCGTAATGGGCAACTCCTCACAATTTAGGAGGTGTCGCTATCTTGAATATCGAGATATCCTGCCGAAACGTTTGTGGCCATTGCAAAACGTTTGCGCCCAGACAACTTCTGTAAGATTGCCGATTTTTGGCACTCGGGGTTCATCTCTCAAGGTACTCATCTTTCTTAATGGTACTTACCTAGTACAGTAGGCACATCTGTACCTCCTGGAAGCCCCTTTAGCATTTCAGAATGACGTCTGGTTTGCATATTTGCATTGACTGAGTTTCTTCCTATTCCTTTACATACCTATTTGACTTTTCAATTTGGTTGTACTGAAATATGTGAAGTGTTGCTTGAAAAAATATGACATAGTCGTTGTGTTGTTCATTCTATTGATTCCTGAGTAGATTTCAGGAAGTAGTTAATTAGCAATGGTTTTTACCGCTTACTACTTAGAATTATGATTAAGATTGGAAACAAAGTAGACGGAACGTAGTTTTATTGAGGAAAACATGAGTATAAGCTCATCCAGTTACAACAGTAGAAGAAGCATAAATCGAGATTAAGATAACCTCTAACAGAGAGCGCTAATACGATGGCAGATTATTATGGCGCCTAAATTCAAATTACAACACCGACCCCTAATCTGGACATCGTAGGATTAAGAAACTAAAATACAGAGACAATTTCTAACTAACTTTTCAAACCCAAAGCATCTGTACAAAAATCATGCTTGCTTGCTGGCAAACCTTTTGTGAAAACATCAGCCACCATTTGCTCAGTTGGTAAATATTCAAGAACAATTTGACAAGAATCTCTTACATCGCGAATATAGTGATACTTTACATCAATATGTTTTGTGCGATTATGAAACAAAGGATTATACACCAACTTCTTAGCACTTTGGTTGTCAGTATAAATTTTCAAAGGCTCTGAATATTCCAAAAATTCATTCAAAAAATTTCTTATGAAAACAGATTCTTTGGCTGCCTCACATAAACCAACATATTCAGCTTCAGTGCTGGATTGAGAAACACAATTCTGCTTTTTGCAACTCCACGAAAAAACAGCATTTGCAAATTTAAATGCATATCCAGAAAACGATTTTCTATCGAGCTTATTGTTAGCCCAATCTGCGTCAGTAAATCCTTCTACAAGTTCATTGCTCTTGGAATAACAAATTCCTAAGTCAATAGTGCCTTTGAGGTATTTTAGGACTCTTTTAGCACATTTGAAATGCTCAGGGCCATAGCAAGTATTGAATTGACTAAGATATGTAACAGCAAACGCAATATCTGGACGTGAATTGACAACTAAATACATCAAAGATCCTATCAAAGCTTGATAAGGAAGGTCACAGTTCCCATCCTTTTCTGGCAAAAATTTTAAACCAATTTCAATAGGAGTCTTAGCTGGTTTGGAATCCTTCAAACCAAATTTATCTAAAAGTTTCAAAATAAAATCTTTTTGGTTAATTTTTAAAGTACGTTCGTCCCTCATAATATTCAAACCAACAAACTCCTTAACTGGTCCTAAATCCTTGATCTTGAAATGCTGGGACAACTGTTCAACCAAAATCTTTTTAGAATTTAAATTATTTGACAAAATAGCAAAGTCGTCAACAAACACAGCCATAACTAAAATAGAGTCACCATCAAACTTGAAAAAGACACATGGTTCATGTTTTGACTTTTCAAATCCTAGTGAACACAAAACTTTTTCAACAGTCATGAACCAAACACGGCTACTCTGTTTAAGACCGTACAAACATTTTTTTAAAAGACAAACTTTTTCACCTTTTCCAACTGAAAAACCTTCTGGTTGTTCCATAAGAACTTCTTCTGATAATTCACCATTTAAAAATGCACATTCGCAATCAAGATGGTCAATATTTAAATCAAATTGAACTGCCAGAGCAAACAACAGTCTAACAGTAGAATTTCGAACAACTGGTGAAAACGTTTCGTTATAATCTACCCCGTGTTCCTGGGTAAAACCCTTTGCTACTAGCCTAGCTTTATAACGAATTAGTCCATTTACATCATTTTTGAGACAAAATACCCATTTATTTTTAACAATCTTTTTACCTTCTGGGCGGTCAATCAGTACCCACGTTTTGTTATTCTGCAAGGACTGGAACTCTGCTTCCATGGCTTTCCTCCAGGAATCACCATCAGGTCGAGCGAGAGCTTCTTCCACCGTTTCAGGGTCGCCACCTTGCACATCTGGGCCTGCTGCACGAGTGGTGTGATACACTTCATGGTCAGTAAACTCCCTCTTCTTCCTCAGACGGAGCGGGTACCTTCTTTCTCCACCTTCATTTCCCTCGCTGATCAAAGGCCTCAATGGAGTACTCGGAGCCTCAGGAGTAGGTATACTTGGAGCAGATGGTACAGGCGTATTTCGATCGCAGAGAGAATTAGGAGTCAACGGAACTGGGTGTTCTTGCTCTTGTGCACGAGCATTATCCACTGAATTAGGGTTTCCACCAGGTTTCACCTCATTAACATGAAGGTATGCGCCAAAGATGTCCTGAGGGGGGTCCTGTGTAATGCTACCATCCACCTCGAATTTATCTTCAAGAAAATCCACATCTCTGGCTCGAACTATTTGACCTGGATTTTGTATGTCAAACAATCTGTACCCTTTTGTTTCATTACAATAGCCAACAAAAATATACGGTTTACTTTTTGCGTCAAACTTGGTCCTTTTGGCCTTAGGGACATGGGCGTAACAGATGCACCCAAAAGTACGCAAATGCGCAAGGTCAACTTTCTTTCCAGACCAAATTTCTTCTGGCGTCTTACCAGGAATAGCTCGGTGTGGCGAGACATTGTAAAGTATTGTGGCGGTGTTCACAGCTTCTGCCCGCATACGAGTGTCGACTTTGGCATCCATCATCATGGATCTTGCCTTTTCTACTATCGTCCGTTGAGCTCTCTCAGCAGCACCATTCTGCTCTGGCGCATAAGGAACTGTGAGCTGATGGGAAATGCCTCGAGATTTTAGGAAATCGGAGAACTTCTTATTCACATATTCTGACCCATTGTCTGTCCTGAGCTTATTTACAGTATGGCCTGTTTGATTTTCGACCATTACCACAAACTCTTTGAAAACTGGGGTCACCTCGTCCTTGGTTTTCAAGAAGTATACGAACAATTTCCTAGAGTGATCGTCCAAAATCGAAAAAATATAACGGTGTCCACTCCACGAAGGAATTTTCATTGGACCAACCAAGTCGGAATGGAGTAGCGCAAGGGGTTTCATTGCAGGCTTGCTTTTTGTCTTAGGGAATGGCTTGCGCGTCTGTTTCCCTTCGAGACAAGCTACACAAGGTCTAGTACCTTTAGACTGAAACGAGACACCATCAGCAAGTCCCTTTTTGAGTAGGTCCATACTGTAACGATTCATGTGTCCAAGCCTCTTGTGCCACCTCTCATGATCACTAATGCCATCTGGAGTTGTCATCATGCACTCTTCATCTTGGAACTTCACCGCATATAAACCATTGACTTTGGGAGCTGACAGCAAAACTTCACCTTTGATGGAACAATTTTCGTCATAAATCAGGCATTCATTCTTGTTGAAAACAACCACGCGATTCTTTTCAGTCATTTTAGGTACTGAAAGAAGGTTTGCACGCAGTTCGGAGACCAACATCACATCCAATATTTTAGTAATCTTCTGTGTATTAACAATGATGTTACCTGTCCCTTCACTTTTCAACCTCTGGTCATTAGCAACAATAACAGAGTTGTCATCTGCCTTGAAGTTCGTCAACCATTCGCGTCTTGAAGTCATGTGTGTTGTGCACGCTGAGTCAACAAACCAACGATTTTCGTTTCTACCAGACACCTCAGCACTCAATGCAACATGCAGCGCTTTATTGGTGCCCGAAGATGACTTCCCGTTGTCTTTTGAGTTATAGCTCTTCTTATCTCTATCAGGGCACTTATTTCTAAGATGTTCATAAGAACCACACGTGAAACATTTCAGCTTCTTTTTCCACTTATTTTGACCTTTTCTGGATAAGAAAGCTTGTTCCTGTTCAGAC
Source organism: Stenodema calcarata (assembly GCA_963920205.1). Taxonomy (NCBI): domain Eukaryota; kingdom Metazoa; phylum Arthropoda; class Insecta; order Hemiptera; family Miridae; genus Stenodema; species Stenodema calcarata. The sequence goes on along the minus strand of OY986057.1, from coordinate 20,209,287 downwards.
TCAGACTTATCCCTCTGAAGCAGCAACTGGCCTTTCACAAATTCTGTGTCTAAAGTTGTTTTACTGCTCTCTATAGCCATTACCAACGGATCATAATGTTCACTTAGCCCACTAAGCAAAATCACGGCTACAAGCTCATCATCCAATGGCTTATCAATATCTGCTAGCTTTTGAGATACGCAAATAACTTCATTGACGTACGCCTCCATGGTAGGAAAATTTAAAAGTTTTAACCCAATAAGAGTTCTCAGCAATGTTAAACGACGAGTCAAGCACTTACTTTCGTACGCATTCTTCAGAGCGTTCCAGGCTTCAAGAGCTGTCTTCGCTGAACGAACATGCACGTAACAACAAGGTCTAACATTCAAGCATATTTTGGCTAATGCTGATTGATCTTGTTCCGTTCGTTTCTTTTCCAATGCAGCCTTTTGTGCTGGAGACATGTCCTTAGCTTCATCGTCACTTACTGCGGTCTTGGCACCATCCTCAATACACCAAACAATGTGATCGTGTAAGAGAGCCATTCGCATGGCGAATTTCCAATCATTGTAGTTGGTAGCACCTTCGAGCTTTATTAGAACTTGATTTGATGAATCTGACATTTTGAACTAATCAAATTCCGATCAAAATCAACCCGAAAAACAACTAACACTTTTACGGAAAATAACTTACAATAACCTCCCGGTGTCGACCACCTAGTTACACTCTTATCACTGTATCACACGTTCCACGGCACTTTTTCCACTGGAATTACGAGTTCTGGGCCCATAACCACTTAGAATTATGATTAAGATTGGAAACAAAGTAGACGGAACGTAGTTTTATTGAGGAAAACATGAGTATAAGCTCATCCAGTTACAACAGTAGAAGAAGCATAAATCGAGATTAAGATAACCTCTAACAGAGAGCGCTAATACGATGGCAGATTATTATGGCGCCTAAATTCAAATTACAACATTACTACATTGCTTGGCCAAGCTATTCATTTATAGATTTTACTGATGATAATCTTCTCTAACTGACGCCAACTTGTACTTACGAATTTTATTGATTCTAGGTTTGCCTTTCATGTGATGGACGAATATGAAGACTCAGCCGTTCTGTCGTCTCTTCAGCCTTCCACATCATCTGCTGGAGTTTCAAGATTCGACTACTTACACTATCAACACATAAAAAAGCCGTAGTTTAATTTTCACCCTGTGATAATTGAAATCTTAAGTTCGAAAAAACCACATCTGCGATTATAGTTTTCTCATATGGGTGTAAAGCAGTCCCCTCTCTTCATTCCTGATTTTTTTTTTAAACCTGGAATAACCGGTTAACTCATTAAGGTCAATCTGGACTCAATTTCAACAATATTGTTACATCGCTCTTTTCTCACTTATTGTGTTTTTTACTTCATCAGGTCTAAAAATATTATTATTTTCAATTAGTCATGTTGAAGACCATGTGAGATTCATTTTTCACCTACAAGTTGACATTTGTTGCATTATTTTTATTCTATTCATTTAATCAATCATTGAATTTTAATCTCGTTGTTTTTCTAAAGCATAATTATAAAACCTATTAGCAGGTCAGTCCACCTTGCCTGACAGAGCCTTTGCGGGTCACATGTGTAGCGCATCAAATAATTGTTTATACCTATGGGTTCCATTTATTTCCAGGTGGGCTAGAAGTTTTGATTACTAGCTCTCCGTACTTCGTTGGGATTCAACCCGTATCTTAATGATGTCATGGTTTCCATACATAGTCGTTTTATGGAACAGTGATCAGCTGAATGTTAGTTGGCCCTTTCAATGATTTTTTGTTCGTTTTTCGTTTGTTAGCTTTTTTTGTTAGGCAAGTGCAAATGTATTTACATTGTAGAATAGTAATATAGCTTTTCCAATTGCATACAATATACAATCTATCTGGTATTTGTGTGTACAAGTGGAGGGTGCAGAACCAAAGTAGCTCTTCATGCATCGCTTGTATGTACTTGTATTATTACTTTCAATAATTAAGTCAGATTGACCGCCCACACCTCACATAGCGTTTACTTTACCCGGCCCATTCATGTTGAAGACTTTTTCGTGACAAAAATACAGAAAATCTTTAGATAATTACGCTAGAAATGAACTATGGCGTACCAGACTGGCCGATTGGATCCTTCTGTAAACGAGTTAGTAAAGCCTGCAACGCTAGTAAAACCTTAGGCTATTCCTATCTGAAGCTATGCGTGATTACTACTCTCTACTAGTAAAAATGCAATAATCTTCATGTAAACAAACTCCTGCAAGCATCCCATGCTAATCATACACTGCTTAACAGTGTTTTTCTTTATTTATTATGTTCATTAAAAATTGTGTCCAACATCCAGCTGTCAAAGTTTTGGATGACGTTGCCACAATCATTTTGAGCATACGCCATTAATTTCTAAATGCAGTCTCTGTTTGTTATGAGGGCATAAAATTTAAAATTTATTTAATAACCTTTCGATCTAAACGAATGTCCGACTATTTGAACATTGATGAGAAAGTACCCATTTATATGATTTGAACAGTTTCCACTGCTAGAATATCATTAGGGGTAACAACACTCCAAAGCTTCTCTGTTTCTACCTTACACTCAACTAGGCTTGAATGGGCTGGTCAAAAGGTTGGCACCTCAATTTGCACTTTTTTCCTGACACACATTACTACCCCACTTCCTCGCCTTTTCAACCCTTGTGTTATCAATGTTCCTAAATGATGTATTAGTAGTGGCGTTGACTCTTCTATTTAGTTCCTTAGATCATTAAAATGTTGGAATTTCATTCACCTAAATTGAAGTTACTTTGATTCATCAGGAAAATGTGATAGAATGAATACCCACTTGGTTACTGCTGCCTCCAATCAGTTATAATACCATGATTTGACCATAATGCCTCCTCTCCAGCTACACAAAATGGGCTTCGACAAAGTGACCCCTAAGGTCCCCAAAAGACGAAATTCTTACATATTGCACCACTTCAGACCACATCAATTTCTTCACGAACCAAACTTAGTTCAGAGTAATATTTTAAGCACTTGTTGTGCACTGCCTCGGTTTTGGTAAAGTTGAGTGGGAGCTGACTCCTATCAAGACTCCAAATAAAAAGTCAATCTCCAGTGAACCGAATCAATTTGATACTTATGTTTTAAAATCAAATTGTATGAAGAATGAAAAAAATATGTAGGAAAGTCCAAACTTAGTGAATGAAACTTCGAGACAGTGCACTGGAGGTTGAATATATCAAGTAACAATTAGAATACATAGTTTATCATGTATGATCGTGGTGTTGCTGGCATGATGGCATACAGTTTTGGTTTTCTGCATACATGCATCCCTGAGAATGAAAGAGTTGTGTGTTGTCTGTAACAAATTGATACCAACGCTAAGCCTGCTCTGCGGAGCAATTGTAAACTATTATTCTGATGTACAAATATTATCGATGAAATAATATGATATAAAAATAGTGGGGTGAATGTTCATGTACATTGAGGTACACTATGGAACTTAACGGCAAAGGTGTATTGAAATTTAAATCAAGACATTGCATTTGGTTGGCCTCCGTTTGTCTTAGGTAAAGAGTTGAGCTCCCTCCCTCAATTTCCCAACTCATCTCAACATCCCTTTGCACACTCAAGACGAATATAGAATACATGAGTATAGAAAATCTGACGCAACCCTCACTAGTAGTCAATTTTGTGGTTTGTAGCGAATTTCATGGTATTTCTTCTTAGTAACGTCATGAGATATTTCGTGGTTGTAAAAATTGTAAATTGCAAGACATTTTAAATAAAAGTGATTTTGTAAATAATTCATTTGTTATCATTCGACCATAATTATAGATGTGTCCATTAATTATCTCTCTTTCCTCAATAAACTATTTTGGAAAAAATTCCAGTGGTTATTTCCATACTAGACTCAAACCCGCTTCCAGATCTATTGAATCTATTTTTGCAGAAAACCCTTCATTTTTAGATTGAATTTGACCTTTTCGTGGGATTTCAGATCTGTTAACGCTAAATTTCTGCCATTCGTCCATTGTTGGGACAATCTTCCTTCTACGAAGAATTTCTCGGGAGGAATCCAGGGTTCGGGGGGTTGCTAGACGACGGTTTTCATTGTCCATAGGCTATATTTGTGGAATTCGAGTTTACATCATATAGGCTGAAACTCATGCCATTAAATCATAAACAACGGTTTATTATCTTCTTTGTACAGATCACCCTTCTGTCTAGATCACTAGGTCTAAATGTCTCGATCCTAAATGTTAGATTAATTATTATTATCAATTATCACTAATTATTAACAATTTTATCAAGTACCGAGTGAAAATTATTATAATTTATTGTTAGGTATTAATCATTCGTATTTATTATTAATAATAATTATTATTAATTATGATTAATTAATACGATATAATTCTGGGGTTTTTAATACTACGTCGGTAATCATTTTTCTATAAAAGAAGTACCTACCAACAAACATTCGAAATTACCTTCATTTCCGTAGCACGAAACGCACCTCAGAACAACAAACTCGACATCACTTAAGCCATATGATGTTCCAAAGAGCTTGTTAGTATGAAAATGGACCTGTATTTCAAAAGTTTGATTCATGATCGTGTTGTGAGGCACAATCTTTGAGCCCTCATTGTGAACGAACGGCTGGTCGTACAAAGCTGCGGATAGTCTTAAAAAATTCTACGGAACAAACTCTATCTAAATATGAAATAAAAAACTCTGCAAATTCTTGACACAACGGTTTATTATCTTCCTTGTGCAGATCACCCTTCTGTCTATACCAGACTGTATTACAAATCGGCACCATACCATATTCTCACCGTACTCATACCATACCATACGAATTTCTTTCCTATCATACCATACTGTATTATACCAAATCATACATACAATAATATACCATACCATACTCATACCATGTCATACAAACCGAGTTAATATTGAAATGTCATCCATTTCTGACCTATATTTAAAATTTCAAGTATCTAGCTCATCATCAAAATTTAATTTGTTTAAAAAAATAGGTATTATTTAAACAATTTTACAGACAAGAAACCGAGTGAATCCAGTTCTGTGATCCAGTTCTGACCTATTTTTAAAATTTCAAGTCAATAGCTCATCATCAAAATTTAATTTGTATCATTACAAAAAGGTATTATTTAAACAATTTTACAGATGAGAAACCGAGTAAATATTGCAATGTGGTCTATCCCCGACTCACGGTTAAAATTTCTAGACTGTAGTTTACCGGGAAGATGACAAAAGGTAGTTTTATTCTGGACGTCTGAGGGTTGGGTCACATAACGGCCGTTTTCGACGCGAAAGATTTGTGTTTTTCCTAAACCTTTGCGCGCTCACTGTGAACGAACGGCTGGTCGCACAAAAATCCAATTGGTCTTAAAAGATTCGTAATTTTTCAGGTCATTCAAAAGTGAACTGAAAATTACACGTTTCAGTTAAATATTTTGAGATATGACATTGTCGAAATTTTAAATTTCGTTTTGAACCCCTTCCCCTTAACCTAGGGTTATGAAAAGTTTCGAGGACCATTGTGGGGCTGGTCCAAACCCAGAAACCGAATTTCGTAATTTTAACTCAACGCTAACTGGGCAAAGTGGCGCGGACGGCGTACTTGAGCTAGATACTTGAAATTTTAAATATAGGTCAGAAATGGATGACATTTCAATATTCACTCGGTTTGTATGACATGGTATGAGTATGGTATGGTATATTATTGTATGTATGATTTGGTATAATACAGTATGGTATGATAGGAAAGAAATTCGTATGGTATGGTATGAGTACGGTGAGAATATGGTATGGTGCCGATTTGCAATACAGTCTGGTATAGACAGAAGGGTGATCTGCACAAGGAAGATAATAAACCGTTGTGTCAAGAATTTGCAGAGTTTTTTTTATTCGATTTTCTGAATCTACGTATCTTGAAACGTAAACCAACAAATTTTGAGGGGGGGTTAAAAAAAAAATTTTCTTTGGGCGATTCCAATGGTTCATTATCGAAGATAATAAACCAAAACCCGTGCGCCAGAGGTCGCCAGGGAAAAAAATCTGATGGGATCCACGTCCTTTCAGGCAGTTTTGAAGGATATCACTGCTGAACTGGAATTGTCTAACTCTCTCAAGGCTGCCCGCGGCAACAAATCTAGGAACGCGGTAGCGTTCCGCCCCGCCAAGCAAAGAAGTTGAGAAAACGAACGATGCCGAGTCCATGTTTACCGGACGTCACGAAACGCGTTTTCGAGGTATCCATATCTCGGCTCCTATTTGACCGATCAACTTGAAATTTGGTGTGGGTCTTCTTTGAGTGTATATTAGAAAGCCCTGAAAGTTTCAAATCGATAGGTCTAAAGGGAGTCGAGCTACATAACTTCAAAAACCCGGTTTTTCGGCCTTAGATTGTTCTTCTCCTTCTTCTCCTTCTCCTTGTTCAGACAGGCAAGGCTGGAGCCTCTCCACGTTGACCGATTGACTTGAAATTTTGCACAGAGCTTCATTTAACCTTGAGACAGAGCCTTGTATAAGATTTGACCCATTATCTCAACCCAAAAAAGTTTTAGAAACAAAAGAACAGAAACCTTAGGAAAATTCTGTCCACTTTGACGAGTCTACAGCCTGGGTAAAAGGACCAATCGACTTGAATTTTTTTACATACCTTCTTTATAGCATGGCTCAGTGCCATTTGAACGAAATAAGCAATTATCTCAACCCAAAAAAAAATTAGGGAAAAAAAAAAAACTGAAATTTAGGGTAATTTAGGCTAATTATGGCCATATCTCGGCTCCTAGTAGACCGATCAACTTGAAATTTGGTATGGATCTTATTGGTGTGGATAATAGAAAGCCCTGAAAGTTTCAAGTCGCTAGGTCTAAAGGGGGCCGAGTTATATAACTTCAAAAACCAATTACCATGTTTTTCTACTTTTTTCAGTCGGTCAAGGCTACAGCCTCTCCACCTTCGCCGATTGACTTGAAATTTTGCACGGAGCTTCGTTTCAAGTGTAGCAAGTGCCTTTTGAAAGATTCAAGTCGATATCTTTAAAGGGAGCCGAGTTATATAACTTCAAAAACCCGGTTTTTCACCCTTACCTGTTCTTCTTCTCCTTAATCAGTTAGGCATTTCCACCTTCACGGATTGACTTGAAATTTTGCACAGAGCTTCGTTTCAACACCAGACAGTGCCTTTTGAAAGGTTTAGCCCATTATCTCAACCCAAAAACTTTTAGAAACAAAAAACTGAAATTTAGGCTAATTTTGGCAACTTTGACGAGTCTACAGCCTGGGTAACCGGACCAATCGACTTGAAATTTTGCATAGACCTTCTTTATAAAGTGACCCACTTCAACAACAAAAAGATGTGATATCCCCCCAAAAAACACTCCGTGTAAAAATCACCCCGCCTCGCAAATATCATTCTTCAGAGGCCGTAAAAAGTTATGATATCCACTTTCCCCGCCCGCCCTTTTCCTCATTAAGGAGCTAAGTATAATGAAAAGCTTAACCACTTCACAAGCACCGTACCCCTTTCGAAATCTCCCCTTGGCGCTATTGCGAGACGTTTTTATTACTTCCACAAGCAACTAATACTTGATGGTGGTTAACGTTTTATACAAGTATTTTTTGGGGGGGATAATACTGACCATCGGGAGAATCAGATTGCCGATCATCTTGCAAGAAAGACCATTTAGTCCCTCCCATGAAGTCCAAAGCCACAATTTGAGATCACAAAGAGCATTGTTACTCAGTAAATGAATAAACGGGAAGATAACAAAATGGGCGCAACATCTGAAATTGTCAAAGTGGCCAATCAACTTCTGTAAGAAACGAGCAACTGTTCTTTTGTCAATAACGCGCAAGGGCCTTCTAACCATCGTACCTAGGGCACCTCGCTGTTGATCACTAGAGATTGGTTTCCCAAGTTCCACCGATGGTACTAAGGAGTGTGACGGTTCCCGAGTTTTTGAGGAGACCACTTGAACTGGGGACAGCTCTGCTGGAACAGAACCGCTATCCCTTCTAAGCTGGCGATAATTCTATACCTCCCAAAAAAAAACTCGTTCTTCTGGATGAGGCAAGAAAATGCACTCCTGCCTCCAAATATATTTGTATAGGTAGTGTTGCTGCCACTAAGCTGAATGATCTCTGAAGAACTGCATTTGAAAGACGATGAGGGATAAAGAACTTGACGTCCCAGGTTTCCAAAGGTAAATATGATCGACTGAATGTGCTTGTCCAGTACTAGCATATCCACGAGTCCTATTATTACTGCTGCATCATTCTAGAAAACATTTGCTTGATTAGTATCATCATTTGATAAGTTAGTCAAGAGAAGTATGTACTAGGTAGGTACTAAACGGTGTTTGTCCAGTACTAGCATATCCACGAGTCCTATTATTACTGCTGCATCATTCTAGAAAACATTTGCTTGATTAGTATCATCATTTGATAAGTTAGTCAAGAGAAGTACTAGGTAGGTACTAAACGGTGTTTGTCCAGTACTAGCATATCCACGAGTCCTATTATTACTGCTGCATCATTCTAGAAAACATTTGCTTGATTAGTATCATCATTTGATAAGTTAGTCAAGAGAAGTACTAGGTAGGTACTAAACGGTGTTTGTCCAGTACTAGCATATCCACGAGTCCTATTATTACTGCTGCATCATTCTAGAAAACATTTGCTTGATTAGTATCATCATTTGATAAGTTAGTCAAGAGAAGTACTAGGTAGGTACTAAACGGTGTTTGTCCAGTACTAGCATATCCACGAGTCCTATTATTACTGCTGCATCATTCTAGAAAACATTTGCTTGATTAGTATCATCATTTGATAAGTTAGTCAAGAGAAATATGTACTAGGTATGTACTAAACGGTGCTTGTCCAGTACTAGCATATCCACGAGTCCTATTATTACTGCTGCATCATTCTAGAAAACATTTGCTTGATTAGTATCATCATTTGATAAGTTAGTCAAGAGAAATATGTACTAGGTATGTACTAAACGGTGCTTGTCCAGTACTAGCATATCCACGAGTCCTATTATTACTGCTGCATCATTCTAGAAAACATTTGCTTGATTAGTATCATCATTTGATAAGTTAGTCAAGAGAAGTATGTACTAGGTAGGTACTAAACGGTGTTTGTCCAGTACTAGCATATCCACGAGTCCTATTATTACTGCTGCATCATTCTAGAAAACATTTGCTTGATTAGTATCATCATTTGATAAGTTAGTCAAGAGAAGTACTAGGTAGGTACTAAACGGTGTTTGTCCAGTACTAGCATATCCACGAGTCCTATTATTACTGCTGCATCATTCTAGAAAACATTTGCTTGATTAGTATCATCATTTGATAAGTTAGTCAAGAGAAGTATGTCCTAGGTAGGTACTAAACGGTGTTTGTTTTATAGCAACATCTCCAGAGGTGTAGAGTTTGACAACAATTATTGTTCAGTCAAACATCCAGAGGTTCGTTGCATATCTCCTTACCCCTTCAGCTCTCTTCGTGCAGCTCGTGGTCTAAGACCACAATACCATAGTGCTACCTCTCCACATTAATCAAGCTTAGTTTAACAACATAGCTCTTACGTGGGGCTTCACTTGCATAAAAAAATAACTAAATAATATTATCAAGTAGGTAGTCTGTAACTACAGTGGCGTTGCAGCATCAAAGTTAAGAATGACTATTGTACCAGAATTCGTCTGAAATCAATACACGGGTAATTTTGCCCTTTACGAGTTTGTAGTAGCATTTCACATAAAAAGGCAACCAGAAGTTGTTGGAAAACATTTTTGGAAAGACGTTCCGAGGTTTTTCCAAAAATGTTTTCCAACTAGTCAGCTTATTTGGTAGTGACTGGAATTTGCATGTTTGGTCGGTTAGTTAGTAAATTTTACTAACTAACCGACCAAACATATGCAAATTCCAGTCACTACCAAATAAGCTGACTAGCTTTTCGACCCCTTTGCTTGAAAGCCACTCTTATTGAGCTGATAGTAGGTATTATTAGTCTCAGTTTTGGAGGGGACCTACCGCAACCTCCTCAACCATTGGATGGTGGGGCGGGGCAAAAGGGGATGGAATGGGGGAACGGGAGTAGACCCGCTCCTCTTCGCCCTGTCTCCCTGGATATGTTTCACATTTTAATTGACAATTCAATCCACACAAGCAGGTAAATCCCACAGTCATGGTTGGTTGGAATACACTGGGAGCTGCCAACAGGATGAAGTTTGATCATTTTTCCACAAAAACTTGAGATTCCGCTGTTTATGCTGAAACCTTAGTACTCAGTCCTCAACTTCATGTCACAAAGGACAGGGGAGTTAGGGTGTAACTGGGCAGGTATTGACTTCTACACCAGACATAAAAGTTGAACAGTGTACACAAGTCAAACATTAACTTGGACCATAGTTGATGAATACAACCTGAATCACCAACTAGTAACATGAGTTACATACCCTTTCCAAGTGAAGAACCTTTGAATCAAATTGGAGGAAGTAACAGGTCCTACACATCATTAGCTTACATGGGAGAAAATCTTATACAAAAATTATAAAAATAAAAACGAAAAATGTGAAGAGTACAACGCTTTATTATGGAAACATTTCTGAAATAATACCTCGTATTCTAAGATTAAAATTTTGATATATTAACAGAGGGTAGGTTAATTCATTTTACAATATGAACCCTGTTGAAACAAAAGAATAGAATTGTAAATTGACAGGTCTCAAGTTCCCCATCCTAAATCCACTGGTAATGATGCTTAAGGAGATTTAGTGCACAAGTTATCACAGATAAACTTCTAAACCTGAACTTTGTCAATAGCACGGGAGAAAATAAATGAAATGTGATGAAAATAAACTCAACTTTTTAATTGTACGTGACTAATGTACAACAAACATCAGAAGTGTATGAAATCCGTATATAAATCTTTATTTCAAATATTTGTTTAAAATGTAAATACAAAAACGTTATTTTACTTGAATTACATGTACACATCAATAATTTTTGGCGTTGCATATAAATTTTCAAGGTGACAAAGCAAGTTTTGGAAATATACAAGCCTAATAATTATAAAATAGAAGCATAAAATAATATCACCTATATAATTACACATGGTCGACATGCGAACTAAAAATTGATACGGTGTAGGGAAATTATACAACTTTAAATGTAAAACTAAACTAATATAATAACGTACCCAACATAATTTCAGATTAGATTTAATCTATCATAAATTAACGAGTATGAAGCAGAAAAGCAGGAGAAAGATAAGGGGGTAAGGTATAATATATATTTACGGCATTCGACAAATCATACATATAGCAATTGGAATCCTATGGTGTTAAATAAGAAGTAGGGGAAGTAGTCATTATTAGTTGATCTTTGAAAAGTCATAGCCTGTTATCAAGTGTGCTCACTTCTCAAATCTGGACATAAACAAGAGTAATTGAAAAAAATCGTCTGTTTCCACTGAAATATGAGTACACTGTTAGACTGGTTTCTGTACTATTGTTTTGTTACTGACGATGGTTTATTCGCCAAAACCGTTCTAACAGTCTACTCATATTTAAGTGGAAATAGACGTTTTTTTAAATACTCTTGTTTTTCTTAACATGGGTTTCTACGATTTCGTCGCGAGTGATTTAGTTCACATAAACAAGACTTGCACATTTTAACGATAATCGTCACCAACTCCCAAGCACACAAGAGCAAGTAGTTCAGTATCAAGTCCTTCCATAATAAGTGGTGGGACTAATAGAAAAAAAGGACCATCTCATAAGAGAGCCGAACGCCTTATTCCTTTTTTAAATAAATATATATATATATATATATAAAAAGAAATCATTAAGCCCAGTAACTCCAAGAAAACACACAAAAATAATTTTTAGCCACCGCGAATAAAGAAAAAAAGGAAATCCAGAATCAGCAGGGAAACAAACAATGGAAAAGAATCAAGTTCATAAATACGGAATTTTAATTATATTATACCGGACATCAAATATAAACAACCATCCAGAAATCAAGGAGACTTCATCTTCTTTTTGAAATGAATATTTTCTTAAGAGCGTCTAGATTTTTCAAACCTCAGTTAACATAGAAGTTAGTGTATTCTCATAATTGAAAAAACAAAGGAATAGTGAGGAAGAATTTATTTGCTTGATATCCAAGGCCTAACACTTTCAGGAATAATACCAATCTTGAAAACTTGATTTGACAATTTATCAAAAAATGAAACTGAAATATAATTGAATACAAAAAGAAAAACCAATTTACCAACACATGAACCCATTCTTAAGTCTCAAGATTTTTTTTCCCTCGACAAACATACATTGCATTCAACAGCAACCACTTTTTGGGGATTCAACAGGTCTACTTTCATTAATTTTAAGATTGTTAGAAGTGTCGCCAGCAGAAGATGGAGGTCCTACTCGGTTTTTAATTTCAGCAGCCATGGTCATAAACGCTTGTTCGACATTCAAAGCATTCTTGGCGGATGTTTCAATGAACGGGATTTTCAAATGGTCAGCATACTCCTGAAATAACGGGCATACAAATGAGAAGAAATTCCAGAACATTCCAGAATCATACAGGGGCATCATAATTATACTGCCTACTCCATTGAGGTTTGTGTATGTGCAAAAAATATATACTGGGTGGTTATATTGGTACCACCCTTTTTATTTCGATATTTTGAGAGATAACGTCCCCTTATTTTTTTTTTTTACAAAGAATTCAACAATCACATTTTTGTCCCCTTATTTTATTTTATTTTTTTACAAAGAGCGATCACATTTTTTGGGCGCACCCTGGAGCGTCCAGAAGAGTCAAAAATGGGACTAACCGCTTGCGCGTAATTTCGATAAGACGGAAAACCCCCAGTGTGGCACGTGAAATTTAATTTTTCGACACTGAATCACGTGGTGATATCAGCTTTTTATTGGACTTGATTAAACCTGATTTTTGAAACATGGTAGTTTCTAAGAAAAATCGCCTTATCCTGGCTCTTGATAATTCTAGTTTCAGTTAGGTGAGTTTTTAGGTAGGTGGGTAGTATCTGAATTATCTTGTTAGGTCATGTGATTCAAATTTCCCTCGCCCTTTCGCAACCCAGGCTTGGGACGGTCCCAATGGGACCAGCTGATATGAATGGGACCGGCATACAAAATGAATAATTCATTATAATTATAATTATTAATTATTCATTATAATTATTAATTATTCATTATAATTATTATTCCTTTTTCAAAATGAATTCGTCCTTTTACAAAATGAATTCGTCCTTCATAGAGAGGGACCAAATCTTGAAGGCAACCAAATGATATGCACATACCTTTTCCAGAAGAATAATATTTTATTGCATTTGTTTGCATAGTTAATAAATATGTAATAGAAGAAATTTACAAAGTTTACAAGGAATAATTGGTACAAGAAATTTACAGAAAGTTGGCAAGACATTCATACAAAGAATTGCCCGAAACACTCATTTCAACTTTTGGTAGGTATGCAAGAAACAATAGTGAACAACTGAAGGACAAGAATAGTTTGGTTATCACGGATTCGAAGATAAGGAAGCTCCATTGAGAAGATGTGCGGGAGATAAGGAATAACACGCAGAAGATTTCCGCGCCCTTGCATAAAGACCGCATGCATACCGCCACCGTTTTCCAGAGCCCCAGACGCCGCCCTTATTACCTTCAAGATTTGGGCCCTCTTTATGAAGGAGGAATTCATTTTGTAAAAGGACGAATTCATTTTGAAAAGGGACGAATTCGTTTTGAAAAAGGACGAATTCATTTTGTAAATGGACTAATTCATTTTGTAAAAGGACGAATTCAATTTGAAAAAGCTATAAATCCTACTCCTCGATAATTTTTCTTCTAAAATAAAACAACAAAAATACCTTATCCGCCATGAAAAAATTTTGGGGGATAAAAGAGATAAAAATAATAATAATAAAAGAGAAAAAATGCAGATAGCACAGCAGTCGTTAAAATTGACCACCACTGTCATCCAAAATTTATTTTCAAGCCCGGGTTGCGAAAGGGCGACGGAAAATGAATCACATAGCCATAACAACATAATTTAGATACCTATCAAAAACACATCCTGCAAAAAGACAGCTGCCTAAGAATTCATCTAACTAAAACTAAAATTATCAAGAGCCAGGATAAGGTGATTGTTTTTAAAAACGACCATGAATAAAATTTCATGTGCCACACCAGGGGTTTTCCGTCCTATCAAAATTATGGACAATCGCGGTGAGTCCAACTTTGGGAGATTATAGACGCTTCTAGGTGCGCCAAAAAAAAAAAAGTTGTCGAAATAAAAAGTTCGTGAAATTTGACGTAGAATCCGAATCTGCAATAAAAGAGCCCCCTCTTTTATTGCAGATTCGGATTCTACGTCATTTACGTTCCCATTTGAAAAAACTAAGTTGGCATGCGCAGCTAGGCGCACGAAAATGTGATCGTTGAATTCTTTGTAAAAAAAAAATAAGGGGACGTTACTTCGATGAGTTTTTTGCTCTCTCGAAATATTGAAATAAAAAGAACCACCCTGTATACATATGATATTTGGTGTCTTTTGGCAGTGAATTAAGGATGGTCTGGAACGGAATTCGTATAAATGTTTTTCGGAAATTTGAGTTTTAAAAATTTTGGATTGAGAACAATAGTTTTTTTTTCAAAAATTCGGTAATGAGTTGGGCAGGGGACTGCGTTGCCACCTGATTTCGGCGGACCTGGTATCTGTTTCTCAAAGAGATTCAAAAGGTTAAAATATCAGTCTGCATTAATGTTTTGAAGGTAGAGGCAGTTTACCTTTGCTGTGCTGTAGTCCACAACTTTCTTTGTATTGAGATCACTCTTGTTTCCAACCAGGAGTTTGTTGACGTTGTCGCATGCATAACGATCAATTTCTTCAAGCCACTGCTTAAGATTAGAGAATGACTCTTGATCAGTGCAGTCATAAACCACAATAATACCATGAGCACCCCTGTAGTAGCTTGACGTAATGGTCCTAAATCTCTCTTGACCAGCTGTATCCCACTGTAACAAATACAGGATTTAGCAAAATCAACTTCGGGGATGAGGAAAAAAAAGGAGAGGGAATATTTCCACTAGAGCACACACAAAATGAAGTAACTCACGATTTGAAGTTTGATTGTCTTCCCATCCAGGTCAATGGTCCTTATTTTCTGGAATAAACAATACAAACATTATAACTCTATAACATAATTTTCATTTTTTTCTGAATCCCTGAAGTGAGGCTAACCAAGGATATGCGATATGGAGATAAATTTTGAATCACTCCATTCATGAGCTATTTACGTATATATTGATGGTATATATAGTACCCATGACCAGTTGAATAATTATGCAATACCACAAATTCAGTACTCAACATGCAACAACTCTGGTTTTCTCTTGAGCACCAACCAAGAATTGTTCTTGTGGCTCTCCCTAACATTCACACAATTGAAGATATACCTACTTTTTTTTTTTTTTTTTTTTATGAAGGGAATTTGGAAAACCCCCCGACATGCGACCCTCTCATACTTTATGAAGTACCATATGCGAAAAATACTCCTGTGCCAAAAAAAAAAAAAAAAATGTATCTCTTCAAGACAAGTAGATTATATTATATTGCTTGGTTTGGGCGAATAGCCACAGAGAGTTGGCAGCCGACTTTGCAGTTTGGTGCGAATAGCTATTTGTGTTGGGGCGAATATCCACTTAGTTTATAATAAACAACCTCGGATTGATAATGGTGGACACCGATATGGATAAGGAGTGATTTGGTTTCGCAAGGAGCGCTAGCATTTTGATTTACGACGATTCGACGGTCGAACCGGACCATGATACAAATGATACAAGGGACTCACATGATACAAATGATAAGAGGAGTCACATATTAGGAAGATGGAATTCACGTGAACACCTACTGTAGCAGGACCATCTGAAGGTCGAACTGAATAACACATTCATCTAACCATTTATATCTAGAAAATACTAGCGTACAATTTCCAGTAATTAAATATCAGTCAATAGAAGGCGCCCGCGAATAAAAAGTAACCTGTCAGCTTGAGATTTGATAGCGTTACCTACTACGCCCTATTTCTTATCACAACTGAGCGATGCATACGTGAATGAGTCACGGCTAATGCCCACAACGAAATAGAGTCCGTCACAATATGAAATAAAGCTGGAAAGAACACGCGAAGTTGACAGAAGGGGTAATCTAACCAATATTCATTATTACAAATCACATTGATGTCAGCGTCTAATAGTGAGTTTTTGGGTAGGTACTTACGAAGTCCACGCCAATGGTACTAATGTAGCTTTCGGAATACGTGTCATCCTGGAACAAAAATGGAACTCAATTCAAGTACCTCAATCACAAATCGAAGGGCAAAAGCTAGTGAGAAGACTATTCGGCAAGGAACCGTTTGTAATTAGGCATTATTTGCAGATGGCCTCTTCCCCCGTCCAAGTGATTAATGGAAGACAAAGAGTTGTTATTCGAATTTGTAATTACCGCGAATCTGAGGAGTAGACAGGATTTCCCAACTCCAGAATCTCCGATGAGAAGCAGCTTGAATAAGTAATCGCTGTAAAACAAACAAAAAACCTTAGATGACACAAACAAGAACGACCTTGTACCCCGAGTCTACACACAAAATATGAACGATAGTTCTAATAGCAGCACTAGTTACAATATTGATGGAGGCAGATAACTAACTAGTAAGTATACCCCACTGAAGAAAAATGCCGATACGAAGTATGAATACCGAGAGTAACGAATGAAAAGTATGACAGAGAAGCTGTCATTACCAGATAACAAGCTCTGATAAATCCAGGAAACCAAACCTGACATTTCGCAAGAGGTTGGAAGTAATCGAAAAATTATGGGAGAATTCGTTGTAGGATCCAAGAGATATTGAAAGAGAGTAATAACATCAATAGCCGAACCCGTAAAAAATTACTACGTTTCAAGTCTCAGAGACCATTTGGATTTAGCTGATAAGTGGTGAATTGAGAAGGCACAAAGGAATCTACCAAATGGACATTAGCTGCGCGTCGAAACATTGATACTTACTATTCGGGATTCATATTTTCCAAACTTAAAAATTAATACGCGAATTGGATTGGAAATTACAACTCCGTACAACAGATAATCTGCCAAAAACGACTGACTTGCCACTTACAGCTTGAACAAAATGGATGCGGAACACGTAATGCAATGCCAACATTGTCTGCGAGATTGTCATGTTAAGAAAATGTGCGATATTCCAGGTATGGAGCTTAATTTAATCAATCATTCAGAATTTTAAAACGAATAATGGAATAATAAATTTTATTCATGACGAAAACTGGATTAATTGAAGTTTTTTGGGAAAGTATGACGTCACGGTAGTAGTAGCATGGATACTGGTAAACCAAATAGACCTATAGTAATAGTCCTCTATACATGATGTCTCAATTAAGTATAGACTTGGAAAATGTACCAAAAACACCACATAACACAATACAATACAATACTAAGCGGAAGCCCCAGAAGAATTCGTTATCTCATTTTGCGTGGTTCGTGCGACCGTTCCACTGCGCGGTTGACTGTAGAACTAACGCTATCTTGCCCAATTTCAAAATCCTGTCACCGCCACTTTTCAAATCCATTCAGGATTTATCAATCCCGTCGCTGGCCGGATTTCTCGGTGCAAGAAGGATGAGTAACCAACACCCTAGCGAAAAATAGTATAAAAAGGCTGTTTGGAATGCCCGGGGTTTATACATGGGTTGTGAATCATAAAAATAGAAGATGTTCACAAGATGGGTATAATACTACTTTATTGTTTTTTCAATGTTACACGATTAAAAACAGATTTAATTAAAGAGAATAAGCAACTTGGAAATCAAAAAAGATACTAGCTTCTGAGTATTCCCTCATGCCTTCTTGGCTTTCTTCAAGGTGCCTTCTTGGAAATCTTCTTCAACGGCTGTTTAGATGACTTCTTGGGTTTTGATTTTGTTTTGAAAGCAGAAAAAGAAAAATCGGGAGGACCGCACACAATTGAACAATCGGTATGCCGTTATCAGTCGTTATCGAATAGCATCCATGCTAATTCGCCGTTTAATTCCATGCTAATCCATGCTAAATCGTCGTTTAAACTTAAATCTCATTTCTCCTTATCAACGATTAAAATCTCTGGTTTGATAAATCAATGATTAATTTTAACCATGGTTACGAGTGTTTGGTGAAACCGGCCCTTAGGGTTGATTCTGTGGCGAAGCTTACCGATAAACTCTCTGCTACAAAACTGCTTGAGGTGCTGAAGATCGTCATGTTTCTTCTTGGTAATCGGGATTGAGCGCTTGAACTTTTGAGGTGGCAAAAAAAAAAAAAAAAAAATCCCCACTTTTCTGCATTTTGCCTTCCAAATTAATTTTTGTCGCGGGTTTTCGGAGAACTCCTGCGGCCCTAGGCCCGATTTAGGTATGTCAATCTGTAGCTCACCAGTCTGGAATGGGTGCTATCAAACTTGATCTCTCGTATTGGACAAGTTTTGAATGGACACTTATTGACGAAAAGCGGTTTCATTTAATTCTCACTGCACCCACCCATCACTAATGTTGTATACTCTGTAATGTGTAGCATCCATGTCGGGAGGTGTAACCTCAGACGGGTGTGTAACCTACGCTTATAATCCAGACCAACGAAAAATGTGTTTCTTCTTTTAATTCCCGTCTCCTGTTGGAGTAGTGCAAAAACAGTGCAGTTTGATTTCGAGTGTTCCACTTCGTCCATTTATTTGAAACCCGAACAGTGTCGACAAGGATGGGATCGTAAGTTTTTTTCCTGAAGCTCTAGGTAGAACCTTTCTCAATGGTGCATCGCAGTTAACCTCTTGGCGAAGAGCCCTTGCATAATCAGACGATGGAAGGGCGATGGAAGGCGGGTTCACATGGACGCGTCATCCGCGGCATACGCGGCACCACCGTTTCTATGATCGCAGTCACAGATCTTTTCTTTGGGAGATCAGGACCACAAATGATGCTTTTCCAAAGAGCAGCGATTAAGCTCAGGATACGCTCGGAGAAGGACGTCCCCAAACTTCTAAGCCTCCGAGCCTTCTAGATCCACAAGTTTTGAAAATGTTCACTTGCATTTGTCTGATACGCTCACCTGCCCAATTTGAACAGAATTGCATACCTAGTATCTTCACCACTGACATCATGGTTTGAAACCTCAGCATGATCATTTATAACATGTGCGATGATCGAAGTAGTATTGTTTTTGAATACTTTTAAAATTTCAAAACCAGTAGATTTCTCCAAGGGCTGTGTTGAGGCCATGGCAATGGCCAAGACATCCGTGGACACGTCTCCACTATGACTTTCTGGGCCCAATCAACCTTAACATCATAGCGTTAGTCATAATTGATTCCACTTCCAAGTGGATTGAAGCCTTTATAGTGCGTGAAATGACAGCTGCAGTTGTAGTTGAAAAACTGGTTGAGGTGTTTTCCAGGTTTGGGCCAAGGGCCATTACCACCGATGGCGCCAAATGTTTTGTGGGCAGTGAATTTTCGACCTTTCTGAAGAATCTGGGTATCCAGCATTTGGTGGGGGCACCTTTCCACCCTCAAACCAATGGAGAAGGAGAGGCAGCAGTAAAAATAGTGAAAAATCAACTGATGAGGGAACTGAGTACGCATTCTGGTGTTGCATTATCTATGGCTCTAAATAAGTTCTTGCTGCTGTATCGGAATTCCCCTCACACCACTACAGGCGAAACCACCAAGAACTGTTTTTGATTTACTTCCGTAAATTTACTTCCTTGACCATCCGTGGAAGATCACGTGGAGGCTCAACAGAGTAAGATGATTGAGACAGGTGGAAGGCGTGATGAGGCCTTCATGCCAGGAGATCTCGTGTGGGCTAGAGACTACTGGAAAACGGGGGGGAAATGGGTAAAGGCTCAGGTGAAGGAGATTTTAGGAGCGCAAGTTTATTTGGTTACTACACAGATCAACAACTTAACCTGGACAAGACATCTGGACCAGCTATAGAGGGGTTCAAAGGACCCTGAGACAGAGGATTTAAGAGAGCCCTTGGTTCCAGCAAGCTCACCGCCAAGACCAGACGCGCACGTGCACACGCCTGTTGATGCCCCACACCAAGTTATCAGCCCAATACGGTTGCCACACTCTTCTCCACTCCAAACTGCCAGCGTCACTCTGTGTGAGTCAAGTACACCCCGTCGGTCCAAGAGAACTGTGAGGAAGCCTCAACTCTTTACCTTTAGTGAGAATGAGTGAATGAAGGGGGTGTAGTGTTAGGGTTACATACACAAGTAGAACTGTCATTATTGTTTACATGGTACTATATCATTTTTTTTAAGGGGGAAGATGTTGTATACTCTGTAATGTGTAGCATCCATGTCGGGAGGTGTAACCTACGCTTATAATCCAGACCAACGAAAAATGTGTTTCTTCTTTTAATTCCCGTCTCCTGTTGGAGTAGTGCAAATATATTGATTTCGAGTGTTCCACTTCGTCTATTTATTTGAAACCCGAACAGTAATAGTTCGCAACAACAACAAAGAACACAGAACCAAAAACTACCTGTTTGATACGGTACAACTGTGAAACACGCCAACTAACAATAACGGTGGGAGGCAAAAACCAGGTTATAACCACAGTTGTACCGTATCAAACAAACAGGTAGGTATATAAATATACAGTATAGATGGTTCGAGAAACTAGTTTGAAAAAAAAAACGTTACAACCGTTTTTCAATTTGAAAAAAACTAGTTGAAGAAAAAGGCACAAGTATCTAGTTCTTTGAATTGAACAATCAACTGGGAACAACACGAATAACAAGAGGATGCAATATAATCGATAATGGATGACAATGTAGGTAATATGCACTCGGTTTCTTGTCATTAAAATAGTCTAAACAATTCGTTTAAACCAATTAAATTTGGATGTTGAGCTACAGACTTGAAATTTTAAACATGGGTCGCAGATGGATCACAGTGCAATATTCAATCGGTTTCCTGACTGTAAAATTGTTTAAACAATAAGTACCTATTTGTTTAAACAATCATCTATCATTTCCTTAATTGGATTAGGGCGACCTGCTCAAAGAAGATAATAAACCGTTGTGTCAAGAATTTGCAGAATTTTTAAAATTTCATTTCGGGTTTTTTTAATGGTTAGCTCAAGGGATTTTCATCGTACGGGTTAGCAACACTGACTAGTTGTGAGTGTGAATCAACAGTGCCGGTCAACACTGTTGATGATAAGCGTTGAGTAGGGATGTGGATATCGGAAAAAAGTATCGATATATATCGAGAAAAATTTCGCTCATCGATATATATCGCCAAAAATATCGATATATCGATACATTTTTAACATCACTGAACAAAAACACTCAATTTTTTATCGGAATGGAGAGTCAACCACAAGAACCACTTCGTTGTTAGGGAAAAAACGACAATGCGCTTTAAAATAAAATGAAAAATACATTCAATATTAT
The DNA here is from genome assembly GCA_963920205.1 of Stenodema calcarata. Lineage (NCBI taxonomy): Eukaryota > Metazoa > Arthropoda > Insecta > Hemiptera > Miridae > Stenodema > Stenodema calcarata. The sequence continues at coordinate 20,187,697 of OY986057.1, read as the reverse complement.
TTTTATTTAAAATACAAAGTTATTTTATTCAAAATACATCGCACCTACTTCACAGACTTCTATTGACCGCTGCAGCATATCTACCCTCTATTCTAACTTGATAATATAATATGGGGGTTTTAAATCCACTTGTATTGTATTATAATACAAGTGGATTTAAAAATCCCAGTACCTACTTATTAGATAAGCTCTTGAGAAAAGCTCTTTGTTTAATGTGCTCCCCCACTTCTGTGGTCCGGGGCAATGATGTTTACAGTAGAAGCCATTCGCCATGAAGCCACAGAAGAAGCCGGGGGAATTACTGGAAACTGGTAGATTGGCCTGTTGAAAATTAAAAAAAAAAGTCCAAAATAAGTAAATGAAGTTATAAATTAAACATTCTACTACTGGGTCGTTAGTAAGATGAAATATCGCTTCATCAGGAGCTTCCGAGGTAGAAGCCAAAGCTTCTTTTCCTTCACTTTTGGCTTTTTTAGAAATAATCCTATTGTAGGCACGAAGATGCTTATTTTTTAGAGGTGTGGTAAGATTTGTGGTATTTCCACTTGTCTTATAACTTTGTCCACACAAGTTGCACTGTCCCCCGACGGCCGTTTTTGAAAAAAAGGTCCAAACAGCAGACATTGTGGAAAGTTAAACTAAAACTAGCTAACTAACTGACTAAAAACTAGACTAAAAAGACTCTAAAAACAAAGCACTTCACTCTTCAAACTGCTGGTGGCGTAAAAACAAGCGAAACTGAAGAAATAAAAAAGGTTATGAAAGAAAAAAAAATATCGGTGACCGATGTTTGAAAAATTATATCGATGTATCGATATATTGAGCAAAAAAATATCGGGAAAAAATATCGATATTTCGATACATCGATATTTTTTTAACATCCCTAGTTCAGCGGGCTAGACGGGCAAACGGTCCTGTTGGAACGCGAAACCGCGATATCTGAAGAAGAACGCGTTATCTACCGAGCTCAGAGCAGAGTTCAGCCCGTTTACGTCCACAGGACAATTGCGACGGTGTGTTTGTCTCGCCGTGCGTTGCTCCAAGTACCTACCTGGTTGCAGTTGAGTTTCAAAAGAAAAGTTCCGCCAAGTCTGCAGAAGGGGACAGCAATGAGTGAGGAAGCGCAATCTGAGACCGCTTCGACTAGCACAGTGGATGACCGGTACGTACTCACGAGGGATGAGCGGAATGAAGTCGCCAAGATGCTGGGAATACCCGAAGGGGAAGTCACTCAAGAGAGATTCCCCGTCAGCCGACGCCGCATGGAGCAACTCATGTTCGGTAAGAGCCCCAATAATGACGCGTGTAAGGCACAACATCTCATATATCAATCTTCTATATATCAATGACCCGATACCAGGTTGCACGTGGTTTCAAAAATCACCCATTGTAACTTATTATTGTTGAATAACGCGTGCATTAAAAGGGACGCGCACTGAGCGATCTGAATATAAATATTAGTGCACCACACGTCTGTTATTATAACGTCTATAATAGACGTGTGGTGCACTAATTATTGGTAGATGCATAGAAAAATCAGGAAGAATAAGTATGAATAAAGAATATGTAACAAGAAGAATATGTTATTTGCGTATAAAGAATATGTAACATAATAAATAAATAAATAAATAATAAATATAATAACAATCGATAGAATTGAGATAAAAAGTTCAAATTTGCACAAAAAATCCGTCCTGGCAATCAAAAAACTAAGTTCGTAACTGGGCAGCAGTCGGGCCACTTTAAGGGGGGGTTCGGGGAGTCTTAGGGGGGGGGGGGGATCACCTATAAATTCCCAAAATGAAACAGTCTGACAAGTTACACCTCATTTTAAAGGTCTTTTTACGCTTAACACGATGGTTCAAAATTCCCAACTTTTCGCTGCTTTTTCGACTTGGAAAAGTCGGGGAATTTAGGGCCGTTTCATTTGTATTGAATATTCCTATACATGGTGGATATGGTGGGAGACCAAGGAACTGGTTAAAGGTTGAATAATTATCATCATTATGTTTATAATTGTCCAAATTTATGTTCGCGAGTGCATATCCGATTCAGCATTCAGCCAATCTTAGGAAATGAATAAAATTTATTTTCTCATAATATATTATACAGGGTGTCTAGTGTAACTATGTAACAAACTCAGGGAATCGATTTATCAGGTAATTTGCAACACAAAAAATGCCTCCTATCCTTTTTTCTTGCTCAACTAAAAATCCGATTTTTTTCACTTTTAAGATTTTTTTCGTCTTCTCGACTTTGTCTCTGTGAAAAGGACCTAACACCCTTAAATTTATATGTAAAATAAAATGCGAGGATGCCGTTGGAAACAGTGTTACATTTTTCTTATCTCTTCGATAGAAAATCTTCGGTGAAAAAAATGGCGAAATTTGAAATTTTGAAGATGTCCTTAAAATCGCCGTTTATGCTTTAGTTGTTCGCACAGAGGTCATTCGTCGGGCACTCCTTAGGAAAAACTTGCCCCGAATCTCAGTTTTCCAATGATATAAAAAAAAAGAGTTTTCTTAGTGAGATTTGGTGGAGAAAATGACGTTTGAGTACCTACTGGAGAACGTGGGTTTTTAGATGACAATCAACGTTTTCCATAAAAAGCCGACTTGCTCCATAAAAATGAGTTCGATATCGCAATTGATGAAGACTTTTACGTTGAATTGAATGGTGACACTCTCATGCCTCCGCAATCAGGGAAAAACTCATTTTTTTGGTATTTCATCTATTGTCCAATAGGGTTTCACAATGAGTTTTCAAAATGTCCTCCTCCTTGCTGAAAATAAAGGCGGCATCTTTTAACTACGCTTCTCCTGACGTCCCGTAGTAGTGTGCTTCATGCAACTATGAAATTCATATTCGATATCGCACTAATTTATATGGCTTTTGGTGTCGGCTTTTGGTGGAAAACGTTGATTTTCACCTAAAAACTCACGGTTTTCAGGACTCAAACGTCATTTTCTCCACCCAATTCCAGTGTGAAAAGTTTTTTCTTATACCATTGGAAAGCTGAGATTCTGGGCAAGTTTTTCTTAAGGAGTGCCCGCTGAATGACCTCCGTAATAACAATGCGAACTATTAAAGAAAAAAAACGGTAATTTTCAGAAAATCTTCCAAATTTTAAATTTCGCCATTTTTTTACCAGTAAGGCCAGTCTAATAAAATCAAACTTTGTATCGAAGAGATGGGAAATTTACCACTCTTTCCAACGGCATCCTCACATTTTATTTTACATGATAATTTAAAGGAGTTAGGTCCTTTTTACAGTGACAAGGTCGAGAAGACAAAAAATCTTAAAAGTCAAAAAAGGCGGATTTTTAGTTGAGTAAGAAAAAAACTGTACGTGGCATTTTTTGTTGCAAATTACCTATAAAATCGATTCCCTTAGTTTGTTACATAGTTACACTTTTTTGAAAGTTGGGATATTTTGCTGGTTGGAAAATTTGGAGTTGGGAAAATTTGGATCCCCCCCCCACCACTGGTTTTCTTCTCGCTACGGCCCTGGTTGTTGTTTATTAGTACCCAACAACATATCCATGTTAAAAAATAAAAACACACATAGGTAATCAATAAACATTTTGGTGTTGAAAATTGTTGGAACCACAGTTTTGTACTGACAACAATTTGGAAAAGTTTATGAAACTTGTAGTTCGACCTGCTCTTTGGTCACTCAACAGTCACGCACACACGGAATTTCTGACTTGGCGCTTAGGTTGTATTTTCTTGAAAATTCGTCAACATGTGTAGGGAAATCTGAAATGAACTTACATGAACGCTATCTCGCATGTAAACATCTGCTGTTGTTCACAGGTCATACGGAGGACGCGGCTTTAAATTTCTTCAATAATGTGAGTTGGCAATACGTTTTGGTTTATTGTCCTCGATAACCATTATTATTAACAATTACCTACGATTATTTTTTAAACCCCCAACAAAATGTGTGGGTCGCACGTTTCAAAATCTGTAGAATCAGATAATTGAGTCACAAATGCTGCAAATGTTTCCACAAAGGTTCATTATATTCTGTACGGATCACCCCTTCTTTCAAGATCGTTGTTTTGTATACCTACAATATCCTTGTGTGTCCTACTACTAGACCATATAATTGGAGGAATAGGTAAACCCGGGTGGTGGTCTTACAAAATGCCCTAAATCAAGATATAAAGTGGAGGCGCTAAATAAGGCATAGGGCTTTTTAAAAATAGGCGGCGAGAGTTTGCGGGGAAACCGGGTTAGCATCATCATGTTCTACATCTAGAAGAGAGCCCAAAACAAAGCTAGGGATGAGCAAGGTTCACTCAGTGCATCTAGGGATGGTGAATCGAAGGGATATATCGATAAATTGATGTATCGTCAAGGGTATATCGATATGTCCGATGTATCACGAGAAATATATCGATGTATCCGATATATTGGAAGAAATTGTTGAAGTTGCTTGCTGTATTATTTTCAAGCTAAATGCCAGGTAAAATTGTAAAATAAAGTGTATATGTCTGTGTACGTTGCATATTCCCTGAGCAGTATTTCTTCAATCCTTAAGTAGGCCTTATTTGGGCGCGGTACCTTATACCTTATAAATAATTTAATAATGTTGGCATCAATTTTATATCGAAGTTATTCAAGTATCTTATATTTTGGGTAAACGCATCCGTGCATTACACAAGAAAACTTTAGTTTTGGTTGCATTGGTAACGTAGGAAGCGTATCATTGTACTCGGCCTTACGAAGCCGGACCCAAAACAGTCCAGTTTAGGTATTACGTCGTAATTTTTCAATAATTATTTCCCTCCTATCGAATAAATATTCCAAAAAACTCGACTGCAATGAATAGTTTTCAGAATTTGAATAGAAACAAAGTACTACTCGTAATGTAGCTTGTAGTAATATCTAAAAGGAGGCGTCAACATATTCGTCAAGATCCTTATATTTCATCGCATCTATCATAATGGTGGATAAATGAAGTTCTACCCATCTTGTATTTTTCAGATAACGAGAGAGACCCACACTGTAATAATTTGGCCGACGAGACTAAAAATGAACGCAAGATCACGAAAAGGTAAACCAAAATCGCCTGGTAAATTACCTAACTGTATTTCATAGCTGTACTGAATAAGTAATCAATCCTAAACGTCAGCGTATAAAGTTTAGAAAGAGTCTAAACTTGAAAATTTAGCCGTACTTGAATCATTCATGAGTTTAACTTATGCCATTTTGCAGACCCATTTATCAAGGTTCGAGGCCGGCTCAGTGACATATTCCTCGCTAAAGACCAAATAATCGAAGGACTTGATGCAGAGGTGAGACTAACAATTCTTTTAAAATGAAGTCTTTTTCATAGGTTTCGGGAAAATCCTAGTTACAACAAAACGTCAAAAGGATATTGCAACATTTTGAGTTGTTTTTGGGGGGTTATAATATATTATATTACTAGCTGTCGGGCCCGTCGCTGACGGGCAGAACTCGGGGTGTATCCATCTACCTCTGTTACCTGTCCCGGACGGGCAGAACTCGGGATGGATCCATCTGCCACACTTACCTGTCGCTTTACGGATTATACCTCTTACATATCCCTTTACAAACCCTTATAATCTCAAATACCAAAAATAATATTCATCTGTCTCACGGGAAGGAAGCATTTAAAATTTTTATAGTTCGGCTTCCCTATAAACCCCCACCCCTATGCATCGGATCCGGAAGTTAACCCCCCTATGTCCTTCCCCGATAACGGAAACATCTCAATACTGGAGAAAGGTTCGATCCATTGAGCCGTTTTTGCGTGATTGAAGGACAGACAAACAGACAGACACCAAATTCAAAATCGGCATGGTTCGACTCCATTTCACGCGAAACGAATAACTGTAGTAAAATTTTCCGAAAATACCCATGAACACGAAAATCGTCTCTAAATTTATTTATATAGATTTGGCAGGAAAATGTTCTTGCACATTTTCAAAGTGGTGAAATTGAGAAAAAAAAAAGAAATTTGGTCCCTCTTCACCCCCACTTACGGTAGATACTGTTACGTACAAGTTACTTTTTATACCTAGATGTCAGTCGTGTTTAATCCACTCGGCAATTTAATGTTCAAAATAGTTTAATAAAAGTGGGCTGCTATATTCGAATGACTATTTAGACATAAAAAAAGATACTGATTATTTTTATTGAAGGAAATTTGGTAGCCAGTGATGGATCAAATGAAAGATTCGTTAATAATTCATTTTCTGAAATTATGCATGTTGTCCGTTAGGTGAAGAAAGTGACATTAAAAATTGATGTGAGCTACACGGATCACAGTCATATCATCGGAAGAGGTGGAAACACGATTAAGGGAGTAATGAGCTCGACGGGCTGCCACATCCACTTTCCTGACTGCAACCGCTCGAACCAACATGAGAAGAGCAACATGGTTTCCATTGCGGGAGAAGTCGATCAGGTTGAGATTGCCAGAGCAAAAGTCAGGGTGAGCTCACAAATATACTTACTTACCTACTCGGATCTGTCCCAATATCATCCTTTTCATTCTTATTCTTAGAGAATCCAGGGGGTGGGTGGGGCTAAAGGGGCTCAAGCCCCCCCACCCCCCTCACCAACATTCCCGTCCTTATTGAGAGTTTTCATGTCAAGGCTAAGTGCAAATCAATCGTATGATAAAAATATCAAACCATTTTTAATTGACCAATTCACTCATATTATATATAGGCAAGCGTAAATAATAAATGATTATTTTAGTTATACGTGTACAATATATTGTAGTGGTTGCTACACTGTTTATTATTCTTTCCTGGTTGTTGTTTACATTGGACTGTAAAAAGTTAGTTGTTATTGAGAATTCACTAAATACACTTGTTAATATTCAAAAGTTGTTAACATCAGACTATTACATTGGGGGCCCGTCCAACGCAGTATCAAGAGGAGGAAGGTAGTGGTGATGCCACCGAAACGAACAGCTCGATCTGTTCAACGGACGATATCGACCCGTAGCCACCGCGTTGATGGTCCAGATGCAGCAGCAGTCTCTTCTCCACCCCGTTCACGGTCACAATCCCCGAGGGGAATGCCACTTAACCAGCACTCGTCAGATCTGTTCGCAGTGACCAACTCCATGGCATTTATGTTGGAGAGGCAGACGCAGATGCTCCAACAATTCGGGCACATCTTGAGGGAACTCAGAGAGTACCAGCGCCCGACCGCTCCAGTGAGGGTACAACAGGAAACACCTCACGAAGAGGCAGTTAGGTTACTACCTCAGTCACCCCCTCACGAGGTACGTCAGCCAGGTACTACACGGCGGCAAAAAGAGGTTGTATTGTTCCCCTATGATGGCCAGGAGCCCTGGGAGGAATATCAAGTTCACCTTGATGTCACATCAGTCACTAATAATTGGTCACCAGAGACAAAAGGCTGTCGGCTGGCTCATAATTTACGTGGTGCAGCATTAACTGTTTTGACTGACTTACCTGTTGGGGACAGAATGAATTACGATGCCATCTCCAAAGCCCTCATGGAAACATTTGGGCTAGTGGAGCGATTGAATCGCACCCTGACCAAGTATATGGTGGCCTACATTGGACAGCAGCAAGATGACTGGGATGAAAAGATTCCGCTGTTCCTAATGGCTTATAGGTCTGCCCCTCACAAAACAACAGGGTTTTCGCCTGCACAACTGGTCTACGGAAGGGACTTGCACCTGCCAGAAGAGTTGGTCAGACCAAGTGTTGCCCCGTCCGAGCTGGAAACACCCTATGCCTTTCAGCTGCGAGCCGACCTTGAGAGGATGAGAAACTTTGCTAGGGAGACGATGAAGATTAGCATGAGGCAACAGAAGGAATGTTTTGATAGGCGCGCTAAGCAAAGGACATTCAACGTCGGTGATTGGGTTTGGGTCTACGACCCAAAACGCACCCGAGGGCGGTGTACGAAACTCGACCCACAGTGGACTGGACCATGGGTAGTTTCCCGGAAAAAGAACGACGTGGTTCTGGAAGTGAAGATGGGTCGGCGAAACCGGCTCCTCCACGTCAATCGGGTAGCCCATGCTGACGTAAGGCCACATATGGAGGCAGAAGAGGAGAGAGGGGTAGTGTAGTGGTTGCTACACTGTTTATTATTCTTTCCTGGTTGTTGTTTACATTGGACTGTAAAAAGTTAGTTGTTATTGAGAATTCACTAAATACACTTGTTAATATTCAAAAGTTGTTAACATCAGACTATTACAATATGTACCTATATATAGGTACATATATTGTACACGTATAACTAAAATAATCATTTATTATTTACGCTTGCCTATCACTAAAAAGGATTGACTTATGGTACCGACCGTCATTTATTTTAAACTAGCTGTGTACCCGCGCTTCGCAACGGCAGAACAGACACCCCCTTTCGGGCAGGCCATACTCATAACAGATACTACCTCAGGATAAGCCACGGTTCAAGGGTGCGTCCCAAGTGAAAATTATGGTTTGAGTAATAATTGGTTATCAACATTTTCCCTTAGTTTCATTCAGATCGTTCAAGTAGTTTTGAATGCCTGTAGACCCCCCCCCCCCCCCCTCTAACTAACATCCTGATTGAAGTACCACTTGAAAGTACTCGTCGAGCTGAATCCAGAGATTACTTACAATCGGATTTACGTTCAACCGTTCAAAAGTTATAAGCATAAACGTCCTCATAGAAGTGATTATAACACGTTTTTTTAGTAGTATTTCATTCATAGCGTTTCAACGGATGGACAGATTTAAACGCGGATTTTTCATAAACCTTCCCAGATAAATTCTGCGTCAAATGGTACCAGCCGCAACTTTCTACGTTCAGCCGTTCTCAATTGATGATGAGACAAACAGACAAACAAACAGACAGACACGATTTTATTATATACATAGATAGATTTTAAACCCCCGACTACCCAACAAGACCCCTCTTAGCTAGCCCCCCCCCCCCCCCATCATGAAGTTTCTTGATCTACTCGGTACTGATAGCACCCCAACACAATTATGAATCTGTGCCTTGAGTTGTCAGCGGAGTGAGTAGAGTAGGTAGCCAATGGACTTGTAAGAAGATCTTCAAAGAAGGCCTACGAAGTCTATGGTGTGGGCTTTGGATTGCAGAAGAGTTTGTAGGAGAAGCTCTTCGCCTGTTCCTCTATGAGTTTAGCTTTTCTCTTTCAGCTTAGGGTTTTTTAGACTCCCAGTAATGACTCTGGAAAGCCTCTATAGTCAAAGCGGATGATTGGGAAGAAGAAAAGTATTTTATTAAAACACAAAATATGATCATGCAGATTAGTAACAAATCCAGGACGACTTAGAGCTTTCGCCCGTCTGTCGGGGAAGGAGCGAGCCACACGATAATAAAGTGGTAACAGTACTACACTATATTGGCACATTTTAAAAAACAACAAATATATCAGGTACATTACCAGTACATCACCAGTTGCCACCAACGACGCCCTATCTTCCATGCCTGTAGCCCAAATTTTGCTAGCGTCCAACGACCGAACCATATCTTCTCGCACCCTCAAGTTGCAGAGCGAGCCAGGGTCATCCTCCCAGACAAATGGAAGACATCCACTCTAAATTTTGGGGCCATATACTTCTCCATCAAGTTCCACTACGAGTATGAGATTATCATTGAGGCCTTGTCTATTAGTGTTGGAATTACATATGGAAGGAGTGGGATAATATTGCCTACGCGAGTGGACGGATCACGGAGTCTGTGGATCATTACCATGTTAGTCGAGCTACCTATAAAATCGGTAGATTATTTATCGATATCTAGTTGATATTAAGGCAAAGCGAGGTGTAACTCTTCCAATGAAATTCATTGCACTTACCCATAGAGAATTCTCAAATAAAATATATTTATTACTTAAATAATGAAATAATTCTATGTTACGTACCAATAGTTATGTGCCTGTCTCACAATTATTTTGTCCGTAGGAATTGGTTCCTGTGGTGTTTTCCTTTGACTTACCGGTTCTTGGAACGATCTTCATGCCTATGGAAGAGCATAGCTCATTCATTGCTTCGCTTAAAGATCAATTTAACGTACAAGTAAGCTCTCTCAATATCCTATCAAGTAGTGTTCGATGTTTCTTCCAAGAGAGTTGTAACGTATTTATTTTACTATTATCTCTTAGCCACTTGGAATAACGCAAATAGTTGAGCCTGCTTCAAATAGAAGAACCACTCAAGTTATTTGGTATATCCTTTGGTGTTGAGGAAGAAAAAACACAAATAGTCATTCCTCCAAATGGCTGACAACAGTTCTGGTAAAATAAATATAATCGGTGGCTATATCATAGCTGGTTATTATAGCATTGAGCTTAATATAAGATCTAATAAACAATTGAGACACCCAATGTGGTTAACTCAAAGAAAAAAATATTTATTTATTATAATAATAGTTAGATACCTACTCTATGTACCTATATTTCCGTATGACATGTTCAAAGGGTTTATGATCGGCTCAACGGTTATTTCTTGAAGAGAGATGACCCTAACAAAATTAGAACAATTAGAAATTACTGGAAGTCACTACTGACTTCCAGACTAAGAAAGTCCCTGTATAAGAATCAGGTTTAAGAAAATAGGGCCAATCAGCCGTATAAGTATCACAATCAATATAAAACGCTGAAATCAAGTTATTAAAGCTAAAATTTCTGGTAATGAAGCTTGGCATATCGCTCGAATTTGGGAAGTATTAGTACTTTAGTTACTTAAGTTTCCTTGAATCTACTCATATATATTGTCATTTTACACAATTTATGAGCCATGAGATCCAAATTTGGACACTTTTCTGTCCGATCTTAACCTTTTAATGTATAGATTTATACTTTATAAATTTATTCGAAGAAAATTAAGCTATTGTTCTCGGCCCAAAACCTTTAAAACTTGTACTTCCTAAAGATTTTTATACCAAAATCCGTTTCAGACCATCCTAAATCCACTGCCGAAAGGCACCAAAAATAATATGTATATATAGGTATATGTATGGATAAATATATAATTTCTTCCGCAATTTCTTCCCGGGCTGGTGAAGCCATAGCGCAAAAATTTTCCGTTTACTTCACGTTTTTTAATTTCTGTAAGTTTTTCTAACAACCTTTCATCCTTCTGTTCAATAATTCAAATTTATATCTTTCGATTGAGAATTGAGATAAAAAGTTCAAATTTGCACAAATAAATCTGCCCTAGCAATTGAAAGGCTAAGTTCGGAGATGGGCAGAATCGGGCCACTATAATAGGGGGGGGGGGGGGGAATCCCATAAATTCCCAAAAGGAAACAGTCTGACAAGTGACACCTCATTTTAAAGATTGTTTTTACCCTGAACACGATGATGAAACCAGAATGGAATTGTTACTTGAGATGTGCTTCATGGACATGTTCTTCAATCGAGACATTTTACATAAAACCAGTTATTTCTTCGAAAATTCGCTCTTATAGTCATGCTGCATGACTGGATTTTATTTCTTTTTATTTTTTTTATTTTCTTTTTTTCATTTACATAACTTATTACCTTTTTCATTTTTCATTCACTCAATCAATTTTTTTAATTTTATTTATTTATTTTTTTTTTTTACGGAAAAATGAGACATCATGTTTTTCAAAACTGACGATCCTGTGCCACTTTTGATTATTTATATATTTTAGTTATAGTTTCTTAGCGATTGGTGAACCAACGAGTCTATTTATTTTTTCGTTTTAACGGGTTTAAGCTTTTTTAAACGCACAAAATTCAAATTTGACTGCTGCAGTGAGCGAAGTGGCTGGCCCATCGAAATGATAATTTCTTCCGTAAATATGGATATTTTCATGAAAATTAGGAAGTTATGAACTGTTTCTGACGTATGATTCAAATTCAGGGAATCGTTTGAATTTTGTCACCAGAATGGTTTGTATTTTGCAGGTTTTCTTCAGGACTAAACAAAAACTGAATTCAACTCTAGTTCTGGTGAAAGGAAGCGGCTTGGAGTACGATAGGGTGAAAGAAGCGACAGAAAAGTTGATAAGTCACATGAAGGCGAACCAAACTGTAAGTAGACTATTTTCGGTAACATCCACACATTTTGGTTTATTATTTGTAATCATGAACCATTATGATTTATCAAGAAAAACAAAATTTAATCACCAAAATTTTGGAGTGACGTTTCAAGATGAATAGAATCTTGAAATCGAATTATTAGGAATCACTGACCGTCCGCTGTCAGACGATGAACCTTTCATCACCCTACGTTAACCGATAGGGGAGCAAAATGAGGATTGACGTTTTCAAAACACCGTACCAGAAACGGTTCCTCAAGGACATTATCTTTATGGCTACCCTTTATTCTCATATATCCTTCTGATGGTGGGTTGGTTCGAGGTAAACCAGGTGATCCTCTTCAATTGGTTTTCGGTAGTTCCCTATTGTGACAAGTATTTGGATGATTGGTACCAGTTGGACATTTTGCAATTAGTCGTATCTACCGGATGAATTTGTTGTGATCACACAAATCGTCGGCTGTTCGTGTTGCAAGAAAAATACGATTTTGACACTTTGAGATTGACCTAATGGGCCCAGGGGCGGCTCGTGGGCTCAGAAACTGGTGGGGCACCAGGGCAATATTTAGGTGCATACCTACCTATTAGGTACTCACTATAGGAACTAAACTCAAACTACCCTTACAGCTAAACTGCTTCATAATTAGTGGTATGCAGCTCTTAGCAAGTCAGGAAACATCGTTCTCCAAAGAGTTCTCTTGAGGAGAGGGAAGATAATTATCTTCAAAATGATAGGAAGAATAAAAGAGAAATTGTGACTGTACGAGTACTATTCAAAGAGTACATTATAAAGGTAGTCAAAAAATTATATTATTGGAGTTTCTATTACTGGGGTTTTTAAAAATTAGCAATCGCGACCATCTGCTTCCTAGCCAAGTGGTACCTTGAAAACCCCCTCTAAAAATGTCCTCTTATGCCCAGATTGCACATACGTTTTCTTATCCAATCGTATCAAAACATTTTGAACGATCACAGAACAGCAAGATTGATTTCAACTAGCTTTTAGAGTTCGTTGGTTAGCTCAAACAAAGCTCGAGTCAACGAAGTCACCATCAGTTTCAGGGATAACAAATAAAACAGTATTCTCAACGGTTGGCTGAGCTAGATAATAATATTATGTATATTACTGTTATTAACGGTTATTAACTTACAGAATGTAGAAATCAACAAATGAGATTCCCTTGGGCGAATAGTGATCCACTTCAGTCTTGACGACTAGCAAAGCGTTCACGCGTTGCACGTGAGATATTAAATTTCAATGTTTAGTTGATTAATATTATGGAGACAATAATTCACTTTTACTATGATGAGTAAATACGAAGCTAAAAACCACCAGTCAATGCATTCAAAATAATATATTATAACGTCAGGCAACGTTTTGATATCATTCTTATCGAACATGGAAGAAAGCATGGAAGAATGAAACTCCCTTCTTCCTTGACAAGGAACGATTCAACGATCGATTGTTTTCGGCGTTCAACTTGATTCGATATTTTGGCCACCGCCCGGAATGGCTCCTATGGCGGAACACAGGGTGCCTTCCCCCACTCCAGGAAGCGCCTATACCTTCAACATTGAGACTGGGGCACTTCTGGTCGATCCGATAATCGACTTTTTTAATCGATAAATCGAAACAAAATGCGTTGAGGACACGACTTTTATCGAAGTCAGACGAAATAGCCGCCCGCCTGCAAGAGCTCAGTGGAAGTGGGTAGTCATGGAAGAAGGGAGATCTCCCTTCTTCCATGGTGGGTAGTAGTAGGTAAGATTTTTTTCTCCTTGTTCTATGTTTTTTCTGTTTTCCTTTGCAAATTTTTGGGTGGGGCGAGGGCCAAGGTGGCCTTATGGACGAGCCGCCACTGAATGGGCCAGTGATCTAGACGGACTGTGCAACAAATAATAAAACAATGTGTAAAAAATTGCAGGGTTCTTATAATCAAGGTCATTTAAATGTATGCCTTCCTAAATTCTCCAGTATCTTATCTGTACATGAGCATGGAGCTTTCATACTTTGAACGAACATGTGCTGTTCTTAATCAATTTTAGCTTCAACGGGGCACTTTGAATACAAAACAGGTGGTGGTCGTGACAAATGTTACATATCGCTCACCCGCAAGAAAAGTGACACAACTAAAAAAAAAATCATTTTGTGGTTTTTGTTTATTTGTTTAATTAAATATACACGGGCGGGTGCCCTCTTTTACAAAATATAAACTTACATCTTAACTCATACTAACAAAATAATTTTCATTTTCATTTATAATAATCAATTTAAGATAATACTTAATAATTAACATAATTACAATGATATTTGATGCAAAAATTAATTAAATGTATTAAATGTAATTAAGTGTAGGTATGTAAATGACTACTTAAATGAGACTCTGAGATTATTGATCACTTGACTATAAGAATCGGCGAAAATATCAACGCGGTTGTTGGAGAGTGCCGATCCAAGGACCTAACTGCACGTAGAAGGGGGACATTGTAGAGATAGTTGGTGGGTGTAGTCCGAACGTGAAACAGGCTGGAGGAACGAGTACGATACTGAGGCACGAGGAAGTTAATCAGCTCCAGTAGAGAAGGGCAATCTATCGACGACCTCAACAGTCTGATTACAAAAGCGCAATCTGCAATACGGCGCCTTTGACTGAGAGGAGCCAAAGCAGCAGTTGGATCAAAATCTGACCAGCTCACCCCTCTGCCAAAAGTGACAAAACGAAGAAATCTGCGCTGGATGCGCTCGACAAGATCAGATGCGTTGGCGTAGAACGGTGACCAAATAATGGACCCGTATTCTAGGATCGAACGGACCAGCGCGTTATACAGCACGACCAGAGCGTCGACGTCGGTGAAACTCTTCGTATGGCGCCTCAGGAATCCCAGAGCTCTCATGCCTTTTGAACAGATCTCATCAATATGAGTGGAGAACGTCAAGCAGGAGTCGAAAATGACACAGTGGTCCCTGAATGAGGGTACTCTAGCAATAGCTCAACCATCCAACAAATATGGGTAGGTATATATGTGGAGACACCGAACTCGAGAAGGCCATGACTGCGCACTTACCAAGGTTCGGCCTCAAATCATTCGCCTCGCACCAACTGAACAATGAATCCAGGGCTCCTTGCAACACCTGTGAGTCACACCGTGAGTCCTTGCAACACCGATCTAATTCTCATAAAAAGTTTCAGGTCATCGGCGAAAAGCAAACACTGAACGTTATCTGAAAAAATACCTGAAATGTCATTTACAAAAATCAGAAAACACATGGGCCCTACGTGAGAGCCCTGAGGACTCCCGGTGAATTCGGAAATGGGGCAGAAAAAACCGACTTTATTCTCACCATCTGGTGATAGTGAGGTAGCTGCCAAACCACTCAAGCAGATGTCCATCAACGCCCTGAGCTTACTGATGAGAAGAGAGTGAGGGACCCTGTCGAAACATTTTGAAAAGTCCGTGTAGACGCAATCCACCTGATCTCCAGAAGAATGAACTGCTGGAGCGGCAAGAGATTTGAATTCGTCGATCTGGAATCATGAAATCATGCTGGTGTGGGGCTACTATAGTATAACCAACGGCACAACCCTTGACACGACAAGCTTCTCCAGAATTTTTGGGATAGCAGATAAGGAGCAGACATGACGATACTCATCAACTCTTGATCGGTCGCCCTTCTTCGGTATGGGTGTCACGAAAGAAAACTTCCACCTCGCAGGAACTATACCCGTTGTCAGTGACCGATTAAAAAGTACACTCAGTGGCAGAGAAATGTTTATGGCACAGCTGAGAAGGAGGATAGGAGGAACTCCATCCGGTCCCATTCCCTTGCTTATATCAAGAGAAAGCAATTCTCTCCTGACTTCATCCACTGAAATCGAAAGAGAGCTGAATGAAAACGAGGAATATGAATTATCATCGGGCAAAACGGAGACAGAAGGTGGATTATAAACAGCCGAGAAGTGCTGAGCGAAAATATCTGCAATCCCTACTGGATCATTGACGACCTGATCACCGAGACGCATAACATCAGGCATGGACGAGTCCCTGTGAAAGTAATTGAAACCTTAACAATGTTCCATCTTGGTGTGCGTAACATGATATGTTCCTATATTTATTATATTATATTATACCATAATATATTAAAGGTAATATAATAATAACTATATAATAGAATAATAATTATATAATATAATAATAATATATATAATATATTAGTTAAGATAATATGATAAAGATAGGAACATATCATGTTACGCACACACAGAAGGAACATTGTTACGGTAACACCCACAAAATGAATTTTTTTGAGTTGTCACTTTTCTCGCAGGTGAGCAATATGTAGTTATGTTTCTCGGCAAAAACATGTTACAATCAGAAAACAGCTGGCGCGTGGGGAAAATCTGATATTGGTTTGAATCCTATCATTTCAACAGGCGGCGGCTTATAAACCACAAAAGACCGTCACTGGGCAAATTTCCGAGAGAGCAGGTAATTGGGCACCTTTTTACAGCCAATACTAAAATCAACGCTCTATTTTGTATCTTTTATCGCTCTATCTTTTATTATATCTCGTTCCGAACAAGGGGAGTCTCTTTTTTCCGAAACCCTTATAATTAGTCCTACTTAGTAGGTGGTGGCAGTTACCCCGCCAGCCGCCTCTGCCAATAGTTTTTGAGTAAAGACGTGGCCTCCATACAAACTGGGGGTTACAGTATATATGACTGGTTGGTGCTCAGCAATGTAATTCAACTGCTCCAAAATTCCTCCCAATCCATACCTATGACGAGGTATCACTATTATCAGGTATTACTATGTTGACTACACTGCCGTATAGCTTTACTCCTAACCTTTAAAACAAGACCAGAACGAATTCAGTACGTTGAAAACAATGGTCGCATGAATTTTTCTTGTTGAACATGTCGATTAAGTCTGCCGCCACGTGCGAAATCCACGCGTTATCCGTTACCTCACTGCGAAGGAAAAATCTCCACATGAGAATCGTACCAGTGGTGTACAATTGGTGTAGGGAGTTTAAAATTCTTGACACAACGGTTTATTATCTTCTTTATGCAGATCACCCTTCTGTCTATATCACTAAATGATAGATTAATTATTATTACGAATAATCATTGATTATTAATGGTTTTATCAAGTAGTGAAAGTTATTAATAATTATTGTTAGTTACTTATTATAATTAATTATTATTATTATGATTAATTTACTCGACGTCTGAAACCATGACATTGAGCTGTTCGAATCAGCTGGGCCAGTATGAATATTGAACCAACCGGCGGCATCGCGATTCACCATCATGTTGACGATTTTCAATCTGCTCCAACTTTGAGCCGTCATTGTGAACGAACGGCTGGTCGTACAAAGCTGAGGATGGTCTTGAAAAATTCTACAAAATAAACTATAACTAAATCTGAACTAAATTCAGAACTATTGAAAAAGTTTTGACGTTTTCTAACTTTCAAAATTCGTTTTGAACACCTTCCCCTCGACCTAGGATTATGAAAAGTTTCGAGAATCATTGTGGGGTTTGTTCCGAACCCGTAAAAAAAATGTCGTAAATACAGGACAATTTTCATACTAAGGAACAGCTATTTGGAACATCATATGGTTTTTGGGATGTAGATTTTTCTGTTCTGAGGTACTTTTCGTGGTACGGAATGAAGGTAATTTCGAATGTTTGTCGGTAGGTACTTCTTTTATGGAAAAATTATTGCCGACGTAGGTAGGTGGAATTAAAAACCCCAGAATTATATCAGTACCATCTCTATCATTTAGTTTCTGCACAAAGAAGATGATACACCGGTGTGTCAAGAATTGGCAGAGGTTTTTTTTTCTCTTCAAATTGAGTAAACTTACTTTTTGGACACGCCTCGTATATTAACACAATAAACCATATCAACCCTTCCATAAAATATCGTATGTGAAACTGACAGTTCTGGGTGTTTAGGAGCCAGTGCAAATCTACGCGACGATCGAGATCTCACCTCACCACCATTTCATCGTGCGAGGGAAAGACAACTGCAATTTGAACCTCATCAAGTCCAAGACAAGAACTCAGGTATTCATCAGCGTTTGGTTTTACACTGTGGCTTTTCTCCATAGTTCTGACCAAAGATCGACTTAATTGAATTTCATGATATATAGGTAGGTAGGTATTATCTATACTTAAATAAATCAAGTGGTCAATCAAGAAAATCTAATCTATAATAAAGTGGTAAGGACGGCCAACAATACTTCAATTTCAATTCTAAAAAAATACTTAGAAATAAATGCTTGCATACGAGTCTGCAACACATTGGGACATTTTATGTCAATATTAATAATATCCAATCTTAATAAACCGTTTAGTAACCAATTTATATTAAATATAAATTGGTTCATATCATATATAAATTTGGTTTATATTATATATAAATCAAATTTTGATCACATAGATATGGTCGTTTCAGTTAGACAAATGTCACCTACGTCTGTACGAATTAGATCACTGCGACGAGCAGTTGCGTCCGCGTGTTGATGCGAATGACAGGACGGTGCTCCGACCCAAGCTTCCACCTGTGTCAATGCGCCTCTAACCAGCTTCCAGAGTCCTTAACTAAGATGAATGTAACCAGCTCCATACCTAGGTCTCCATTGTATTATTATAATGAAAACAGAAATGTAGGTAACCTCAACCTCAAGCAATTGATCACAAAACAAGCGGCAGTGTTCACTATATCTATTTATAACATAAAAATATACATAAGTCTGACATAAATACCAAGAACAAATACGCAAGAAATGCGTTATAATTCGAGAGCTTTCGATCAAATGGAGAAAGATTTTTGTCCGATGAAAACTACAGAAGTTTCATTTCCCTAGCAACGGCTTGGTTGTAAGTGAAAATTGTCGTAAAATGTAGGTAACGCTTTTCGAGGACACTTTTTCGTGACAGTTTTTTATTTCAATTTGCCAAAGCAAAGACATAACATGTCAAAATAATAGAATTCCCGAGGTCGAGCTGATCTCGTAACACTGACATTATCATTGTATTTTTGAAATACTCGTAGTTTAACAATGATCCCCTGTAAATGCTTGCCACTAATCATTATATCGTCTGATTAAACTTTCTTCCTTCAATAATGTTCAAATATTAAATGACAGGTGTATCAAGTAATGGTATGCGACAGTGTTATAGAAGCTATACTGCCCACTTAGCAGACTTTTTCTTGTCACAGTCACATGACGCTTATGATTGAATCAACCATTGAAGGGATCTATTTCCGTTAGTTCAACAGTTCTCAGTGTGACCCCAAAAATGAGAAGTCTTCATTGACTCAAATGCTTTGTTTCATGGTACTTGCAGATAACATTCCCGGATCTTCAAGACAGTAATGTCCCTTCAATCAAGAGAAGCAACGTTCTGATAACAGGAAACAGCATCCAAAGTGTGTACAGCGCGTTGCAGTTTGTCATTGTAAGTTTGTAATATCCCTTGTCATTCAGTCATAAATAGCGCCATAAACCTGCGCAACCAGAGACCGATATACTGAAAATGAAGTCTACCACCCTTTCAAACTTCGTGTTCTGTCTAGGCTAGAACGTCTTCTTCCTAGAACGGCATAGGGTTAAGAGGGAACTTACATTTCCGAAAGACCCGTGAAAATATGCAAAAGGGAGACTTAACCACAAGAAATGAAAGCTTGAGATTATAAGTTTTGATAGGACGTAGTAATTGACTCAGACCTTTGAGTTGGAATATCAATCACATTATATTGCACATAAGCAGTTTGTTATCACAAAACGGTAGTTTGCAATACAAGTGACAGTGAAATCACAAGATAATTGAAATTCGCTATTCTACTGTAACTTATTGATTGATAATTTATTCAGGATAGTTCGATACAGTGACATAATTGGTTATAGTTTATTTATGATTTAGGTAGGTACCACTAATTGTGTCAACTAACCAATTTATCACCAATTTGCGGACTAATCAAGCAAGGACACGACATGATCCGAGATGAGGTAGCAAAAATGGCTGACCTGGTGTGGGGCAACGTCGTCTTGGAACCGGTAATGCAGGAGGGAGACGAACAAACCCCCGGATTGATTGCCGACATCAAAGTGCAGGGAGTTTGGAGTAGGGAAAGGGCGGCTTTCTTCGATAACCGCGTTATTAACGCCGACGCCCCTTCCCACTCCACCCGCGAATGGGCTGATGTGGCCGAGTCAGCTGCACGATCAATGCACAACAAGTACGATCTGGCGGCAGAAGAGTTGCGTGGCTCATTTACACCCTTAGTGTGTTCATGCGAAGGCGTGATCCATCGGGAGTTTGGAGTGTTCCAACAACGACTGATCTCAGGACTGACAGAGAAATGGGGGAAGCCCCAGTCCCAGATCTCTGGGTGGGTGAAGGTTAAATTACAAATGGCCATCATCCGGGCGGTGTCCCTGAGGCTGCGAGGGTCCAGAAAGAAGGTAAGGAGCCTGGAACCCTACAGAGGCCTAGGACTCGAGGATGGCGCACTTCTTCCACTCCCAAGAGAATGATCATATCACTTCTTCTTACGTCTCCTGATCACGTTCATTTCAACAAACCCATAAATTCGAGAAAAAGTAGGTACAAGGAATAACCCATAATATTTACAAATAAATCTTAAAAAAAAAAAAAAATTTATCACACATGGCGAATTTAGTAAATGACTAGGTACGTCGTTTGCAGGCTGTGAATTTTGTGTACCTACTGTAGGTTCATGTGATGATAATCGTTTGGTCTGTGTATATTGCAGGGTTCGTTACCGGTGCTTCTCAGTTTTGAAGTCCCAGAGAGCGTGGCGGACATGTCTGAGCTCCGTGAGATCAGCGATCGCTTTGACGTAGTCACCACCAGTAAACTCCGTTCTAAAGGCAGTATCTACACGTTTTTGATTAAAGGCGTTGAGCGGAACATGGGTCAGTCTGTACATTTTATATTAGGGGTCAAATTGATTATTGCTTGTAAATATAAACTAAGTGGTGTTCAATCGCCAATAACATACTCGCACAAGTGTGGAGTCTTCAATGTTTTCGTAATTTTAGCTCAACGCTAACTGGGCAAAGTGCCGCATCTTCGATAATGCACCATTGGAATCGCCCAAAGAAAAAAAATGTCTAACCCCCCTCAAAATCGATTGGTTTACGTTTCAAGATACGGAGATTTAGAAAATCGAATTAAAGAACTCTGCAAATTCTTGACACAACGGTTTATTATTGTCTTTGTGCAGATCACCCTTCTGTCTAGATCACTAAATGGTAGATTGATTATTATTATTTAAAGTACGCAAATTTTTTATGTATACTAGGTAGCTATGTGAATAAGTCGTTAAGTACCCTCCCTCCTCTCTGGATAAGGGGGTACTCACGGGTTCAAAAAACATTAAGTTTTCAAATCCCCTCATCAACAGCTTTCATTCGAACCATTAGATTATAGTCGGAATATCAAGCCCCCCTCACCACCCCCTGCGAGGTACCCACGGGTTCAAAAAATCTCAATTTCTATATCTGAAAATCATACGCTGTTCAAATCAGCTGGGCCAGTATGAAAATTAACCCGACAGGCTGCCGCATAATTCACCTTCTCGTTGACAGCTTTTGAAATGCTACAAACTTTGAGCCCTCATTGTGAACGAACAAAGCTGCGGATGGTCTTGAAAAATTCTAAGAAATGAACTCTATCTAAATGTGAACTGATAGAACGCTGCCCAGTTAGCATTGAGCTAAAATTACTTACGAAATTTGGTTTACGGGTTCGGACCAACCCCGCAATGATCGTCGAAACATTTCATAACCCTAGGTCAAGGGGAAGGGGTTCAAAACAAATTTTTAAATATTTAAAAATTTAGATCTAATGGTATATTTTTTAAGACACATGTAGATAGAGTTTATTTTTTGGAATTTTTCAAGACCATCAGCAGCTTTGTACAACCAGCCATTCGTTCACAATGAGGGCTCTAAGTTGGATCAGATCAAAAGTCGTCAACATGAGGGTGAATCATGCGGCAACCTGTCAGGTCAATGTTCATACTGGCCCAGCTGATTCGAACAGCACATGGTTTTCAGATATCGAGTTAATTAATAAAATTATTAATAACTAACTATACATAATAATAATTTACACGACTTGAATACAATTATTATTATTATTATTAATTAATGATAATTCATAACAATAATTATTCAATCATTTAGTGATCTATACAGAAGGCTGATCTGTGCAAAGAAGATAATAAACCGTTGTCCCAAGAATTTGCAGATTTTTAACTAGGTGTTTCTTTTAACTTCCTGGGTTGTACGGCACAGATAATGTTAGGAGGCGCTCCTACAATTGTGGCAATATGAGCGGATGGGGAGCACTACATCGACACGTAAACACGTCGACACGGCTGTCGATGTCTTTCAACCTTAGGATCGTAACACATCGACAGGGTTCCTTCTGAAAAAACATCGACTGCGTTACGTCGACAGGAGGGTTTAAGGCTCCCTAACTGCCTGCCTGCAACTTCACTCCTAATTAATTATACTCCACATAGTAAAGAGAGGATACAAAACCCTGGCATGCGAATAAAAAGTGAAAGCTCTGGATTTTCTCCGAAGGGGAACTACCTGGGAAGCCGATTGATGGGGTTTTTTTGAAAGGATAGCGACGAGCTAATGGCCTGGGTAGGGTAATGTCCAAATGGTAGGTAGGATTTAGGTTTTACAAGATAAGGAATTATGGGTCAACAATTGATTTTGAAAGTGTGTATTTCCCAAGAGACCCAGATGAGTTTTTCCTCAAGGTTAAATTCCAGGAGAATAGAGATCCAGTTAGTGCTAGGTTTTAACGGGATAATGGGAGAGACAGATTTTGCAAGTATGTTTTTCCCAAGAAACGGTAATACTCCAGGAGATTAGAGAGCCAGTTAGTTTGGGAGATCGGAAAATATCAAATGAATATGGAATATGTAAACGGGGGGGGGGGGGGGAAATTTACATGCTCGTAAATCATCACACTCGTTTCCTCCTCATTTTCGTCTGTAAATTAGCTAATACCTATTGTTCCAAGTGACCAAAAACTTCGAAGGTATCTAAATTCTCAGATAATGTGCTAAATCATTTTCAGGAGAGAAATAAATAAATGATGTACGTATACAGGGTGTCCCAGTTAAGATGGTCCAAACTTCAGGGTTCAATTCTACGATCGATTTCCGACAAAAAATGTCTCTTAGCAATTTTTCGAAAAACGCTTTGATTTTTGAGTTATTCCACTTTTAAGATTTTTTAGTTTCTTTCGACATTTTTTTCAGTAATATGGCTATAACTCCCTTAATATTGACTTACAGTTAAAAAAAGGGTACCATTGGAAAGAGCATTAAATTTCCTATAAG
This sequence comes from Stenodema calcarata, assembly GCA_963920205.1. Taxonomy (NCBI): domain Eukaryota; kingdom Metazoa; phylum Arthropoda; class Insecta; order Hemiptera; family Miridae; genus Stenodema; species Stenodema calcarata. The sequence continues at coordinate 20,164,246 of OY986057.1, read as the reverse complement.
ATGATGCCTCACTCATGTTTCCAAACTGGGAGTTGGTTTGTTTTTTTCGAGCCCAAACTTGAAATTTTGTTTTTCCCTCATAAGTGATGCGAATTTCACTAAGGATTTTCACCTAAATCGTAGGGAGCAAAATCGATGCAGACCAAAGGAAAAACGTCTTCAGATTCTCAGCTTTCCGACGATATATCATTTTTTGTGTTTACCATAGTTATTTGAAAAAGTCGTATTCAGGGTAATGTAATCGTAAAGTATGAAAAGGTACGAAATGTATGAAAAAAATTGACTTTTACTTGACGAAAAATAAATAAATAAAGGACCTCATTTCTACAATTCTTCTTTTTATTACAATAATGCATTTTGATTTCCTTGGAACCTTGGAGGAAACATGAGTGGGGCATCTTATACGAAATTTAATGCTCTTTCCAATGGTACCTTTTTTTTTTAACTTTAAGTCAATATTTAAGGGAGTTATAGCCATATTACTGTCGAAAGAAACTAAAAAACTAACTTTTTGCTGGATATTCACATCGCTCAGTACGGGAAAACATAAATAACTAATTGAACAAAAATAAACAGTTCAATACTCCAGGTCGTTCTCTGGTGATAAAATAATAATAATAAAAAATAATGATTATTTCTGTCTATACATTCTGTCTATACATTATTTTTCCCGCGAATTTTTTCTGGGCCCGCGTCCTGCGAGTTGGTAAACAGAACCTTCACGTACCTGGTCCTGTAATGGATGAACTGGTGACTCAGAAGGGGATGGCTTACGATTAGGCCTTCCCGCAGGTACACGAATGTTGTCGGTTTATATCTGTCGATGTACCGCCAGTGCTTGCTTGTCGACGTCTTTCACCTACGGTGTTGAAAGACGTCGACTGTCGTCGTCTTTCCGTGTCGATATCTTTCCGGAGGAGGTTTTGTCGACGTCTTTCAGACCTAATGTTGAACTACATCGAATCCACCTCCAGAAGCTTTGTCGACGTCTTTACGTGTCGACGTATTGCCAAGTCCCCATATGAGCGACAGAAAAAAAATGTTGAAGGTATGACAAATTCATGGGAACAATCCGTCCGTACCCCCTCTATTGGGGCCAAGAATGATACTTGGAACTTCCCATAGAAGTAAGTGTCAAAATTTGATATAGGTTGACATTCTGAAAACGCCACAGCTTGAACACTTTATTTGCAGTATTTTTGGAAATAAAGTCATAGTTGGATGCAAAAACATCTTCAACGTGAGCATATATCACGTTCTAACGACATGATTAAATCATCACATTTTTTTTGTGATATTAGAAGAATTCAGTTGGAACTTACCACAAGACCCACACATGGACTTCATGCACCTTTCTAAGTCAACTATTCACTTCTTATTCGCCTCTGGACACCATAACCTTTTGAAGTTTTAGTTATATTAACAATATAATTGATTAATGCAGAGGTGTAATTAAAAAAAACGCCGGTGTTGGAAAAACAACCAATTTAAACGTGACTAATCCAACATCGTCTCTGGAAGGTCCAATCATTCTCCGCTATTGAGATAGGTTCCTAAGCTGTACATTTAGTGTGTACTGGAACCTCTTTTGTGCCAAAGAATTTTCAATTCAAGTAGGTGTGAGAAAAGTAATATAATGATAAGCTGTTTGTACTGGTCACTAAATTGTGCCTCTAATGTTGTTCCAGCCAATATTTACGGCGCATATAAGACGCTCCTGAACATGAACGACCATCAAGCTGTGAGGGCTGAGGTGCCACCCAGCTATATGTTGCCTGGAGCTATACCATTCAATTGCCTTGTCACTAACTCTTTGTGTAAGTTCTTGTTCAACTGTAATATACACTGCATTACAATCATTCGATGTTGCTCCCGATACACCTGTTTGTAAGGTTGTTTGTTAGGGGTTATCAATGAAAGGTAAAACCAAAAAATGTGCTGTTCGAAGTGGGATACGGATGTTCAGAGTGGCAGTGAACAAAAACTGTACGATTTTGTTTAAACTCAAAATTAATAATTTCATAAAATAGTGGGCTGCCGAGTCCAGCAGAAGGTCTAACCACAAAGACAGAGACTTATTCATTGCCGAGTAGACACCGACAATTCTCGACATGAATCCGACACCTGAAGAAAGTAGGTAGTGTAAACAATATCTTTTTTCCAAGTATGCTTGGTCCAAAGCTCTTCCAAAAGTTTTAAATCTTGTAATCAAGTAACACAGTGTAATGAGAGCTAACCCCCCTGCTAATCCTTATGATATTGGTACTAGGTTATTTACGATACTATTATATTGTTCCATGCAGCCAGTGACCAAAGCCGGTCACCATCTCCGTACGGTGCCCTTTCGCCGAACGCAATGAGCCCCGTATCCCCAGCTGCACAGCTGCCGACATCGACGACGAGGATCACCCACCACCATCACCATCCTGGTCACAACCATCATAGTCTCAACGTTATTCATGGCAATCCCTCATCCCTCACTGAAGGAGGTTACATCGCCATCCCGCATGGCTACCCTCCACAACGTCTTAACCAGCCTTATTCCCTCTGGACGAATTCCTCACTCCTCTCCCCTCTTCAACACGAACGAGAACTGGAAAGACTCAACTTGTCCATACCTTCTGTCCATGGTAAGCCTTTGTCTTTTCTCGTGTATGATGATGATCATTTATAGTAAAAGTTCGTTGAAAAAAATCCAAGTTTTATAAAGCCAATAAATTTCCACCATGACCTGGCCAAGCCTTCGGGGACCATGAGTTATTCCTCACAACATAACCCAAACAAACATGGCTAGTACTAGTTTTCCAAGGATTATAGCAATTGTAACAATGGTTAAACCCGAAATTCTAACTGTATTTATAGTTTTTCCTATATGTTGGGTGGCCATGAAGGAACAGTGAAGAAAACTTAATGTGAAGAAAAGTTAACAGAAAACATGATGTGCACGTGAAGAAAACTTAATTGTGGCTGAACTCCTCCATCGGAAGCCAACGGATCAAATATTCAAAGAACGAGAAACAGAAGGAGCCTACAACATTCTCACTACACGACGCCTCCTAGACAATAGGGTAAAATTTAAAGAATTTTAACATTGAACCGGGTTTTACGGGCGTGGTTCGGTTTGGCTTCCTATCTATCTCCATGGCTTGAAACCTTACTAGTCCTTCAGAGTCCTTTTTGTGTTTCTCTCGTGTTCGGGTGTGGGGTTGTGAGTGTCAAGTCATTGTGGGTGTTTGGGTGTGGGGTTGTGAGTGTCAACTGTCAACTTACGAGCAATAATGAGCATATGTTTCGCTAGAGGCTAGAGTAACACGTCCTCCACTTTATAGGAAGGCAGTTTCTTTCTTTTTCCATTGAAGAAGTGGTCGACGTGACCCAGTCGGCGTCAGCCGCTCCAACAAGGAAAAAATCCGTCGATAGGACCTGTCGGCCATGTCTCCTGCTTCCATAAGGAATCAATGTATTCTCCCGACAGTCATGAATCTTCGAATCTTGCTCCGATTTCCAAATACTCGTAATTTGGATTTCCAAATAATTTTTTTTTTTTTTTAATCTTCAAGTTAGACCAATCTCTAGCGATCGGCCTTGGCACATTTGGAGAAAAATGTCCCTGGATTTCATCCTTAGATCCTAAGCTTTAATTCAAGCCCTCAAACAATTATAGCTTTTTCAAATTGAATTCGTCCTTTTACAAAATGAATTAGTCCTTTTTTAAAATGAATTCGTCCTTTTTCAAAATGAATTCGTCCCTTTTCAAAATGAATTCGTCCCTTTTCAAAATGAATTAGTCCTATTACAAAATGAATTAGTCCTATTACAAAATGAATTCGTCCTTTTACAAAATGAATTCGTCCTTCATAAAGAGGGACCAAATGATATGCAGATACCTTTTCTCGGAGAATAACAATTTATTGCATTGGTTTGCATAGTTAATAAATATGTAATACCTAGAAGAAATTTACAAAGTTTACAAGGAATAATTGATATAAGAAATTTACGGAAAGTTGGCAAGACTTTCATACAAAGCCAACGTATAACAAGGTTTTTAGAGCGGTTTTTAATCTCAATGTAGAGGCTGCCCTGACGCTGCTCTAGGCATGAGGAAAAGCATATGCATAACAAAGTTGGTACAGTCATCGGGGGTGATCGCGGAGACACCCTCTATTATTGTTTCACGCAAAGGATGTTCTCCCGGACTTCCAAGTGTCCCTCGAACGACGGTTTTAATTTTTGAAAACGCCTGCTCGACTGGATTGAGCATAGGCGAATATGGGGGTAGGAACTTGATGTTAATCTCGGTTGATTCTGACCACTGCTGGATTGCTTGTGCTCGGTGGATCCTGGCGTTGTCCATCAACAATACGTTATCTGAAACCTTAAGTATACTAATAAGAACATAAACAAAGCCACATTGATTACTAATACAGTATCATTATTATTATTTAACAGGTTCGTGTGAATTGAAATGAAAAAAAAAAGAAAAAAAAGAGAAAATAGAGCAGCTAACCTGAGCCTTGCAGTTGTACTTCGAGCTCACGAAGAAAGTCGAGGAATATTTCGGTGTTCGTAGTGCCAGAAGTAATAACTTTGTAGTGGACCACTCCTACGCTGTTTAGGGCAAGAATCAGAGAGATAAGGGATGACATGTAGAAGATTTCCGCGCCCTTGCATAAAGACCGCATGCCTACCGCCACCGTTTTCCAGAGCCCCAGAAGCCGCCCTTATTACCTTCAAGATTTGGTACCTCTTTATGAAGGACTAATTCATTTTGTAAAAGGACGAATTCATTTTGTAAAAGGACTAATTCATTTTGAAAAGGGACGAATTCGTTTTGTAAAAGGACGAATTCATTTTGTAAATCGACTAATTCATTTTGTAAATGGACTAATTCATTTTGTAAAAGGACGAATTCAATTTGAAAAAGCTATAAATCGGTTCATTTTTTTGCGGAGTTACAGTGGTCGGGGAATGGGTTAGCGATTCGTACCAATGACAACAACAAGAAGAATTTGTTCATTCCGAACCGACATTCATGCCTGGTCGTTGAACCGCTATTCATACATATTCCGTTAACGTCAATCCCTTAACAACTACTTTGACCTTATTTACATAAGATTTATGTGTGCGCCCTGACAGAGGTACAGTAACTGTGCAGTGGGTTTTTCCCACAACGTTCACATTCTCCCCCTTCCGCAACCTTTTCCAGATTCCGTCGTGCTTTTACCTGATAACTCACAGTCCACAACCAGCTCTCTGCAGTGATAGCTCTCTTACCAATAGTATCATATTTTACCTATATACCGTATATAACAAATAAACCGATTTGTACATTAGAAAATTATTCTTTTTTATCCTGGCTCTGAACAGAAAAGGCGTGAACCGAAAACCGACACCCGGATTATTACAGTTTAGATCAAGGATCAAATCAACGAATCTTGGAACATATTTTCAAATAAATACATAATAACAGAGGAAACATAGTAATAGAAGAACAATGCTCATTATTGCTCGAAAGTTGACAGTTGACACCCACAATGACTTGAGACTCACAAGTGAACAACCCCACACCCGAACACGAGAGCAACACAAGGAGGAACTCTGAAGGACTAGTAAAGTTTCAAGCCCTGGAGAGAGGTAAGAAGAGGCAAGGTGTTCAAAACATGTTCCATGTTGAAATTAGGCGTCGTCTAATGAGGATGTAGGCTCCTTCTTTTTCTCGAACTTTGAACATTTGATCCGTTGGCTTCCGATGGGAGGAGTTTAGTTGTTCACGTTCACAAACACTAGTGAAGGAGTGGTTGAGAAGGACAAATTGTCCTGGGCCATGGAAGAAGGAAAGGAACGCCCACTCTGTGTTAAAGATTGTGCTGGGAGGATACTATACTATGGATACTATATTACTTGTAGCGGCACCTGCTGGAGGCAGATCGAACTATCCGTCATATTAAGTTAGTCACAAATATCATAGATAGCGCTGATCACAAAAGTAGGAAAATTCCCGCCAAAGTTCGAATAAATTATACCAAAAAGCTTTGCTGAATAATTCTTAAATAATATTTAAATAAATTAAAACCTAACTACATATTATGTTGTTAGGTTTTAATAATTCTAATAATAGTTAGGTTTTAGGTTACTTGTAGGTACTTCTCGCACCTACATAGATTATGGGAAGGCGAGGAAAACACGATAAAATTATATAGTGAGGCAAATAAAATGTATTTTAGCTACACGCGCCTTAAAAAGTCACATCCATACACGCAAGCGGCCCTCAGTGCCGCAATTCCATTTTTAACCATTTGTCTCATGTTAACAGCAATATGATATTCTCAATAGGGTGAATACGTCAAGGCAATTATACAGAAACGACTGAGTAACAAATAAAAACCAACTCACTGTTCATTTCAATATTAGGTAATAGCAAATAAAAATCAAGAATAGCAACATAGGTACAAGTAACAGTAATGAAAAAGTAGGCAATGTAAACAAAAATATTCAACTCGTTTCCAGAAAAATTACAATAACTCTACACTAGAGCAAGGCAGATAGGTAGGCACCTAAGAAGACTTGACGAAAATTTTCAAAACTAGTACAATCAACAAAATAGGTACAATAAAAATTCACTCCTGGCAACCTATACTTATTATAGCTTTGGTAGTTTTATTCATAAAAGTAGGTAGGTAACTAAATTATTCATTTTCACAGCGTATGTACCTAAGAAGACTTAACGAAATTTCAAAAGTAGTACAATCAACAAAATAGGTACAATAAAAATTCACTTCTGGCAACCTATACTTATTATAGCTTCGGTAGTTTTATCCATAAAAGTAGGTAGGTAACTAAATTATTCATTTTCACAGCGTATGTACCTAAGAAGACTTAACGAAATTTCAAAAGTAGTACAATCAACAAAATAGGTACAATAAAAATTCACTTCTGGCAACCTATACTTATTATAGCTTCGGTAGTTTTATCCATAAAAGTAGGTAGGTAACTAAATTATTCATTTTCACACCGTACCAGTCTTCATTGTCGTTGCCTTCAACATATTGATGCTAACTAATAAAAAGGAAAAAGTACTTACAAACTTAGAACCTTATTTAAATAAATATTTACAATTTATACAATTTGTTTATTGTCAATCGTTTCTGGGATATTGGGTCGTGCAGCTTGCGATTAAGCGACCTCACCTCCCAGAATATCCTGGTAGAAACAAACATTTTTAATAACATCATTTCTGCTTCTGTACTGCATAGGTTTAGATTAATATTACTAGATAAAATACTTTCTAAAATAATTCGGGCCACTCCGGTCCGATGAGCAATTACGTGGAACCGGTTGAAGAAAATGCCTTCCATTTTTTGAAAAACATCAAATGTTTGTTGCGCCGGGATGCATAAATTACCAAACTCTGTACCCAACGCTTCACTGTAGGCTTTGAAGTACGTAAAAAGTTGGTAATCTTGTGCCATCATTCTTTCATTTGGCACAACAAGCAGCTGACGTTTGAAATTTTCACAGTTATGTTTTTTCAAGAATGTTTTAGTTAGAAAACCACAAGAGTAGTAAAAGGCATTTTGGTCTATCGGTCCCAACGGCGTTTCAGCAATGTCTTGGCATACTTCCAGCTCAGTTCCACCATCACCACCACTGCTTCGATCAGAATGTTTCTTCAACTTACTCACACAGACCAAAGCGCGTTCTAGCTCCTCTTCACAATTGCTTGAGCTCGGCAGCTTAGACATCGAAGACAAGGACAGCGCCTTGAGTCCCATCTGAAACTGTCTACCTGTTGGATGGCCTGAACATCCGTGTTGCTGTCTAATTATGGAGAAGGTGTTTTCAAGAGCGTCTTGATTCAATAAACGCGTCTTGATTTCACAGACTCCATAATTAGACAACATATGCTCACTAAGCATGAGTAATGAGCGGATATTCAGAATCCAACCTCGTAAACAGTCCGGTTGCCGCGGACAATCAAGAAACTGTGACCCTGACAGATGCTTTAGCATATCTTGCAAAAACAACTTATGACGTGAGGAGGAGCTGAAGGCAAAGCCATAAAATAGCTTATCACTATGCTTGGTGCTCTTGAAGCAGTCAAAGAGATCATTAAGATCCTGCACGCAGTCTGCAGTGTTGGTGGAGTCAGCAGGAAGAATGCCTTTTATTTGCAACACTAACAAGGCTGTGCTCATGGACCGAGATAGCACCTGAGTTGCAAATTTTACTTTCATTTTCCTAAAACTATTTTTTCTAAAATCTACATGTTTTAAGTTAACCTTAGGTAGTAAACGGAGGCGAAGTGGGTCATCACCTTTAACGGCAGTTACGATGTGATCCCACTTCGCAACTCCGTTTTTCCATCTATAATTGTATGACATTAAGTTGTTCCTCATTGACTTGATGAGGTGAGGGGAATCCCACATAAAGAATACCATTTCATTTTTATATAAAAAATATGGTTTCTCCAGGGTGATTCCCATTTGTTTAATGACGCTCCTATTCTTTGCCCCCTGGTCACATACAATGAGTTTTATTACAAGGCCAACAGATGTTAGTTGGTCAAGGCATTGGTACAATGCTTCGTTGATACAAGTTGCAGGTTCTCCACTTGACGTAAGCCAGTGGCCAACAACTTGTTTCCACGAAGTCACCGTGCCTTTGACCATGGCAACTAACGCCTGGTCAGCTAGTACAGGCTTTCGGGAGAAACCCTTATCGACAAGCCCAACAATACTATCATGATGAGGTTCGTAATGAAGATTTTTTTTAATAGAAACTTCATCAAACACTAGGGTGCATAATCTTTTCTGCTCAGACCACTTTGGGACTTCATCCTTCAAGAAGTCGATGATATTATGTACCCCGGTATTGAGTGGAATCGTGGCTTGGAACCTCTTCAAAGTCGTTTTGCTGGGCAATAATAGAATTTTTCTGAGGAATCTATAGGACCGGGGGGAATGATAATATAAGCTCATCTTTCATCTCCCCAGTCCACCTCCTCCCATACTTATTTTTCGCAAACATAGTTAATTGCGCACAGAAGAGTCTGTGCGCAGGCTTATTCATAAATTGAGATGCAAATTGCGCAAGCTGAGCAGCAGTTGTTGGTCTGACTCGTCTCGTTCTGAGAAGCTGAGTTCGAAGGCGGCGACACTCCTTTCTGGCGTGAGTCAACTGCCTCTTGAGTCTTGCCTCTTTTGAGTGCGCAGATCGGATATCTGAAAATGGGTTGAACGTACATCATTTAAAAATGCAATGAACACACGTTAGCTAGTATAAAGAAATGAGAATGTAACAAGATGCAGTAAGTAAGAACAAAGAAACTAATGTGTACCTTGGTCACCTGAGAGGGGTCTCGCAAAGGATGGAACTACTGCTTCTGAAGACAGAAATAAGGAACGTCGAGGAACTCCTGCAAACAAATGAAATTGAATCTGTAAAAGTAGGTATTTTGTGAAATATTGTGGCACAAGATTTGGAACAAAAATTTCGTAGTAGAACGGATAAATTATAAATTAAGTTCAATACCAGATTGTAATTTAACAAACCCGCCACTCTCTCTTCAACCATTGTTCTAAAAGAAGGCCAAATTGAAATGTAAATGAAGTCAAAACTGGTGAACACACAATGTGTCATGAAATCATATTACACATAGAATGGGCCTGAAAAGGCACACCAAGAAATTCTCGTAAAAACTAAATAATGATCAACGCAGACTACTCACTTTGGGTAGATGTCGACGGAATCACAAGCATTCCTTGGCTAGAGACACGTCTTCCCTCATCCTCCAGTGAATGGGACATTGAAAAATCTGAAATAAGAATTGGAACAAAATTAGATCGTTAATCATGCGCTGGTGTCAATGATTGTGCGTGATGTGCTGACTGCAGGGGTTACATAATTTCTTCCTTGGTTTTTCTAGTCTAATAGTGAAATGACCGAAGCTCAACACGGGGAAATGTTGAGCGTCGGTCATTTCACTATTAGACTAGAAAAACCAAGGAAGAATATATTATATTTTAATATTTTAGATTTTATTAAAATCTATAAGAATATAGCTCACCATGTGATGAAACATCTTTTGCTCCCTCGTTGCTCCTCTGCTCGTCCTGTGGTGTAGGAACAAAGGGAGAATCTGCAATATTAGTATATAAAATGATTTATAAAGAAAGGAATGGTATTGTGGTAATAAAACGAGTTGAATTGATGTGTTCACTAAGTCCCTCACTCATTGCCTAATTCCCTCACCAGCATGATTTTTATCATGATCGTGTATCTCTTTAAATACGCATTTCTTTGAACCAAATTTTCATGTGCATGATCAGCAACCTGTTTCAAAACGAAATGGAGGATAAAAAAAAATTTTCGAGTGACTTAATTTTTATGGAATTGGGAACTCGAATTTCCAACGAAATGGGAGAACGACCCAGATAGGTAAGCTTTAAATAGTATAACAAACGTCTAAAATCATAGAATGTCACCCACCGTTATAACGGCGATAACCTCCTTTTTTGACATTTTATGTCTTTACTCTGGCACATAGGTAACTCGAAAAACGTTACACAAAAATCGACCAAATACACAAAAGACAGACAGATTATTACACGTTTTGGTTTATTATCTTCGATAATGAACCATTGGAAACTTATATGAAGCTTGCATTCGTGTTGACAATATAAATTATTCAGAATGATCACCTGTGTGTAAACAAATATTTAAACAATCACGCTCATACCGCAGCTTGTCAGCCACGCACTCCGCAGTGGTTAACGTAATATGGTTAGGTTAATCGAGAGCTATCCAACGAGTCGTGAACGATTTTTGTACAATGATAACTGGAGAAGATAAAGTTCCGTAGCAACGAATCGGTTGTAAGCGAAAATCATCAGACATTTTCGTGACGAGTTCGTGTGACGCTTTTTTTTGTGTATGTGCCAGAGTAAAGACATAAAATGTCAAAAATAAGTCAGAATTCCATAGGTACGAAAGATATTTCTCGACGTGTACACAACACAACACAAACGTATCACTATTGAAAGCTGAAAATGACAGCCAGTACAACTTTTACTTAAAACATCTTACTTTTCAGCATCGGACGGTGGAATATGCAGAGTGGTGAACGATATCCGGGGTTCCGAGGAAACTTTTTTTCGTTTTTACGATGTATTTGAGTCGACAATTGCTCTTCTTGAAGGTCCATTCGAACTCAAATCACAGAAAACCCTACTATACTATAGACTGGCCGCACCATAAAATTGAACACTTTCTAGGCGTTTTGCCTGCCTCGAGGGCAAGCCTTTTTTAACACTTCCCTAGGTATCAAAAATAACTAACTGAATACAACTAAAACTAACAAATACAACAAGCAGGCAACTAAAAACGGATGTATGAAGGGCTGTAAAGGTTTGTTTGTGTGTAGTTGAACGCTTGGAACGTAAAAGGAAGATGGCGATCATGGATGGCGATTTTACATCTGACTGGAAAAACGGCCAACACCTGTTTAGCTAGCGCATCCTAGCGATCCGGGTTTTTACCAACTAAACTTACGCGTGCTTCCAGCAGGTAGCAATACTTACGAAGTGGGCACAACTTCCCCTACCTAGTGGGCGTTCCTTCTCCTTTCTTCCATGGTCCTGGGCAATGGTTTTCCCCGCCACTCATAGGAAAACATAACACGCTGCCTGCTACGTCGCTCCTAAGGCTCGCTTCACACTAGCCCGGCTGTCGGGTGCCCGGTTTTCTACATGGCAACGACACGGTCGGTTATTCACATATAGACGACAGGATATAGGACGACAGGGGCCAAGAATCGGTCAGCACCTTCCCCTCCACGCTACGGAAAAAATCCGTCGATGGGAAAACCCACCTTAAGACTGATTACTTGAAAAAGTGACAAAAAATCGTGCAAGTCGCCCTTTGCAGAGATCTCGTGTGAACCTATTTGCTCCACAAGGCATTTCAGTTTGATGAGTGGTTTGGTTTGTTGGGGGGGGGGGGGTGACTTTACTTTACTCTACGTCACGCTCAATATGCATACAAAAGTTCTTAAAACCAAATGGTTTGTGTTACTAATTCTTAAATAATCAAGTCTAATTGTAGTCAATTTTGTTTTTCTTTCTTTAACAAACACATGATGATGACTTCGACGATTCGACAATATTGATACTCATTGGGGGATTCCAGTGAACTCTTCCATGAGCAGTAACGCGTCAAGCACAGGGATGAGCCCTATCCCAAGCCCAAGGACTGGATCTCCCACCAATAGCAACCCTCCATCCTTCTGTAAGTCTTAAAAAAACAACTTTTTTCTAATTTTTCTTTTTAAATCCGTAATTTTTATCAAGGAAACCAATACGGATACAGTTTGGTCTTCTCATCAAACACCATCTAGATGTCCGATTGTTGTGTATTATCGACCGGATTATCAGAGCAATACCAAAATGTATATAATACCATCAATAATAATATAATATAATGGTTAATACCATCAAATATACCTATCTTCTGTATACTGGTGACGTACCAAACAACGAGAACTCGACTATTGCAACCTTTGCTGATGATACGGCCATACTAGTGGTTGGTGACTATGTAGAGGAAGCGACAAGGAAACTACAGCATTCTGTTGACGATGGAAGCGCCTGGACCAAAAAATGGCGCCTCAAGCTAAATGAACCGAAATCTACCCATACCTACCAGTTATCATGAATGAACAAATTTTCCCTACTCTAATACAGCAAAGTATTTAGGGATGACTCTTGATGCCAAATTAAGATGGAAGGAGCATGTTATTAAAAGAAAAAGAACAACTAAATATAAAATTCAAAAAATTGTACTGGCTGTTGAGGAGGTGTTGTGAACTATCAGCGTACAACAAATTGTTCATCTACAAGCAAATCCTAAAACCTTGACGGCATTACGGGAAATTTCACTTCTCCTGTCTCTGTGATTTTTTCTTTAAAATCCGCACTCATTCTGAAGACAAATTCACAGAGACAGGAGATCAAATTATGAATTTCGAGGGCATTTCACCATATTTCGCTAAAATCAATTCCATTTGTTGAGCGTTAAAAAATCGTAACGTCGCCAATTACAACTTTTGAGAGTTGGTCTCATTCGGCGCAGGAGAGTGTAAACTTTCGAATGGATGCCCTCGATCATTTTTGTCACGTCCATTGGAGTCAACAAAAACGAAAATGTAAGTGAAAAATAGGCGAAAAACTATATTTTTGCAGTTTTTCAGTAAGTAGGTGTTTGGGGGATCTGGAGGGTTTGGATCAATGGGAAAAAGATATTGGGGGCATATTTGGATTCAGCATGAAATTTCCTACAAATTTAGCCCCATTATAATTTGTAGGACGAAGTTCGTGATGACCAGAAAAGTACACAATAAAGTTGTAGCAAAAAATCATAAAAACGTCGAAAAATCGAAAAAATCGCCCAACCGAAAAATAATACGGACAACGGATTCGGATTCAGCACCCTCGAAAACACCCATCAATGATAAAATGAGGCCGGCAACTTTCAGGTCACTTTTTTTGTAGACCAGTGTTTTCAGTGACGCCCACGGTCAGAGTAGACGCCCTATTGTTTTTCTATTCTCAGAGAAAGGGGCATTTAGAGCCTAGAAAAAATTACCTCGTACAAAATTATGTACAAAATTATTGGTGTGCGATGACCAATCGATGTGGATCTAGTTTTCAGTTTTTTTTTTTTTTTTTGCAACCGTCTCAGTTTTGGTTGTGCTACGAACCTCATGAAGTTCCCGGTAGTCAGAAAGGATATTGTAGTGGTTGCTACACTGTTTATTATTCTTTCCTGGTTGTTGTTTACATTGGACTGTAAAAAGTCAGTTGTTATTGAGAATTCACAAAATACATTTGTTAATATTCAAAAGTTGTTAACATCAGACTATTACAATATTCCCACGGTGTCTCATCTCAATTTTAGTGTAGCGGAACCCTTCCCGCCGGCCTTGACGCCATGAAGCGTGTCTTTTTACAACCCTCCCCCACCATAGCGGAGGTATTTTGTGAATTTCCGTGTAATTATGCGAGGGTAAACATGAAAAGCTGCAAAAAACTTTGACGAGTTGCTTAATAGAGTGTGGATTTTATCATTGCTCAACAGCAATGTCAGAGTGTGGAAATCGGACAGTAGGGTTCTCAATTCCGCCCAGAATCCCTTCTCTGTAGAGATCAAATGTATTAATAAGGTCAATTTTGTTTTCCTAGGATATATACTTTTGATTATAGCTTTTCATGGTCGTTTTTCATATCCTGACTTTGAATAGATGACTACTTCAGCCAATCTTCGTAAGAAATTAGGTAGGTACATACTTTTTTCCTGGCGATTCGATTATTCATAGTCTAGCATGTCAAACTTTGTTCTAAGTGGCTGTATCATATTTAGTCGACTTTATTTTTTGAATACCGTATGCCGTCAAGAAGTGTTTTCTATTGTTGGGTCTACGATTTTGCTAACAGCTTCAGCCTTGCCATTAATACACACAGACGGCTTGACTTAAATTTTCAATGGTCGGACATAACTGTCAACCGGCAAAGCTCAGGTATTCCATAACTAGGGATATTAATCAGTTCTTGACCCACCTGCAATCGTGGCCTCATGACAATAGTTGATTGAGCTAGTTACCCCTCAAGACAGCCGCGCTCTTGGCCGTGACGATGGATCGTAAGACTCAAGCACGATAACATTTGGTTAAATCCTTCTATTGGCAGTGTAGTACAGATCATACATAAAAACTCCCCAAGAGTGTCGTCATTCCTCAATCATAAATGCGTTCACTTTCATTTTGCTCCAACAAAATAGTGCGGTATTGAATATTTAAATAACTTTGTGTTTTGGACCCATACGCCTTGAGGAGGGCTATTACAATTACGAAGAAAGCACATTATTGTTTTCATGAGACCGAGAAACGTCAACGTATTTCATTGCAGGTGAGAACGGCTTCAACGTAGGCCAGCAGAACGGCTCGACTCCACTTTACTCGCCGCGCAATACTCCTCTACCTAGTCCTAGTGCTCAGTCTCCTACCAACCATCCTCCACACTATGGTGAGACCTCGAGAGCACTTTTATGAGTAATCCATGATATTTATCTATGTGCTTATAGGTATGTATGCTCCGTGCTCCACGGAACGTACGAAAATTTAGTACTTAAATGTAAGGCAATAGAAGGTATTGAATCATTCAACAGTGGTTGAATCAACGCACCTCTTCGTGGTTTATTATTTTCGCTTTATTATAAACTAATAATGTAATCATTTTCTGGATAGACCATCCTCCTATCTAGATCACTGTTCTGTATACAATATCTTTGACAGTCCGATAACAATATGGAATAAACGGAGGTAAAATATTGTGCGTTTGAGAAGGCCCTCTCCAAATATGGCGGAGGGGGGTGAATCTATTCAAATTCGTGTACAAAACTTGTAGCATGAAAACTTTTCATAATTCAGCGGTTGTGGCTCCGGCAGAAAAATCAGCTGATTTTTCCTCTATCAATGCCACCTTTACCGGGAAGTGCTGCCACCGGCCGGCGTCGAACTCCATATCAACACGTTGTGATAAAAGACAACTCCCGACTTCATACATTGTTCTTTCTTTGTTCTTACGGTTGCGTTCAGTTCACACAAAAGAATTGTTTGCCAGTGAAGTACCGTTTATTTCTACTGTTTCTACTGTTTATTTCGTTGGAGCCGTTGGAAGACGAGTACCTACCTACGTAATTCAACCTCCAGACAGGCCAGCGAATTCAACAACATTTCCCGTGCCTTACCGGTATGTCCTTTCCGAAAAGAAATCTGATTTTCTCGAAAAGCATAAGCCTTTACTGAAGACGAAATTCGACAGTTTCAGGTATAGAGCAACGAATTTGAAGCCTCCCGACGAAGAAGGAAGAGAATTTGTCCCTTCCCTCCAATCCCGATTACGACAACCCGTTTTAAAATTTTTTCCCGATATCGACTTAATTTTATAACAGTTATAATATAACCGTACGTGGAAAAAAAAAAAAACTTATATATTATATAAGTTTTTTTTTTTTCCACGTACGTTGGAGATTTGTAGGATCACGTTTTATTTTCTATCAGTTTCATTTCAGTTTGATTATATCTGTGAAGTTATTGAATCGATTGTATTCGTTTACCGTTTTGCACGAAATAAAGTGCCTATTCAAAAGATACATTATTTTCTTATATTATATTATTTCAAATTCTAGTTTTGTTTGGTTTTTTTTTTTTTGTGGGTTCATCCCCACGTTTTACCGTCACAAACTATACTACTCTAAATACAGCTTCAGAGATTTGGTGTTGGAAAAATTTTGCACCTCAATTTTAAACATCCTCCTTGGCCTGGTCCGAGTTAGCATGTCGAATTTCTTAGTTCTGAGATTATTTTAAAAAACTCTGCAAATTCTTGACACAACGGTTCATTATCTTCTTTTTACAGATCACCCTTCTGTCTAGATCACTAGGTCTAAATGTCTAGATCCTAAATGTTAGATTAATTATTATTATCAATTAGGTATCACTAATTATTAACAATTTTATCAAGTACCTAGTGAAAATTATTATAATTTATTGTTAGGTATTAATAATTTGTATTTATTATTAATAATAATTATTATTAATTATGATTAATTAATACGATATAATTCTGGGGTTTTTAATACTACGTCGGTAATAATGTTTCTATAAAAGAAGTACCTACCAACAACATTCGAAATTACCTTCATTCCGCAGCACGAAACGCACCTCAGAACAACAAACTCGACATCACTTAAGCCATATGATGTTCCAAAGAGTTGTTAGTATGAAAATGGACCTGTATTTCAAAAGTTTGATTCATGATCGTGTTGTGGGGCACAATCTTTGAGCCGTCATTGTGAACGAACGGCTGGTCGTACAGAGCTGCGGATGGTCTTAAAAAATTCTACGGAACAAACTCTATCAAAATATGAAATAAAAAACATACCGTTTTATATGAATTTTTCGAGATATGGAATTTTCAAAATTTCAAAATTCGTTTTGAACCCCTTCCCCTTGATCTAGGGTTATGAAAAGTTTCGAGGACCATTGTGGGGCTGGTCCAAACCCAGAAACCAAATTTCGTAATTTTAGCTCAACGTTAACTGGGCAAAGTGGCGCGGACGGCGTACGGCGGACGGCGGACGGACGGATTTTTTTTTATTCGATTTTCTGAATCTACGTATCTTGAAACGTAAACCAACAAATTTTGAGGGGGGGTTAAAAAAAATTTTTCTTTGGGCGATTCCAATGGTTCATTATCGAAGATAATAAACCAAAAGCGTACGGCGGACGGACGAATTTTGGTTTATTATCTTCAATAATGAACCATTGGAATCGCCCAAAGAAAAAAAAATTTTAACCCCCCCTCAAAATTTGTTGGTTTACGTTTCAAGACACGTAGATTCAGAAAATCGAATAAAAAAAAATCCATCCGTCCGCCGTACGCCGTACGCCGTCCGCGCCACTTTGCCCAGTTAGCGTTGAGTTAAAATTACGAAATTCGGTTTCTGGGTTTGGACCAGCCCCACAATGGTCCTCGAAACTTTTCATAACCCTAGGTCAAGGGGAAGGGGTTCAAAACGAAATTTAAAATTTCGACAATGTCATATCTCAAAATATTTAACTGAAACGTGTAATTTTCAGTTCACTTTTGAATGACCTGAAAAATTACGAATCTTTTAAGACCAATTGGAATTTTGTGCGACCAGCCGTTCGTTCACAGTGAGCGCGCAAAGGTTTAGGAAAAACACTAATCTTTCGCGTCGAAAACGGCCGTTATGTGACCCAACCCTCAGACGCCCAGAATAAAACTACCTTTTGTCATGTTCCCGGTAAACTACAGTCTAGAAATTTTAACCGTGAGTCGGGGATAGACCACATTGCAATATTTACTCGGTTTCTCATCTGTAAAATTGTTCAAATAATACCTTGTTGTAATAATACAAATTAAATTTTGATGATGAGCTATTGACTTGAAATTTTAAAAATAGGTCAGAACTGGATCACAGAACTGGATTCACTCGGTTTCTTGTCTGTAAAATCGTTTAAATAATACCTATTTGTTTAAACAAATTAAATTTTGATGATGAGCTAGATACTTGAAATTTTAAATATAGGTCAGAAATGGATGACATTTCAATATTCACTCGGTTTGTATGACATGGTATGAGTATGGTATGATATATTATTGTATGTATGATTTGGTATAATACAGTATGGTATGATAGGAAAGAAATTCGTATGGTATGGTATGAGTACGGTGAGAATATGGTATGGTGCCGATTTGCAATACAGTCTGGTATAGACAGAAGGGTGATCTGCACAAGGAAGATAATAAACCGTTGTGTCAAGAATTTGCAGAGTTTTTTTTTTTTTTCATTTTTTCGCAAATGTGAGGACTGGGTTGAAAAATCGTTTTCTTGGTTGATTACGATATTTTGATATCGAGAATAATAAACCAAAAAACTCGGCGCTTCGCGCCTCGCCAGGGGGCGCCCCCGGATCTTTTATCTTCTATACTTTGTATAGAACGAGGTATTTGCTATGCAAAACATGAATAATGTTTTTGCGTCCCGTTTCCCCTTTTCCTTATCCCTTTTCTTTGTCTGTATGGAAAATATTAAGAAATGTGCGGAAAATTTATTAGAATGTTGTTTACAGTTTTATTTACTCAGGGCTGTATCTCAGCTTCTTCGATATTTACAGCGGTTTTGGCAGTATATAATTTATGCATAAATTAAAGGCTTTCCAACGAATGGAGAACGATTTTTGTCCGTTGAAAACTAAAGAAGTTTCATTTCCCTAGATACGGCTCGGTTGTACGTGAAAATCATTAAAAATCTTCATGACATAAACTTCGTTACGCTTTTCAACTCTGGTAGGCCACCGCAAAAAACATTATTCATGTTAATAGGATCCTGTCGTCTACCACTACGTCTGTGGGTTTGGTAATATACAATGTAAGTGGATTTTTTAAATTCGATATACGTATAATGATTTTGGGATATAAGGATAAATTTTGCTCGTGCGCAAACAAAACTTGATGAAATTCATAATGAGGCAATAGTTATGTCAGGGATGTTGGGCACACTCACTTTGATCTCGAAACTATGATCAATGTGAATGTCGGAACTATGATCTAGATAGAACAGAACAATCCATCAACCTCACTCACAACCCGACACTGATAGCCGTATCTATACGGAAAATGGAAAGCCACTGCGATAGAATTGGCAGCGAATTAACCATGTTAATTAGATTTCATTCCTATCGTGTGTTGACCCCCATAATATATCACATTACTAACATTAAGCGGAGCTTTTATAATTATAGTTTTGTCGATATGCATAAATTTGTGATTTAATTTCAGCTGAAAACGGCTCCACCAAGCCAAACTCCTCGATAGCGTCTAGTGATTTTGACTTCA
Source organism: Stenodema calcarata (assembly GCA_963920205.1). Classification (NCBI taxonomy): domain Eukaryota; kingdom Metazoa; phylum Arthropoda; class Insecta; order Hemiptera; family Miridae; genus Stenodema; species Stenodema calcarata. The sequence continues at coordinate 20,144,768 of OY986057.1, read as the reverse complement.
CTGGGTCAGATAATTTGAGGACCAGCGTCGTTCAGTGTAAGTTATCAACTTATTATTTCTACTTGTTCCACAACTTTGTACAACAAGTTCCCTGTGCCCCGAGTTTGCCATGTGGGGTTTGGTGGACAACCCAGAAAAGTTTAGGTCGATCTCCTTGTCGACTTTATCGGGATGGCAACCATACCAGCCAGGCGTGTGGGCCATGGTTCAGCATTAGCTTGAACAGCAGCTTCGATACTTTCCCTCGTATTTGCAGCCAATGACATAAAGGCTTACTGCCTGGTTGCTCAGTCTTGATCTCGAAGTCCGCTCTGCTGTAATTACTGGTTGCATGGAGGTAGGCAGATGGGACACCGATTGGAAGGTTCAGCCAAGAGCACGCTGCAGAGCGGACTTCAAGATCAAGACTGAGCAACCATTTAAATCCGGTGAGCTTGACTTGACCTCTCGCTCTGCGTGCATCCCATATCTTCGTCGCCTGCAGCGATGTGGAATCAAATCTGGTAGGCAAAGATATGCAAGTAGGTACCATAAAAGAGTAACCATAAACTACCATAGAGAAGTAACAGATTGACATTGGGCAATCGAACATGGGATCGAAGTTGAACATGTGGAATAAACATTGATGGATGATGGGCAATTTCATTCCAATTTCGGAGCTCAACTTCTATTAATTAATAGCGGGGGCTGTTAGTGGGCAGTAACCTGCAACACGTTGAAGGTGGTATATACCACTATATGTTCATTATATATGTATCCAAACTGTACCTAATGTAAAACAAAATTACAATAAAGTTGATTAAACTTGAAAAAAAAACTTCTATTTTGATGTAGTTGTTTTGTAGAAAAAAAAATAGGAAAATCTCGACAGACCTACGATAGTTGTCCACTGATCAGATATACCTACACTTACAAAAAAAAATCCCGAATAACAAGCTATCCAAAATATCAACTGAATACAGATGAGGAAAGTTGTGAGATGGCTCGCATTGATGTTTTTAAACATTAAGTTGCCCTACGAGTGGATATCCAGTGGTCAAGAAAATTTGGTACACTTCCTTGTTTCACAAGCATTTTCTGAAATAACTAGGAATCGATCCTTAATCCCTTGGCTAGCCAGTATTACATACTTACTTGAATTATCTTATTATAATACCCAGGTCCCGAATTATGTTTAAATTTGTCGTAGCACTCAAAAAATGATCTTTATGTCTATGGATAACTATTTCAGTGAAAAGACAACGGCCGAAACCTACCGAGCTAAGGATCCCCACGCCGACATGGTCTGGTTACGGATTCTCCCAGTCAGGCCCAACTTCATCTCTTAAAGGAATTAAAAGGTTCTGCAAGAGAGACGTAAGTATTACTCCAAGAGAGAGACTGTGATTCTATTGAATGTTTTTCAATCTCCAATATAGAATTGGATTTATATTCAAACGCCACGAACCAGATCCCGTAGCTATTAGTTATCAAATTACTCATAAGTAGGTATGGAAATGTAAGGATATTCACGAACATTTGATTCTGGTTTTATCCACAGGACGGAGAGGAATGGCAGAAAACGACGTCAGGCGCCACTGATCCTCCTCCCCTCTCCAACATTTTGGAAACAATGGGCAAAACGATGGTAGAGACTGTTTCCAACATCCCTAACTACGGCGACCTTCAGACCCTTCTTGCATCCATAGGACTAGAGAAATATTACCGTAAGTATTACCGAGTAGTTATACCTTGCAAAGATGATGACCATTGGCTGGCCGTGGTTTATAATCAATATATATATATTTTTTTTTTCAATTCTTCTTACGTCCTTAAAGAAGAAAAGAAGTAAAGAAGTTTTGTATTCATGCTAGAACTGAACATGATTCCGCAATTAGAGTTTGCAATAATAATCAATAATAATAATAATAATAATTAATAATTATTAGGCTGCTCGTCCACCAAATGCGTTTTTGCGCGATACATGTTCCTTGCCGATTTCGCGCAAAGAAACTTTATCGTAGACACGTGGATTCCAGCGGCAGAACGATATTTTTTTTTTTAGAACAAAGGCGATTCTGAGACAGGTCTCATCTGCTACAAGACTCGTCATCTAATTGAGTACTGTAGCAACATGTGTAGATGATACTGCAATCTTAGCTGTTACAGAAGCGATAAAAGAATCGAAATTAAACCGTATAGTAGCCACCAAGTCCACACATGTCAAATTTGCAAAGAAGAAAGTAATCCTTGATCAGCTGATGCTGAATCACAATGGGATTGCTTATCCTATCTCTGCAGTATACCTATCTGAAGAAACCGAAGAAAGCAGAACTAGAATCAAGCACGAAAATTATATTGGTAGATGGGGGATAGTCAAAGTAAAATAAAGTACTATTGCATTCGACATCACTGATGGCAGTCTGGATATAGGGCATACAACAACTATCGAGAAAATCCAAATCAGGCCCTTAACTATTCAAACATTCCAAAACAAGGTGCTCAACAGCATAATAAGAGTAGAGAGCGTCACAGATTTCAAAACCCAGTATTATACTGGTATAATACCAGTGATTACGAGCAAATGATTGTGGTACATTCAAATCCAAGTACAAGCAATCCAGCTTCCAGACAACTCCCAACAATCTCGGCGATTGAAGAGGACCTCGGGGGGTGATGTTTGAGCCTCAGTATTAGTGTTTTGTAATCACTGTTTTGTGTTTCAGCCAATTTTTATCAGCATGAAGCGACTGAACTAGGAATCTTCATGAGTCTTACAGAAACGGATTTGTATGGGATAGGAATCAACGCTCTTGGAGCTAGGAAGAAACTTCTGATGCTCATTGCCGGTAAGTTGAAGCTCACATTGGAATTTTAGCGTTGATTTATCCTCCACTCACGCCCTAGGGATAATTTATTTCTAGTACTCACACCGGTATGTATATGGCATAGCAGTAGTTATGGTACGTTGATCTTACGAGTACAAGTAAGGCTACGCCCACGCCATGCTGATCAGCCTTAAGAAAGTTTGTCTCGTCCACACTACATTTGCAGTGTTCGCTTTTTGCCCTCAATGCGTAACTCGACTCAGGTTAAGTTTTGTCATCACTTTTGTTTTGAGGCGAGTTAGGTTACAAAATCGGTTACTTGCCAGAGATTTCTGTATTAGAACGTTTCGTTTTAGAAATGTTCAAGATGTAGAACTTCAGCTACCGAATCGGTCAAGGTTTTGGAATTTCGTACTAACTCACTTTATCAACAAATTGTTTGATAAAAATTATAACTGTCTACATTACTGCTCAATATATGTCTAAATGGCAGCTATCCCTTCAATATCCACCATCTTGCTGGAATAAGGGCATTCCTGAGGTCCAGGGAACTCATCTTCCTAGCGTAATAGGCATTTTTTTTTTTTTTCAAATTTACAACCCCCTGTAAGAAGACTTGTGCTGGGGGTCGGAGTGCTAGCCTGCTATTCTGCTATCTGTATTTGTTATTTGTTCTTGCCTTCTAGACTAAGACATTTCTGTTTACTTTCCATTTCTTGGGCACTTCCACCCGCTTTGACATTTCTTCCTACTATACATTTCACGTCTCATTCTAGAATTGAACATCCGATGCCAAGATTTTCGAGCCTCACCTGGCGCCGAGCGTAAGAGGCTCCCTAAAGAGATCTGGTGGCCCGAACCCAACTAATCCCTCACATAATTTGTTAATATTACATAGTATATTCACGGTCATCGCAATTAAAATAATTGGTAATTTTATGTTGATCACTATTATTTATTACTAAATGTTTCTTATGTATTATCAACTTGAAACATACAATGAACAGCGATATTCAGTATTTCAAGTTTGGAATTCTTAAATGGTTAATCTTCTAATTTAATAACGCATGATTTTAAAACTGGATTTTTTTTCTCTTGATGTCCAGCCTAAAACAATTTAAAAAGTCAACTTACAAGCATGTTTTTAATGCATTTTAAACATACAAAATAATGAAATTATCATTCTTATTTATGATGCATGTACCTAATATGTTGATTTCATCCGTCACGATTGTCAACCTGGGTGTATTACATCCAGTTATTGTTTTAAGTAACACATCGTTACGTTAAGAACATTTAACAAATCATTATTTGAAAGCCAGTAGTTAGTATGCTAGTCTAATCAACTTCTTGATACTGGAAGAACTCGCCAATCTGGCCAATAATCACATTTTATCAAACTAAAATATGGCTTTCGATGAATACATCGAATGATACTTATTTGAGAAAGTTGGGTTATTGGTAAGACTGAAGAATTCTTCCAGCCTCTCAAAAGTTATGAATGATTTATAACACTCTGACTACTATTATTTCGTCGTCGATACTTCATTCTGTTTACATACAATGTTACTATTTGGAAGCTTGAAACGGATTAATTGTTAATCACTATTATAATATAATTGTACTATCATATGTTATTCAATTCAAGCTTCCCAAATCTGTATGAGGCTTGGGTATTTCGGCCTCCTGTTACTAGTATGTGTTTGAAATTATTGTTTGTTGAAGCACATTGCTATTACTGTAGATGGTGTATTTAGAATTATTAAAATGCTGTTACAATTCAATGTTGTTTAGGTTTCATCACCCACATATTGACATTCTGAAACCGAGCACAATAATAATTACAGGTAGCTAATTATTAGCTACCTGTGTTTGGGCGGGTGTTTGGTTTTAGGAAGGCGTTCAAGTATCTAGTGACACGAGGCTGAAAGGTCTCCATATCACTGACGCTCTACTCATTTTGGTTTATTATCTTCGATAATGAACCATTGGAATCGACCAAAGAAAAACATTTTTTAACCCCCCCTCAAAATTTGTTGGTTTACGTTTCAAGATACGTAGATTCAGAAAATCGAATTAAAAAAACTCTGCAAATTCTTGACACAATGGTTCATTAGGTACCTATCTTCTTTGTACAGATCACCCTTCGGTCTAGATCACTAGGTCGAAATGTCTAGATCCTAAATGTTAGATTAAATATTATTATGAATGACCACTAATTATTAATAATTTTATCAAGTACCTAGTGAAAATTATTATAATTTATTTTTAGGTATTAATAATTTGTATTTATAATTAATAATAATTATTATTAATTATGATTAATCAATACGATATCCGGCTGGTGGAATCGACTGGGTTCCTTTGTGCAGAACCTGAATGATAGAGATGATGAATTAATTACAAATAAAATGTACTCATATAATTCTGGGGTTTTTAATAATACGTCGGCAATAATTTTTCTATAAAAGAAGTACCTACCAACAAACATTCGAAATTACCTTCATTTCCGTAGCACGAAACGTACCTCAGAACAAAAAACTCGACATCACTAAAAACATATGATGTTCCAAACAGGTCCTTAGTACGAACATTGACCTGTATTTCAACCGTTTGATTCACTATCGTGTTGACAGGTGTAACCTTTGAGCCCTCATTGTGAACGAACGGCTGGTCGTACAAAGCTGTGGACGGTCTTAAAAAATTCTAAGGAATAAACTCTATCTAAATATGAAATAAAAAAACATAACGTTTCATCTGAATTTTTCGAGTTTTGGAATTTTCAAAAATTCAACATTTGTTTTGAACCCCTTCCCCTTGACCTAGGGTTATGAAAAGTTTCGAGGATCATTGTGGGGTTGGTCCGAACTCATAAAAAAAATTTCGTAATTTTAACTCAACGCTAACTGGGCAAAGTGCCGCGTACGGCGTACGGCGGACGGACGGTTTTTCTTTATTCAATTTTCTGAATCTACGTATCTTGAAACGTAAACCAACAAATTTTGAGGGGGGGGGGGGGGGGAGGGGGTAGAAAATTTGTTTCTTTGGGCGATTCCAATGGTTCATTGTCGAAGATGATAAACCGAAATCCGTCAGTCCGCCTTACTCCGCCCTCGGCACGTTGCCCAGTTAGCGTTGTGCTGAAATTACGAAATTGGGTTTACGGGTTCACCCCAACCCCACAATGGTCCTCGAAGCTTTTCATAACACTAGATCAAGGGGAAGGGGTTCAAAACAAATTTTGAAAATTTCAAAACTCAAAAAATTCAGATGGAACGAACGGTAGTATATTTTTTAGAATTTTTTAAGACCATCAACATGATAGTGAATCGTAAGGCAGCTTGTCGGGTCAATTTTCATACTCGCTCAGCTGATTCGAACAGCACTTGGTTTTCAAATGTCGAGGTAATTAATAATAATGAAGCATAACAATTATTAATAACCAACAATAATTAATACCTAATAATTAATCTACCATTCAGTGATATAGACAGAAGGGTGATCTGTACAAAAAAGATAATAAACCGTTGTGTCAAGAATTTGCAGAGTTTTTACCTTCTTGACTTGGATACAGGTAGTAAATTGTGATCGAACGGCTGGCCATACAACGCTCTGGGTGGTGAATCACAATTAATTCAAATGTGTACAAAAATATGATGTAATGTTTCGAAAATTTCAAACCCCATTTTGTACCCCCCTGCGGGAGATCTGGTAGGGCTGTGATGCCTTGGTACTACAGGTTTGCTTACCACCGTTACAAGTGCTCCTCCAGTCCCAAATTTTCTTTCATCAGTTAACCCCTTCAGAATCCTCCCTCAATTTCCAGCATTATTTTACCAGTTTTCCATCCTTGGTTTAACCTGTTTTCTACAGGTCAACAGCATCCCTTCATCTTCAACTATATGTGCCAATCAACGGACATCTACGGTCATATCTAAATTATTTTGGATCACGGTTGTGTACTTCGTTTTTCATCGATTGGTTTGAGCTCAATTGGTGTTTCCGACCATCCATTGGGATCCGTGGTCCGCCTCAGGGCTTTCATTCGAGTCCATGACAGATGACAGACAAGGTCCAATGGTTTGGTCCTCTTCAGTCTCCTTGTGTCTCCGCTGTTGTCCAGAAGATTCAGTACTTCGACGTTTGGATGTTTGTGGAGCCGGCTCTCGTGTTCCATCGCAAGTTTTTTTTATAGTTTCGCCAACAGTCTCCATCTGTAGGTCACGATGGAGATCAGCAGTTCGTACGTACCAAGGTGCCTCGACAATACACTGCAGAACTTTGTTTTGAAACGTTTGTATAAGTTGTATATTACTTTTCTTTGTGCAACCCCACAGTTGGCACCCGTAAGTCCAGATTGGTTTGATTACTTTTACTGAATTTTATAGTAGAGATAACACAATCTCTACTCTCTTTGTACAATTATAGCTTTGTTTTATTGTTATTATTCAAGAAATATTCTAATGTTTTTGACTAAAACTGGCTTTAAAAAACAGCCCTTGCTTAAGAATACCCCTCTCTCATGAAAATCCTGAATCCGCCCTTGGATAACACAATATTATTTATACCATTTTTATTACAAGAAAGATTTTCCAAGATATCTATTTTCAAAGATTTATTCAATTAATCTTCTAAGTAGCTCCTTTGAGCAATAATTGCTAATAGATTAACTGATAAAGAAAAGAAACAATTATTGTTTATTTTCTTTATCAGTTAATCTATTTATTTTAAAGAAATTTTCCTCATAAGGTTTAGATAGCAAAGGTTTTGTTGTATTCCCCCACGCAAACGCACACCCCTTCCCCTTGACCTAGGGTTATGAAAACATTCAAGGATCATCGTCGGACTGGTTCGAACCCTATATCCCGACACTTTGCCAGTCGATTCCAATGGTTTATTATTGAAAATAAACCGAAAGATGAAATCATTTTGTACTCAATTATGAGTTCGGTAAAAAGAAAAAAAGTAAATCTTGACAACGGTTTATTACATATTATTATTTATTCCATATAATTGACGAAATTATAGATGAAACGTTTATAAAGATCGAGAATTAATTACAAATAATTTGTATTAATACGATTCTGGGATTTTGCAATATTTGAATGCAAACGGAGATTAGACCTTTTCAAAGTTAGAATTATTTTAATATGCACGGTCATCGGGAATCCAAGCTACATAATCTCTGAAACTTCCTCAAAATTGGTAAAATAGAATAGAAGTTGCAAGACTACTGGGAGTTTCATGTTTGTCGAGACAAAAAAGTTACTATACGATTTTTATTAAACTCACATAGCCCAAACAGCACATATTCTTAAAATTTCTACTCAATGAGAGTTGAACTCATGGATTTTTTTTTTAATTTTATCTATAAGATGTGGTGGTTACAAAGAATTGTCTGAAAGATACAGAACCTTACCTAAAAAATCTACAGTCATTCAGCATGGCTATAAGAGCGAATTTTCGAAGAAATAACTGGTTTTATGTAAAATGTCTCCATTTTACTGGTTTTAAGCTAACTCCCTTTACGATGAGAAGAGGTTTATTCGTGATGCCCAAAAAAAGAGTAATACGAGGGCGCTTCCTGAATGTTAATAAAGCAACAGAGGAAACTATGTGAGGGAGCACACAGGAAACACTGGTGTTTTTGAGCAGCTTTTGACAAGTTTGTAATACTAGAAAAGCCAATACATCATGATGTTTTTTCAGAGGAAAAAAATAAAAGATTTTTCGAACTAAACTCTGGGGGCAGCAAAGGGGGTGGAAAGCGTCTCTGATCGCCTCTTCTACCAAACTACTACTCTCACCGTCTCGTGGTGCTGCCTGCTACAGGGGAGGCTCTTGAAAAAGGGCTATACCCTAAACAAACGAGAAGGGGGTGTAGGTTCGGCGAAAGTCTACACTCTCCAGTCCTATACCTTCCTATTCCTTTTCCTACATCTTCCTTTCTATTCCTAATCTGTCTTTTGCCCCCAACTCAAGATGGAACAGCTACGTCAATGAGTGCATGGCTAAGGGGGAGTTTAGTCGTTAGCAGCGAACTCCGATGAGCTGGCCACTCTCGGTTTAAATAAATGCCGGTCCTTGGCAATCAGGGTGAGACCTGGATCTTACCCGAACCCTGCTTAAATAAAGGTTTTGTATGGGAAATTCAAACAATAACACCAGTACAAAAACAAGCAGTGGTAGCAATATCACGGCATCAGATCAGGAGAGGTTACTTGTGAGCCATCCGTCTGATCAACACAATGTATGTCACTGAGAGCAGTGATACAACTGCATCAGGGGCCGCTCCAGACAGCAAACAACAGGTTATTACACATGGGGTTGCTGACCAACAGGTAAATACACCTGGAGCAGACGAACAACAATTCTCAGAAGATTGGTTTGCCAGCTATAGGAGGCTGGGTGGAGCGGGAAAAAACCAGACAGCACGGCAGAGTCCACATGTCTTCCTGCCACCCTTAGAGTGGCAGAAGGGGCTGATATACCCTACCCAACAGTTGCCACTGAGTGCTAGCGACAACGATGAGTGCATTATCAAAAAGTAAAATAAAGCCCTCAATGTTGACCAATAGAGTTCTTTACCGCGATACCAATGGTACAATGGCAATCCTCACTTTGTCCCTCAATATGGCTTCAGCAGCTAAGCCAACATAAAGGTTAAGAACGGAGGGAGGGCAAGTGAGGTCGGGTCTGGTACTGATGGAGAGGGGCAGGGAGCTAACTCTCAGCAGGAAGATCCGGAGCAAATGCAAAAGGCACCTGCAAGTCAGCCGGAACCTGTTTCTGTACTTGGACCATCCGGAATGCAAAGGCCCAAAATATTAAGGCCTCCCCCGGACTTTCTCCCCCCCCCCCCCCCGCCAAAGCCCCAAACCCCAGTCCAATAAAGTTCCTCAAACGTATCGAAGGATGGTACCCAGGGAGCTATGCAAAAGCCCATGAAGGAGTTAAGGCCGGAACTTCATGTGTCTAGAGCCAGGAAGCCTCCTTCATAAGCTTTTTGCTTTGACGATTTTGGTTTATTATCTTCGATAATGAACCATTGGAATCGCCCAAAGAAAAAATTTTTGTAACCCCCCCTCAAAATTTGTTGGTTTACGTTTCAAGATACGTAGATTCAGAAAATCGAATTAAAAAAAATCCGTCCGTCCGCCGTACGCCGTCCGCGCCACTTTGCCCAGTTAGCGTTGAGTTAAAATTACGAAATTTTTTTTATGGGTTTCGACCAACCCCACAATGTTCCTCGAAACTTTTCATAACCCTAGGTCAAGGGGAAGGGGTTCAAAACGAATTTTGAAATTTTGAAAATTTCATATCTCGAAAAATTCGTATGGAACGGTATGTTTTTTATTTCATATTTAGATAGAGTTTGTTCCGTAGAATTTTTTAAGACCATCCGCAGCTCTGTACGATCAGCCGTTCGTTCACAATGACGGCTTAAAGATTGTGCCCCACAACACGATCATGAATCAAACTTTTGAAATACAGGTCCATTTTCATACTAACAAGCTCTTTGGAACATCATATGGCTTAAGTGATGTCGAGTTTGTTGTTCTGAGGTGCGTTTCGTGCTACGGAAATGAAGGTAATTTCGAATGTTCGTTGGTAGGTACTTCTTTTATAGAAAAATTATTACCGACGTAGTATTAAAAACCCCAGAATTATATCTTATTAATTAATCATAATTAATAATAATTATTATTAATAATAAATACGAATGATTAATACCTAACAATAAATTATAATAATTTTCACTAGGTACTTGATAAAATTATTAATAATAATAATTATCTCTAATTATTAGTGATAATTCATAATAATAATTAATCTAACATTTAGGATCTAGACATTTAGACCTAGTGATCTAGACAGAAGGGTGATCTGTACAAAGAAGATAATGAACCGTTGTGTCAAGAATTTGCAGAGTTTTTTTTTTGGGCGCACCCAGGAGCGACCAGAAGCTCTCAAAGTTGGACTAACCGCGTTTCCACGTAATTTCGACAAGACGGAAAAACCCCCAGTGAGGCTCATGAAATTACATAATTTTTCGACACTGAATCACGTAGTAAAGTCATTTCTCTGATTTGATCTTTATTTTTCCAAATTTAGAATGAAAAATGGCACTTTTAACCGACAGTTTGATAATTTTTCAGTGCTATGACCTTCATTTAGATTCAACTTTTCCTCGGATAAGAAAATCATTGACTCCAATCCTACTAGGGCTGTTTCATTTCTTATCTGCCATCAATTCCACAGCCGACACACCTACCAGAGCAAAAAGAAAAAAAAAAGAAGAGATTTTCAGGAAAACAATAAGTAGGTACCTACCCAATGATAGCAATCTACACAGAGAATAACAAACCGTTGCTCTTGGTTTATTATCTTTGGAATCGCCCAAGAAAAAAAAATTAGCCCCACTCAATATTTTCTGGTTTACGTTTCAAGATACGTAGATTCGCGAAAATTGAATTAAAAAATTCGGCAAATTCTTGACAACGTTTTTTTATCTTCTTTGTTCAAATCACCCTTCTGTCTAGATCACTAAATGGTAGATTGAATATTATTATGAATTATCATTAACTATTAGTAGTTATTATCAAGTAGTAAAAATTATTATAAATTATTGTTAGTTTTTAATAATTATTAGTAATAATAATTATTATTAGTAATAATTATTATTATTACTTGCAAAACCTCGTAAGTCTAAAACATAAAATTTTACAGGAGAGGAAAAAAACTGCATAGAAACGGTATAAGACCCTCCACGACAACGGACTGATTATTTTACACAGGAGTTGCACTGTAGTAGACAATAAATAATGAAATTTAGGTCATTACCTACCTAACTGAAGAATTGAAGCAACTTTAGGACTTACAACTTACTTGGGACTTACTTCTGGCGTGTTCAAACTTATTACAACCGGCCATAGAGAAGAAATCAATCAGCTAATCGAAATGAAACTTCTACCAAAGGTTCTAGATCCCTAGTTTCATCGAAAAGGATCAAATCCTTATTTTCGGGAAAAAACGGACTTACGAGGTTTTGCAAGTAGACTATACTATTATTATTATTAATTATTATTATTGATGTTGAGGGATGTCTCGACATCCCTCAACATCATTCTTACTGACGGTCAAACTAAATCACACACACTCATTATTATTATTAAATATTATTAATAATAATAATTATTATTATACTATTATTATTATTAATAATAATTATTAAATGTTAATAATCAACTCGATATCTGAAAACCATGACACATTGTGCAGTTCGAATGCCGTCCGCGGCACTTACGAAATTTGGTTTACGGGTTCAGATCAACCCCACAATGATTTTCGAATTTTTCATAAGGTCTGTATTGTTTTTAGTTCAAATTTAGTTAGAGTTTATTCTGTAGAATTTTTCAAGACCATCCGGAGCTTTGTGCGTTCACAATTGACGGCTCAAAGTTGGATCAGACCAAAAGTCGTCAACATGAGGGTGAATCATGCGAAAGCCTTTCGGGTCAGTTCAATAATTGTAGCCCTAATAATTTATTAGCAATAATTGTTAATCATTGGTAATAATTAATAATAGGTAATTTACACTAGGTACTTGATAATAAGAATCAACAATTAACTGATGATAATTTAGTGATCTATACAGAGGAGTGATCTGTATAAAGAAGATAATAAACCGTTGTGTCAAGAATTTGCAGAGTTTTATAGGCACTCCCACGTTGAATATAAACGTACGATATTTCTTCCATCTCACTTTCGATTGACTTTCGAGTATCCACGGAGAGAAATTCCATGTGATGGAACATTCCAAGATGGCTTCACTTGTGGAATGTGCCCTCATGCCATGCTGCATGACGTTCTTTCTGTTATGTGGTGGTGGAGGTCAGATAGAGTTTTATGTTTTGTCGTTTACATAGGCTCCCTGTGAAATTCCTGAAATCTCTCTGCTGAATTTATCGTTGAGTCGCGAGCAATCATGAACAGTTGTACTTATGTGCAACTAAGGTGAAACCGTTGTTGCATTTCGTGCGTGACTCCGTGTATTTATTGTGAATTGTTGATTGTGAAGATGATTGAAACCGATGGTACATTGCCAGCTAGTCCTCATCTACAGCATCATTAGATTCTCCACTTCAATTCCCACGATATTTGGCGAAATGTCAACTAGTAATACAGGATGTCGCAGCGGGACCTATCCGAGGTAGCATCATTAATCTAAAATAAATATAATATATCTTGATCCTTTCAACATTTTATCGTTTGATCATTGTCATAACTTGAAATTTATTTTGGTTTGGGATGCCGACGATTCTTTTGATTCCATTAGTTTTTCTGCTTCAAACGATGAATTTGCCACCATGTTAAGTTACATCCATCTGACTGTTTCCATCAATCAGATATTTTCTATCCGTTGCGTGATCTCAATTTCTTGTACCTTCAATACTTATTTGATCGCCTCTCAGTAAATGTGTCGCCTTCCCCAAAGAATTGTATTCCACTACTCTGGTGATTTCAATGGTTGGTCAAGTGGATCCTCCAGACCACCAACTTGTCGTATTTTGATGAAAATGAAAACTTCTCTTCAGGAAATCCATGAAATGCAATGCCCGTCAGATGCTTTGCTAACGGCTATGCTAACGGTCGTCGTATCTTTACTATAATATATTATGTGAGATAGCCTCTAACTAACCTCTAAATACAGGAGAATGAACGGCCACATTTTGTCTAATTAAATATTTTACGACTAATTTAAACTGCATTTTGTCACCATTCAAGTGGTTTAAATTGAGAGATCTAAAAGGCACAATAGTGAATCTAATTTCAAATCAGAAACTATGCACGAATTCATATTAAAAAACTGCTAATTACTGACACAACGGTTAATTATCTTCTCTGTGCATATTACCCTTCTGTCTAGATCACTAAATGGTAGGTTGATTATTAGGTGTTATTAAAAGTACGCAAATGTTGTATGTATATTATCTCCTCGTCAACAACTTTCATTTTAGTCCGTAGAATATAATCGTAAAATCTAGAACCCCCTGTGTTGGGGGGGGGGGGGATACCCCCGGGTTAAAAAAACAAAAACAAAAACATTACTATTTTTATTTTAAATCCCTTTTTGAACCCATAAATTATCATCGTAAATCTACCCGAATCATGGAAGTGCCGCGGACGGACGGATTTTGATTTTTATTTTTTTCATTTGATTTTCTAAATCTACGTATCTTGAAACGTAAAGCAACAAAGTTTGAGGGGGGGTTAAAAAAAATTTTTCTTTGGGCGATTCCAATGGTTCATTATCGAAGATAATAAACCAAAATGTAAATGTATAACTCACAACACTGGTAATAAAAGAGTCTGCACTTTCAAAGCTTACATTCATTAAACTACTGGTACTCCAGTTCCAATACATATTTTCTCCTTATTCAATCGATTATTCCTCCTATTCGGCCTAACATTACATTTTTCACATTATACAGTACAATGTATGTTATGAAAATTATCGTATAATGTATGTCATGCAGATGAAACTACCCTGGGCATTACGGACAATTAGGGGTTAAGCCGCCATCTTGCAATCTTTTTCTAATTTGATTTCAAAACGATAACTTTCATTTGGAGGCCGACCTCTTTTCCGTCGCCGTTTCCTTACGAGCTAATCAGCAGCTATTGATCTCTTCGGTACCTATATCGTTTTCTATAATAAACGAATGGTACTAAACATTTGTGGGTGTACGTTTCAAGATACCTACGTGGAATCTGATTATGAAAAACGGCAACATGAGTGTCAACAAAGCAACATCAAACGACAGAAGTTCAAACCAATTTTGGTTTATTATCTTCGATAATGAACCATTGGAATCGACCAAAGAAAACAATCTTTCAACACCCTCTCAAAAGAGAGGAGTGTTTTTGTATCAGTGAACAGCATCGTCAAACAATACAAGGTTTTGATATAAAGAGCACCGATGTGGCAAAGTACCAAAAACATCCCCAAACAATTTCATTGTGATGAGTCAAGATTTTAGTTGTCTAGTATGGGAGTAGTTGAGGTCAATCTCCTTTGATGAAATCATATTATGTAGGCAGGTAAGTTTTGTCAAGAAAATTATACATAATAAACCTACCTACAAAACTTACCTACCTACCTATATTATAGAATATATGTTTGTGCATCCATATTTTTCGTTTCCAAATATTCGCCTGAAAATTCCACCATAATGTTGAATTTTTGTAGGTTGAGCCTGAAGGCACTTCTCAACTGCCAGCTGCAAGTAAAGCGATCTTCATTGAAAAGGTACGACAGTCGAATCAAGCCTGTCAAGCTGGCCACTATGCAAAAGCTGTGGCCTTGTACAGCGATGCCTTACATCTCGACCCCACGAATCACATATTGTACTCAAATAGGTCTGCAGCCTATGTAAAAATGGGGCAATTCACTCAAGCCCTGCAGGATGCCACGAAAGCCAGAGAGTTGAACCCCAACTGGCCTAAGGTAATTTTTTTGATCGCTAGCTCTTGTAACCCTTTGAGATTGGTTGGTATAATGTGCTTACAACCTTTAATTCTAAGGCTTCATGTTGGGATTTCAATTTCCAGTTCAATTTGGAATTTTGTATGAACCTTTTTATAGAAATCGCTTTTACCAGAGTTATTGATTGCTGAGTCACTTAGTGGCTGAGATTGGGGTAGTAGCTGAGGTCAGTGCAGTGGTACTGAATGATAAATTATAAAATCGCGGAAATCTGTACGAATTCATCGATTTCTGAAGCATTTCCTGAGTGTACCACTTTGCCAGTAACTTACAGATGGTTATACTACCCACAATAAACCTGATACTTCTGATGTCCCAGTTTCAAATTTCAACAGATGCATGAAGCAAAGGAAAACGTTGCATAGACGTAGAGACCAGGTCAATCAATAACATAATAATATTATATTATATTATAAGGTAGGTTACAATTATGAAGTGTCAGAAAGGATCATCGAATTATTGCGGTCAAACGTAGTGACAGGACAGTTCAGCAGAAATGAACTCCCCTCCAGTCGAGTGATAGACTTCGTAAATCTTCAGAAAAGAGGGAACTAGTAATAGTAGAACTAATAGGGAGCTAGTATCAAAAATGTGAAAACCAGGAACAGAAACATTGCGTTGGCGGCTAGAATTTCTACAACGAGCAACGAAAGTGTCAGAACCAGTGACAAGAATTCATATTTTGCCGGAGAAATGTGAAAGCGTCTTTGTCCATTTCCTTACTAGCAGCTCAGCTCGCCCTTCCTTGCTGAAGGCATTGGATATGTTGAACAATCACTGGAAAGTAGTCTGACGTTAAGCCCCAGCCTAGAATGCCTGCTTACTTTAATGTATTTTTTTTAATTGATGAATAATGTCTATTCAGAATTAATGAGAACACTACCTTTAGCGATAGCTGTAAAAGATATTTTTGTCGAAGAAAAACAAAGTGAGTTCATGAAACAAAGTTCCATTCTATTCTTCATGAGCTTCCTGCTAAAGCGTTGTTTTGTTCTTGGGGTAGCCAAAACGTCAAAAATATCAAAATGAAAACTGAAAAAGAGCTCAATGTAACCGAACTTTTCTGTAGAAAATATTGATAAAATTTAGTTTAGTATTGTCGTTTAATAAAGTGGTTTATCTTTCTAGGCCCACTATCGACAAGGCGTTGCACTACAATGCCTTGGGAGGCACGGAGATGCACTAGCAGTTTTCAGTTCTGGTTTGGCTCAAGATCCCAAGTCTACTCATCTTTTGGCTGGCCTTGTAGAAGCATCTCTAAAGTCACCTTTGAGAGGTTTGTGAAAGTCAACTACCTAAAGAGGTTTTGTTACCTTGGTGGTTTTTAGAAATTGGTATAATTTAGGGGATTTTGCAACTCTAGCTTCAAAGATAATCATTAGCTGTACTAATTAACCTTAATTTGTTCCACTGCCAGATTATAACATTATAACATATAACATTATAACAGATTATAACATTCTTATTGTTTCCTGTTTGATGATTTCAGATGCTCTTGAGCCTACCTTCAAACAACTTCAGGCCATGAGACTTGATACCTGCGCCTTTGTAATTATCTCTGTGGTTGGACAAGAACTGTTGGGAGCTGGGCAGTACTCCCCAGCTGTAGTTGTCTTGGAGTCAGCCCTCAAGATCGGCACTTGTAATCTGAAACTCAGAGGATCAGTGTTCTCTGCATTGTCTTCCGCTTATTGGGCTCTCAACTCGTTAGATAAGGTATAGAGCTATTCAACTATATTCAACTTTTGTAACATGGTTCATTGAGTTTGCTTGCGACAGTTCATTATGATTGCCCTCTTCTCGTTCAAAGAAATAGAGAGAAAGTGTTAGTTGATCTATTTACTTGGGCCAAAGGAAGTAATTTGAAGAATGAAAAGGCTTCTTCAACTAAAGAATTGACTAAAATGCGTAGCTGCTCATCGTAGAGCCCAAAGTTGGCACCAGCTAAGAGTTTGGGGAGGTGCTCCGACTCCTGCCATGGTGGCTGCTGGGAGCAATCACTCAATTACCATTAATCGTTCCAAGTATCCTATTAGGAGTTGAAATATCTAAGTTCTACGTAAATGTTACCAATAACCTTTAAATTTCATCATTATTCATTTTCAGGCCATCAATTACATGCAGCAAGATCTAACTGTGGCTAAATCTCTTGGTGACACTAGTGGAGAATGCAGGGCTCATGGAAACTTGGGGTCTGCTTATTTCAGCAAAGGGAGTTACAGAGAAGCTTTGACATCTCATCGTTACCAACTCGTTCTAGCCATGAAGTGTAAGGATACACAGGCAGCAGCTTCTGCTCTCACAAGTTTAGGTAAGCCTCCCATCCCATCGGTTGAGTAATATTTCCTTTTATGAGTTGAATGAAGCCATGACAAAGTTCTTCAGATGTAGAAAGTCTCAAACTCAATAGAGATTAGATTCTCAAGTCGATTTGTCAGCATACAACCAGAATCGAACTTTGAACGTTGGAATTATACTATAGTTTGTTTTCTTCTATTACCTATAAAGCTGTTTTTCTTTTACCTGTTGAAGTGCAGTTACTATCTGTAAGCTCGTTGTTATCCGTCGTGCAGTTTGGAGGGTGTCTTTGATTGCCTAACTTTATTGACTTTGTCCAGCCGTTGGTACTGTATGCTTTTGAGGTGCGAAAAGGTCTCTTACAAGGTGTGAAAAGGATTGAAAAAAGCATATAACTAGGCTCAAGGTGGACGAGCATGTAATTCCATGTTACGAAGACTACTGTGGAGTGGAAGTGTTCCGACATTCTACACTTTGTGTTTTATTTGTTCTGACCAGATCCAATTAACTTGATTACCATTTTCCAGGACATGTGTATACAGCGATTGGTGACTATCCTAATGCCCTAGCGTCCCATAAACAATGTGTTCAGCTAGTTAAACAAATGGGTGACCGACTTCAAGAAGCACGTGAGATTGGTAATGTAGGTGCTGTCTACCTAGCTATGGGTGAATTTGAAAGTGCTGTTGATTGT
Source organism: Stenodema calcarata (assembly GCA_963920205.1). Taxonomy (NCBI): domain Eukaryota; kingdom Metazoa; phylum Arthropoda; class Insecta; order Hemiptera; family Miridae; genus Stenodema; species Stenodema calcarata. Next base: position 20,126,419 of record OY986057.1, on the reverse strand, counting down.
CACACTCAGCATCTCAGATTAGCTAGGCGCTTGGGAAACGCTGTAAGTTGAAAATGTTTCCTTCTTGTGATGGTAACTTACTTATTTGTTTATATGAAGTATGGTAGAGTAGTGTATTGTAGTCGAGATAAAAATGTTTATTGGAGAAGCTTACATTTCAATGTTGTTTGAATGCTTGCCACAGTTCCTTTTTTCAAGATCTTGAGATATGATGCTAATTGCATTTTGGGACAATCTCTTACAGGTAGAAGAAGCCCGTGCGTACAGTAATCTTGGATCTTCCCATCATTATCGCAGAAGTTTCTCCCAAGCTATCATATATCACGAAAATGTTCTGAAAATTGCCCAAGAACTGGGCGACAAAGCTGTGGAGGCCCGAGCGTTTGCTGGTCTTGGTCATGCTGCTAGGTGTGCTGGAGACTACCATCAAGTGGGTGCTACCTACATAGAAGTGACTAAATTTAATAACGAATTGCGTTCCTCCTTCACTGGGCTGCTCTTCCATTATTTGTTGGAAAATATATTTGTTATGTCAAGATTCGCATTGGTAAAAATCTCGTCACTATTATCTCTGTTTGAGAGAAAGTAACAATATATTTCACCTGGTCCAAAACTGAAAATGTTTTGTTTCCTCCCCACCACCAGGTGATTGGGAGTGAGTTGACCGGTCCCTTGTTTTTTATAGAACTACTTGAGATTGGAGCGGCTCTGCTGATGTCTGCTTTGGCTACGTTACCACCCCCTTCATTCATTACAATAGTTAATGTGTTTGAATATTTTATTGAGTTAATTCAATTAATAAATTGAGTTTTATTAATGTTATGGAATTGCTTCTGTCCATAGGCTAAAAAGTGGCATGAAAAACAGCTGGAGGTGGCTCTGTGTATGAAAGATCGGTTGGGGGAAGGCAGAGCTTGCTCCAATTTGGGCATTGTTTATCAACTTTTGGGGGAACATGATGCAGCTCTCAAGTTACACCAAGCACATCTCAGTATAGCAAGAGCTCTCAATGACAAAGCAGGGATGGGAAGAGCTTATGGGAACATAGGCAATGCTCACAGTGCTATGGCTTACTATGAACAGGTAAGATATAACAGAATACGAACTTGGAAAAGGCATAGTAATTGAATATCACTAAGCTTACACAAGTAGAGGTTCAGGGAGAAGAAGGAATTTATTCCATTCACCATTTTATTACAGGCTATAAAATATCATAAACAAGAGTTGATGATATCTAAAGAAGTGAAGGATCGCAGCTCTGAAGCTTCTACGCATGGAAATTTAGCTGTGGCATATCAAGCCCTAGGTGCTCATGAAATGGCACTGTTTCATTACAGGGCCCATCTAAATATAGCTAGAGAACTCAAGGATACAGCTGGAGAAGCTTGTGCTTTATTGAACTTGGGTAATTGCCACAGTTCTAGAGCAGAGTTTGCACAAGCTGTACCATATTACGAGAACTACCTCATGTTATCTCAGGTAAATTTTTGAAGAAAGCTTACTCATGCATATACTAATATTGTATCAAGTCCAAAAACCGTTGTAAACTGAGATGTGATGTATATTCTTTACTTGTAACTGAAACCATTTGATTTGTATCGTTTCATTTCAGGAATTACATGATGTTGAAGGAGAAGCCAAAGCTTGTCATTTCTTGGGGTATGCCCATTATTGCCTGAATAACTATAGAGAAGCAGTTAGATACTATGATCAAGATTTAGCCCTGGCTAAAGATCTCCAAGACAAAATGAACATGGGTAGAGCATATTGTAATTTAGGCCTTGCCCATTTTGCTCTTGGAAATCATGAGACTGCTCTGGATTGCCAAAAATACTTTTTGGGTAAGATGTGAATGATTTAGGTGCTACTAGGTTGTGTTTATGAACATGACAAAAATAATGAAGTGTGTTCTAACAGTTCTAGCGTATGGAAATATTGACTTTTGGGTGTTTATGATAGTTCATTCAGTGATCTTGAAACTCAGCTCCTCACAAGAATCGAGTGAGATTGAATAGTGATTTAAACATAAAAACTACAGTGATTCATTTTGCCAACAACTTTTACAAAATTTCATATTTATTTTATTAATACAGCTTTTATTGTTGATTTCTATATTTTTATGTAAATTACAGCCATAGCCCACATGACAAAGAACTTGACTGGAAAATTCAGAGCCATTGGAAACTTGGGAGATATCTTGATGAAAATGGGTGATGTGGAAGAAGCTATAAAAATGTATCAAAGACAATTGAGTTTTGCAAGGCAGGGCCGTGATAGGTCCCTTGAGGCATCTGCGTATGGAAATTTGGGACTTGCAAACAGACTCCTCAAATACTATGATAAAGCATTGGCTTTTCACACACAGGTTAGTATTTCAGAAATCTGCCTGGTTATAATAGTCATTAGAAGTAACTACTGTTGGTTTTTATTGGGATGGTTTGATTGAATTTTTCAGGAACTCACAGTGCGTCAAGAAATGAGTGACCTAAAGGGCGAGTGTAGAGCACATGGGAACCTTGGTGCTGTTCACATGTCATTAGGCAATTACACCAATGCCATTAAATGTTATGAAGAGCAATTGGATCGTGCAAAAGAACTTCGAGAAAGCGTCGTTGAGGCCCAAGCATTTGGAAATCTTGGAATTGCAAGGTTGAATATGGGCCACTATGAAGATGCTATTGGATTTTTGGAACAGCAGTTGGCTACTCTGGAACAATTATCCATCCCGACTGCCCTAATTGATAAAGTGAGAACCTGTTTAAATTCAGAAATGTTTGGTAAACTTCACCTATTCATACTAAATATAAATGTTTGTATTCTCTCTTCTTCACTTGATTAGAACTATGTTGATATGGCATGGCTCCATCCTATTTTGCTCTGCAATCTCACATCACTCATGGTGTTGTTGTTGATTTTTTTTTTTTTTTTTTTTAAATCACAATTGTTCAATTTTATGTTGGAATGTTAAGAATGTTGTTGTAATGATTTTCAGGGAAGGGCGTTTGGTAATTTGGGTGATTGTTATGATGCTTTGGGTGATCTGGAAGAAGCCATCAAATGTCATGAACAGCATTTGGCTGTAGCAAAGACCCTGAAAACTGGTCGAGATCTTGAGAGAGCATACAGAGGTCTGGGGCATGCCCATAAGCGTTTGGGTAACTATGAACAGGCAATGTTATGTTATGAGAAGAGACTTGCTGTTGCACATGAAGTTGGCAATCCTGATATGAAGTCATCATGCTATGGGGAGTTGGGGCACATATACATGACGTTGGGCAATCACGAAAAAGCTGTTTCCCATCTAGAGCAACTTCTCGAATTGGCCAGGTGAGTCTCATGCTTTGAGAGGCTTCAATCATTCTGCTCCTTAATCACCAGAAATGAGTGACCTAAAGGGCGAGTGTAGAGCACATGGGAACCTTGGTGCTGTTCACATGTCATTAGGCAATTACACCAATTGATGATAAACCAGCGTGTATGTCTAGTGTATATTTTGTTCCGTTCCTCGAATTGAGCAATTAGTTTATATACATTATATTATCCTGTTCCTATTCAGATGAAGATACTCGTTCTTCCAGTTATCATTCAATTCAGATTACAATTGCTTCAAATATTATGGTATTTGTTGTTTTTGAAATGTCTTGGTTCAGAGGTGTTTGAATAACAGCTAAGATTGGGCTTGGAACTAGAATTGTATTGGACGTATACTCGGATATGTTAGTATAAATATGGGGACGTGCATCATTAGAATATAGGTACCCAATAAATACACTTGCCATCCAAGCGTCAGTAGCAGTACCTAACAGAAAAATATGTGTTTTTTATTGTTCTTTGTAGAAGGCTGAATCCATTTTCAAACTTATATAAAATACATCAAGTCGTAGTCACTGCTAGTGCCAGTAACATTAGTTGTTTGGATCTTCTCCAATTTTGGAATGCTAGATCTATTTTGATCAGTCATAGATTCATAAGATTCGTCAAGTTGGAACTGGAATGTCAAAAACCATACATAAGAAATCATAGCTATTTAGTTGGATTGCAGATTTTTTAAATAATTTCAACTGTGATTTACAGGGACATGGAAGATAAATTGGCTGAGGGCGAAGCAGCTGGAGGTCTAGGACAAGTATACCAACAAATGAGAGATTATTCAAAAGCGCTTCGATACTACCAAACTGAACTAAACATTGCAACTGAACTCAACCATATAGTGATGCAAGCTCGGGCATACTCACACTTAGGATCAGTTCATGAGTGCCTTGGAAGTTTGAATGAGGCAATCAAGTATCAGGAGCTGAATTTGTCTACCTCTGCTCAGACTAATGACAAGTTGTTGAAAGTGATTGCTCACTGTTCTCTAGGTACGAATTTTACTGTCATTTAGCTTTGAGTTGTTCACATCTGACGAACGATTCAATCTACTTTTTTCTCTTTCATTTGGTTTAAAGGCGTCAGGGGCAGTACAGGGTGAGTCGTAGCTGACTTTTTATGGTGCTACAAATTACACAATCTGCAAAAAACTTGTTTTGAACCACTTCAATTTCTTGTGTATCTTCTTTGTGTCATTTGGATCTCAAACCAAGGAAGATGATGAGCAATACGCGCATGCATGTCGTCTTGTCCCCACAACATGAATTGCTTAAGTAGTCAGCGTTAAATTAATTCCATTTAATGATAAATGTTACAAAACTGAATGCAAGTCAAGCTAGACAAGAACTGAAATTTTGTTTAGATAATGACGACATGTTACATACATCGTAGAACATGTTAGAATATGCGGTCGGTTCTGTAACACAATCTCCCTCCGTTTGTAACTTCTTGAGTGGAGTGATATTTAAGCAGCATGAAAAACGCGTTTTTATCTGGTCAGGTGCCAGGATACGGAATAAGAAATCATTGATTACATCCAGTGTCTTGCAATGCCATACCCATGGTAGCCTCTGATCCGAATCGGCCTTGCTCTGTTGCCAGCAAGTTGTATAGTACCTGATTGAACCTTTCATCCAAGATTGAGTCTGGGTCTCCTTCACCTGCAACAGTCGCATGATTTCTCCAAAAACCTCAGCCCCAAATCACGTCTCTTGGCATGTGGAGATCTTGGGGATGTAGGGTTCTTCTTTCACATCTACTGTGGCAACATGTTGAAAGCTAGTAGTACATGTACTGTGGCTCATGTAGTCCTGTGCAATCTCATCAAAACCAGCCTGGGTCTCTGATTCCCATGCACATCCGGCAAAATCCACATTGATGCCTCCTAAATCATTTCCATCTTCATTTCTAGTCACAGAAGGGAAGCTTTTGTGGAAACAACAGGTGTGAGGTATCACACTACATAATATTTGGTTTTGAAATTAAACGGGAGTCATTCGTTTTGAGATATTTTAGACAAGACAAAATATACGTAAATGTGACATCCAGTTCTTATCCTCCCAGGACGTTTGCTGCATGAATGTGGAAGTAACGGTGAGGCTGTAGCGCATCTGAGAAACGCGCTGATCATCTCAGACGGCATGGAAAACAAACACCGGTTTACATCATCAACATGGAATTCAAGCATCATCGATCCCTTGCAGAGCCAACTTGAACAAGCCTCACAGCTTTTGGAACTAATAAGGAGAGATTCTCGCACTTCATCCGATTATAAAATTGTGCATTTTGAATGTCAACCTAATTCGCTATTTGAGCCCCAGGTTAGATCAATATTTCTTTCTCTCACACCATTATTGATGATAATGACATTTAGACTTGTGAATTCCACTTAGCCGTGTCATTCTATTGATAAATGAAACAACTAAGTATATATAGTTATAAAAGAAAGATATTTATTTTAACCCATGTATTGCTCCTCTTATAGAACACTCGCATTCCTGAGAACACTGGAAATATGTTGGTGAAAGATAATAACAACAGTTTTATTGACAGTAGTTTATCTGAAATGCCTGCCGAGAAATCTGCATCCATCAAGTCTACTAGTGAGTGTTCCTTGTTTCTTCTTGTGTTATTTTTCTAGTCTGTATTAATGCAGTGTATTTTCCTCGTTTATCCAAGGTAGGGGTTAATGAACAAGAAATAGTATTGAGGTATTTCCTCCGTATTAATCATTCCCACCATTCGCTTTTTTCTATTTACAACCTGTGCCTTTCAGTATTCGGCTCATGAATCTCTCTGAACCCGTGAATTCTCTGTTTTCAACTATTTTATTGGACATTTTGGGGATCGTTGGGTGTTCTTGAGGTTCACCTCACGCCTGCAACCGTCAAGTGTGTTGGATCTTTTCATTTTCCAAAACCAGTTATTAAGAGAAATCCAACTGAAAACTGTCTGAGTCACAATACGTTTTCCAATAGCTTTCTAAGGCGAGGTAAAAAAAAAAAAAAAAATGCAAAACTCGCTTGAATATAATTATATTTGGTCTTTGCTAGAATCCACATGGCTGATCGTCAAAATAATATCAGTGGCTTCAAAAGTGCTCTTCATAACACCTCAATTTTCCCCCACCTCAACTTATGTGCCCATTGGTATTTATTTCTAAATTACTGGTTGTTGATATCTTCTAGCCATGGCAGAGGAACAGGTCAACAAGAGTTTAAGCACTGCATCTACAAGTTCTGCAGAAAGCCTAACATCCCTTGATAATGGCGTTGAAAGACCTTCAGTTGTTTTAAGGAACAATAGAATCCCTGGAGCATTCACAAGTTACATCAGGCGACGAGGCGAGCCTGACGGGCGGACAGCTTGTTCTGATTCTTCTAACAAGGTACTTGCGTGGTTTAGAAATTTAAATAATAGTTTTGCTTGGTATTTGAAATATTTTTGAGATTGTTTATAACAATACACACAAAGGAGTGTAGCATTATAATTGTGTCAGATGGAATAACCGCTTTGCCTAATGATACCAGTTGGCGACTGATCAGTTGTCCAAAACACTAGTCAATTAACAATAAGAGCGCTTCTAGTTGTACGAATTTTTTACAAAGCAGCAGTGGGTAGTAGAATGAATTTTAAATTTCAAGACTCATTCTAATTCTGCCCATCCTGAAGACAAAATGAATTGAAATTTAAAAAAAAACAGCATTTTTCCTCGTCCTGATTCTTCTTATGTCTGCCAGAGATCACAAGTTAGTGTTAGACTGCTATTCGTCTAATGGTTGTTGAATTGGAAATTTAATCTCAAAACCTTGGCTCGACAACTAACATTTTATAAATACTTATTGTGGGAGTCAATTTGTCTCTGCACAATAAAGCTTATTCCTATCATTGCTTCCCAGGTTCGCAGACCAGGTGGCGGTGAAAGTGATGCTGCTTTCACTCCTAGCCCTCCAGTAGCTTCTCAGACCATTGTTGATTTGAGCTCCACACTGAAGAGCAGTCAGCAAAGCCGAATGAAGAGTGTCTGTTCGTCCCTTGCAGAGGTTAAAATTGATCCTACTTGTCAACAAAGGAGTCCAGATTCATCATGTTCGTCTAGCTCAGTTACAGAATGGGACAGTAATGGGCACAATAACTTGACCGTGCGCAGACTTCCGCCATTACCTCCAGTGTCACGGAAACCTCCACCTCCTCCATTTTATAATCAATTAATAGAAGAACTCAATAAATTACCACAAAGACCACAGCATTTAGCTTTGAACTGTCTTGGGATGAAACATTTCAATGTAAAAAATAGTACAACTAATGATAAAATCTCAGCATTTGTTGAATCCAACCTCGGTAACTCTCCGAGATTGCTTTACTTTTCTCCTGAACAAGAAATCAGTACCTCTTCAGGTGACAGTGGATCTGCTGGAGTTCCTTCTGGTATTCAGGATCAGTTACGCACCACTCAAATGACTCGCCTCAATAGAGACTTGACACCTACTATATCTGAAGTTTACCACGAAAGAAGTATTGGTCTTGGCTTGGCACCATCATTGACTAAATTACTACTGCCTCAATCAGAAGAACCTGAGTCTCCTTATGATAGCAAGAAGAATGAGAAGAATAAAGCCTGGCTATCGTCGGCAGAATTGCAACGGTTCTATCCTACAGATTTGATCACAGAAAGTGACATTAAAGCTCGGAGTGTCTCTCCGTGCAGTGAACTTTCAAGGCGGGATGAAGGTGACGGTAGATCTATTGCTGACTCTCAGTGTAGTGCTGGTAGTTACAACCGAACTGCTCGACAAGTTTCATCCTCAGAATTTGATGACAGCAATGGATTTACCAAAGGTGATTCTCAAGACGAATTGAATGTGAAAAATAAGGTTTCTCAAAAAGGTTTATCTCAGGATATTAAGACGAGCAAACCAAATTCTTCATCTATATGTTGATAGGCATGTCTTTCAGTATTAATAGAAGATAGCGTAGCACTAATTAGCAGTATTATTACCATTATGTCAGACCCACCTTCTGTTTAATGTCGATTATCAACTTTTACTACACACGTAAAAAATGTACATATTTTTCGCATGTCTGTTTGATATTTATTATCGTTACTTGAAAAATGTATATATGTACGTTCATAATCATTTAATAAATTATCATTTGTTTCATCATTGAATTCTCGATTTATCTCAACCGTATCATTTGGATGATTCGCTATGAGTTTAATGTACAATCTCCATCACCTAATTCGATAAGATTAATAAATAACTCCACATTTCCAAAATGTTAGGGTTTACTCATTCAATAGGTGGACCTCTCAAACTTCTGTGTGGCAAACAATGAATTTGTTAACACTTATTTACTCCCAAGAGAACGATCATGGCTGGGAAGTTAGGAAGCCAATTAGCACTATTAGTATACCACCCGAATAACGGTGTAGTTTTGTGGGGATCACTTAGGCCCATGATGGAAGCCGTACCTCTTCAGAGTGAAACCAACCAGACCATCCAGCAGTAAGCTTAATATCTTTTCAATAACTACATAGCATGTTGATGTTGTCAGTTGATTACAAACACATCTGCCAAGTACTTTTACAGGCATTGGGGTCTGTTGGAGCAAGTGAGATGATAGCTAAGGGGAAATAGCTTGACCAGATACTGGTTAGCATTTTTTTAAACTCAGACATTCTGTTAGTGGACTGGGTGATTGCTCCATTTGACTTATTTCAGGATTCACAATTTCCGCTACCACTTTGTGTCGATTTGAAGATGGTTTTTCCATTTGAAGTTATTTATTTGTATTAAATAGGTGCCTGTTTGATAAACATTGTGCTACGCAATTCCCATAAGTATTGTGGCCAAGTTATCCTGGATTCACAGTATTCTAAATGTTCGTATGCAAAATTCGAACCACAAACACTACATTCAAAATTGAAGAGCAGTACGTATGTACTCATTTTATACATGATAAATCATGTTTCAATATATTACAATAATGCTTTGCCGTTTATTGTACAGTAATCAATCAATCATTATATTGACACTAAACAACTCACCCATACTGTATGGCAGTAACGTAAAACACACTGGTAGACTGGTTCTTCAGTTACGATGGAAATATGTTACAGTGTTAAAGGTTGGATTTTTTTCTTAAATCCCTACCCCCTCATTAAACAGGATTATAGGCCCACCTCAAGTTCATTATCTGCAAGTTATTTTCAGTCTCACCCCCTTGTATATATACTGAGACTGAAAATAACTTGCAGATAATGAACATGTGATGGGCCTATAATCCTGTTTAATGAATCCTGTTCAATTCTTACCGTTCAGTTCGCAAGAGACCAAAGACCCCTCAAGGCCGTCAACAGCATTCAGGCGAGCTTCTGCTGCACTTCTGAAGTTCTTACCTCCAACTAATGAATCTAATCAAGCCCAAAGCACATCCAGAGGCAGTTATAAGTAAGTCAATTGATTTCTGGTCAGTCAAGTTGCTAAATGAGAAAGGTGGGTTCTTACACGAATATCTTATTTTGATTGAAGTTACATTCAAGTTTAATTGGTATCTAAAACTTTGACAACACTAGGTACCTACTAAGTTTTGAATTCATAGATCATACACATTTTTTATTTCATTATTTGAAATTTAAGTTTTGATTCAGGAATAGAACTAGTTTTACCCAAGGAAAATTGGGAGAGTTCTGTTACTAATAGCTGTAAGTAAGAAACGATACCAAATCTTGACTTGAAGACTTGAAAAAATGGAATTTGTATATCTTCTTGTATATAGTTTGAACCTTATATTCTACATAATTGACATATTTATCCTGCTGGTGTATTCATTAGATATAAGTGGAAACAAATTCTCTTCGAAAATGGTGGTGATTTTGAGGAGTTCAACAGTTGATCTAATGCATAATCACACTTTAATAATATTGAATACTGTTTCCCACGTGATACAGATGAAGGGAGTCTGCTACTTTTTTGTATATACATTTGAATGTATTGAATTCAGGAACGAAAACCTGGGAAAATTGCTGTCCACCCTATACTGTAAGATACTAGTCCTTGTTGGACTTGTGTTTCCACTTGCAGAAGTTTTAGTTGAAAATGGTCCAGACAGAGATCTTTCAGAGGTCCTACAGGTTGGTGTACTTCATTACTTCTAATCCATTTTGGAGTTTATTTCCACGGTTCAACAAAATGTATCAGAGATTAATTTTCATTTCTAACTCATTATATCTGCCCTTTTTCCACTTGGAGCCATCCATGGATTGCGGATATGGAGAACATATTGGCTAACATTCAGTTTCTCTATCAGAATTTCATGGATGGCGGCTTTGGTAGGTAGCTACTCAATGTAGTATTATCCTCCATTTGATACAGTAAAATATGTGTTGAAGGGATATTATCTTGGCTACTACATATTTTTGTGCACTGGAAGCCTGCTTTACTTGATATGGATGTACGCATCAATGGTTAAAGACCGAACTGTTATCAACATCATCAACAGTTACAGTAAGTAAGTAATACCTACATATTAAGAAATTCTGCTCCCTCATTTGAATTAGCTTATCGCTCTCCTCTTAAATGAAAGACATTTATCTCCCATTATCGGTTGAAATAGGAGGAGACAACGAAGCTTATGATACTATGAGGAGGAGGTTCCGAGGTCCCATCAATCGTTATGGCAGTTTCTATTTGAGACTCGGTGCAATAGGTAAGTGCTAATCCCCCCAAAAAACACTCCGTGTAAAAATCACCCCGCCTCGCAAATATCATTCTTCAGAGGCCGGAAAAAGTTATGATATCCACTTTCCCCGCCCGCCCTTTTCCCCATTAAGGAGCTAAGTATAATGAAAAGCTTAACCACTTCACAAGCACCGTACCCCTTTCGAAATCTCCCCTTGGCGCTATTGCGAGACGTTTTTATTACTTCCACAAGCAACTACGCAAGTTGCTTGTGGAAGTAATAAAAACGTCTCGCAATAGCGCCAAGGGGAGATTTCGAAAGGGGTACGGTGCTTGTGAAGTGGTTAAGCTTTTCATTATACTTAGCTCCTTAATGGGGAAAAGGGCGGGCGGGGAAAGTGGATATCATAACTTTTTCCGGCCTCTGAAGAATGATATTTGCGAAGCGGGGTGATTTTTACACGGAGTGTTTTTTGGGGGGATATCACATCTTTTTGTTGTTGAAGTGGGTCATTTTATAAAGAAGGTCTATGCGAAATTTCAAGTCGATTGGTCCTTTTACCCAGGCTGTAGACTCGTCAAAGTTGCCAAAATTAGCCTAAATTTCAGGTTTTTTGTTTCTAAAAGTTTTTTGGGTTGAGATAATGGGTTAAACTTTCAAAAGGCACTGGCTGATGTTGAAACGAAGCTCTGTGCAAAATTTCAAGTCAATCCGTGAAGGTGGAAAGGCCTAACTGATTAAGGAGAAGAAGAACAGGTAAGGGTGAAAAACCGGATTTTTGAAGTTATATAACTCGGCTCCCCTTAAAGATATCGACTTGAATCTTTCAAAAGGCACTTGCTACACTTGAAACAAAGCTCCGTGCAAAATTTCAAGTCAATCGGCGAAGGTGGAGAGGCTGTAGCCTTGACCGACTGCAAAAAGTAGAAAAACATGGTAATTGGTTTTTGAAGTTATATAACCCGGCTCCCTTCAGACGTAGCGACTTGAAACTTTCAGAGCTTTCTCTTATCCACACCAAAAAGATCCAAACCAAATTTCAAGTTGATCGGTCAACTAGGAGCCGAGATATGGCCAAAATTACCCTAAATTTTAGTTTTTTGTCCCTAATTTTTTTTTGGTTGAGATAATGGGTTATTTCGTTCAAATGGCACTGAGACATGCTATAAAGAAGGTATGTAAAAAAAAATTCAAGTCGATTGGTCCTTTTACCCAGGCTGTAGACTCGTCAAAGTGGACAGAATTTTCCTAAAGTTTCTGGTTTTTTGTTTCTAAAACTTTTTTGGGTTGAGATAATGGGTTAAATTTTATATAAGGCTCTGTCTCAAGGTTAAATGAAGCTCTGTGCAAAATTTCAAGTCAATCGGTCAACGTGGAGAGGCTCCAGCCTTGCCTGTCTGAACAAGGAGAAGAAGAAGAAGGAGAAGAACAATCTGAAGCTGTAAAACCGGGTTTTTGAAGTTATGTAGCTCGGCTCCCTTTAGACCTATCGATTTGAAACTTTCAGGGCTTTCTAATATACACTCAAAGAAGACCCACACCAAATTTCAAGTTGATCGGTCAAATAGGAGCCGAGATATGGATACCTCGAAAACGCGTTTCGTGACGTCCGGTAAACATACACTTGGTACCGTTCGTTTTCTCAACTTCTTTGCTTGGCGGGGCGGAACGCTACCGCGTTCCTAGATACTTTGGATCACGGTTGATAATGACATTAATAAAATCATTTAAGGCTCATGTCCAGTGGCTAGTAGTGAGAAAAATAGCATCGGTAGGAGGTTGAAAAGATCAACTTTTGTGAAAATCTACGTTTCTTAAGGGTGAACGAGAGGCAGGCGGTCTGCGGGGTCGTGTTTGTCAACAAGCGTCCAGGAAGATGTTCGGGGTCGCAGTTTATCGGTTGTCGCTAATCACACTTCTACTCGTATGACTTCACCAGGAATCCGGATTTTCGGGCGCCTCCCCCGACTGTCTCTGGACGACGACGGACTCATAGCATCAAAAGAGACAGAGTTTTGGGCCAAAAATATGTTCCCAAAACTTGGCCGCTTTTTTTATGCGGCCATTCTACCTGAGATAGTGCAGATGTCTCATGCAGCATGGCTCTAGGAGCGACTTTTCAGAAAACTTTGGGGGAAGCGAGTCAATTAAATAATAACATGGTTGAATGTTATTCAACATTCCTTTTACTGAAAAATCTCTCTTAAATTACGCTAGTTATCAAGCGGAAGAACTTATTTAGAAAATATACATAAAACGCCCCTTGACGCCTTTCGCCCCCCTGGGACCCCCCCCCCCCTTTTTGTGATTTTATCTCATATTGCAGCTAATAAACATTGAAATTGTTTAGATGGCGGGTAATTGTGTACCTCCCAATCATGTAAATTTTGGAACATTCAAAGTACCTCGCAGCACTCCTCTATAGTCTGACGCAGCTTTTCGGGATCAATTGGTTTACGTTTTTTCGCCCTCCTTGCTTCAGGCAATGAGGCATGACTGAAAGAAAATAAAAGAAAAACGTTGTAGTTACGATGGTGTCTTATACCTGTGTAGATTGTACCTTGGGTACCCACCTGTTGTAGGGTGGAAAATTAGCCACAAAATTACCAAAATGAAACATACTGACGAGTGACACGTCAGTATGATTTTCCATGCTGACATAAAAATCCGTTAGAAATGCATCATAATATACATCAATAATAATACTATTATGATTCTAATAATATGATTCCCCATTAAAAGATAGACAAATTCCAAATTGAGAGTGCAGTATACTGGAAGAATAATGAAAAAAATATTACTAACCTGTGTAACTTGAGTACGTTTTTCTCAAATTTTATGATACTTGAATTCAAGTCTCCCTGAGTGGCATGGATCTACACTTCCGGGGATCCACTATCTCGGGTAGAATCAATCAATACAATGCATCAAAAAAGCGGCTAAGTGTTGGAAACATATTTTTGGCCCAAAACTCTCTGTCTCTTTTGATGCGCTCAACATGAAGAAATGAAGGTGCAATCACAAAGTCGCTATATTCTCGGTTGACAATTTCAAGCTGGCCCTGTATTTGATAATCTTCTTATCTTGGTGGCTTCTTCTAGGGTCGACAGTCGGGGGAGGCGCCCAAAACCCAAAATTCCTGGTGAACGAAAAGTCCACAATCTGACAGTTTTCTGTTGGGATATAACTGACGATAGGCTTGCAAACGTGGTTGTTGGCCTTCTCTTGCATATAACCCCAAAGTTTGATGCTGTGAGCCGGTGCCTCCTTTCCATGAACCATAGCTCCTGAGAGTGTTGGCCTCGGGTCACTAACTCAATTTGAAGCCTCTTTTCTGAGTCCACGTTCAAGGCTCTGAGAAAAATGTCTGCGGCATCAGCAAATACTTGTTCTTCCATATCAAGTTCATGACTTAAGGGGCCATAGTCTTGAGGTCCTGATTTGTCAATGGTGGGACGGGCTTCACCTGCATTGGCATAACGCAATTGTGTCCGCAGCTTCCGATTTGCAAGAACTGACTTCTTGGTCTGGGCCGATCTTCTTGCTCTTCGTAAATCTGTTAGCTTTATTATAGAAGCTGGAATCTTCCCCTGGACTACCTTCATGGTGGCATGAGTCCAAGTAGGGCCAAATTGAAAATCAAGACCTGCCGCTTTACATCGATTGTCATAAGAGCCGCGGTTACAACGGTTCACCTGTTTTCCCCCACTGAATTTGGCAACCAACGACATAAGATTTTCTGCAAGGTTGCTGGTATTATTGTTTAGTAATCTGTCAGCTTTTCTTAGTACAGGCCTAAGGCATTCTTGAGCAAAGTTGAATGCTGCTAGACGAAAACCACTCAGCTCTCTTTCATTTTGGTTTTTATTGCAGAAATATGTCTTGCATTTGTCATGTACTCCAAGAACATGAGCTGATCCATTAATGAGGTCCTCCCGTAACTGTTGAGCACTGCCTGTTGTTTTGGCCACATAGTAAATTGCATACCTGGCGTCTTTCTTGAGCCTCTTCTTAGCATAGAGGTAGTGATACGAGTAGAAGTGTGATAAAAGACAAACGAACTGCGACCCCGAACATCGTCCTGGACGCTTGTTGACAAACACGACTCAGACCCCGCAGAGCATCTGCCTCTCGTTCACCCTTAAGAAACGTAGATTTTCATAAACGTTGATTTCAACCTCCTACCGATGCTATTTTTTTACGTAGGCGGTTTTTCCAATAACCCTTCATTAGGCAATGAGTACCCAGATCCGGG
Source organism: Stenodema calcarata (assembly GCA_963920205.1). Taxonomy (NCBI): domain Eukaryota; kingdom Metazoa; phylum Arthropoda; class Insecta; order Hemiptera; family Miridae; genus Stenodema; species Stenodema calcarata. The sequence continues at coordinate 20,111,112 of OY986057.1, read as the reverse complement.
CTGTACCTGTTTTTGTACAAAAAGAGGTTTTTACTTATAATTATTAATACTTAAATGTGAAAGAAAAAATTTTGAAAGATATTTCAAAATAATATTTGTTAGCCTCATTTGTATTCATTCTCTGAGAATAAAGCATTTTTCAGATCTAAAAAAAGCTGAACGGTTGCTGAGAAAAAACGATATTTATATTCCCAAGTTCTCAATCTCTCTTGCACACCTGTCGTCCACATTAGCCTTAACAAAGTTTTCGTATGCTATTTGATTTTTGAAGGATGCGATTTGTCTACCTTCCACTCGAAAGGGATAATGTATTAGCAGAAAGTATCTATATAAAAGGCTATAGGAAACGATCTTGCGTTTTACCTGCCGAGATTTAAACCAAAAATATAGAAAAAGAACGTTCCATGTCAGTCTGTACATGTTTTTAAGGACCATACATTTTGTAACAACATCTTCACAATAATAATAATAATACTTACTATACTAAAAATACTACTATAGAAAAATGACTCCAAAACTCGAAGTACAAGAAATAGGTACTGTGAAAATTTCTGTAAGTAGATGTTCTCACCAACAATGTTCTCGTTTGGTAGCATTTGGAATAGGATCAATGGTTTACTCTGGCCTCGAGTTCGGTCGTGGAATTGAGAGGCAGGCCATGGACTGTGGAAACATAACGCAAGTACTGTCCCCTGCATTCAGAATGATGCTGACGATTGCCCAAATGCAATTCATATTTCTGAATAATCAAGTAGGTATGAATACATCCTCTAGAAATTGAGCTTATGTCTGTTTTTTGAGGTACAATTAAGATGAATCGCAAGTTAGATTTAAGGCAGAATCCAAACTGTTTGGTACCTACATACCTACCTACTCAACTCATAATTTACAGACCTCCTTACCATAATTCAGAATACATATACAAATTACAAGGATATGGTTTTACACCAGAATACTGCTCCCAAACTCGTAGGAGTTTTTCCGTAGAATTCTGGGATTTTTTCAAGTATACAGGGCTCTCCAAAATCCCTACAGAACGGTGACAGACTTTTTCCCATTCCAATGCCATCACTTGTATCAGTGGTACCCCCATAACCCATTTGGCTTATTGTTCTACGGTCCCCAGTGGCGGGGCCACGACCACCTTGACATACTCTATACTAAAGTTTGAAGATCGTTAGGGCATTCCGAAATGCATAAAAAACTAGATATACTTAAAAAGAAAAAAAGCTGTACTACTGATACCAGTACAAAATACTGTTGGGGCGGTGGTCCTATGTTCTCTACATTTTCAAGTGCCTACACCCATTCATTGGGTGGTTTCTTGGGGAATCGTCGAAGAAGCGGAATATTATTGGAACACATACTTTAACCCTAGACTACACGGGTGGGGTGTCGGACACCCCAACGCTCGTTCAAAACGCTGTCATTTGGGAAAGCTCACCTTGTGGCGCCCATAGTGGCAGTGTAAATACACTTTCATGTTCAGTCTTTCATCAGTTCTCTAGCAGTAAGTTAGCAAAGTCACTCTGGGGTGCCGAACGCCCCACCCCTGTTTCTGTGTATACGTTTTCTTTGCCACTTTTGTGAGTGCCCCGTGACTTTTTTGTGATATTTCCCTTTGGTTTTTGTCGTTATGGTGGCTGAGGTTTTCTAACCCAGAGGAGATCGGGCAAGTGTTGCTGGAGTTGGAAAGTGAGAATTTGGGTAAATACAGAGATGTGGTTGAAACAGAGACTAGAGAGAAGGCAACCCCGAATCCTGAATCCCTCCCGCTCCTGAGTTCTTACAGAAGATGCAGCTTTTGTCCAAGAGGAAATAACCACTAAACCAAAACTGATTGCACGAAGTGCATCCATCCTATGCGCAATGAACATCGACTACAAAAATGCTTCGAATGCTAGGGCTACCCGAGGTTTTTTTCTTCCAATTTTAAACATTATACTATTGTACTAGTCCATCGTAGGCAGTCATGAAGAACCAAAGTTGAATATGGCATGGAAAATATTCGTTGTTTGAGAAAAATTAGTCGATTTCGTAATATTTTGAGGTTTATAAAATAAGGTCAATTTCAGAGTGCTCCTGTGAGGAAACTTATGTACTTTTCGATGTTCTCTTTTTCTGACGATAGTTCCTAATGTCTAGTTGGCGTTTTAGAAGATTTTTCTCCCATACATTTTTTCTAACGGGAATTATGACGAATTTTGATAAACAGGGAATAATGATTTCTTTTAGCCTAAGTTTCAAAATGTTGCAATAAATCTAGAAATCGTTCATTCTTTTTTTGTTTAACCCGTTAAGCCCTCTCAAATAAGAGGAAAATCCGTTTTTCGGCCTGTGGTTGAGCTAAAAAAATGTCATGAGGAGAGCCGGGTACTGGGGTGTTGGACACCCCACCCGTGTATCACATGATGCAAAAAACACCCGTGTTGTCTAGGGTTAACTATATAAGACTTTACTTAAACACATCAAATAGGCACTTTGTCTAAGATACACTCATGAAAACTACACTCAACAAAAGTTATTTAACCGTACCTTGAAGTAAAAACTTCTTGGAATGTTTCAGAATATGGACTTGTGTAATAAGCCAACGTTGTCAAGATTCGGTTTGATGCACTTGATTGCTACCAATCTCTGTGAATGGCTGAATGTTATAATACAAGAGAGCAAACACGATATAGAGCTCATACATCAAGCTGAAATAGCCCACAGGGATGGTAAGTAGCAAGAGTTTAGTACACCTCAATCTGGAAATTACAGGAGTGGCTTTGGGGATTGAAGCTCTAGAAAATACGCCTTTTTGTAATAAATACGACCCCTCTATTGGGTCTTGCTTTAGACTCGATGTGCATTAAGTCCTAAGCTGTGTGCACAATGCTATCACACATGTAAGATGAGAGTTTAGATACCCTTTCGTCAGGAATGATGATCCTAGCTAAATAATGACAAATTCACTTCCTTCCATTTGTGAAGCAGTTCCCAGAAGATTTAGAGACCATTGCAGGGGCTCAATGGATTATCTGCATGGCTGGTAATGAGCCAACTTAATCTCAACATTGACCAGAGGTATATCTCTTTATCCAGGCTCTGTGTCATCCATGCTTTTCCAGACACTGCTGTGGCAGCCAAATCCAAATGACATTGTTGCAGTAGCTATTGATGTGAGGGGTGGCGTATCAACCAGTTGGATCATTCCCTCGGTTTTTTTCCTCCAAAATTTCAATTTTGCCTCGAATTTGATATTCAGACCTTACTGAACGAATTTGTATCCATTGTTGTCAGCCAGTCCAAAAGTATATGACTCTGGAGGTATTCAATAGAATTCAATGAAACTAGCAGGGATTGTATGTATTTTTTCCCTTGCCAGCACCACTAGCAGTTGGTGCTTTGACCTGCAAACTCAGAAATGTGACAAGTATTCCTTATGCTCAGAACTATATGACATATGAGCTATTCAGTCCGAAATTGGTTACCAACCCTTAAGACATTCTCAGTGGCTATGCAGTTTGGTCCTTGAATGGTCCAAATGAATCTTATGCTGGATCAACAATAATAACTGTGCTTACTGACATATGGAATCCACAACACACAAATACAGAGCATCTATTCCAAACTTTCTCAAATTTGATGGGTGCAATTTTGAGATTGGTTCATGAATTAATAATGAACAATTCATGTGTACCTACACAATTTTGTAATCAATTCATGTATTTTAAACGCACCAACTGATTATAAACAAACTTCTGTCCATTCAACGACATGAACTTGCTAGGCATCCCGATATTGTTAAATAAGAATGTTTAATTTCAGGTAATGCTACGATGAACGCTACTCATGAGTGTGAAGGAGTTCCATTGATGGGCTCACTGATACATGATGTGGCACCGTTTCTATTCCCATGTACAATTGAATATTCACTGATATGTGCAGTAATTATGCTGGACATGTGGATGGACGTTAAAACATTATCAAATACTGAGCTACTACCAAACATGGTTCACGTTACCAGTAGGTGCTACATTTACATATGGTATTACACTTGTAGAGAGTGCCCACCTAGATTAGTGGTATCCAGGGTCGTCGGTATACGAGTGGTACTATTGCCTAATAAAATTTAAAAAAAAAATAATAATAATAATAACTCTGCTGAAGTAGTCGACTACCACTTTTAGCCATGAAATCCTAACTCGACAATCAACTGCCCTCTAAATGATTTTGCTACCAACATATAATAGTTTACCGTATAAAAGTATCACCTTCACCTATTTACTGTTCCTTCATTTCGTCTTGTACAGCTTCCCAGAACATCAATTAACAAACGATCTAATGAGACACCGGAGAAGTATAATTGAAGAGGATTGGGTGCTCATGGCTTTGGACTGCACATCAGACATGGGATTGGTAGCAAACTTTCCCTGGGAACCACATGTCTGATGTGCAGGCCAAAGCCATGAGCACCCTATAGTACTCCCACCTGACACGATTAAGAGCCCTCCTTCTTTCAAAACATCCAAGGCGGATTTCCACTGAGCGCCCATCGTTCGCGAACGTTTGAAGTTGTTCGCAAACAGGTAGACGCCGCGCAAAACCATCGCGACCACATAGAGAGGGGTACTGTTTCGAGGGTTTGAGTGCGCGCTCAGTGGAAATCCGTTCATGTGCCTTCTGCTGCAATCTCTTTAGTACCAGAACCTGGTTTGCAGATTGGTGCCGACTCTCCCAACTCTGAACCAGGGACTTATGGTGCTTGTAGTAATTTCACGTTCAAGCAGAACAGCCTATCACCACTAAGATGTTGATGACAAAGTCAATAATGTCAGTGCCTCCTAACACCTGGCTCCCCCACGAGCCACCTGCCAGAGTAACTGAGTGTATTCCCCAATCATTCTAGAATCTACAATGAAAGATAATATCGCTCCATGGCATATATAATGCACAAAAATTAGTTGTAAATATACTCATTTGTAAAAATGCATACTACCATTGTGTGGCAATATGCACGAACATGATTTACATGAGAAGAAATGGTAGTGTCACGCAGTAATTAACACTCTACGTTGGTGACATTTTAATATGAATGCCCTATGGAGCCTGAGGTTGGAAAAAACAAATTAATGCAAGCAGAATACTTACAACTAGTTTATTTTAAAATACGTAAAACTCTGTCATCAACATTTAACATTAACTAAAACTGTTTCGAATCTAATGTCTTTACTGCAACGGAACGCGGTTGCCGCGGATGCGCGTACCGATTCGCGAAGGGAATGCTGATGTGGATACAGACGTACCTTGTTTCCAACCTTCGTCCAAAACTGGCAGGGTGAGCTCTTGAACAGGGGGCTAGTCCTGGTCCCGTCTCTTGTTGGAATCTCCAACAACTCGTCAAGGAGGATGACGTGGTGGTCCTTGCGTCTAGTCGGAGTAAACTGCACAAATGAACCTCGTTTGCCGGTCGTGGGTTGTTTATATACCTTCGGGCGCTGGCTGGGTGGAGATGTGCAGGCCCAGGCTTTTCTCCTTGGCTCGACGAACATCGGGAATAATGTCGAAGCGACTTGTTGTGTTCAATCGCTGATGACATATGTTCTCCCCCCGAAAGAAGAGTTGTTTCAGGGCGGAGTACGTGAAAGAACTCGGTCGAGGCCCCGACGGGTGAAGATGTTGCTGACGGTGATGTAGCCAAATCAGATTTCGATTTCCCAGTTGGTTTTTTTTTCGTTGCGTGGCGGTACGGTACGTTCGGGCACAATTTCACTGGACACTGGTTTCCCCCGTGTGGTTTGTTAAATTTTTGTGCGCAATTCAGTTTGTTGATGACAGCAATGAAAATGTATTGAAATTGAATAGTTAATTATAATTAAAAGATAATACCATTGAATACTAGATAACAAAATTTGATATACAATAGAAACACAAAATACCAGATAACAAAATTTGCTTTACAATGTAATAAAATATAATAGACAAGTACAAATATAATATACAAATATAGTTTTACCAGAGTGTAATATAATATACAAGTACAAATATAATATACAAATATAGTTTTGTCAGAGTGTATTAATTAGATGGTAATTATAGTATATGGAAGTGTAAATTCGACTTTAATCTAACATTGTTTCCCTACTTCTTTAGTAGACAATAATAGACATTAATTGTCTTGGCCTAACAACCATTGTTAAAGAATCAGTGAGTATTTTGATTACTAGTGGTTCTCTCTTTGATTGTCATTCACAGGGCTCGTTACATGTTCCAACGTTAACCACGAAGTATGTGTATCATTGTTTCGTTCTAAGTTCGTTCTTCTGAATAGCTTCATACAATTGCACAATCGTTGCAATTTATATGCTATTGTTATTGCAATTACAGTTGCTATTGTATAAACAATCATTCTAATGCTACTTTGAATTCCAAAATCGAATGAAAAATCTGGGAGGTTGAATGTCCAGTCGACATCTGGCAAAGTCAAATTTTTGAGGTTTTCTAGAGTAATGTTCCCTGGCGATTGGGGCAATGCATGTGTTTTTGATGTTAATGTGTCGTCGTCCAAACGAATTAATACTTGATCAATGACCTTGAGCGATGAGGGGATTGCTTGCGTATCAATTTGTATGGGCTGTGATTCTATGGTTTGTGGAGTATTCAAGTAGTCACTGCTGATCGTTTTCATTGGCGTTATGATTTCGTCTCCCAGCAGTAATTGAGTTGAGTCATTTAAGAATAGAAGGTATGTGCCATTGAGATGTGTTCTGATGGGTAGTTCGTTTACTATGAAAGTTGCAGTACTGTTTGGGGGTGCTGCTAACAAATAGGTCCGTTCGTCTATGCTAGTCTGAATTACAATTGGTTGCTGTAATGCGTAAACGTAGTTCGGCGCGTTTTTTAATTCTGTTTGTACGTCTGTCTGTGTTGCGTGGTACCTGAGGTTTAGTTTGCACAAGTACAGCATTGGTGACGTGAGCTTACATAACTGCGTCAATGTGTTCTTCGGTAATTTCAGTGGTGTACCGTGAAACGTCACGTACCAGTCTGGGTCTATTATTTTTTGCGCAAATATATTCTGTCTGAGACAGTGTGGTATGGGTGTTATTTTGGTGATCTCTAGTTGGTCGGTATAGACTAATGGAATTTTTATTGATGTTACTAGAGTTCCTTGTGTTATGGCAAAGTCTGCTGTAGAAATTTCGATAATTTGAAAAATGTCCAGATCTGATCCTGAGTAATAGGGAAGAGTTTGTGAAGGTGGTAGGTCTTTGGTTATCTGTAATATCGTCCGCTTTAATGCATCTGCTTTTATAATTATGTGAGCTGTTTGCTTGCTGCGTCCGAATTCGTAGGAGTTGAAGAGTTGGTCCATTTCCGCTTCTAGCTGTATGGTTGTAAAAAGGATTTGGTCAAAATATCTATGTATAGCTTCCCTGAGTGTTATATCGGAAAGCAGGGTTCTAACGCTATTAATCGCAGTGGATGTCTCGTTTCTTAGATCCCTAACTGTGTTCTGTATCTGGTCGCTTATGTCATGTAATGAGGTTTTCGCGTATGTCAGTATCTCGTCTTGTCTGTGCAATACTTTTCCCTGATTGTTTGATAAAGTTTGAATACTGTCTGCCAGGCGATTGTAGTCATCGTGGCTCATTGTTCCGTATAACTTGCTGTATAATGTACCTATAAATGGGAGAAGTGCCCTCTTGGAACGTGGTCTATGGACAAATTGGCCTAAGACTTCTAAGTTATCCTTGAGGTTTGTCTGAATAAGTTGAAATTCTCGTGAATTGATCCTCTCATTCACGGTTACGGTGCATACATTTTGATTGACGACACCGGGTAAGTAATTGGTGAAATAGTATGAACATAGATTCGCAACTGTTTCTAATTCCTTCTTCAAATTTTGTGCATTGGTATATATTGATGTCAAATTGACCTGGGATACTGCGTTTATGTAATTTGCAATTCGACTGATCTTTCCTGCTGGGTTAGTTAAGGCGGTTTTCTGTGGGTCCAGTTTATCCAGATGATAAACTGCAACGATACTAACCGTGAGGTATAGGAGTGTTAAATTCGTTGAGTATACGAGTAGTTTCATTGTTGGTGCGGTTCAAGACGGTGATTGTTCTGTTCTTGCTTTGCCCTGCAAAGAGAGTGATCGTCATTAGGTCGGGTTTTCTTGTGATTCAGTTGTTTTGGGAAATGGTTTGCTTAAGCGTTGTTGCATCCTTGATTTAATTGATTTTAACTTATTATTTATTTTAATTATTCATCTTATCATAAGTATGTTATCCTAACCTGATGTGCTTTTCCTAAGCTACCTAATTTAGGGAGTGCTGTCCTGAGTGAGTACATAGTTGGTTTCCTATCCTAATGAATGTATGTTCTTAAGAATTGGAAAGCGTCAGGGAAGTGTGGCATACATGTGAAATGTGGATTATCGGATTATCCTATTATCGGATTCCTAATCTTAGTCTCTAATTCCTAATGGACACCTATAATATATTATTAATAACAGTATTTAAGTATTAGTATTTCAGTTTGTATTTTAGTATTTGATTTTATAATAGTATTTAGTAGTATTTAAGTATTCAATTGAGAAGGCTTCAGGGGTGGAGTGTCCTACAATCGGATAGTAATCCGGGTCCTTAGGGGTGACTACTCGTTCTGAGTCTTTTGAATGCACTAAAGTTACCTGTTTGTTATATTTAGTGGCTTCATTTCATTCATTCATTTATGTTTAATAATCTTTTTATTATGATTTCAAATCACATTTGTTTCTTCATTATTTCCCTCTAATTAATGTTTTTTTTTTGTTTTTAAACATGCTTATTATCATAAATGAGCATTTCTTGGCGTTATTCATTGTGTTATTATTATTATTTTTTTGTTTCATTTTTTATTTATTATTTTATTTATTTATTTATTTATTTATTTATTTATTTTTTTTTTGCACGGATCAAATGTCTTGTATCTACTGCACACTGTATTTCCTTACATCTGTCATTCAAATCGCGTCGTTCATTCCACCGAATCGTTGGGCGTCCCCTACGTTGGTGTGTTCATTTCATGCAACATTCAAGATTCATTTTCATTCAGTCTTCCACACAGATACTGTTTCGTTCATGCTTATGTACACTTTCATACGTTGATCCGTGTGTTTGTTGGGGTTTTCATACTAGCTTATTGGTAATTTATCGGGTGGTAAACCTGATCGATTATGATGTTTTTTCATCTGGCTTACATGGAATTTCCGTAGTACTGGTTTTCCTGTATTGCCGTATTGTATAATTGCATGGTTAGGGTAGACTACTTTTTCTACTAAGTAAGGGCCATGGTAGGTGGCTTGCCATTTGAAATCTTTGGCGGGGTGTGTGGCGTTTCTGTCAATCCACACTAGATCACCTTTCTCCAAGTGGAGTTGTGAACGGTTTTTATTATATTGCTTTGCATTACGTTGGAAACTGAGGTTTATGTTTTTGTTTATGTCTTTTCTAATTTCCTGTATCTCCTCGTACCTGTCAGGCGGTATTGGTGGGTGTGGTAAGTTCGTGGTGTTAGGGTCTTGATTGTAAGAAATTTGCCCGAAAACTATGTGTTCTGGGACGTTTTTAATTGCTGTGTTGTAGTTTGAATTGAAGTGCTTCTGACATTTGGCTGTTAATTCCACTAAGTCGTTTTTCTCGTTATCTTTAAAATAGCTGAAAAATTGTTTTAGCTCTGCATTTTTTCGTTCAATTAGGCCTTGTACGTTTGCTCTACGGACTAAGCTTGTACGTAGCTCAAAACCTTGTTGTTCGGCGAAATCTTTCATTTCGTTTGACACAAAAGTTTGGTGGTTGTCTGTCTGGAGAATTTTGAATGGTTGATAGGTATTTATCCAGTCTTTTATTACTTCTATTGTTGCTTTACTGGTGAGTGACTTTACTACTCGAAGCATGGTAAATCGGGAATATGAGTCGATTAGACCTAATATCCAGTATTTCTTTGAACCTTGGGTAATAGGGCCCCAGTGGTCTGCTACCACGTGTTCAAACAATTTTGCTTCGCTCGGTTGTTGTAAATGTCCGAATTTTTTCGATTTTAAAGTTTTAACTTGTTGGCATGCTTTGCAACCTTCAATGAACTGTCGCACGTCACGTGCTTGAGTTTTCCAATAGTAATGCTTCAGGCGTTGCAGACAATGGGTGGTTGAGCAATGTCCTCCGATTTCGCTTTCATGTGCGTTTTGAATCGCCTGTAGTCGCAGTTGATGCGGTAAATAAAGGCGGTATGTGATGTTGCCTTTAGTATTATGCGTGTAATAGAGTCGGTCATCGTCTCCTAGAATGAAGCGCTTAGCTAATCTGGTTAGAGGCCTGGTGCTCTTCTTATGTTGGGTTTTAATTGCTAGTATTTCGCGAGCTAAGCCGTCGTTCTGCAGTGCTTCCAAGAATTCTTTGATTTGGGGTAAGATGTGATCGTCGTTTGAGCTGTCTGAATTTTCCTGATGGTTATCTGATTGTCGTGTCTGAGCCCTAGTTACAGCGTTCACTATGTTTTTCTGTCTGTCTGAGGGTCCTGTAGTATCAGGTGGACCTAAGAATGGATGAGGAAGGTCCTCCTCGGTGACATATTCATCCGAGTAGCCAATGCGGCTTAGAGCGTCGGCCAAACTGTTTTTTGATCCAGCGATATGACGGAGGATTAAGTTTTCTGGTTGCTCTATGCTAAGGTATAGCTGTTGTAAGCGGGTGTTTGTCGTGCTAAATTGTTTTAATCGTGAAACGCTTAGATTGTCTGAGTAGACTGTTACTTTTCTGAAATTTATGAATTTTTTGTAATGTTGTAATGCTACACAAAGTGCCAGCAGTTCACTTTCAACTGCTGAGCGGAATGTTTTGACTTGTTTTGAGAAGAATTCTACGACATGTAGTTGTTTGCTGCCTGGTGGATTTTGGCAATAGACTGCGCTTATGGCTTTGCCCGATGCGTCCAGGAGGAGATTATCTTCCCAATTTTCGTTGTAGCTAATGAGAGCTGGGCTTTCCACTATTTTTGTTTTTAAAATGTGAAACGCACTGTCGGCTTCCGGATTCCATTGTAATTTCGATTTTGATTCTACCTTGCCTTTCAAAAGATTTGTTAAAGGCGCAATTATTTCTGAGTATTTATTTATATGACTTCTGAAAAAATTTCCACTTCCTAGCAAGCTTCTTAGTTCTTTTACGGTATTCGGTTTTTGCCAAGCTAAAACCGTGTCTTTTGCTGGGGTTGTAAGGGAAATTCCCTTTTCAGATACTATTTTACCTAAAACGTTTAATTCTGTCTGGAATAGTTTTACTTTGTCGACGTGAAAACGAACACCATAATATTTCGCTTTTTCCAAGAATTGTTTCAAGTTATTGATCATTTCGTTTTCTGAATTAGCTTTTATGTAAAAATCGTCCATCCATGATTCAACAAATGGTAAGTTTTCTTTGATTCTGTTGGCTCGCTCAGTCCAGATTTGGGGAGATGCGGCCAAACCTTGTCCTGCTGTTTTCATTTGATAGAAAACGTTATCATACGCATGAAAGGTGGTGATCCATCGGGAATCTGTCGCTAATGGAACAGACCAAAATGCGTTGCTGCAATCCAAAGTTGACAAATATTTGTGTCCTGATAGACTTTGTTGAACGTCTGATAAACTTCCCATTACGACGATGGGCGTCCAAATTTTCGAATTGGGAACTCTCATGTCCAGAAGGAGTCGTTTTCTACCATCTGGTTTTGATTTAAGCCAGCATGGGCTACATACTTTCGGTTGATAATTACGTTCGATTATATCCATTGATTCTAATCGTTCTAATTCTTTCTTCAGGGCTTCTTTCTCATTTTTGTTTCGAAAGAACGTTTTGGATTTGAAGGGTGTTGAATCTAAAATTTTGAGTTCTGCGTCTGGCAAGTTTCTCAATTTTGAAAACTGAGTTGTTTCGTCCGTTATGAAAACTTCTTTCAAAGGACAAAGTACGTTGTCAATCAATTTATTATGTGCACTTATCGATATTGCTGTGCCTATGTTGAGTTTCTTGCCGTCCACGAGAAATGATTTCTTAACTACATTCATTGTTTTCTCGGGTCGGAGTGATATGGGGTACTCGCGGAGGCAGATTCTGGAAGGTGTTACTTGACGAGGTTCACGTGTGAGATAAGTGTCCGCCGGCGGCGCGTGTGCTGATGTTTGCTCAGCATTTCCAAGAGGAAGGCTGAATTTCAAGGACTCGAGGTGAAGAAGTGCGGTTATAGACTTTCTTCCCTTGTTGCTCTTATGTCGGAAAAAATAGAAGTTCAAGGTCGTGGGATCGTTCTTGTTAGGGAGAATGAATCGTACGTCCACGCCTTGGGTTTTTGTCATTTGAAGAATTTCTGGTACAGACCATTTTTTGGGAGGTGTTGTTATGTCACAGATTTTCTTCGCGGACTTGAAGCGGTTAGCAATGTTGAATTTAGAAAATGTTTTTTTCAAAAGATCGTAGGCATCGACAGATGTGTCCCATTGATGGTTCAACTTGTAATTACCCTTATCATTCCAAGTGAATGGATGAGCTAAGTGTTGCAATGTCCTTTCGTGGTTGTCTGTTGTTATTTTACTGATGAAGTGGTCTAATTGTTCCTCTATTGTGAATTTAATGGATACATGTTGTTTCGAGAAATCTAGAGTGTTGTTTTGAAAGTTTATGGAGCATTTATGTGTTATCAGAAAATCTGAACCTATTAAGATTGGCGCTTTTTCTGCACATTTCGGTTCATAAACGAAAAATGTATGTTGAAATTCTAAATTGGTTTTTGAGAACTGAAATTTTATCTTTGCTACTCCTAAGATCGGTATGCTGTCGTTCTGTACGCCTCTCAAGTCGAGATCCGTATGAGGTTGAACTGTGGCGTTTTGTGGGAGTGCTTGTTTTGGGTAGATGCTTACGCTAGCACCACAATCGAGGAGAGCTGAGTAATCCTTTCCTTCGCTGGTTATGGTTACCCATGGTTGATTTGCGGGTTTTCTATGAGTGGGGTTTACTGAATTTATTTGTAATGGGTATTTTAATTCTTGATTTTCGATTTCTTGATCAATTTCGGGGAGACTTCCGGACATTATGCTCTGGGCGCTCCCCCTTTGCCGTTTTTTGGGCTTGAATGTTCATAGGTCGGGTGTTGATACGTTATCATGGGATGCTGAATATGTGGTTGAGTGGATGCTTGAATGGGCATATTCCACGGGTTCCAGGGTATAGCGTTAGCCTGATATTGGGGTTGGACAAAGTGTCGTGGTTGATGACCCCTGTTGTAGGTCCAAGAGTAATTTCTGTTTCCCCTGTAGTTGGGACTGTTATGGTAGGTGTTGTGACCTCTAGCACGGTATGATAAGTTCCCCCTACCTCTATAGTTATTCTGGTATCCTCTCTGTGTGAAGGAACCACGATTTCGAAAAGTTCTGCTGTAATTCCCTCTGTGGGTCAATTCTGGACGGTATGTGTAAGTTTTATGTCCTTCTTGGTCGCTTTTATAACCTTTTTTGTCGTTCAAGTTTTGTAGTCTCAGTTCAGCAATCTGTTTTTCTAGCTTGGACATCTGAGTCGTAATTGTTTGTGGATCAGTAGCTTTATGAGAGTTAATGATGTCGTCGGTTATTTCTATTGATGTTAGGTGATTTTTGAGATCATTGATCGTCGATATTTTAGCTGTAGCCAGTTGTCGCGTTACTGAAGGGTGTAAGCCTAATTTTGTCAGTCTTATTAATTCGGCGTCTGCTAGCTGAATTTGAGCATCAGCTGACGTTAAGATCATTTCGTTGAGGAAAGCAGTGGGCTTCTGGTCTTTCCCTTGACGTAATGTGTTCAATTTTAATCTGCTCTTTTCGATAATACTTTTGTCTTGAAAGTAGTCGACAAGTTGGTCAAGCCATTCGGCTGTGGTTCGTGGAGGGTTTCGTCCTGTCTTTGTCAGTTCGTACCAAGTTTTGGTGCGATTCACCAGATAGATTGGCAGTAATTTGAGTCTGGTATCCTCCTGCCATTCGTTCAATTCGCAGACTTCGATGAAGTGACGCGACCAAGTCAGGGCAGTTTCGCCTTCCGCGTCAAAGCATCTGGGTCTGATTTTCGGGATGGGTTGTGTGTTCATTGTGTTGGAGTGTTGATGCAAATTGATTGGTTGAGTGATTCTAGCGGTTTGCTGGTGTATAAGTGAATTATGAGTCTCTAGGTTCTCTTGGTGATCTTCTGTCGAATCGTCGTCGTCAGTGTCACGTTCACTATCGATAGGCGTCACAGGTGTGTCGTCTGTTAGCAATTCTTTAAGTGAATTTCGAACTGAGTAGGCTTGTTTGGTGTGGAAAGGTTCAACTTCTGTTGAAAATTTAATTTTCCCTGATCGGCGAACTAAGTCTTTTGCCTCTAGGTATTGTATGTCATTTACAGCAATGTAAAGTGTTGTTTTTAATTGTTTTAGAATATCGTCTTTTGTCCACTGTTTATTCCAAAATGCACTTAACTCCAAAATGCACTTATTCCAAAAAGCAACTCTGGCCTGTTGTCTGTCTGCTATTTCTACCGGTGTAGGAGAGATATAGTAAATGAATTGGGCTAATACTTTTGTGGTATCAGTTTTACGAGAACCAAATTTAGTTTTTGGGTCTGTATAACGAAGGATCAACTTTTGGATTAATCTGAGCAAAGGTGATTCTTCTCTATTCGATTTTCTGCGTGATGCATGCGACATATCTTAAACTAGCATTGCTAAAATGTGGCATGGCTTAATCTAACAACTTAGGCTAAATTTTCCTACCTCACGCTCGTTGGAGGTTTGGACGGGAGGTTTGAAGTTAATTTAATGCAATATTAATATTGTTGGGGAAAATAGAGATTCCACACTAGCTATCTGTGATTAAAGATATTTTATGATAAATGCGTCGGCTGAAAACGTGGTAGAACGACGTTTTCAACACGGTGGTTTTCCCTTTATCGAGTCACTCGTCACGTAGCATAGTCCACGCTGTAATGACTCAGGAAAACTACCGCTGTCCTGCAAGAAATATCTTCCAGACAATCCCTCTACCTTCACAACGCCACAACTTTGACTTGTCCTAAGGTACTCATGCGGTTTAGAACACGCACGCGCCGGCCAAAGCGTAGTATTTGGTATAGGGGTGGTCTGGGTGTGAGTTTATGTTTGAAATTGGGGGTAAAATTTGAGGGGTATTAAGAACTGGCGCCTCCACCACTATGTCACGCAGTAATTAACACTCTACGTTGGTGACATTTTAATATGAATGCCCTATGGAGCCTGAGGTTGGAAAAAACAAATTAATGCAAGCAGAATACTTACAACTAGTTTATTTTAAAATACGTAAAACTCTGTCATCAACATTTAACATTAACTAAAACTGTTTCGAATCTAATGTCTTTACTGCAACGGAACGCGGTTGCCGCGGATGCGCGTACCGATTCGCGAAGGGAATGCTGATGTGGATACAGACGTACCTTGTTTCCAACCTTCGTCCAAAACTGGCAGGGTGAGCTCTTGAACAGGGGGCTAGTCCTGGTCCCGTCTCTTGTTGGAATCTCCAACAACTCGTCAAGGAGGATGACGTGGTGGTCCTTGCGTCTAGTCTGAGTAAACTGCACAAATGAACCTCGTTTGCCGGTCGTGGGTTGTTTATATACCTTCGGGCGCTGGCTGGGTGGAGATGTGCAGGCCCAGGCTTTTCTCCTTGGCTCGACGAACATCGGGAATAATGTCGAAGCGACTTGTTGTGTTCAATCGCTGATGACATATGGTATCGCTGATTATGGTAGCATAACCATAATAAAATCATCTAGTGAACCAAGTAAAATGTATCATAATAATTATTTGTCTATAGCTAAAAATAACCTTATTAACGTACCTATCTTCAAGTTATAATGAAAGATTGTATTTTCAGAGGGTCTCCAAAGTCAACCATCTCATATATTTACAGTGGATTGTGCTAACGCACACAAAGGATTACTTTGTGGACTCATCGTATTAGTCTTAACTATCATATGTGAAATTTTATACTTTGTATTTGAAGTTCATAATCTGGAGGCTGCACAGTTCAGTATCAACGTATGCGAAATGGTAATGAGCTTTAGCAGTCAGGAATGTCTGCGCTTCAGATGTAGCATAGTATAATCACATCAATACAAAATGTAACAGTCATGAAAGTATGAAATCCAAATTTCATATTTGTTATTCCTCACGAAATTCACTCACACTAATACACTGCACATGACACTGTGTACAGTGATCAATACTATTGAAACAGATTGCATAGAACCTGTACATCATTTTTCAAGCAATAATAGAGCAATGTTTTAGTTACTTCCATCAATGTCTGACTGAGTGTCATTGAACAGGAGAGATTGTGATATACTGATATTGTGCTCTTTTGTAAATAATAAGATGTCTGTTGTTTGGTTTTAGGCTCTGTATGCTGTCACATTTACGGCAATAATACTTGCATCTCTGAAATTACATTCTGCATCAACGTCAACTTCAGCTGTATCCTACAACATGGATTCTTGTTTGATTTTACTAGCTCAGTTTGGAGTTAGCTTATATTCAGTATTTCGTTTAATTGGTTTGTTGTTAATCAAGAAATACGATGGAAGCATATTGATTGAAACTGGAAGTTTGGTCCAATCGATTTCTCAAACAGTATTTATAGTTGACGGTAGATCAATCACAGTGAGCTCTCTGGACTCAAGACCAGCTCGGCAATTGATCACATTCCTGCTCCCTTGTAATATTGCCTTATGGATGATCGACACACTTATAAGAAACAGGTGAGCTCATAACTGCAGTTGATCCAATCACAGAAAAAGCAATAAACATAGTTAACAATTATTGTTGTGCTGGTTTAGTGACCATCCCATTGGTTTTCTGCCCAACAATCTAACTCTTCATGATCATAAAAACTTCATTTTGAAACTCTCATGTCCAAGCAAGCAACGTTCACAACAACTAGCATGTCAAAATACAATTTTCATCTCAGCCCAATAATGTTAATTGGTCTCTGTAAATTGATTAAATATAAGAGAGAGTCAGAAATTGACTGGAGCTGAAAGAAATGCTTCACACAAGTCAGTTCTCGATTTTTCCAGTCTATAGATACTTGAACTATTGGCTTCAACATTCCAGTTCTTGCATGTTTCAGAGCAACGTCTGATCCTCTACTGAGCAGACTATTCAACCCTTGGGCATGGACCACAGTAACAAGAATTGCTATGCCGCTTGCTATCTTCTACCGATTTCATTCCACTATTTGTTTATTCGAGATGTGGAAAAATATCTACAAGCGAACTCACAGTGAAAAACATCACAGTATACAAGATTGATTGGGTTGCACATACACACACATATATATTCATATGTGAAATGAATGTATACATACATGTCTATGAAAATGCACTGCCAATTTTAAAGCCACAGGCATTGTTAGATCTCATTTTTTTCATTGACCCAAGCTTTAATCTTGGAACTCTAGAAACAAATATTGAAATTGACACACATTAACGTTGAAGAGCATGAGCAGAAACAGATTATACAACTGGAATATTGCCGAGAGCCACTCCCTTCTACTGCAGTTCAGGTGTAGCCAGTGATAGAATAACTGAATTGCTGCGTGAGTGAGCTGTCAAGGTGATTTCCTCTCCCTGACAGAACCAGTAGTAGCCACATTGTAACCTTGTTGCAAACCCCTTGTTGCCTGATCCTTGAGGCCTTTCTTTAGTATTGTCTTGATAGTTTTCCCAGAATTCCTTTCTGTCGTTCAACTATTTGGATAGGTAGGAATTCCTAAAGGTTAAAGGGTGTTCATATAAAGCAGCTATTTGTACAATAATAATAACATACTCATAAATAAATAATAATATATGTGAACCATTTGGTAGGTACACGGGTTTGCCGTACAATGTGGCAAACCTACTCCTTGCCCTATGGGAGTGGGAAGCACGCCTGTTAGGCGGACTCTTCCTTTTATCTATAATAATGGGTGTATCGAGATTGGAATATAAATTCTTATACGTACTCGTCATGCGTAAATATCTAAAGTAACCTACAAACCCAGTCGGCAGACTAAATATCAATGACTTTGGAATATATAACTAACCCAATGAACAGCAGGCAATCAAACACAGATATCAAATCTAATAAATAGTATAAGAACTTCAGGAGTAGCACACCAGCAGTACCACAAGGGTGGTAGGGAGGGGTCTGTCTAGAATGCAATGGAGAATCCCTACTGTGGGTCTGAAGTTGGCTGATATTGCCTCAGGAGTGGTTTTTGGGTTTTTGGATTGAACTTATTTAACTTTCCTCTCAGTATCTGCGTATGTTATTAGGGTCAACTCAACGAGTTGAAGACGAGGGTCAACTCAAAAGTAAGGTCTCTGTATTTAAAGAATAACCAGTTTATTAAAAAAAAGGAAAACTTACATGATTTCCATTGCGTTTAATGCATTACAAGCTGCTGAGGAAGTTACCTTGTGCCATCATCATAGCAGCTCGCCGCCATCTCATTAGACTTCATAATATATAATATAATCATGTAGAGAAGAACTAAGGGTCTGTATGGACACAGGATCTTTCTAGGGCAGTAGGAGCCCATTTCCTAACTGCAACCATTAGCTGACTCAACCAGTTCTTGCATACATTCATCATTCAGTCCCGTTTAACTATGATATTAAGTTCGAACATTACAAAAGTCAAGGCGACTCGTATGAGAGGACACAATAGACTGCCAGGGGCAACTCCAACATTTTCAAGAGGATTATAAGAAAATTTAAAATCAAATTTCAAATTGTTAAGTATGTTCATAAGAACTAGTAACAGAACTGACTAGTAACAGGACAGACCCAACAGTAATTGTCAATTAAACTTAGTAAATTCCAATGACTAGAACAATAGTAATGATAATTCATGTATTAGTAAGGGAACAGTTATAGTAATATCTTACTTTGCAAAATCACTTGGAAGATTTCCAATTGATTTAATATTTCAATTGATTGCAATATTTAATATTGCATATAGCCATTATCCATAGCCATTATTAATTTAGACTGCGAGAAAAATTGCTGATATGCTAATCATGATTCTTCTTTTCTCTTCTAAGCATTTTTCTCATGACCTTACAGTATAAGCCTTATAATAGATACATTACTTGCGTAGAATACTAGAGTTGTTTATATTCATTGCACGTCACAGGTCTCAATTTTCTGTATAAAGAACAAATGACAGCCGGAGAAAAGAAGCTGACGAATATTGTGATTCCAATCCAACATTTGTACGTGCACCAGATGGAGGAAATCAGGAGAACTAAGCCAGCAGATGCAAAAGCAACGTTTTGGGAGAGTATTCCATTCATCACAAGAATGTCGAATACAAAGCCATAGTCTTTGCCTGAAGAAAAAAATATATCAACAAATTATTACTGCATAATTGGTTTATTATAGGCACTTGTGTAGTGGCTGTTGAGGGAGTCCTCCAAGCGCACTTGTGTTTGTAACTGGGGAGCACTGCTCTTACAATCTTATTTTCAATTCAAGTTTCATAATGAAAAAATCATTGAGGAATATCACAAACAACCCAATAATTACACAACCCACTTTTAGCGGTCCAAAATTTTTAAAACTCGAATTTCTGAAAGAGAGTTAAACCAAAATCCGTTTCAGTCCATCCTGAATTCACTGCCAAGAGTCACCAAAAATCATACACAGGGTGTTTCATTTCGTGACGTTCACAGACTAGGAATAGATTCCAGAGCTAATTTCTGGTCGAAAATGTCCAGTAGCATTTTTTTTTTCTGCTCAGTTAAAAATGGAGTTTTTTCAATTTTGAGATTTTTTCGTTTTTTGACTTTACCACACTGAAATGGCCATAACTCCCTTTATTTACTTGAAAATTCAAATCAGGTTACACTGAAAATCACGTTTGAATAAAGAAAACCGTGGTTTTTCAGAGGAAAATCCGGGTTTTCACCAATCCTTGACTCGTCAGGTAAAAAATGAGTTTGAAATCGAATTTCATGTTATATTCTAGCAGAATCTTTTTTATTATAAAAATTCTTATTTTAGGTGTTCGAAATATCCGTTTGTCTTTGAACTGTGACCCGCTTCTATCAATGAGCGATGCAAGTTTGTGCACGGAAGAATCAGTCCGTTGCGCTGTTTGGTAAAGATCTCTTCGTGATAATTACTCGTAGTTGGTTTTTGTTATTTGCTTCTACACGATGCCGGTATCATTAAGCTACGTTCAAAATACATTCGAAATTCGCTCTTATAGTCATGCTGCATGACTGTGGTTTTAGCAAATTTTCAAAGAACATGTACCTATCTATTGTTCTCGTTCCAAAATTGTTAAAACTCGAATTTTTCGAAAAATTTGCATAACAAAATCCGTTTCAGACCATTCTGAATCCACAGCCAAAAGATGAAGAAACGTGGTTTTTACTTGATAGGATCTTCATGGTTATACTGCTCTAATCTGATGACGGAATGCGATATCGCAATTCTGATACACCATCGTGTTCGGCGTTGAAATCTCCAAAAGCTGAGGGGTGTCGGTGGGGGGGGGGGGGGGGGGTTTATCCGAAAAATGAAAGTCTGACAAGTGACACCTCATTTTAAAGATTTTTACACGCTGAATACGATCGTGAAGTCAGAATTGCTATATCTTATTCCGCTCTCAAACCAGAGCACTTTGAAGATGAAGAAACGTGGTTGTTACTTGAGATGTTCTTCATGGACATCATGTTCTTTAATGGAGACGTTTTACATTAAACCAATCAGTTCTTCGAAAATTCGCTCTTATAGCATGACTGGGGATTTTTTCTTTTGGTTTATTATCTTCGATAATGAACCATTGGAATCGCCCAAAGAAAAAAAAATTTTAACCCCCCCTCAAAATTTGTTGGTTTACGTTTCAAGATACGTAGATTCAGAAAATCGAATTAAAAAAAATCCGTCCGTCCGCCGTACGCCGTACGCCGTCCGCCGTCCGCGCCACTTTGCCCAGTTAGCGTTGAGCTAAAATTACGAAATTTGGTTTCTGGGTTTGGACCAGCCCCACAATGGTCCTCGAAACTTTTCATAACCCTAGGTCAAGGGGAAGGGGTTCAAAACGAATTTTGAAATTTTGAAAATTCCATATCTCGAAAAATTCATATAGAACGGTATGTTTTTTATTTCATATTTAGATAGATTTTGTTCCGTAGAATTTTTTAAGACCATCCGCAGCTTTGTACGATATAAGGTATTTACCTTATAATCAAGGCCACTGGCTTCTCGCTGGAACAAGGGCTCAGTGAGCTTTAAGGGAAGAAATAACCAAAAGATAATTTCGAAAGACTGATATTTTAATTATCAAAAATGCCCCTAACTATTTCCTACTCAAGGCAATGAGTGACCCTTTTATTAGCTCGGAACCGTACCCAAATATGGAAAATTTCTTGGCTCACCAAATGCTGAACTCCACGGTGCAGTACTTGCTCAAAAAAGAAAACATAAATTCACTCTCAAATTTATACAAATAAGTTTCGGAAGAAAGAGAACACACGCGAGGAAGACGGACCGGCGAACTGATAGTAGAAAAACCCAACACGCTGGTGATTAGAGCCAACAGCCGTAAAAGGTACAGCCCACGCCATCTCTTGAACGCTGCTGGAACCAATCAGCCGCAGACAGAGTTCTCCTGTGACATCCGATTCCCCCCCGAAAATAGCAAGCTCCCCTGGAAAAGAAACAAACTAGGGGTCCGAAAGTGAAAACTCAGTTTGGTGAGCCAAGGTCCTAATTGGTTAAAAGAAAAGAAGAAAAAAAAGAATGACAAAATGAAAAATGAAGTTACTTGTACGGGCCAAATTCCGAAATCGCGTAACAATTGACACTATGTTGCCTTGCTGACACTTTGCGAGGCAACCCAAAACTTAAATAAAAGAAAAATGATGCTTCAAAATACATAGGGGCCTAGAATTGCATACATTAATTGCGAATATGCTGAATTTAAGAGTCCAGAGGGGTAGGGAAGACGACATATTTCACTTGCAGTCCATCACTCCATCACGAATTACTCAATCATAAAACTAAAACTGTCACTTGTGGAATTAATATATTTAACTTGAAAGGTATTTTTCCTTCTAACTCTTTCAATCCTTTTATATTTTTAAATTATATATTGTTTTCTATTGGAGTACATTTCTCTATAATTAATTTCATTTAATCAAGTGAAGTTAAAAACCTTTTTCTTAGATTTTCAAAATCTGTGTTTTCTAAAGCTTTTCAACTAAATATTTTATCTCAGAATTTAAATAAACTAGGATGTGTTAAATTTAATCAATCTGTATCCCGTGGGTCATGTCGACACAACTTCAGCTGCGACACGTGGGCTATCTTCTTGACCGTAGGGTCGTGAACGTCTTCCAAGAGGTAGGACACATCCGAGAGGGATTTCACGATTTCGTACGGGCCGACGTATCTCGCTGAAAGTTTCTGGTTGACTTGCTTCTCTTTACTGGAAATTATGTAAGTCTTGAGGTACACCAAGTTCCCGGGGAAGTAGGTCGTTGGAGTTCGTTTTGCATTGTAGGCTTTGGCGTATCTTTGGTGGGCCAACTTGATATTTTCCAAAGCTGTAGTCCACGTTGATTGTAAGTCCAACGAATCTTCCTTCACGTCCCAAACCAGGTGAATCGGTGTGATGAGGTTCCTCCCGAGGAAAATCGCTGCCGGTGTAAAACCCGAAGATTCCGATTGAGCTGTGTTCAGACTCAACTGAGTCAAAAAGATGTCCTTAGCCCATTTTGAATGGTCTTCATAACACCTCGAGCGGATGGCGGATTTCAAGTTCTGGATCATCCTTTCAGCCTTGTTGAAATCCGGTTGATGAGGGATTAACAGCTGCTGTTTCATGCCAGAATTGTGGAGAAAATCGCGGAACTGTTGTGAGGTGAACACGGACGCATTGTCACACACCACTCGTTCCCAAAAACCGAAGTTTTTGATGACGTGGTTCTGTAGGGCATTGATGATCGTGGTAGAAGTCGGCTTGACGAGCGGAATTAGGAAAGTGTACCTTGAAAAACCGTCAACGGCGATCAAAATGTGGCAATATCCATTCGACGACGGGAGAGGCCCAGCCGTGTCCAAATACAGAGTTTGGTGCACCTTTTCATCGAGTTTGGAGGATAATTTCCCTTTAGGTGGGGCCCTCTCTACCTTGGTTACCATGCAGGTATGACATTTTTGGATTCGTCTTTTGATATCCTCGTACATTTTTGGCCAATAAAAATTACGTTTAATGGCTTCTGCAGTGCGCTTGATACCCCAATGGGCACCCAGGTGCGAGTCATGGTAGTACCGAAAAATTACACTGATCAAAGCAGTCGGCACCACTGCCCTTCGGGTGTTGGAGTCACTTTCGAACATCAGACGCCCCTTCACAATGACGTATTTTGGGTAATCACGGATGTTTTCAATTATGGTTTTCAGTGTAGGGTCATCCTTTTGTGCCTGATTAAAATTCGAAAAAATTTCCGGGAACCTTTGGAGGACCATGATTTGTTCTGGGGGCTCTGAATCCAGATCCGGGGGGTCGTCCATTTCCTCCTCAGACAAAGGATTTCTACTCATCATGTCCGTGATGGTATTATTTACACCTTTTATGTGTTTTGGTGTATACCGGAATCTCATAAAGGTACAAACCCATCTGGCGAGACGTCCCCCATTTTTGGCCATGTCTGTGATCGCGATCAATGCTCGATGATCGGTATAGAGATCAAATTCCTGATGCTCGAGGTAAATTCTAAATTTCTCCAGAGCTAGGAGAACTCCCAAGGCCTCAAGTTCATAGGGGATATAGTTCTTTTGATGTGATTTCAATTTACGAGATGCAAAATACACAGGATGTAAAATTCCCTCCCTTTCCTGGGCTAAAACGGCTGCGACCCCGGCCTTTGAACCATCGGTATATACCTGAAATCTGGTATTAAAATCAGGGCTGATTAAGGTCGGTGGCTCCGTAATGAGTTTCCTCAATTTCTGCCACGCTGCTTCCTCTTTATCGCCCCAAATCATTTTAGCATCTTTTTTCCTCAAATCATTGAGGGGCTTAGCCAGTTTCCCAATGTTTGGCAAAAAACGACCAAAAAAATTGATGCTTCCAAGAAAACTGGCGACCTGTTTTGGAGTCGTGGGCCTGGGTACATTTAAAATCGCCTTGGTCCTATCCGGATTCACCCGAATTTTGCCATCGGAAATCAGAAAACCAAGGTATTCTACCGAATCCTGTGCCAACTTCAATTTATCAGGGTTCACTGTAAGCCCTGCGTCCTCTAACCGGCTCAGAACAATATCCAAATGTTCCAAGTGATCCTCATAATTTTCGCTGTAAATCAGCACATCGTCGAGATACGTGTAACAAAATTTGTATCGTATGTCACTGAACAGCAGGTTCATAAGTTTCGACAAATACTGCCCCCCAACACTTACACCAAAGGGCAGCCTTTTATATGCGAACGTTCCAAATTCGCACTGGAAAGCCGTCAGCCTCTGAGAGGACTTCGTTAAGCATATTTGGTGATAGGCAGAATTTAGATCGATGATCGTATACAATTTTGCTGACCGTAAGTGCAGGCAAGCATGTTCAATCGAACCGATGGGATATTGTAAATACAGTAATTTTGAATTCAACTCCCTGTAATCGCATACCAAGCGATAGGACTGACCCAACGTTGAGGTTTCGTTCGCCCTTTTTGAAACCAAAAAACAAGGTGATGCAGTGTCCGTGTCAATGGGTTCGATTACCCCCTCTCTGAGTAGCTTTTGCAAAATTTCGCGCAACGCGTGTTGCCTTATGGGCCCCTGAGCATAGATGACTTTCGACTGTTTCAATCGTTCCCCGGGCTTCAATTGGAGCCTGCACTTGAGTTTGTGCGTGGTTCCCAATTCACTAGTTAGAACTTCGGGAAATTTGGCTTTCAAAAATTCGAGAAGTTTACCCGGTCGAAACGTTTCCAGCTGAGTGTTTTGACAAGTTAGACCGTATCTGTCAAACAGTCGATAAGTTTGTGAACTGTCGAATTTAAAACTAAACTGATTGGACGCTGGATCCATGAGTAAACCGGACTTACGGATGAAATCGATTCCTAGCACGGCTTCTTGGGGTAAGTTTGCCAAGATATTAAAAGGATGAGTCCACGAATTTTTCCCGATTTTAATCTTCAGAATTGCTTGACGATTGATTTTGACTTGGGATGAGTCGCCTAATGTGGCTCGCAACTTGACCTTTTTGATCCTTATTTTCGACTGCGTCTTGAGGATTTCCACGAGTCTCGGATTTATGGCCGAAAAAGACGCCCCTGAATCGATCATGGCAAAAACATTGGAGTCTCCTATATTCACACGTGCTAGGTTGTTGGTCACTCCATCAGTAATTTTAAATAAGACGTCGTCATGCTCCCCAGGGACCCAGCTACTTAGTTTTTTGAGTTCTTTGCATTTTTCCCTTTTGGTTTGGGCCCTTTCGCTCCCTTTGTGGATGAACCGCTGCTGCTTGTTGACGATGTCGACGACGGTGGGCGCTGAAAATCCAAATTTGATAGGGGACCGTCGCTCTTCAAAGCCAAAGGCTGGTACTGAAAACCCGTAGGGCCGCCTGGCGATGCGGGATAGCCCATCGTGTTCAAGGGATGATAGCCCATCCAAGGGGTCAAGGGTTGAGCAGTGTAACCATAGGGCGAGAAGGGTTGAAATTGCATAGGGTTGAAAAAATTCTGCCTGAAACTCTTATTAAAATTGGGGTTGTTCTGCCTGAAATTTGAGTTTTTAGAGTTCCTTTTGGTCTTATCGTCGGAATCGTTTTTGATGTCACCTGATTTGGCGGTAGCGGTATTACTTTTGGACATGTCCGATTTGTATTTGTCCGGTTTATTCCAAAACTTCTTCTGAGGACGTTCCCCCGAATTTTGTGAAGGTGTTTCTTCCTTTTGATGAAATTGTTCTGGGAACCCCCTGAAATAATTCGCCCGGGATTTCTTCAAATTTTCGTTCAATTCCAACTTTTCCACTTCGGCTACTAACGTTTGCAATTCTGCGGAATTTTGCGGCCGAGTGCTGAAGTGGAATTTAGCTCTAGTTGCCAAATTCGTTCCTTGCAAAATACTCTTAATTAAGTCGATCTCCGAATATTGGGACAAAATTTGATTAAATTTAGTTACGTCTTCTACATACGCTCGGAAATTTTCTGAATCCCCTTGGGGTCGTAGAATTTTGCTTTGGACCAAATTTAACCTCGTTTGGGGAGTGGTAAGTTCCTCCAAAAAAGTTTCGGCGAGTTTTTGGAAGGTGAGGTCATTACCGGAAGCCAACCGAAGCATAATTGAATTCTGTTGATACGTGGCAATTCTTCTGAAAATCTGCTTGAAACAAGATCCGTTCATTTCGTTTAATAGGTGCACTTTCTCAAGAAAACTGATGACACTCGTGGGACTGTCAGTGTACAGCTTCGGCACCTTAGAAATTTCGGTTTCTATGTATCTCGGGAGCGCGTCGTCTATGGTCTCCTCGCGTAACGCACGGATTGACTGGTATCTGGGGACCGAAAGTCCTGAAGGAGGGATTGTTAATTCCGCAACCTTATTCTCCAAATCCAAGTTACGAGCCCGTAACTGATCAATCTCCGGTCTGAGAGCCTGGAGCGACTCGTTCTCAGATTTCAGCACGTCAATGTCCGATTTTGCCACTGTTAATTCGTTATTCAGCATTTGGATATCGTCTGACATCAACTTCAGATCGGAAATCAGCTTTGAATACCACACGGGTGGCTCTACGGGAATCATCTGATGTCCGGGATGCGGGGCTGAGCAGACGTCACATTTCCAAGCTGCTCGACTTTCCATATTTTTCTTAGTCCACTTATCCATCGTTCCAAGCCTCGTGCACGCTGCGTGGAAATATTTGGTACATTTCGAACACCGTACGTCGTCTGCTGGCTTATCAACGGCCTCACACAAACCACAAACTCGGTCTCCCATCTTGTTAGGTTGGTATCTAGCTGGAACTAGCGTAGGGCAGGCTTAGTTAGGGGTCGGTCGTGGATTTTCTGTAAGTACGGAGTACTTAATTGCTCTGCTACCATTTATAAGGTATTTACCTTATAATCAAGGCCACTGGCTTCTCGCTGGAACAAGGGCTCAGTGAGCTTTAAGGGAAGAAATAACCAAAAGATAATTTCGAAAGACTGATATTTTAATTATCAAAAATGCCCCTAACTATTTCCTACTCAAGGCAATGAGTGACCCTTTTATTAGCTCGGAACCGTACCCAAATATGGAAAATTTCTTGGCTCACCAAATGCTGAACTCCACGGTGCAGTACTTGCTCAAAAAAGAAAACATAAATTCACTCTCAAATTTATACAAATAAGTTTCGGAAGAAAGAGAACACACGCGAGGAAGACGGACCGGCGAACTGATAGTAGAAAAACCCAACACGCTGGTGATTAGAGCCAACAGCCGTAAAAGGTACAGCCCACGCCATCTCTTGAACGCTGCTGGAACCAATCAGCCGCAGACAGAGTTCTCCTGTGACAACGACCAGCCGTTATTTCACAATGACGGCTCAAAGATTGTGCCTCACAACACGATCTTGACTCAAACTGTTGAAATACAGGTCCATTTTCATACTAACAAGCTCTTTGGAACATCATATGGCTTAAGAGCGCGCCGTAAGAGTGGCGCCTGCTACTGCAGTGGATTCCGAGAGAACTATGTTTCTGACATGAACAAGGTTCAAGTTTGGAAAATCCCCGGCAGGTACAGCTACTTGTCGTAGCTCTACCTACCGTTAGGGACTTCCCAGGGAACATGTTGACAAAGCGATGACGTACTTGAGATGGCTTACCTCCTTTTCATTCACCCTGCGATTGCAACAAAGGAAAGGGTAAAACCACCACCTACCGACCTCCTTGCCTTGACGCTGGGCCACAACGGGAGCCGGGATATCAGAACTGAACTGCCGACACTTTTTCAATAATATTTTTAAATATTGGTCTAAAATGAAAACGATCATTTCCCACAAAATTTAGAGCTGTTTTGAAGATGAATAATTTAGTCATTACCCATTTCTTCTTTTTTTTAGAATCATCATTGAATTCACAAACATTTTTGTTAGGAAACCATTCAAATAGTATTTTGGTTTATTATCTTCGATAATGAACCATTGGAATCGGCCAAAGAAAATTTTTTTACCCCCCCCCCCCCCCCAAATTTGTTGGTTCAAACTGACCCAGCTGATTCAAACAGCACATGGTTTTCAAATACCGAGTTAATAAATACTATTTATCTGGATAATTACCGTCCCTTGGGAAAAACGTACTTTCAAAATCTGATATTCTCCCGTTATCCCGTTAAAACCTAATTCCTACCTGTCACTAACTGGCTTTCTAATCTCCTAGGGTATCACCTTGGGAAAAACACCTCTTGGGGATCTCCTCTTGGGGGTCTCTTGGGAAAAAAACACTTTCAAAATCAATTTTTGGGTGCAACACCTGACGGTCTCATTGGCGATGACGGCATCGTAGAAATAAAATGTCCATCCTCGTGTGCCAATACGACAATAGAAGAAGGATTGAAGACGAAAAAAAATAAATTATTGGATAAGTGATAAGAAAGGAGGATGGGTTTTTAATAAAAAACACAAATATTACTACCAAATCCAGGGCCAGCAGGTCATATTGCATTTTCTGTGCCTGGACCCTACAAGCGATTAGGGTAGAGCGTATTGAGAGGGACCAAAGATTTTGGGATACAATGGTGCCTACCCTTGAAAACTTTTATTTTAATTGTGCCCTACCTGAAATTTTGGATCCCCGAGTATCAAGGAACATGTCGATTAGAGATTCCCCTGATTTCGTAGGTGCAAAACAATGTACAAAAAAAGAGTGTGTGTGATTTAGTTTGACCGTCAGTAAGAATGATGTTGAGGGATGACATCCCTCAACATCAATGTACAAAAAGATATAAATGAATAATTTATAAGTAGGTACGTATCGTGATAATGTGAAATTGAATCTATGAATATAATATATTATGTCAATTATATCAATATTTTTCAGTAAATTGTAGCACTGTTTTTTTTAATGAATAATCTCCACGACTTGGCTACCTTTGTATGTACCTACTTTTGCAATTCCTAGTAGTAGCCTAAAACGACAAGCGAGTTCTGGAGGAGTAAAAAGTTACCTACAACACATATTATAAAATACACAAGTCAAAGTTAGAATTTCATGTCCAATGTAAAAATAATATAATAATAATAATGTGGAGGGTGATCTGTACAAAGAAGATAATAAACCGTTGTGTCAAGAATTTGCAGAGTTTTTTTTATTCTGCATCCAACTATGCAATTTTCAATTTTTCTGGAATTCACATTAACTTTTTTCCCAATGGGCCCTCTTTTCTATTGTGTAGGCGGATTTGACGCAAAATGTCAAAAAACTATCATATTTTCGGGCATGTTGGCTGTAGTAAACTCAACTGTAATGACTCATTTATTAATTTATCTTCCCTCGCCCTTTCACAACAGAGAGTAGGGACCGGCCAAGTCATGAATGACGTGGCCCTTTTTCCCAATAATGACTTCAACTCTTCCAATAACCCCCACAACGCTATTGGGATTTGGGAAACCCATGCAGAACAAATTTTGCTTTCAGAAGAGTGCACCTCTGTTTGACTGGTAGGTATAGGGATTATGGGACCGCAGGTACTTGAGAAGTAGCCCTTTCTCACATTCCTCAGTCAGCGGGATCTAGCGGTAAAGGGCTGAACTACTGGCGTTCCCGCCTGTGTCCCGCGATTCAAACTGCTTCAATATCAGATGTCAATTTTTCCCGGGACACCACATCCCCAAAAATGAACCGTTTTTATCGCTTGAGCACTCAAATTGAAGCTTAGGATCTGAAAAAGAGATCCTACGGAGCACAATTTCCATATCACTTCATATAAGGAAGAAACAATCATCCAACTGGGGCAACCTCCCATCTCTCTCGGAATACCAACTTCATGAGATGATGGCTGTCTTCAGGGACGTCATATCAAAAATCGCAAAAGTAGGATCACTAGGACTTGATCTAACTTGAAAAAGAAAAAAAAAATCAAGGAAATCGGAGCAGTTTTGGCAGAGTTACATGGCGGGACAGATACATTGATTTCTTATGGGAGCTGTCACGTACGGCGCCCTCTTAAGGCTAAAGGGGACGGGGCATTAGTGAGATTCTGTGATAAGAGATGGCGCTGCAATCGCGTGAAAAGTTTTCCCAGTTTTTCTCGAAAAGTACTTAACATTTTTTGAATCTGAAAACGGCTATATTCTCAATATAAGTATTTGAACGCCGGTATCATTGAGTTTCAGCGATTTTTTTTTAAATTCAAAAGTTAAATTTTCTAAATTTCCCCCCCTACTTTTTTTTGAAAAAATTGCGTACGAGCCCTTAGCGTCATGTAATATGAAGAACATTGACACCAGTTGGGATCAAATATGTTCATTATTAGTGACGGAAAGCGAAATTTAGAGCGAACAATGTGGATGTGACCTTGGATTGACATTGAGAAGCGGAAAGTGGCACCTGCACGGGGCCCATTTCATTTTCAGACCTCCGAGATAGTCAAATATGGTCAGACAATCGTAACCTCTCTTGAACGGTTGAAATACAGGTCCATTTTCATACTAACAGGCTGTTTGGAACATCATATGGCTTAAGTGATGTCGAGTTTGTTGTTCTGAGGTGCGTTTCGTGCTACGGAAATGAAGGTAATTTCGAATGTTTGTTGGTAGGTACTTCTTTTATAGAAAAATTATTACCGACGTAGTATTAAAAACCCCAGAATTATATCGGTACATTTTATTTGTAATTAATTCATCATCTCTATCATTCAGGTTCTGCACAATGGAACCCAGTCGATTCCAACAGCCGGATATTGTATGAATAAATCATAATTACCTAATAATAGTTATTATTGATAATAAATACAAATTATTAAAACCTAACAAAAATTATAATAATTTTCACTGGGTACTTGATAAAATTATTAATAATTAGTGATAATTCATAATAATAATTAATCTAACATTTAGGATCTAGACATTTTAGACCTAGTGATCTAGACAGAAGGGAGATCTGTACAAAGAAGATAATGAACCATTGTGTCAAGAATTTGCAGAGTTTTTTTTAATTCGATTTTCTGAATCTACGTATCTTGAAACGTAAACCAACAAATTTTGAGGGGGGGTTAAAAAATGTTTTGACATTTTCATGTCTCTCATATGGCACATAACTCAAAAACCGTTACGAATATTGACTACGAAAATTGTCCCAAATGAGTTTTTGAAGATTTCCGCGTACAACCGAGTCGTTGATAGGGGTATAGTACTTCGTCATTTGTCATCGGACAAAAACCGTTCACCATTCGTTGGAAACCTATAGAACTAGAATATATTCCTCTCACTCAGATGTCGCCCTTGGGCACTAGGTTTTGGAGGTTATCATGTCATGAAGCACAGAGGTTGGAGATTTTTGTATAAAAACTCTGCAAATTCTTGACACAACGGTTCATTATCTTCTTTGTACAGATCACCCTTCTGTCTAGATCACTAGGTCTAAATGTCTAGATCCTAAATGTTAGATTAATTATTATTATGAATTATCACTAATTATTAATAATTTTATCAAGTCCCTAGTGAAAATTATTATAATTTATTGTTAGGTATTAATAATTTGTATTTATTATAATTATTATTAATTATGATTAATTAATACGATATCCGGCTGTTGGAATCGACTGGGTTCCTTTGTGCAGAACCTGAATGTTTTTTTAACCCCCCCTAAAAATTTGTGGGTTTACGTTTCAAGATACGTAGATTCAGAAAATCGAATAAAAGAAAATCCGTCCGTCCACCGTGCGCCGTCCCCCGTCCGCGCCACTTTGCCCAGTTAGCGTTGAGTTAAAATTACGAAATTTTTTTTTATGGGTTCCGACCAACCCCACAATGATCCTCGAAACTTTTCATAACCCTAGGTCAAGGGAAAGGGGTTCAAAACGAAATTTAAAATTTCGACAATGTCATATCTCAAAAAATGAACCGTGTAATTTTTAGTTCACTTTTGAATGACCTGAAAAATTACGAATTTTTTAAGACCAACTGGATTTTTGTGCGACCAGCTGTTCGTTCACAGTGAGCGCGCAAAGGTTTAGGAAAAACACTAAACTTCGCGTCGAAAACGGCCGTTAGGTGGGTCCCGGGTATACGCCCAGAATAAAACTGCCTTTTTTCATCAGTCTAGAAATTTTAACCGTCAGTCGGGGATAGACCACATTGCAATATTCACTCGGTTTCTCATCTGTAAAATTGTTTAAATAATACCTTTTTGTAATAATACAAATTAAATTTTGATGAGCTATTGACTTGAAATTTTGAAAATAGGTCAGAACTGGATGACAATGCGATAAATTATTTTACAGACAAGAAACCGAGTGAATATCGCATTGTCATCCAGTTCTGACCTATTTTCAAAATTTCAAGTCAATATTGTTTAAATAATACC
Source organism: Stenodema calcarata (assembly GCA_963920205.1). Classification (NCBI taxonomy): domain Eukaryota; kingdom Metazoa; phylum Arthropoda; class Insecta; order Hemiptera; family Miridae; genus Stenodema; species Stenodema calcarata. The sequence continues at coordinate 20,078,499 of OY986057.1, read as the reverse complement.
TATTTGTTTAAACAAATTAAATTTTGATGATGAGCTAGACACTTGAAATTTTATATATAGGTCCGAAATGGACGAGATTTCAATATTCACTCGGTTTTTTTTATTCGATTTTCTGAATCTACGTATCTTGAAACGTAAACAAACAAATTTTGAGGGCGGGTTACAAAAATTTTTTTCTGTGGGCGATTCCAATGGTTCGTTATCAAAGATAATAAACCAAAATGATTTTGTTTTTCTTTCAGAGTTTACTACGCCGGTATCATGGGACATTTGAAGTAAAATAATTAATTAAATAATTATTAATTAATTATCTTTAGTTAATTGTGTTTTTGACCAAAACAAAGTACAGACCATATTAGTGTAGGTATCCTAAAAACAATAAAACCATGAGAATCCCTTTACATTGACTAGTTTTGGCCAAAAGTGGAAACGAAATCAGAGCGCCAGTGAAAATGAATTGAACAAGGCAAGGGATGGTCTCATTCCGTCCTCGCTCTGAGACTCAGATCACCCCTTCACGCGGAGGGGATCGCAATGTCAATCCAAGGTCACATCCACATTGTTCGCTCTAAATTTCGCTTTCCGTCACTAATAATGAACATATTTGATCCCAACTGGTGTCAATGTTCTTCATATTACATGACGCTAAGGGCTCGTACGCAATTTTTTCAAAAAAAAGTAGGGGGGGAAATTTAGAAAATTTAACTTTTGAATTTAAAAAAAATCGCTGAAACTCAATGATACCGGCGTTCAAATACTTATATTGAGAATATAGCCGTTTTCAGATTCAAAAAATGTTAAGTACTTTTCGAGAAAAACTGGGAAAACTTTTCACCATCTTCCCTCTCACTCGCACACTTGTCGTCCCCTTTAGTGATGTCGAGTTTGTTGTTCTGAGGTGCGTTTCGTACTACGGAATCGAAGGTAATTTCGAATGATTGTTGGTAGGTACTTCTTTTATAGAAACTTTTTTTTTTTTTTGTTTTTTGTTTTTTTTTATTGGCATCGTACAAATTATACATGTTGCCATACATTATTTACAGGATTGATGGATTGATTTTTAACATTATAACATGACATAATTCGTCTACACAAATAACCTCAGCGATAACTTATTGACCTCCAATTCAGAACGAGTACATTGTTCGGATAGAAAATTCGGATAAAATCTAAATCATACATACATTCTAAGGGTGTTAAAAAATTCAAATATATCTTGGTATAAATGTACATTTCTTAACAAACCATGATAATTGAACGGATGAATAAGGGAGGGGGTAATAGTTTCAAATAAGGTTTCTCGTTCTTCGTTGTATGCTACGCAGCTCATGACCATGTGCTCTAGAGATCCGTCCGCTTCCCCACATGCCTGGCACAACGGTGTGTCCAGGACACCCATTCTATGTTTAAACACTGGACAGAGTCCATGATTTGAACGAAGTCTATTCATTAAAACAATCAATGCTCTACTTGAGATGTCATTAAACCAGGGCACCAAGGGAGGTGAAGGGTTTATATGTTTATAAAATAATCCTTTTTCTGAGTTCTGGTACAAATCTTCCCATCTATTGCGGTAATATGAATTGATAAAGAAAATTAAATCTTCTTTAGGTATCCGCAAGTCTACAGATGCACCAGTAATCCCCCCTGTTTTAGCTAAACTGTCCACCTTTTCATTGTATCCAATACCGCAATGAGCTTTGATCCATACAAAGTTAACTGATACGCCTACCCCTTTCAATTTCACCAATTCCTCATAATACAAATGGTTTCTGATTAGAAGGGCAGCCCCTCCCCATCCATCCGTTCTATCGTGTCTCAACATATTATACTGGTAAAAATTAACAGAAGTAGATGGTTTCAACCAAGTTTCACTAATAATTGCAATGGTGATATGATGTGAGAACAATATGTGTTGCAATTCAGATTTTTTTGGTAATAAGGATCGTGAATTCCATTGCATACAATTTAAACCTATTGTAGATTGATGCCTATGGTTCATTTAAAAAAAAAAAAAAAAAAAATTAAAAATAAAATAAATAAAATTACCTATTAATAATAATAAAAAAAAATTAAAAATAAAAATTTGTTAAAGGAGTAAAATTAATGATATGATTTTCTGATTTTCTTTGATTTCCTATATTTTGCCAGTCTCTACTTTCTTGCGAACTAAATCTCTTATTGCTGTATCACTAAACTCGCAATCGTTTGAGTTTTTTAAAAACTTTGCCACTGCTGTTGCTATATTGCACACTTCTTCAAATTTAAAGTTCTGTGCGGTCGATGAGTTCGAAATTTTGGCTCGTCTAAAAATACCAGATTCCGATTTGTGGGGATTCTCCGAAATCCATCCACCCGCCTGGTTTTTCCCGGTCGCTGATGAAAGATAGAGTTCCGATGGAATGTGCACTGTTGATGGCGGTTTGGTCACTGTTGTTTTCCGCTTTTTGCTCGTCATTGAAACTGGGATGGCGAAGGACCTACTTCGGAGGTAACTTGTGTCAGGAAGAGGTGGAAAGTTTCTCAAAGTGTTTTCGGGGGCTAAATTTTCTTGGGGCAGTTTAGTGGCCCAAGACACTCCGGTAACAGCTTCTTTAGCTTCGAAGTAAGACAAATTACCCTCGGACATTTTTTGTTTGATTGACTTTTCCATGAGATATTGAGGACAGCTCTGTCTGTCCGTGGCAGAATGGGGCCCTTGACAATGAAGGCATTTTAAAACTTCGACCGAACAAGTATCGGGTGAGTGGTCTTCATCACATTTATTCCCGCATTTCTTGCAAGCCTTTGCGCCGTTACATTGGTCTTTGAAATGGCCAAACCGTAGACAGTTAAGGCATTGAACTACACTTTGAACGAATGGAGTGACTTCGCAAATAACGTGCCAAAGTTTGACGTATGAGGGCAAAGACTGACCTCGAACCGTAAAGACAACAGAGGAAGTGGGGACGCGCGAGAAAGTGTTTTCAGCATCGCTAACCCGTCTAGTCATGCGTCGAACTGAAAGGACTTCTAATTTTTCCCCGCTGAACCCTATTACGTTTGCCTTGATATCATCGTCAGGTATGGTAGGGTCTATACCCCGTATTACTCCTTTTCGAGACAATAAGTATGACGGAATATACGCACGGAATTGTTTTGCTGCCAATTCTTGATGTTCAATTAAAGTATTTGCGAACGACGCGGTCTTAAATCCAATTTGAAGTTTGTTTCTCCAGCATTTTTTAATAGAGGCAATCCCTTCATCAACTGAAGGTGTGAGATAATGAAGCATGCGCCCCACTCCCACAGGATGTATACTAGGGTGGATCGATTTTGGCAAAAAACAATTTTTTTCCTCATTTTTTGATGCAATAGCGAAATTATCTTGCCTTTTCGCCTGAAAAACGCTGGGTAAAAATAGGGGGCCTGACAAAAATTTCCTTCAGGCTCCATAACTCATACGAAATATGCCCTCTTGAGGAAAATCTCGAGAGAACCCCTAATTGCCGCAAAATTTTTGCTGAACCCTCTGAATGCTTATGAAACACAACAAGTATGGGAACGAACAATTTCAAATCGTGAAAAAATCCAAAAAAGCAGCTGTATAATTGTATAATATTATATTTTATGGAGCCAGTTGATTGATAAAATAATGCGAATGAGTCACTCGGTCAGACAAGATCCTTCTTTGAATCAAGCTTGGGATTTTTCTTTTGAGTCTCTAAGGCATTGAATATGTAGCCATCTCGTGCTTTCGCCCCACACACCTTCTGTGACGCTTCAGTTACCAGTTAATGCATCTTTCCACTGCCTGTGTGTGACACGGTAAGGATGGGATGCTCTGGAGCTCTTCATCAGTTAAGGCAGGGCACATTGTTTTGGTCAATTGAGGTTCCAAGACGAGGTCAAGTGCATCAAAGTCGATGAGTTCGGTGTAGTCTTCAGCTTCAAAGTTTATTGTTTGCACCTTGAAGCTCCTTGGCGTCATAGTCGGGGTCTGCCTGGCTCGCTGGATTATTTGAACGGCTTTTTGTTTTACTTCAGAATTACTGTCGAACAACATGGCCATCAGTAAATTTTCTGGGTGAGCCCAAAAACCATCACGTTGGATGACCGGATCAATCACACTCTTCAGTCTGATGGGGAGGTATCATGAAAGGGTTATCATCTTGAATAAATGTTTGGGCCCATCCTTGAATGACGGATTCATTTTGATGGTGAACCACATCGGGGCGTAAACTTTCATAATGTATTCAACCAAAGTCTTCAAAGCATCTGAAGGACACACCATGGCGACGTAGAATACGACTCCCTGCGGTAAGCCATCGTGCATGAAACATTTTTCCAGGTTTTCTGTGTATAAGAGAGTCAGCTACTGATCCACTATCCACAGAATTCACAATGTCGAGAAGGTACTTTTGATCAGTTGATAAATCAAAATCTATGTTCATCGGAGGTAAATTCGACGCTACAGGCTCAAAATTACCTACAGGCATGTCCTCACAATTTTCCAATTTTTCCCCAATCCCCCCTGAAAAGTGTGGGGCCCAGTGGTTGCCCCATCCAAATGCCGCAGTAAGTGTCTTAAAGGTTATTCGTTGGTGTGGAGCAAGCAAATCATCCACTGGAATGATACTAAATAATATTTTTCCAGTTCAGCAATAACTCCACCTTTCCGGCCCATATTAACTGCAGTTCCATCACAACCAACGACGCAGAGAGCACTTGTGTCAATCTCGTTGTCTATTATTATAATAAATTCGGTAATTGCCTTAACGATCCCAGAAGCAGACCCGCCAGCCGGAGCTGTGTGCCCCAAGAATTTGGAACCTGGTTCTTCCAGCAACGTGATGTGTTCCTCAGTTACGGTAATCATGGACTGTGAGGCTCCTTTTTTAACATTGGTGATCGTTTTGTCTTTGCGACGATGGTCATCATAACAATGTGGCGTTTAGCCCTGACAACGACTGTTGGTCAACCTCTCCTTCTGACTAGCTCGTCGCAGTTTATTTCGGTCAATCGTCATTTTTGCTTCTATTCCAAAATCCTTTAATACAGAAGACCTGAAAAAGTCGACCGGGGAACTGGGAGGAAGGAGAAACCCGAGTAAAAAGTCAAAGCAGGGTTTTTAGCGAACAAATAAAACTTCACGTGAGGTATGGAACCTGAAGGAATTAATTTTTTTCAAAACCCTTTTAGGGGTGTTCTATCAGGCCTAAAAGGCAGCAAATTTTACCTATTGGAAGTAAGAAAACAAATTGTTGGAAAATCGATCCACCCTAATGTATACGTCCAACTCCGCGTTTTTCTTCATTGGTACTTTCTAGCACAACAAAATATGGTCCAATGTCAGATAGTCTGTATAATTGGACGGGTTTTTCAATCGTACTTTCTTTCAAAACAGGACCAGGAGTATGGTCGATCGGCGGTTGTACAGGATCATCAATATCTATCTCATTGGGGGTACTACTCGTACCCCCGCTCTCCGAACTCATGATCTACGTGCAAAACTGTTACCTACAATCGGTAATAAACTAATTTTTAGAACGAAAGTAACAATAATACAAGGTTATCGCTTATCTGAAACTGGGGAGTAGATAAGAAACGATGCCGAGTGGAGATCCTCACTGGTTGAAGGTAAAAAACCCCAGAATTATATCGTATTAATTAATCATAATTAATAATAATTATTATTAATAATAAATACGAATTATTAATACCTAACAATAAATTATAATAATTTTCACTACGTACTTGATAAAATTGTTAATAATTAGTGATAATTGATAATAATAATTAATCTAACAATTCGGATCTAGAAATTTAGACCTAGTGATCTAGACAGAAGTGTGATCTGTACAAAGAAGATAATGAACCGTTGTGTCAAGAATTTGCAGAGTTTTTACTGCCATCATATGGTTCAATTCTTGGCTCTTATACCTAGCTTCCGATTCAATGAGGTGAATCGTAGGTAATTTACTCTTTGCACAGAGCACACAACCAAGCAACGAGCCTCGTATTACTTACTAAAAAACTGAATAATTGAAACATTTTCCATTTCCACTAAAACCAAAATACACTGTTATACTTTTCCACAATACTCAAATCCATCCAGACAAACAGTAATAGTGATTCCGCCTTTGCCAGTCATTTGAATGTATCAAAACATAGATTCAATTTAGATCTGACAAGAGTTTCTTAATTTCCACTCAAATTGAAGTATGTAGGATGTACTTGAAAAATTCAAAATGATTATTAGGTTGGTTAAATTATTGCAAGAAGTAATTTCTCATAGCCTTTTGATGTAATTTGTCATTTTTAGGACATCATTCAGCAGCAAGAATTCTTTTTCATCCATTTCGAAAGAGGACAACACAAATCTGTGAGGCAAGATCCGTTTCAGACAATCCTGAATCCAATTATGTGAAAAACCCCAACGGATGAATATCTGTTTGACTAGGTGACAACAGTTTTTGAGCACTGCCCAGGCATCAGGTGTTGACTGATATACGTGGTTGTTTACTCTGAAATCTGTTTATTTGTGCACTACCTCGCTCATTCTGAAATTCACGTCAGAGTAATATAGGGAATTTTGAATTCTGCATGGGAAGGGGGGTTGAAACAAAACAGAGTGTCGTTGATTGCAAAGTTTGAATCGTACACCTTCTGAGAGGAGATTCTTTGGACCACTTCAGTAACCCCAAATTACGATTGGGGTTGAGGAGCCAGTTTAGCAAATAGATATTATTGATCATGATTGTTTGGAATGACAATTAGTTTTGAGACGATCACATACTCTGTTTCTTTATTAGTCAACAATTTGTTTTACAACGGCTTGGTTCTTGTTTAGTAATGTTCTTTCTCAAAATGGATCCCCTTCACTTCGATTCCTCCTTCTTTAACCATCATATCACTGCAATAGCCAATCAAAATCGGCCTCATCTCACCTCCACCCTGTGTACTTCCAATTATTGTTAGCTACTGAGATAGATGGTTTGATCAATGGCACCAATTTTAACAGTGTATTGTTTTAGTGGAAATTACCATTTTCGACAACTCCGTTTTTACATTTAAATGGGTTTCTACAACCTCATTCAGAGGAAACACAAGCACAATGAGAAATTGAATGTGTATCTAATGTCATTGTTGGAATGGTACTTACACGTGTGGACCAGCGGGAGGTATGGTTTGAAACAAGATGTAGCCAGGTAAAGTAACACCCATCCAAGTGATCGATAAAAACGAATTGTCCAAATGGTTCTGCTTTGGTGGTTTTTAGCCATCATATCAGGAGGGACTCTTCCTTTAGACATGAATACATCAGATTGATTCCTGTCTATGTTGAGTAGCCTTCCCACTTGCTTTGCAATAAGGCTAACCTGAACAAAAATAAGTCCTATTGTAGCATAATACTGTTTTTTTTTAAAAACGTCTTACAGTAACGTGAGTTCCATTTTGGAATTTGGCTTGGTTGTGAGTAGGAAAAAGGGTGTACCTATTGTGAAGGAGAAGAGCACATGGTAATATTAGTTGTTACCCTTGATCTATTGGTATTCAAAGAATCATTAAAATCAAACCCTCAATGTAGGAATTACGGAAATGTAGGAGTTCCTCCTCTCTCGTGGTCTGCTTTTTGAAATTCGAAAACGCTAGTAGAACTCCCTTGATATGCCTATTCACCAGGTTGATTTCGATTATGTATGTTCATACAATCAGTCAGTTTACGGTTGAGTCCAATTTTAGCCATTGTGGCGTTCCCGAAGTTTTATCTAATTTCAATGTTTGTTGAGCAAACAAGGGCAGAGACAATACATGAATTGTCTTTAAATAGCATTAAAAAAAAATTATGGACTTGTGTGATTCAAAGAAAACCCAATTTTTCAAATTGAAAATATCTAAGCCTATTACGAGTATTCAAGTGCCAATTAATCCCTAAGACCCAGAAATGCATTAATCAAGAGGTCCTTAGTTAGGTAAAATCAATAACTAATAAACACAGAACTTCACAGCAAAACGCCAACTGATTGGGTTTAAAAGATCAACATGGATTTAGAAATGAACTAAGTACAAATTACCACATCTCCAGATGACCCAGCAAACGAGAATTGTATTCTTACGTCACCAACTTGAGGATTCCATACATCAGCGGTATGGTAATATAAGCCAGCATGAAGCTTTATTTCTTTTCTCTCTGGACGCTCATCACTTGTGATTACTGTGAAATCGGTGAATTGCTTTTTCAATCCATCACTCAATAAGTAAGCACCAATCCTCACATTTTGACTAATGTATACATGGCTTCTAATGGGGAAAAACCTGGGGATATCAATTAAAGTTTACATCACTTCTTGAGTATTCATTTCCTAAATCTTAAATCTGGTGATAAAGTTGATACTGAGGAATATTAACAATAACTGTCACAATGTGGAACGTGGATATTGTCATCATCATCTGAGGTAGACAGGTAGTTGGAGAATGTAAAACTCCAAGAGTTATCTTAGTGGTGGTTTAGGCATGCATGAAAATAAGCAACTTATATGATAATACCAATAAATGTATAGAAAATCAATAATGTCCTTCTTGGGGCATTGTAACTTACTCAGGATTTACATGGCCATCCTTAATCGAAAAATTGTTGCTGCTGATCAATTTGTCCTTCCATTCTGCATTGTAGGAATACGCCCCTTCAAAAGGATGGAGGTCATTGCTCGTTCCACTGCAGGAAATGTCCAATACATGCGTCATACTTTAAATATACATTACTGCCCCTTAAATGGATGAATTGTGACTATGAGGATTGGTTCACATAAAACCTGGATCACTTGAGACAATAAGGGCAAAAAATACAGGAACAAAAAAGCTTTTACAGGATAACTGTTAACATAAGAAAGCCGTGACATGCACAACGGCGAGCAAGATGTGATATTGATATGGTTACTGAACACAAAATCGATTCAAATTGATCTTGACATTAGAACCCAAACCAATGTACAACATTTTCCCAACAAGAACTTACATACTGTCAAATGAATCTTCCTTTTGCTATTTATGAAGTTGACTAATAATAACCACCTGAAATTAACCAATAGATTTTCAAATTTTAACAAGTCCAACATATACATATAATATTATAACCGCAATCAAAATATATAAACAAACATAACTTTCCTATACCCGCTAGGCTTCTCTCAACCCCAATTTCCCTAGGCAGCATTGAGGTCCATGGTTGCAACAGTATGGTAAAGGAGAAAAAACTCTGCAAATTCTTGCCTCAACGGTTTATAATCTTTTTTGTGCAGATCACCCTTCTGTCTAGATCACTAAATGGTTGAATAATTATTATTATGAACTATCATTAGTGATTAATAATTATTAATAAAGCTTATTAATTGTAATTAGTGATTATTAATAACTATTATTAATTAACTCGATATCTGAAAACCATGTGCTGTTCGAATCAGCTGGGGTTCGACAGGCTGCTGCATGATTCACACTCATGTTGACGACTTTCGACCTGCTTCAACTTTGAGCCCACATTATGAACGAACAAACCTCTGGATGGTCTTGAAAAATTCTCAAAAATAAACTCTATCTAAGTAAATGTGAACTGAAAACTATACCGTCCATTTGAATTGTTCGAGTTATGAATTTTTCAGAATATCAAAATTCGTCGACCTAGGGTTATGACAAGTTTCGAGTATCGTTGGGGGTTTGGTGGAAATAAAAACCCAGAATTATATTCTCATCATCTCCATAAACATTTCATCTATCATTTAGTGATCTAGACAGAAGGAAGATCTGCACAAAGATGATAATAAGCCGTTGTGTCAAGAATTTGCAGTTGTTTTTACTCGATTTTTTCACTTACTAATTTCATAAACCCAATTTCATGTCAATAATGCCATCATATCTCATGCACTGAATATCTTGAAAATCCATTCCATTTAGTCCATGGTAATACCACTGAATAAATAATCATTTTAATCCAAGGCATTTTATAATAGAATTCAAAGTTTTCACTTACAGTTTGCTTTCTCTTTCTATCCACTGAAACATTTGAACACGACGTTTTAGAATTACAGCAGGCACAGATATACCATAGTCAGGCTCTGTTAGAGGTTCTTCCACCCAAAGAGGTCCAGTTATATGAACTAGAAAATCTTCGTTATTTTTGTCCACTTGCATGATGTCAGTAGTAGTGCGCAAATCGTGAAACACCGTTGTAATGGACTTGGTGATTTCGATGGCTGTGTTCTGTAATACAAGAACACAAGTTATGCAACATACGTCCCTCTTGTGATATTCAACAGTTGAATTTCATTAGCTCTAAACGAAAAATTCACACCTAGGGTGTGCCAGCCTACCTACACATTTCATAATGATATCTGTTTTCCGTAGCATCAGAATCTAGGGTATCTAATCGTACTTTTTTTTTTTTTTTTTTTTTTTTTTTTTTTTTTGTTCTCTCTTCCCATTAAACCATTGGAAAGGTATTAATGTCGCAGGAGTACTAAGTATTGTGTTCAGATACGTTTGTGGGCGATGAAGCTGAAATAGCCTGAAGGGCTCGAGGGAGTTCGATTCATTGTCCAACAATAACCCAAGATACCTATTGAAAACACCCTGATACCACCCTGTCTACCTGACGGCGTCATGGATAATGAAAAACCCATGATTTAGCCAAACATCCAAAGTTTTTCGCTTTATGACGAAGATGTAAATAGGAATGAATAAATGGTTGAGAAGTTGATGAACCTTGGAAGTATTTTCCGAAAGGGAACGATTGAGTGTTACAACCTTATAGCAAACAACATTCTTTGAAGAAAAAAAAGTTCGAATCCACAACTTTCAACATTTGCTGCTACATAACGCCTCTTGGAGGAAAGAAATTTGACGCTCTTTTAATTTTCGAGCGACTATCTGAGCAAAATCATTACACGTGGTTCCTAATTTTACACCATAATTCTATCTGAAATACTTATACAAATCATGAATAGAAAATCATATGAATGATAAATACCATCATTCTATATACACAAACCTTATCTCCAAACAAGAAACTTATACTAACAAAATCATGTTGTTTGAACCAGCTGTTCCAGGGTATGAATATAGGCCAGGAGTTACACTGTTTGATTCATGCTGATGTTTATTATTTTTCCTTGGTTTCACATATACCTGGACTCAATTCAAAAGTTAATTAAATTTGAGAGGTTGTTTGGGGATGGTAGAGGGTATGTTTGCTGAGTTTTCGAATATGAGGACCTTGAGCTCTTATAGGGTGGGGGGGGGACCGCAAAACGTTCGCACGTTTTTCAGTTTTTCGCATATAACTCGAAAAGTACGCATCCTACTGAAAATGTCACTCGTTTCTTTTTTAATGAGCATCACATTTTGCGTCGGATGGTGTTTCAAACATTAGAATCGGTTCAGCCGCAATCGTCTGGCCAAAAGGCAATTTTGATCGACTTCGCTAAAAAGTTGACAACACAGGGATCAGTAAATCGTCAACTATGATTGTTAGCGAGTTTCATGATAGCGTTATTAACATGCGCTCTCATCATGTTGATAAAAATGTTTTTAAGTAAGAGGTGGGAATCATTATCAAATGACTTGATACTACAGGTGGAGATCAATGTATGGCATTGTTCTTCATAATTTCCAAATAGATTGAAAATTAATTGAATTACCAGAAACTTTATGTTTGTTGGCTCCAAAAAAGTAAATAAATGAATGAGTAAAATATAAACTAAACTATAAAATAAAAATGCAATCCAGTAAGTTTCAAATGTTTACTAGGTTGAAAAAGCATTGAGAGTTTACAATTTTGAAGACCAAGAATTGGCTGCAGGAGTTGAAGGGAGACCAGTATTTAGCGGGTATCCGAAAACTCACAACCCTCAGTACGAAAAGTGCATGGAAGTTGACGGTTCTCGAGTTATTTGTAGAACCACTTGAGGAGGCGACGGACCTGCTGACGCAGATTTAAGACCCCTTTCACTCGTGGAGCTTCAAGTCCCTCGCTCGTATATGGGAGAGTTTGTTGCTCCCATCTACCGCCCAGTCACACGGGAAGCCATTTTAGTTCCTGGCTTCTCTACGATCGACATAAACTTCGACAACAGAAACACCAACGATCAAGAATGTTTAGGGTACATCCAATCAACCAAAAACGTGATGAACTTCCCGGCTCGAAGTGAAGGAGACGTGAGGGCTGTCGTCTCCCGTCTCCGATGGAGTCAACCAACTCATTTTGGTGCTAAGAGCCTTCTTCTCTCTCGGGAGCTCCCCGTGTGAAAGATGGGCGATAATATTCCTTCTAAGATGGGCGATAATGTTCCTTCATGGAAGTGGAACCTCTTCTGGGTTACCGTCACAATCCTCTCTACATTAGTATAGGGAGGCGATGGACAAAGCTGTACGGGTGGCTAGTTTACCACCACTATGTCACGAACTTGATTGCCATTATGGACTGATCCTGACACGTTTGTTTCTTCCTTGAATTAAGAAGTTTTGGGATTTTCTCAAAACCTAGATCTTTATTCTGAACATCCTTTGTATTAAGAATACAATTGATACTAGTTACACTAAAAATTGAATTCAATTCAAAAGTCATTACTCACTTCATTCCATAAGATGATGAGTGAGGCAGCTAGGACGAATACAGCCCCAAGAGACCCTTCCACGATGGGGATGTTGTCAAAAGAATGTAAGTCTTCTTTCCTTCTCTGTGAACACATAAATAGGAGAATACCAACGCTCAAAAAAACGTTTAATATTTTATGAAAACTATCAATTTTCAAGAAATAGCGTGAAATATGTACAGAACATTTTAAACTTCTACAGGATATGCTGCTTAAAGTAATGTACTCGTAGGTAGAACCAAACCTTACGAATACTTCAAAAGTTGACCTGGAATGTGGCACCAGGATCGAATCATCATGAATTCATCAGAACACTTATTTATATAAATAGATGAAGTAGGGGTGTTGGTGTGACATCATAGCATTTTCATTTTTCCTTCCTTTTCATTGGAATCCAATGATTGGATAAAAGTATTTTCGCCAATAGCAAAAATGTGTTTCAATGCATAAAGTGAAAATAATAATTAATTATTAGAATGATTGAGCAATTTTTGAAGTAACGTAGCAACTCAGTCGACTACCATTTGGTTTTAAACATCATCAAACATTTTCCACTGTTTTTAACTTGGAAACCGTAATTCAATTAATTGCCATCTAGTTTCTAGTAAATATCCGAAGAAAATATGCAATTGCAATGGCTCAAAAATGTTCAGAACATGAATTTTGGAGAAAAATGTTCAATGAAAATCCGCATCAGGGCGTTCTGAAGCCATATCTAGATTTAAATAACATTGTATGTGTGTATGTACATTTTGAAATTCTAGACATGAAAGAAAGGATGAGCTCGAACGATTTTGAGAAACCTGAAGTGCGTGAAAGAACATGATAGTTTAGGGCCTGCCTTGGCTTAGACGTTATGATCACATTTGAAATGGTTGCCATGTTATGATCAAATTTGAAATGAATCGCATTTTGTAGAAAACTCTGCAAATTCTTGACTCAACGGTTTATTATCTTCTTTGTGCAGATCATCCTTCTGTCTAGATCACTAAATGATAGATTATCACTAAATGACCTTTGAGCCCTCATTGTGAACGAAAGGCTTAACTTAAAGGCTCTTGCGATTTTAATGGTTCATTATTGTACGCGCTTACAATAACGCTGTTTGTAAACACAAGACCTTTCAAGACGAAACGATCTGGACCTCCGACGTTTCAGTCGCAATACCAATTCAGTTCTCAATTTTACATTAAAATTCCCTTCAATTCAAATTAGTTCGATCCAAATTGTGCCAGCTCTTCGTCTGCGATCATCTTCTCCGCCGCATCCGACTGTAAGTACCGGGCCCGGGAAAAAGGTCATCGTCGTTGGTGAGTGTCGCATCCTTACGCTAATTTGGATCGTACTAAGAATTTAATTATAATACGTCCGCTCATCATTTCAATTTGGTACTTCGTAAATCAGCGCTTCAGATAGAAGGTTGTCCCTATCCGAATAATTGTTCCTTTGTAGCGAACAATTATTGAAGATAATAAGAAAACATGTGGAAGTTTATTGGACATATGTGAAATTATCAGTTGTGGAAGATGTCATCCGGTAAATGAATCGGTCCATGCAGAAAGGGACTTAAGTCCACTGACAGCTGTTTCGAGAAAAACGAAAAAAACTGAATAACTTTCCGAGAAAACGGCATTACTGAATGAAACTTTCAGTAAATACTCAACTCTCTATCCCTTATCACAAACTGTATTAATTTCTGCAAAAAGTGACGCCTTTTTTTCGGTAAAAATCAAAAAAGGCGCTGGTTTTAGGTCCCTTTTTGCATGAAGCAGTGAAGAGGTGCCACACAAAAAACAAAATTATTCAAAATGATTTAACGAATTGAAAATGCAGTAAACAATATCACTCATCATTTTCTTGGTCATCTTCGACTCGAGTCGGCCAATTTAAAAGAGAGTTGAAAAAAATCATATGTTTCTGGGGAATGTACGCCTGCAATTTTCAGAGATCGTCCACTTTGGCTTGTTTTACTGGAACTTTACCAGTTGGATACGCTTTCTGGCGTGGTAGTGACACACGAGTGCTTCTCTTCCGGAGAAGGAACTGGAGATGGAACTAAAGGGGAGGGAGGCCGTTTGTGTGAACTTCAGCCCGGGTTCCCGTAGAAAGGAACTTTCTGCATAAAACGATGAAACGACCCCCATAAACCCCAAAACAAGCCATTTCTTCGACGATTATAAGGTCCTTATAGTGGGGTTAGAGAGATGAAATTTCTGCGGGAGATGCTTGATCAATGTCACTATTTAAAGCGACGCTTAGGCCAATTTTCGAATTTTCGCAGTTTCGCGGTTTTGGCAGAGGATAGTTTTAAAATTTCGTGGTTTTGGCAGAGGAGCGACGAAAGGTAGGATAATTTGGCCTCATTCTTTTGAAAACGTAACCGGGCGACTAATCGCTGTCAATTCAGAGCGGTATGTGTCTATGCTCAACGATTTTATTCGTTCCCTATTCAAAGGAAAACGCATGAGATATTGACCACGAATGGTTTCAACAGGACGGAGCCACAGCACACAGTTTGCTAAGTTGTCAATGATTTGCGTCTGTTAACATTTTCCCGGTCGTGTGATTTCTCGGTATGGTGACGTTTCATGGCCGCCTCGCTCAACCGACCTCTCCCCATGCGATTTCTTTTTATGGGGTTATCTAAAGCCTAGTCCACATCACTAGACACGTTGCGCCATTTTGGTCTCAGACACGTGTCTAAGGTTGTCTCAGGATGTCTAGGTAGACATATCCAAAGAACAAATCCGGTCTACAGGGCTGTTGCGAGACCAAAATTCGAAGGTCTGTATTGTCTCCCAATTGTAATGGGAGACTTGAATCAACGTTTAGACGATATTGCCTGCTTAGATATTCCGAAGGTGTACATGAGGCTCGTCAATGAGTCTCCAATTACAAGGAAACGAAGTGTGACTGCCAGTCGAAAAGAAGTTGTCACGGTCTCTCTAAATATTGTATCCTGCTTCATTATTTTCCCAACAACTCCAACAGTAAACGTTAGCCGGGTGAAATTCCGAAAACCCATGGCAATTTAATTAATTAATTTAATGCTGTACCGAACCTAGGTCCTTCGGCGAGCACTTTGCGCGTCCACCAACGTTTACGTTTTCGCGTTCTTTCACTTGAAATTATAATTAAATATGCACTCATTCCGCACAAAGCAATGTCCGTCATGGTGGTTTGCGAAGATGAAACTGAAAAATTCACATCACAGTGTGGACGAGACGAGACAAAGATCGGTCTATAGGCCATGTCTGAGTCTCAAGTCTAGACGTCGACAAACCTTCCGTCGAGAAGCTGTTCAGATTCCTAACGAGATGTTGAAGAATGTGATGCGCAACTTTGCCGAGCGCCTCAAAGAATGTGATAATCGTCGAGGAGGACTTTTACAGGACGTCACCTTCTGAAAATGAAAATTTTATATATGTCCAATAAACATCCACATTTTTGCTACGAAATGCGCATCATTTCAATCTCCTAGTTCCAATATTAAGCCCATGGCAACTATTTCAAGTGTGGTCATAACATCTGCGCCACCCTGTACCTATTTCCTCACAGGTAAAGCGCTATTATTCTTCATACTTCAACTTTTTCCCTGCTGCCTAGTTGATAATACGCTGCTTTCGACAGTATTATTACGGTAATTGTGTCCGTTGGATCAAATGAAAATATGGTATGAAGCCCTGACTTGAAATGGTCTTCGTTTATCTGTTCCTTACGTCCAAACATTGACACTCAGGAGAAGATCACCATTTCAAGTCAGGGCTCGTTTAACACTATTGGCTGTTCCGCACCTTCATCTAATGCTGAACGTTCATGTAGAATTTGTTGGAAATGGGTATTCAAAATAAGAATCCATGGACCGTCCCATGGATCCATGAACCGTCTCATGGATCATATATATCTGTTGTATTGGTGACACTGTTTCTCGACCCCTGGAGGGGGCCTCGTCTTCGCTGCGGTCCTCTCTCCCACTCGACCACTTACTTGACTACTGGTCCCCGTGTCTGCCTTGTGACTTGTACTTGTCTCCGCGTACGCGCTTGATTCAATATCTAACTTGTATAAAACCAAGTGTTAATACAGTCCGTTCTTGTTCCAAAAACGTGTGTACTCTCTGACTTCACCCTATCAGGTATTGTACATTGAGTATCGAAGACAAACGGTGAGTGATCCTCATAATTCATATAAGTCTATATAAAGACTCCATGTTTCTAAATCATTGAGACCATATTCGGATACGATATCGTGTGTTCAAGCTTGATTGATACGGTTGTAATGATTTGTAATTCAAAGTTTACCTTTTGACTCGGAACTTGACTAAAAGCCCATAATGATTGAAGCGAATGATCAATTGATTCTCTGAGCTTGGACCTTCAAGGTGACCTTCACATTGTTGTGTCGTATTTCGTCCCGTTTGTCGTTCGTAACCTGAAAATGGCAGCCGACAGCGTCCGTCGTTTTTCGTCTCGGAGTTTCTGAATTCCGTTTTGACTCCCCTGGGCTAGATGTTGGTTTCTTTTCATCGGAGATCATCGTCTTATTAGCTTTTCCAAACTATTGGGTTGTGTCGCTCCACCAATTCTTCTTGTTAGGGTCTCTTGGTGACTCGAGTGCGAGCGGATTTGGCCAATCACGTTCACTTGTGCCTCTTGATGAGATGCGATTGATCGCATCAAGGCAATTTGCACTTATACCAGCAAACAGATGTGAAAGCATCGCTTACCCGTCCTCAGCGCAAGTGCGTATGTCTGTTCGAAAAATCCCACAATTCGTTCAGGCGAGTGAGTACGCGAGGCTATGTTTTATAATTTTAATATATCAAACATTCTGCCTTCCGAGTCAGACGAAGACTGATTATGTAGTGCACGACCTTGATACATCTTGTCGCTAATCAGTGTGCACAAACTTGATTCCCGTCTGGCGATATATAGGATTTCCCAGTTCGTCCACAATCCGAACAATAAATGGGCCGTACTCAAAACAAAGAGGTGTTTGATTCGGGCAAGACCTCTGAGGTTAAAGTCCTAAGTTAATTGAATTTCTATTTAATAGAAGTTCAATTCACGAACGGTGTGTCTCAGTCTCTAACTAAACGAGACTCGGCGCGGGAAGCTGCTTGTATAGAAAAGAGTCACTGAAGGGGAATCTCGAATCCAAGCTCAAGATCTTGAAAATACTTGTGTTAAATTTGATTTCAATTAACGTGGGAGCGGGCCCAGTGGATCACCCCCATTCATGAAAAAAAAATAAGGGGTGACTTGGATTGTATGCTTCATGATTTTGTTTTAAGCATAATTTGTTCTGGTCATCCACGGGTGTCGTAGATCATTCTTTCATGCAGTCAAGCAGAAATACGAGAAGAGGTATTTGAATTGGGTTTCATGTATGTGCACAATTTTGTCTAACCCTTTTTGACTCCTAGCTTCATTACTCACCCGGATTTATTAACAATTTTGCGTTTGGGACTAAATGAAAAACGCTTGCAGCAAATCTTGAAATTTTGAATCAAACTTGCTTTTGCTCATTTTACTAATTTTTCTAATTACGTATTTTACGTATGTACATTTTACGTATATACACTTTACGTATTTTACGTGTGTACATTTTTCGTATTTTACGTATGTACATTTAACGAACTCTAGTACATTTTGAAGTTCTAAATTTGCTTTGATTCAAGAACTTTTGAATCAAAATTTGATTTTGATTTTGCTTAAAGAGCTAAATTTGCTTTGATTCATTACAAAATCTATTATATTTACTTGCACCCTGATAGTTTTTGTTTATTTGCCACCTGTTGTTTACTTTGTTTGTTCAGTTCGTAATGCCAATTGCGCTTTACAGATTGAGAAAGATATCATGAGTGATACCGGCTCTCTAATTGATTTTGAAGAAGGTGGAATACTTGACTCGCCACTACAACCTCCAATGGCATCCTCCACTGGAAATGAGCAGAAGCCTTGCAGTCCCAATCAGGAAACTGAACACTTGCGTCTGGAGGCTGCAAAGACGTCTGAGGATGTCCTCTCGAGGTTCTTAGAAAATATAAAACAACAGATGAAGGTAAGCCTTGGACAAATCAATGAACGTCTCACTCACTTGGACCAAAAATGTTCTGAGTTAGATCATCGATACCTTGCCCCGCCTGTCCAAGCCTCTTACACCAATCCTCTTGCTACATCTTCAATAATTGAACAATAATTGAAGAATTATTCTTGTACTACCCTCAAATCTTGCTCCCTCTGGAATTCTTGTATCACCCACAAATCTTGTTCCCACTGTAAACTCTGAACCTCCCACAAATCATAACTTGACTCCTTTGACTGATGAATCTGCCATGGATGTAGAGGTTTCTGTACATGCGGTACCTTCGACTTCGGATGCTTTATCTGCTCCTCTCTCTCATTCTGATCGACTTGCCCGCTCATCTGAGTTGTATCGAGTCAGAAAAATCGACGCTGTCAGGTTTCGACCTCTTGATTGTCGCTTGGAGAGTGAGGATCAGTTCAAGTAATGGAAGAGGGGCGTTGTCGGACAGGTCGAGACACAAGAGTGTCTCTTCCTTCTTGATCCATCCGAGCCTATTCCAGCATCATCTTCCTTCCAGGCCTGTCAACTTTAAACTACCCTCATCCGCTGGCACTTCTAAAGTCACTAAAAAGTCTGATTTTTGTATCTATTGCCGTCGTAGGGGTCATACTAGGGATATTTGCTCTTGGGCAAATAAAATTTGTTTCAAGTGTGGTACTCTGCTGCCAACTGTCCAAATCCCTCCCCCTCATTTGTTCGACGCAACACACAATCTGCTCAAAATCGACTAAACATGAAACAAAAGCCAAAAAGGTCGTCTAAACTAGCGGGTTCTTGCAACAATGACAAATCTTCACTTGTCAAAATGCCCTTAGGTCAGGCGAAAGTACTTGTTGAAGAATTTGGCAAATTTCCTGACTCCGTGTTTGCCATTGTGGGGCCTCAAACAGGTTCAGACTCTGCTGAGGTTTGGGTTTCTATGGGTGCTGAGGAAGGGCAACATATTGCTCTCTTGAATTATGTGTGAGAACGTCAAGGATCTGGGAAAGCGTTCACCATTTCTGAAGGTAAAAATAGTTTTCTAGCAATTGTGGACACTGGTTGTACTGAACATCTTACATCCTCAAGAGAATGCTTGGTTAATTTTAGACGTAAGTATGTCTAAAGAGCGTGTTTTTAAATGTGCCAATCGGGATGAGTCTGCAGACTTGACTGTGAGATTCTGCGGGGATTTGAATTTTGTAAACAATGGTCAAGTCTCCACCTTGAAGGATGTTTTGTACACACCAGGTTTATCCACCAATTTGTTTTCTGTCAGAAAAATTGCTCAGGTTGGAATTAATACCTTCTTTTCACAGGATAAGGTTGACTTTATTCAGGCCTCCACTGGTAAAATCATTAAGTCTGGTTATTTCAAAGACGGGGTATGGTGGATTGAACTGCCGCTTGCTCCTGCTAAATCTGTTTCTGGGACACCTGGGGCTCATTTTGGTCCCAAGCGTTGCAGACTTGGTACAATCTTCACCACCTCACCTGTGCAGTCTGGTAGCCATTCAATGACAACTCCTTCTTGTAATGGAGCTGAATCTCAAATTTTGGGAGGGAGGTCTGGTCACTCGTCGTCTGAAGTCTCTGCCATCCTGGGAGGGAGGGTTCCTGAGGTTGGTTCTATTGATCCTATACAACAACAACTTTCTGACTTTGACAGGCTGAATTTGACAGGCTGCACTTGGGTCAGATTTCTTGTGGCACTTACGCCTTAATCACGCTTCTGGGCAATACTTGAAGGCCGCCAAGAAGTTCTTACCAGAACTCAAACTTGTCACGTTCTCGGATCAGATCTTGAATTGTGAGGACTGTCATCAAGCAAATACGATTCGAAAATCGCATACTCAAGAAGCAAGTTAGGCACAGGGCTGATAGATCTTTTCCTTGCTTCACACAGATCTCATGGGTCCTATCAGCCCTTCAAACTTTCGAACTGGAGATACGTATGTAGTGATTTTTGTATGTGACTTTTCTCGTTACGTTTTCGCTTACACTCTCAAGAACAAAAAGGAGGTTCACTTGGCACTCAAACAATGTCTGCTTGAAAGAGCGTCCATCGCGTCTGAACCCAAGAGCGTATTCAGGCTCCGGTCTGATCGTGGACTCGAATTTCAAACGCAGGAGGTGAAAGGACTGATGGACCGGGAGGGCATTCTTTGGGATCCTTGTCAGCCTCATGTTCCCCAACAAAATGGTTGTGCTGAAAGAGTTAATCAAGATATAAAACATAAAATCAGAGTAAACTTGCTGTCGGCTAAAAGGCCTTACTCTTTCTGGGGTCACGCTTTGAAGCATGTCGTATTTGTTCATAACAGAATGCCTCACTCGCCTAATCTGTTCATTAGTCCATTTGTTAATTCTTGCGAGGCCAAATTTATTGAATATATAGTGTATGGCGATCGAATCAAAGATTATCCAAAGCCTCTTGCTACAATTCTTGACATGAACGACAACTTGAGCCAAAATAATTCACTGACTGAAAACTCCACAGAAATTGTGGCCTTGCAACGAGATAGTCAGGTAGACTTGCTGGAGCCTTCCTCCTACAAAGAAGCAATGGAATCCTCGGATAAGGAATATATTTATACTAAATATTTTTATATTCTAATTTTGTTTTGTATTAATTTTGTATATATAGCTTATACTTATTTATAACTTGGTATATAATAATATCTTATATTATTATAATTATATAAAGTATAATATGTGTGTAGTGTATATAATGAATTAATTTTAAATTAATAATATTATATAATTTTGGGAAGAGGCTATACTTGATGAACTTGACTCGTTGGAGGAGATGAATACTTGGGAACTTGTACCCAGATCAGCTCTTCCCCCTTGAACCAAAATTATAAAATCTCGATGGGCACATAAAAGGAAACTTGAATATGAGGGCTCCATCAAGTACAAAAGTCGTCTGGTAATCAAAGGTTTTGATGATACAAACGAATATCTTGTTTCAGAAATATTTGCGCCTGTGGCTAGATTGGGTGATGTCCGCGTTTTCTTGTCTATTGTGAATAAACTGGACTTACACCTATATCAACTTGATGTAACCACTGCATTTCTGCATGGAGATTTGGAAAAACCTGTACATATGTACATTCCTGATGGCCTGATTGAACTGAAAGACTACCCACTAACCTTGAAGGATTCTCATGTGTGTTGTCTTAAAAGGTCCTTGTACGGATTAAAGGTTTCTCCGAACTTGTGGTATAAAAAGTTCAGCAGTATTCTTCTTGCCATGGGTTTTGAAATTTACCCGTTCCAAACTTGCATCTTCAAGTGGCAAGACGGTACAAAATACGCGCTGATTATTATTAATATATGTTGATGACTGCCTCCTAGCTTCAAACGATGACAGGAAAGCCTTGAAAGTCATCAAACAGCTGAAGCTAGAGGTTAAAATCAAAACTCTTGGAACACCTACAAAATTCTTGGGATTTGAAATCAAGAGAAATAAGTCTAAAAGGCTGATGTTCCTTCATCAAAAGTCCGCCATTAAAAACTTGTTAGACAAATTTCTCTCCCAAGAGGAAAAGGTTTCCTTGACTCCTATGCCTGCAACAGAGTGTACGTTAACTGCACAGCTGAGATCGACTGAGGATTTTGAATCATCTCCGGATGTCCCTTATCGAGAAGTAATTGGCTCTCTCTTGTATATTCAAAATTGTACGAGACCTGACATTTCTTTTGCAGTCAATTTCATGAGCAGGAAACAAGTTGGGTATACACTCTCAGACTGGAGGGGTGTTCTGCGAATACTGCGGTATCTCAAGGGAACTTTGGATTTCGGAATTTTGTTTTCAGGCGAAACTGAAGACTTGGTTGCCTATTCAGATTCCTCCCTTGGTACTAGCTCCCTTAATGGTCGATCAACCACAGGGTTTTCAATCAAGTCTTTTGGAGACTTGGTGTCTTGGAAATCAAAAAAAAAAAGCAAACTCACGTGGCATTATCGGTCTGTGAAGCGGAATACATTGCCATGTCTGAAGCATGTAAGGAGCTTACAAGTATTCGAAGCTTGTGTAAGTTCCTTATTGGATTAGATATGCTTCCCATCTTGAAATGCAACTGTGCTCCTGCAATTTCTGTTGCAATGACAAATGACTCTCGTACCTTGAAACACATAGTCAAATTGTCCATGCATTTCGTTCATGAAATGTTCAAAAATGGAAATGTTTCTATACTTTGGGTGTCTACCAATGAACAGATAGCGGACACTTTCACCAAGGCACTGCCTTTTGATAAATTTGTGTACTTTCGGAATCTCTTGTTGACCAACTCTAATACTCTCTTGTAACTTTCCCCAGGAAATGAAGAGTCTTGGAGTTGAATACCGGAACTTCGCACTCGCTATCCTCCTGAATCATCGGCCTGCATCATCTTGACTCCGTGAAACATCGTGTCGCGTTCTAGATCACTTGTCTTGACATTGTTATCCAGTATAGAAATTGATCCAAATTATCTTGCTTCACGTAACATCTCTTGCTGTACGTTATAATCTAACGTATTATGTTTTCTTGATTTAATTTTGCTTTCTCTCACACGTTGCATCAAATTGAATTGTATGATCTCGTTACTTGTGAATTGTATCTTGTTCTACATTCAACTTTCTTTTGCTTCAAATTGAACTGTAAGATCATGTATCTTGTTTTAATTCAATTCTCTTGACATGTTACCAATGCTGGATTTTAAGCTACTATGGTAGGTTATCTTGTGTCAACCTTTCTTGTTTGAATTCTGGCTCCTCCAGCCATAATCTTGTAATTCTTGCATAGTAGTTACACTCTCTTCAGTCTTATCTTTGAATAGGAGGGAGTGTTGGAAATGGGTATTCAAAATAAGAATCCATGGACCGTCCCATGGATCCATGAACCGTCTCATGGATCATATATATCTGTTGTATTGGTGACACTGTTTCTCGACCCCTGGAGGGGGCCTCGTCTTCGCTGCGGTCCTCTCTCCCACTCGACCACTTACTTGACTACTGGTCCCCGTGTCTGCCTTGTGACTTGTACTTGTCTCCGCGTACGCGCTTGATTCAATATCTAACTTGTATAAAACCAAGTGTTAATACAGTCCGTTCTTGTTCCAAAAACGTGTGTACTCTCTGACTTCACCCTATCAGGTATTGTACATTGAGTATCGAAGACAAACGGTGAGTGATCCTCATAATTCATATAAGTCTATATAAAGACTCCATGTTTCTAAATCATTGAGACCATATTCGGATAGAATTAAAATCAAATTTTGGTCAGTCACCATTCTCGGTATTGGAACGTTCCCACCTGCTGCTGGCCTCACAAGGAAATACTAAGACTTCAATAATTATTATTGTTCTTTTTCTTCTTTTTAGTAATATCAATTTAAACCATTTGTGTTGTTATATCTAAACATCCAAGCTACTTTGTATGATATTGAAAGCAATTCAAGTATGTACCCATATAAGGCCGAGACTTACTACCCCACATTGTACAAATTACATTGCCATTACCGTTAGTGTACGTAAACATGATGACTTAACCCTGGATTACCACCCCTAGAAATATTTTCAAGCTTTCAGAGATATATGTCAGAACCACTCCCGGGGCTTGGGCACCGAGTTATACATGTACTCTTCAGTTAGTCGTGCTTGTGCTGATGAGGAAGAAGGTTGTGCAGTTCATATTCCGAGTGAGTACTGGCACATTTTCCATTACATAGGAGGTCTAATCGACCTACAGGTGGTGATGGCCGCTCAATCCGTGTAGTTGGTAATATTTGACCTGTAGTTGGTAATAACTGCTCATTCTGTCTAGGTAATTTTGACCTACAAGTAGTATTCTAAAAGACAACATCGTTTTGTCCCTCTTGCTCCAAGTACATTAAATGTTTAACATTTAATTTTCAACATTTTCAACATCCGCACGAAAGTTGCGTTGATTGTGCACAAAGAAACAATTGATTCAGGTAGACTGTAGTGAGGCGTTACCAACAACCTACACCTATGTTTACTGAAAAAAAGGAAGAAAACTGAGTTAGGAATTATCTAATCTCTAAATTTACACAATTCTTTAGTCAAATGTCCTATTTTTCTTAGTTAATAGCTGTATCATTGCGTTTCTATTTCGTGTTTTCAGAAATTCAGATGGTATAAGTTACCAATCCACAAACTAGTGCCTGCCCAGAAAAATGAGGAGATTGAGCTAGGGATTATCAAGAATCTATTCAAAGATATCTATTTCGAAAATATTAATTCTTTGCAGTTTCAATATTTTCCTTGCTACTCACAACGTGTTACAGTTCCTACTTGATGTAGTCAGATATACCTTGATGTAGTCATTTACAAACCAAATAATGGTATGTAATACCATCATATACCTACGTAAGTAAATGAACTGTGACTATTTAGTTACGTAAAGAAGTAACTGCTGCAAATTTTGCAAGCGCGATTAAAAAAATTAATTTTCTTTTGAAAATTAGCTCAATATATGCATATTTTCTTCTCTTGCACAATGATTATTAAATTTTTCCCCTGATTCCTTCGAATGCTCTCAAGAAAACGACGATATTTCTTCATGTAGGTCGAAATGACCCATGGGTGGTAATAGGCGATGGGAACTCAATGGTTGCAATCCAGGGTTAAACATTACGAAGACCGAAACAATAACTCACCATCATAACGAGAGGACGGTAAATTTGACCACTCCGGATTGATAATTATTGCTGGCTAAAAAGCTTCATACTAACACTAGTATTTCATTACTCATTTTCACCGTTCATTTAACAGTAAACTGTCAACTTTCAATTAATAATAAACAGAGATATCAGTGTTATCAGATGTGTTATCTTCGGTTATCTCATGCTCTTCTTCTTCTTCTTCTTCAACTTAATGTCTCAGCTACTGCTACACCGAACATAAGCGGAGATGTTGTATTCAATCTATTTATTTTCGTGCAGCATAATCATCTTCTCGAGGAATATGGCCTTCATCTTAGGAGTGCATACTGACGACGTCATCTATGACGATATTTAGGGTCGTGTTAGGGACATTCCGGACCCTTCCTACCTTAAAGTCACGGCGTTTCATTACCTGAAACGCGCGTTTGAACGGAAGACTTCACTTAGTGAAGTTCTTGAAAAGATATGGATCCACGGAAAACTGAACGTAGACCATGGACAGCCCATGCAGGACTGACGCCCATATTACGATTACCGCATATTGAACCCCGTTATGAATCCACATTCCACAATGTCGAGGACCAACCCAATTGAATTTCTTCCGGAAATTCCCAACAACGTTTGCAAAATCCAAGTTGTGTGGGACAACAAGAGCAGTTCCCATCCCATTTTCCGAATCCGTAAAAAACCTCGGCATAATTTTAAGTCCAGATTTATCTTGGTCAGCCCAAACTTCCGCCATTTGCCAAAAAGTCTATGGATCGCTTTATGCTCTAAAAAGACTTGCATATAGCACCCCTCAGGATCTCCGTTTGCTGCTGGTGAAGACTCTCATAATTCCCTTGTTTACCTATGGTGATCTCCTTTATGTAAATTCTTGTGATGCTGAATCGAGGAGAAAACTTGAGGTTGCATTCAATGGATGCATCAGATATGTCTACAAGCTTAAACCACGGGGGCATGTCTCCTCCCACATTAATTCTGTATTAGGCTATGGCCTTTTTGATTACTTGTCCATCCGTTTCTTCAGATTCATCTTTCAAGTCGCCCATAAAACGAACAATGTCCCTTCTTATCTTCATGGAATTTTTTCTGTTAGTTTGTCCTCTCGACTGTTCACTCTAGTGCAAACATTTGCAAAAACTAAAGCATTTAGTAACTCCTTACGTGTGGCAGGAGCAAGAGCTTGGAACCGTCTGCCTCTCGCTGTCAGGTCTCTCCCCACTCTCGGAGCAATTACCAAATCACTAAAAGAACATTTTACCCACCAATAGTCTCTTCATCACGTTTCAGTAATCCTCTTTCCTGCTTCATTCTACTGCATTTTCTTTCTACTCTTCTTCTTTATATTCTTTTCTTTTCAGTCTCCCTCTTCCTCTTTCTTCTTTCATAATACGCAATTCTAGTTTTTTTTTTTTTTTTTCTCGTTATCTCTTTTTTTTTCTAACCCCCAATTGGGTTCTTATAAAAATAGTATAGTTTAGTTGTTTTATATTATTGTCCAGGCTCGGCGGGAACTTTGTTCCTATTTGGATAATAAAAGAGTTTATTATTATTATTATTATTATTTGAAAAAATCATCTATTTCCACTGAAATATGAGTAGACTGTTAGACCGGGTGTTGGTACCTACTCATATTTCAGTGAAAATAGACGATTTTTTCAAATACTCTTGTTTTTCTTATCTATCTAAATATGAACTAAAAAATACAACGTTCCAATCGAATTTTTTGAGTTTTGAAATTTTCAAAATTCGTTTTGCCCAGTTAGCGTTGAGCTAAAATTACGAAATTTTTTTTAGGGGTTTGGACCAACCCCACAATGATCCTCGAAACCTTTCATAATCCTAGGTCAAGGGGAAGGGGTTATAAACGAATTTTGAACATTTCAAAGATATGAAAGATGTCAAAACTTTTTTAATAGTTTTTAGTTCAGATTTAGGTAGTTAAAGTTTATTTTTTTAGAATTTTTTAAGACCATCCACAGCTTTGTACGACCGTTCGTTCACAATGACGGCTCAAAGTCGAAGCAGATCAAAAGTTGTAAACATGATGGTGAATCGCGAGGCCGCCGGTCGGTTCAATATTCATATTGGCCCAGCTGATTCGAACAGCACATAGTTTCAGACGTAATCATAATAATAATTATTACCTAAATATAATAAGTAAAAATTATTAATTATTAACAATAATTAATAATAATTTTCACTACTTGATAAAATGATTAATAATTTGTTAAAGAATAGGTCCTCGTATTCTAGTCAGTCTGCGACAGTTGAGGCTCCTCCAATTATAGTGTGGAACGTATGGGACTATTCTATATGTTCCTCTCTCAATTGTTTCTGCTCACTTCTAGAATTGCCTTTGCCTTGAAAGTGGCTTGTGAGTTTTTCTTTAATACAAGAACATTTTAACCGACTTGTGGAAGTATTAACTTGTGTAATTAACGTTATTAACTTGTGGAAGCGTTATGAACGGAATACCTGGAGGTAAGTGAGAACGTTTAAGTTCTCATATGGTGCTTTTCTTCGACATAATTGATTCGTGATAATAATTAATCTATCATTAAATAGATCACTAAATTTTAGAGATATAGACAGAAGGGGGATCTGCAAAAAGAAGATAATAAACCGTTGTGTCAAGATTTTGCCGAGTTTCTTACGCTTTACACGATGGTGAAATCAGAATTGCGATATCTTATGCCATTCTCAAACTGGAGAACTTTGAAGATGAAGAAACGTGGTTGTTACTTGAGTGGTTCTTCACAGTTCATCCTCTCTAATCTGATAACGGAATGAGATATCGAAATTATGACTACACAATCTTTTCAGCTGTTGAAAAATTGATAAACTGAGGTGTTGTTCGGCAAAAGAGGAGACAAAATTTGTTGTAAAAGCAGTAAAATGGAGGCATTTTCATTTTAAAAAAAAAACTATTTGTAATAGGTAAACATATCCTAAATTACTGAAGGACCGAGCCAAAAGGTCGGACAGTCGTGTTATTACTGTTATCACCGTATCTAATTATCCGATAATTAGATACGGTGATAACAGTAATAATGCGGGAATATCGATATTCCCGCAAAGTATCGATTTTTATGTCTCTGGTCCACCTCTAGTAAAGTATCCATCCACGTCATGGTTATCACTGACGTCACAAAACTAGTTGTTTATAACGTAAGGACCAACCTTAAGTGCAGTGCCTTGGGTGCGTGCAGCTGTTTGCTATGAAAACCTTTCCGATTTGAAGTGGCATAGTAGGGTTTTCTGTGGTGGCAAGTGAATATCTTACCTCGGGGCTTAATCAAAAGTTCGTGTCCGTTTAAAATTTACTAATCCCCGATGATTTGAAAATCTAAAACTCTGGTAGTTCGGAATCTTTTCATGATGTCAACCACGCCTATTTTTGCATGGGAAGGATTGGAAGATATTATGTTATGAACAAGGGGCGACTGGATGAATCGTTCTCTGCGTATCCTGCTCCAAACAATGATGCCCACGATTTTGGAATCCCAAGATGAGAAAACAGTTCATTGTATCGTTATAGTTGATACCGATAAAGTATTGAGTGTCACCCAAGTGTCGTGCTAATAAGATGGGTTGTGTTGTTCGTTAATTTGGAATCGTAGCCGAGATCGGTGCTATGAGTTCACCTGGTTCGCACAATGTCTTTACCAAGAACTAGATCTTTACTGAACAATACCGTATCTTGCAATATATCACCCAAGGAAGGGTTTATGGATGTTCCTGAGGTCAGTACGCCTTTGAAATCTAATACGCTAGACGATATTACTCACAATGCCAAGATCGTTAATGGAAATATCTCCAAGTTACCGAGCAGTAACCTATCAAATAGTCAAAATCAGTCCAGCATACACAACTCCTCCGAGTTAAATGGCCTTAATCAACACGGACAACAAGTTAAAAATGGCAACAACTCCGCGAGAGCGACTCAAAAAAGACGGGGACCAATCGGACCTAACATAGCTTTAAGATATTACAGCTCTATATTAACTACTTATGAACTTCACGAAGTACAGAACTACCCTGAAATATATTTTATTGGCCATAAAGCCAAGAAACGTGCCGGGATAATTGGCGGACCTAATAATTCCAATTACGACAACGAGAATGGGTCTTACATGCACATTATACACGACCATGTAGCTTACAGGTACGAAGTTCTCAAAGTTATCGGTAAAGGTAGTTTCGGACAAGTGGTCAAAGCGTACGATCATAAAACACAAGATTTCTGTGCCCTCAAAATGGTCAGAAATGAGAAAAGATTCCACCGACAAGCTCAAGAAGAAATACGTATCCTTGAGCACCTGACAAAACTGGACAAAGACAATACGATGAATATTATCCACATATTTGATAACTTCACCTTCCGTAATCACATATGCATTACTTTCGAATTACTGTCGATCAACTTGTATGAGCTGATAAAGAAGAACAAATTCCAGGGTTTTAGTCTCCAGCTAGTCCGCCGGTTTTCGCACTCCTTGTTACAGTGTTTGGACGCTTTGTACAGGAGCAAAATAATTCATTGTGATATGAAACCGGAAAACGTGTTGATTAAGCAACCTGGCAGAAGCGGCATCAAGGTAATTATAATTAGCTGTTATAATTTTCGTGTTAATCAAGTTTAGGGTGACTATTATGGTCAGAACCGAAAAAGAGGTACAGATAGATTGAACAGTTATTGAAAGAAGTGACCAACCTACATGATTAAAAACAAAAACATTATTTTCCCCTAATGAACTATCCAAAAACCTTATTTTTCATCATACACCTTCGAGTCTTTAGTTTGTATGCTGATGGTGGTCTTATATCGACTGTGCAGGTGCAACATTGCCCAAGTCTTTATACATTTTAAAAGACTTGGGCAATGTTGCACCTGCACAGTCGATATAGTACTCCTCCAGTCAGATTCTTGTGTAACACTTGAACACATTTTTACCCACTCCTACTGAACTAGGGTCAAGAATAGTTTCCAGTATCATCTTTGACACAATTGGATGAATGTTTGGTTTATTATTTAGAGTAATGTTCCAACAAGAGGTACCTACTACCTACTCTAACAAACCAAATAAGCTACCTCATTACTCCAGTCATGCTGTATCCAGAACAGTGATCTACGTAGAAAATAATGATTAGGGACAATTTGCAGTGTTTTCTGGATACATTTTTCTTGGGTTTTTACGTATTTTGAAACGTAAATAAACATGTGGTGGGGTGGGGGAGGATCGATTCCAAAGGCAATAATATTCATTCAGTTAAGTTACCTAAGGGTCATTCGTGAGTAGGGAACGTACAGGCAAAGGTGCAAAACTGTTAAGTTTAGGAATGGCGTCTGGCCTTGGACTCTCATCACCAGTATTGCTCATCATCAGCTGAGAAACAATAAAGCCACTATGATAGGAATTTTTCCTGTGTACCAGACTTCAAGAGTAGCAAAAAAGTAAAAACGTGTATACTTGAAAGATTTTATTCCCCTTTGAAGGATGGGTGAGAGCCTCTTGTCACTGGAACCTATCGACGTCCCTCATCCATCCTTTAAAGAGGGAAAAACTGGGACCTAGATGTATCCGTTATGGCATCTACTTTTCATCTACATTTCACCGTTCCCCTTTAAGAATACTGAGGGCATTTAGTGCTGCCAGTGTCTGAACCAAACTGTGGGCCATGTAGGGTCCTAAATATACCACTGAGATGGTTTATCATGTCTCAAAAATTTCCTGCTCTTGAAAATAGTGGAAATAATTCGTTTCATTCTTTCATTCTAGGTAATTGACTTCGGATCAAGCTGTTTTGCCAATCAACGAGTTTACACGTACATACAGTCTCGCTTCTATCGAGCCCCAGAAGTAATCCTTGGTGCCAGGTATGGAATGCCCATCGACATGTGGAGTTTAGGTTGTATCTTGGCTGAGCTACATACTGGGTTCCCCCTCTTACCAGGCGAGGATGAAGCAGATCAACTAGCATGTATAATCGAGTTACTGGGTGTACCTCCTCAAAAACTGCTCGATGCTTCAAAGAAAACGCGAACGTTCATTAGTTCTAAGGGGTACCCTAGATATTGCAAAGCCACGACATTACCTGATGGAACTACTGTGTTGAGTGGCGGTGTATCAAGGAGAGGCAAGCATCGTGGGCCTCCAGGGTCAGTTGAACTGAGACATGCTTTAAAGGGCTGTGAGGACCCATTGTTCATTGATTTTGTAAGACAGTGTTTAGATTGGGACCCTGAAACTCGTATGACCCCTGCAGCCGCATTACGTCATGGTTGGTTGCGAAGAAGGCTTCCGAGACTCCCTATTACTGATTCTCATTCAGTTGGTGTGAGAACTCCAACCAATTCGTCAACCTCCACTACAAATGTAAATACCGTGAACACGAACACACTGGGTGCAACCAACAAATTTCGAGTACAGCTTTCTGATGACCGAGCAAGCACCATCCATTCAAGGCACACCAACGTTCCCAGTAAGCTACCACAAATATCGAATAACTCTATTAATTGGACGTAGCGTTTTGATATAATGTTTTTGTTCTTCCTTTGCTCAATATGTAATGTTTTCAACGTCATCGTTTGAGGCTATTAAGTTTTGACAATTCACCATTGATTTGGCAATGGGATTTGAAGGGTACAGGGGAAGAAGGGTACAATTCCAAAATTGGAAAATGTTCAGGAGAGCACGAACTAACTTAACCATCTCATGATACGTTGCCAAGATATGAAAAAAAAATATCAACTACCTATTCCAAACCATCATGGAATGAAATAGTTTTTCACCAGTACCGACCTACCACGTGAAACTACTCCAGAAAGCCTCTAGACGGCTTTGAAACCTCGAAATCGACAGTGGAATTATACCCTTCTTCCCCTGTAGCCTTCATTTACTTTTTTCATTTTTCTAATTGGTTTATAGATGTATATTCATGAATACTGAATTATTTATAGTTCAGAGCTCATTATTCGACTCAATCCTTGTGTTTGTGCTGTGTTAAATTTTCCTTCGATTTACATATTCAATAATGAATGCATTTCTACTTCATTGGATGTCTCAGGAGAATGAATTATCCTCCCTGATCGTGGGGGGGGGGGGTTGTTATACTGTTGCACATTAACCAGCTTTTATTCCAAACTCAGAGGAACCACTATTTCACCTAGTAGTAAACAACTAATGATATTTGGAATTCGAAAAAACACATGAAAATACTGGATGGGCACTTCGAACTTCATGGGATTAGTAGCGGTTTTCATATGTTTTTTAAAACAATTGTATTAGTTGAGATTTTGATTTTCTTCTTTTGTTGTGGGTTCTCCCTGTTAAGGTGGCATGAATTGATTTCCTACTGCAAATCATCAAGGTCCAGCCTTGGTATGACATTGAGTTAACATTTGGATGTTACATGTAGGCACACCCTTTCTGACCCAGTCCCGTTTCGTATTTGATATTATTACTGATTCCGAAATATATATTGATCTGTAATGGATTATGCCACCGAGGGACATATTTTGTGTTAATGGGTTGCACACAACCTGAAAGGGTTGTGCAGTTTGAATTAAATTGGAAATAATTCATCCTTTTGACATCTATTGTATATAATTACTACGGACATTTAACAGAAAGGTGCTGGTATGAGTCAACGAGTAGTTGCTAGAAAGTCATGTAATGTAATATCAGTTGTTTCAGAAAACCCAACTTGCGGAAAAAATGCATGTAACGTCCCCAGTTCTTTTTTCTTTTCTTTCTAAGGCGTTTGCTGGTTCTTGTGAGTCGGTGGGGTACATGGACGAATGTCAAAAATGTCATGATTTTTTAAACCCGAACTTGAAAATTCAACACCAAAGTTAAGATTATTATACTGTAGCACACATGACATAACACATGTTTAACTCCAAGGTTTAATTCGGAGTGCCCCGTGAGAATGTTGAGCAAATTTTCTTCTCTTCAGAATTCGCTCATGTTGTGTAAAGTAACTGAACCTCGCATCGTTGGAATTGTAATGACAAATGAACAACACCATCATCATCTAATCAATCTTCTGAGGTGAACAAGAAGAATGACATGTGTTGAGGTCTGAGAAGAAGAAATGTTTCTCCTAACTGCAAAATTCCACGTCTCAAGTTGGGTTTCTGAAACTATTGATTTTAGAGAAGAGATTGAGAAAGAGAGAGATTAGGAACAGCAAAATTAATTTTTATTCATCATTTTTACCCGTTCTAATTTGAGAACACAATTTGTATGACAAGTTGGGCCAGTTTCCAGTTCAACTACAAAACCTTAACAAACCCTACCTACACTTAAACTTCGGGACTCTTGCTAGTAATCATGAACCCTAGTACGATTCTGTTGTTCACACTGTTCATTAGTTTGAATTCATAAATCCCAAAAGAGATTTGATGAGATTATTCCAGAGTAACAGTGACTTCTCTTGATCATCTCGTAAACACTTCATAACTTTGGGGAAGTGTTCAACAGAAAGTGATCAAACAGTTACTGTGAATTATTTTCATATTATATAATTTTCATATTATTAGTTCTTTGGCATTATTCATCATTCGTTTTTGAAATCACTTGTACTACATCGTACTCAGGTGGATTTCATTTTACATCAGTTTATTAATGTTTTGCCTTCCCTAGTTGGCCCACCCTATATAATTTAACAAGAATTTTTTCTAGCTGTTATGCAATTTTTCTAAAATGAAAGGATGATTTATCTTTTTTATTCCGATCCAATAGGCTCCTGATTTTGCATGCGGTAAAGTGATTGCACAAATTACTCAATAATGGCATTAAGATATATTCCTTGTTGGGAGTTCATTGCATTAATATTATCATGCGTGGGGTAATGGGTATTGTTTTGTTAATTTGAAATAGTGTTTTGTTGATTTTAGTGTTTGACCACCCAGTTGTTTCAGATGAACTGTAAAATTGTAAAAGTCCTATTGTTTCAATGATGAACAATTATTTCCCTTCAGTTCTCAAGTTTCACATTATTTCATGTCACTATAAATTGGTGCAGTATCAATTGCTGCTTCGAAGCTCCCATTATAACTAGAGTGCTTATTTTTCCGGAAAGATAAAATCTTGGAAGTATTTCCGAAAGATTTGTTGGTTTACGTTTCAAGATACGTAGATTCAGAAATGAAAATTTTTTTTACGGGTTCGGACCAACCCCACAATGATCCTCGAAGCTTTTCATAACCCTAGGTCAATGAGAAGGGAAACAAAACGAATTTTGAAATTTTGAAAATTTCAAACTCGAAAAATTCAAATGGACCGGTGTAGTTTTTAGTTCAGATTTGGATAGTTTATTTTTTTAGAATTTTTTGAGACCACCCATGCAGCTTTTGCTGAGCAGAATTTTTTGAGCAGCTTTGTACGACCAGCTGTTCGTTCACAATGAGGGCTCAAAGTTGGGGCAGATCGAAAGCCGTCAACATGTCGGGTCAATTTTCATACTAGCTCAGCTGGTTCGAACAGCACTCGGTTTTCAAATGTCGGGATAATTAATAATAATAATTTACGTTACTTGATAATAATTATTACTATGATAATGATCATTCATAATAATAATTAATCTATCATTCAGTGATCTAGACAGAAGGGTGATCTGTACAAACCGTTGTTTCAAGAATTTGCAGAGTTTTTTCAACTAAAATCGATGGGAAATTGGCTACTCGATCCCCTTGCCAAAAAATATTGTTTGGTTTAACATTTTATCCGTCCCAATAATGTTTTTAGAATAGAATACGGAATAAATTAACAGTTTCCTAGTTATTTTGGCTTATTTTCCCTAAAAATCTCAAAAATCCCATTTTTCATGGTCACATCCCTTTTTCCCATTCGCCCTCAAAAATTCCGTAATATAGGAAAAATCCCACGGGTTTGCAACACTAGAGGGGAGGGAGCTGCGGGTGCGGTGCGTTTGTTTTCGCGATGGGAGGAGGGGGAGTGGCTAGCATGAGCGGAACTATCCAAAACGCCGCCAGAAGGCAAGAGAAGACAGCAAATGGCCTCCTAACTTCGCAGCGGGCCAAGTTAGAGCTTTTAAAGCAATCTTTCCAATTTTTCCGGAAATATTTCTGACCGTCAGTACTCTAATTGTTACTTACAAAATAGCATGTTAATTTGTGTACAAATTAACATGCTATTTTGTAAGTAATAATTAGAGTACTGACGGTCGGAAATATTTCCGGAAAAATTGGAAATATTTTTCTACGTAATGTGTGTTTTTCTACGAAAACTTCTACGTAATGTGTGTCAGGTGATATATATTATATATATCACCTGACACACATTACGTAGAAGTTATTCATTTGAGTAACGCCCAACGGCATTATCTAAAGGTACGAGTATAAACCTGTTCCCGTTAGTTCACCGAGGTTAAAATACCTCGAGCGTATATGGTTATTTTACTGCTGTAATTTGTGGTGTCAAGTCCAAGTATGACCCACGAAGCTGAGCGAGGCAACGAGTGCTAAAGAGCGAAATGGTCACAGGACGACAGCTGATCATGTCTGTGACACTGGCAGGGCTGTAGGCCTATGGTTGAAATAGCGTTGACTGAGCGGTGAAAGTAATGGTTCATTTAGTCGAAAGGAGAACAGATTTGTTTGATATCCCTGTTACAGTCGATAATGTGTGGGAGCATAACTGGAAAACTAATATTTTTACCCTTGAGGTTTTTCACCTGATTCGAACTGGTCATGGGCCCCTCTTAGGGGGAACTTTGATGGCTTCATAACGTTTTAACATATTATGTTTGAAACAAACATTGTTTGTGTATCATGTGGTTTTTGCAATTACTATTACATTTCAATTCTTCTGTTTCTTTTCTCATCTTTTCAATTTCTTCGGGATCTTGATGCAACGCATATTGTTTCTATAAAACAAATTATGTCCGTCCATCCTGCTATACTTACGCAGGATTTATATTTCCGTTTCGCCCACCCTTTGGTCTATATCTTATCACCAAACTATTTTTAAATAGCGGTGATAAATTATCACCGCTATTGTATATTTACAGTAGAACACTCTTTTACTGTTACTTAGTAGTTACTTGTAACGTTTCATCTCTAATTATGGATCCATCCATTTAATGATCTGATTTGTTTGCAGTTGCCATTTGCATAAGAACCTCTGAACTTTTATTAACGAACATTCTGTAAATCCAATGTGTGGATAATCGGCGTTCTTCTGTAATATACAGGGAATCTTTTAATGTCATGCGTTATTGTTGATTTGTATTATTTATTAATAGCTTCATGATTCTATTCACCGCTGATTCTCTTTTTGTGGGATTGAAAGTATTTGGATATCTCGTCATCTCTGTTTTTCTTTTTTTTTTCTTTTTTTTTATTATTATTATTTTTTATTCAATAATTATATTTGAATCGGTTTTTATTAAGGAAGTAAACTCATGGTGTGGATGCAATTGGATTGGTTTGAGAACAATTGAGGCGTTCAGGATCAAAAGCGGATAACTCCAAAATTTCAAACATTGGTTTTTTCACAGTTTTGGCAAGTTCAGTAAGGCCATATTATTAATAATTAATAGTTATAATAATTATAACTATTAATTGTTATTAATATGGCTTTACTGAACACACCAAAACTGTGAAAATATCAATGTTTGAAATTTTGGAGTTATCCGCTTTTGATCCTGAATGCCTCAATTCTTCATTGTTTGTCGTAGGCTAGTTGCAAGAAGAACGAACCTAATATCGGATCTTTTGGTTCTTATATTGACTTGATGAAACGCCACAGTGGTTCTTTAAAGATTGAGATGAACTCGTGTCGAATAATTATGTTCAGTTTTTATATAACTGCAGATCCATTCTTTTCAAAATTTCAATAGGATGAACTGATGACGCAATGCATTATTCTGTATTTATTTCCTTGTGCATTGAAGGTAATGGATCCTTCCTCAAAACTGGAGCTCTGTGTTGAAATAGATGCATAAAGTGCAGAGTCGTCAAGCTGGCTCAATGAGGTTCAGCTACAGGATATTCGCTGCTTGAGACTGGTACCCACTTCAGCCCCATGGTTCAAGGTTCTGGGTTTCAAATACTAGTTATGTAAGCATTGTGTGAATGAACTAGATGTTGGATACATTATTATCATTTTGCCTTGCATATTCATGATGCAATTTTATAGTGCAAGGGGCTATCTGTTGAAATAGATCCTCTTTTGTGCACCATTTGTTCAAGGAAGGGTGGCAAAATAATGGATTGTACTTTCCTGGAGCCCAATCCAGTATCGATGGGCCACATCGATATGCAACCTATAGATTAACTCAACATCTTCCTTGCTTTAAAAAAATTTGAATTTTAAAAAATGAGTTCAATACATTTTTGTTTTCCTTATAATGTTAAATATATTTCAAACGTATACATATATATTCTTCTTTTCTATTTTTTTTTTTACAACTTATATTACTTTTTTTTCCCTCTGTCTCCCCCTTTTACCACAGATGGTAAGAACCAAGGTTTACTGTTCCTCCTGCTTTTGTAACCGTCTTATGGACTGTTTCTGAGCTCGATGCTACCTGATACTTCTCAGGAAGTTGTGTCTGAACCGACGTTTCGACATTGGGATGTGGCCGGCCGGTGGTTGTTGACTGGCTACTAGACGCCCCTGTGTCTCCAGAGGGTGTCGTTTCCGCTACTTTTGCCGGGGTCGTAACCGTCTGTGGTGAGTCCGGGTGTTTGTAAATTGCTGCGCTGGATTTCCTTGCTACTGGACCATTATAAGGCTCTATTGCTTGATGTAGGGGCTTGATCCATGTGCGACTTCTTCGGTACGTTCGAATGTCCATTGTCACATTCTGCAATGAGGTTTGTCACAATCTGCGATATTTGATGGTTACTTGACCTCCGTTCCGAAAAGGTCTTGAACATAACCTTGGGTCTCCAAAGGTCATGTGACCATGATCCCCATTTCCGTCGAAAAGTAATGAATAAGTAACACTGTATTTGTATACTCAAACAGCGCTTTTGGCATGATTCTTAGAAGACGTTCGTCAAGTGACTGCAACTCTTCATAGGCATGGTCGACTGCAGCAACGAACCCCGAGACGTCATTATTCTGGTCATGCTCTTCTCTTCTGCTAAAAAACTAAAGACGTCATAAAGGTGCTCGTCACTCGGCGTTGACTCGATTTCGGCAGTATAATCTTTGTCCTGAATCGTGGAATTGTTCTTTGCTGGCCGTTATGGATTTTTTCATCCCTTGCTATGGGTGGATTGAGTGGTCTGGAGATTATATACATATAGGTTTGAAATATAAACCTTTATTAAAAAAAAATGTATTGAATTTATTTTTTTACATTTAAAATATGTTGCCTAAGAAAGAGCTTGTTAATGGGTCTCATGTCGATGTGGAACATTGATATTGGATTCGTCTCCAGGAAAATACTATTCTAGAACACGCGATGATTCCGGTTCCAGTCCCAGTCCCAATGTGCCATTTCAGTATGCGGCCCATCGATTAACAAGCTGATTACAACACCTGTTGTCAATTATGTGAATTGAATTGAAGAAATTGGTTCTGGTGTGGAAGAATGCTTTCCCCACAACTCCTGTATTATATCATTTTGAATTAGGTTGTCTCATTCAGATCTATCAGGAGATCTATTCATTTGTTACTCGACACATTCCCTATCTCCACCAGCAATAGTGATATAACACCAGTTTTAGTGTATATCACAGGTCCTATTTGAAAGCCTTTTGTTCTCCAGTATCTTCGGTGTCAATCGAGTTGGTACTCATTTCGGTTCCACTTATCAAACTGTCACTCTAATTGCTCGTCTACAAATGAACTGATGTATAAACCCATCTATAGTATATTTGTTGGGGGAGTCGAAGATTTCTATATTAAATACATTTTAAAACGCGTGAGGTAATGTTCTTCTACTATTTAATAAATTGCCTGATCTTTAGTCTACTGTTGTGCAAAAATTATTTAGAGGAATATGAAAGGTGTTAACTGTTGAAGATCTTTAGGATATGGTTTTGAGTTTCTTCATCAGTTCCCAAGTTAGATTGAAGGTTTGAGTTCAATATTGTTATGTTCTAGTGATATTTAGTTTGTTTTGGTTTATTATTTTCTGTGTGGTGACAGCAGATGTGTAACTTTCCATTACCCTATTTTTCAATGGACTATGAGGATCCTTGATCCACTTGGGAACAACTTTTCTTACATATAATAGATTTTCGTTAATTAGTTTTCCTCAATGACAAAAAAAAAAAGAATACATGTGTAAATATATTGAGGTATAGACGTGAAAATCTTGAGGGTAAGGATGGGTTTTGATGTATCATGAACGATATTAAATTTGAAGCTGGATGTTGTTGCACAGACATGCTTTTGACTAGCCTAATCCCTTGGTATTCCCAACAGTAGTCCCTACTCCTACGTAGGTTTCAAAAGAACATTGAAGAATCAAAATGATTGGAGGAAAAACTTACCAGATGCAGGTTTACATAGTCTAAACTTCGTAGGTCTCTTGTGTAGGATTTAAGGTGATTATAACCCTGAAATTTGTAGTGGTATTAATCCTAATGAAGTGTTATTATTCAATTAATATACAGGTGAATTGAATATATGGTTGCCACCATTTTTTTTAATGATATTATTCATCTTCAAACAATATCAATCAAGGGAAAAACTACTTAGGGAGGAATTCCACAATGCTGGAGGTGTAATTTGCATCTTTGAATACACTGCCTATGCCACCTACTGAAAAGTCATTAACTAAGTTGTGTTAAATCTATCAGGAATGTATACTGAACTTTTATTTGAGTGAGCCTGTTTCTTGTATTATAATATAATATACAGCTATATTATAGCTGTACCAAATTCCTTCAACTCTCTCTTCCTGGTGACACATAGTAATTCCATGATTATTATTGATTTTCTTTTTCTCCCTTAACTGTTACATTTATTGCAAAATTCATGAAAACTCAGGTTTATACGATTTCAGACTAGCATGCGTGTCTCCCGCATTGAGGGTTTTATTGCTCTGAACGTCAATTAGATGAACAAACCGAAATGTGGACATCAATTTATTTCATCTGACTACATACAGTATCTCCGTATGTTTGTCAGTGCTACGAGCACATACTACTGATACATATGTGGTGTTGGGAATCCTCAGGTATGAAATAGTCAATACCTATTCACCATTCATTGTCAGAATTTCATTTTATGGAGTTTTGTGTCCCTCCTCTTACTTGAATGTTATCACTATTTTGTAAGGATGCTTCACTCATGTATTAAGCAGCCATATCAAGCCTTCAGGCTTTCTGCCATAACTTTTGTTGTTAGCTTTATGGTTATGTTGAATAATGCTTTCAGTTTGTTGAAAACCGCATCCTGTATCCAATCATATTTGCATTTTTCTGGAATTATAATTTGAACTGCCTAGCATCAATTGAAAAAGTTTCGTGCATTTTTATCATTATGAATAGTTGAGAACCCGTCATTTCTATATGGACTACTTTACTTTATTGCTCTTTACATATTTGTACGTTGCAATGAATAATAGAAGACATGGCCTTTTGGATTAGTCAAGGTTACTGTTGGAAACCAAGAATTCGGAACATTTAAAAGATGGAAATTCATACCTAAGCACTGGTGGTCCTGGTTAACTTGTGATATTTATAATAGATAGGTAAGAGCTCATCTGGATTGTGGTGGCAAGCAGTACATCATGATGGGGGACCATAGAGATGGGATTCTAATTCATTTCAATTATTGGCACTTGGGCTTTCATCAATTTCAATGGGATTTCCACTTGCCAAAGGTTGTTACTGCATGATGAAATTGTCCTCTGGGTAATTTTTCTCTCTGTAACAATCATTTTACCTCCTCACCACAATAAGTGGAAAGATTTCTTCTCAGTTCCGTCTGTAGAAACGGATTTCACTGACTTAACGTGAATCATTGCTCATAATTTTATTGGCATTGCTTAATTTTGTTTGGAACTTGATGCATCGAAATGTGGATGGAAAAATACTTTTCATCCAATTAGGTTTTCATCTTATTTCTCAGAATGAGTGGATAGATTTCTCTGGATTTCATCCAATTTTGAAAAAGATTAATTTAGTGAGTGATGTGTTTGATTTACTAATAAGTAACAGAGCTTTTATTTTCAATAGATCTACTTACAGGTTATATTTGATTGAATTTAAAACATAGCACATTTTGTATGTACAATTTATTAACTCCGATGTTTATGTTAGTTTATCGCTAATTAGTTAATGTGTGGTAGAGATTGTATCGAAGATTTGTGTCTTGATTGTATGAGCTGAGTCTGATTTGATGATTATGTGTAATTTGTACCTATGATTTCGTGTAATGAGATTTTCTATCCTAAAAAAAATTATTCAGTAAATATTTCTAATAATGAGATGGCTGAAGAAATAGGAACTATGATGAACCTTAGTTCCAAACATGAGGTGGATCACGATTCATTCTTTTATTCAATTCATTGGCCGATGTTAGAACATTGAAAGTTTATTGATGGGCTTATGCAACACCATGTAGGTTTTTAAGAGTAGTTACAGTTTATTGGTAACTTTAGATTGATTAAATAACTACTGCGAGTTGGTTCTATATATTCCGTTACATTAAGTTGCCTGCCTCTCTTTTTTTTCTTCTTTATGTGGATCAAAGCAGTAAGGCCTACTTTCAACTAGCTTGAGTGAAAAAGCTCCCACATACACACTTATTTCTAGCAATTTTGAACCTATCAAACGGGTGAATTCCACTCTGGAAGTTGCTACGTACCACCGTATTCTTCTCTCGCAGGGTTGAAACCATTTTCCACTCAATGCCTACTCTAGAATGAGTAAATCCTATTTAGTCTGTTTGTTGGTATAAAGTGAAATTAGGTGTTGAACAAATATTTCTACTCATACCTCCAGCTATCATTCGCACAGAACTAAGTATAACCCCCACACATTTCCTGATAGGTACGTAGGACCACAAGTGTTCTTTTGATTTCAAGTCAAGTACCTAGTTATGTTAAATGTTCATTTAATTTAATTTTTCTCCTAAGCGACTGATATGAATTGAGTTGTAAGACTGGTGACTGGACTGTCACAAGAAACAGGCTCTCTGAGTAGCAAGTTCAATTATTAACTTCAAAAGAGAAACAAATTAATAAAATCCTTATTCATGCTATAATTTACAGTCAATTCAAGTCATGCTGTGGGTATAAAGAAGTAACACCAGATTTTACTACGTCTACATAGGTGTGTTTATTATAAAATCAAGGTTCGAATGTTGAATAGACTTAGGCAACTGCTTTACAAGTCAAAAAAAGCATGCTGTGATTTTATAACTATCATTTACTTTTGTGTACAACCTAGATCCAAGCTCCAATTTTCAGAAAGTGGTATTCCAAGTTCACTCTGAATTTAACAGTGGTGTACAGCTTTAGATTTCTTGGGTTAATGTGGAACATACTCTATGTTTGTGTGTGTGAATGATTGAGTGGACGTGTCCAT
The DNA here is from genome assembly GCA_963920205.1 of Stenodema calcarata. Lineage (NCBI taxonomy): Eukaryota > Metazoa > Arthropoda > Insecta > Hemiptera > Miridae > Stenodema > Stenodema calcarata. Next base: position 20,035,599 of record OY986057.1, on the reverse strand, counting down.
AGTACATTTAGCATACCATATGTATTTTCTATATTGTTGGTATGATTTCTGAGTGTTCAACGTAATACAGTTCGCTACTTATTTTAATTTTAATTTCTCGTTTCATCAAGTTTGTTTTGTGCAATCAGAACAAAATTACTTATTAAAGGAACTCAATGGTTTAGCATAGTCAAAAAGCAAGTCATCTGTTCCTATTCTGTAAATCCCAGAGTAGTATTCAAACTGCATTTCGAAACTCTCAGTATGATTGTCAAGTTGTAAATGGCAGAATACTCAACTTGCACTATTATGGCCAAATATTTAGTTGATGCTTGATTTATGTGATCTCACTTACATATATATAAAATGTGTTAATCAGCCATAATTTTTGTTATTAAATCTAAAAATTGAGTCAGAAAGCCTGTTGTATCGTTCCATCACCTTATCAATCTTCTTATTATATATTCCATTTCAAGTTTATTTATCAGAGAACTAAGTTAGAAGATACTTCTTGTTTTACTATTGTTTTCTTCAACTGCCAAAATTTCAGAACATAATTTTTCAGTATACCACTCCTGTACCAAGTTAGTCCAATGCTGCAAGTTTATATAGTCGATAGGTAGACCATGTGCCTAAACACCAGAAAACGTTATAGTAGTGTCTTACTGTGATCTCAGTTACCTCTGGATTTTTTCTAGTCGACACAAGTATGCATTCATTCAACAGTTCCTAGCATATTCGTTGTCATTTGAAATAGTTAGTTGCTTGTGAGTGTTGGTTCACTTTTCCACAATTATGGGGCACCTTACATTGCACCATCATTTTGAATACACTGTGATTAACAAAAAATAATAGACTTTGTAGGTATATGTGTATGAAAAAGTCGGCTACTCAAAATCAGTGAAAATCATTCTCTCTCTAGCGTATTGGTATCACAAGGACGGAAAATAATTGGAGAAGTTGATCATGAAAATTAAGACCAATCTCACTCACTCTTGTTCAAGCAACTTTCCTGCACGATCGCCAGGCTGAGGCTCCCAACTAGTTTTTTAAGTGGTAAACATACGAGTAATTCTTACGTTACATGATGGTTAGGCAGGTATTTTCTTGAATCAGTACAGTGGTTGGAGACGCATGGATACCATGATGTGGTACACGAAACTGGCTAATGATGGTATGACCGGCAGAGTAGGCATTATTATTGGACAGATTTTGTGGGGAGTTTCTAACAACCAGCATTCAAGGTAATAGTATTCTTCATTCCCAAGCATGATGACTATGGGCTACTAGTGAACAAAACAAGAGTTGGGTTGAGATGTGTCCCCCATGCTACTTAGTGGACCCATAAGACAAAAACCAGTAACATTGGTGCAGCCATTCATCTTTCAACCTTTGTAAAAGAACATGGGAGTATTTTTATCAGTAACATAAATGTATTATTGAAGCAGGATTTCGCAATTTAGGCTTGGAAATTGAGATTATCTTTGCAAACTAGTTTAAACTTCTGGGCTCCATCTGAAGAACGAATATTCTGAGGTCAAGATATTGATGGGATAGTCCTTATCATTTGGCCCAGACTATCGGCATGCACCACCTTCCTCTGGTGACTCGGAGTCGCTATGCAAAAGATGACCTCTGAACTTTTCTTGATGACAGTGCACGGCCGCCCTACCCATGGAAATTGTAATTTAGTCGAAACACAAACCCTGTGGCGAGGCCAGCAATAACACCCCCCCCCCCCCCCGCGTAGTACCAAGGGAACGTTGCCTGCACATCCTACCGCCGCTTGACACCCTGGAGCTCGCCCTTCAGGTGATCACATGCTGCCTCACGTACTTTACCCAACTGTTGCCAAAGGCATGTTCAGTTGTACTGAGCGTCTGGTGCTACTCCTGTTTGCAGTTTTAGGGGCTGGGTGATGTACCGACCAAAGACCAGACTGGCAGGAGAGAACCCAGTAGCTGCATGCTGTTAGACCCAATAAGCTAACAAGACTCAAGGCAACCATTCGTCCCAATCATCCTGCTGCGTATCAACCACCTTTGCAATCATGTCATTGATTGTGTGGTTGAGCTTTTCAACTGAGCCTTGCCCATTAGCCTGCTGGTACATTGGGGTGGTCCGAGTTTTGTGGATGTTGAGCAGCTTGCACATTTCCTGGAAGACCTCAGATTCTAAGGTTCTCCCCTGATCCGAGGACAGCCCAAAAGGAGAAATCACGTTTGCCACAAGACCCCTTCCTACAGTCGCAGCTCGCAAGTCCTCAACAGCAAAGGCCTCTGGCCACTTGGTGAATGCATCAACTACGACTATGATGTGTTGATTTCTCCGTTTCGTTCTGTGCAATGGTCCTAGGGCATCAATAAATAGTCTCTCAAAGAGGACACCAGTCTGATAGGTCTGCACCGGGACTTTCTTCATGGCTGTACCCTTTCCTCGTCTTGCACAAGTTTCACAGGGTGCGCAGAAACGTTTGAAATCCTGTGACATTCCTGGCCAATAGAACCATTGACGTACAATCTTTAGCGCTTGCCTCCTCCCGATATGTCCCAGCTTATGAGCTTGCCCTACAATGTTACTCGACGTTTAGTACACACTTCTGCCCGTGCCCCGCCCGTTCTACTAGCGCTTTCTGTGTCCTAGTGGAACTTCCAACCTCCTGGTTTTTATCATAACTTATCAATTCATATCTTTCTACTTATTTATCACTAGTTTTCCGTCCTTAAAACTTCAATAAGCCAGTTTGCGCGAAGTGGACAGATTGTATATATTTTTTTTTGTTTTTGAAAGATTTTATTGCTCCAAGTAATAACTTATTAACAATATTATTTTGAAACTAGGGCACATACTATTCAAAGCTTAGATACATCACTGAGTTTTGTTCATTTTTATGATGATATTGCATTCACTATACTGCTTCACCCGTGAGCAAGCTCGAGCGGTTTGGTACGCTTCAATCGTCTGGTGATATCACTCGTGTCAAGGAGTCGGACAGCTTCCTCGTTGACGTGAGACCTTAGCCGTTGAAAATGACGTACGGCTTGCCGCTTGATGACTTCGTTTATGGTTTCGATTTGAAGTTCATGGTGGAGTCGTTCATTTCGAAAGTACCATGGTGCATTGACAATATTTCTTAGCACATTGTTCTGGAATCTTTGGATTATTTCCCGGTTTGATTGAGCCGTGCAGCCCCACAGCTGAGCTCCGTAAGTCCAGACTGGTTTAAGGACTTGGTTATACAGCGTAAGCTTGTTCTGGATTGACAGTTTTGACCGCCTCCCCATTAGCCAGTACATTTTTCTGAATTTGAGAAGAAGTTCCTCCTTCTTTTTCTTGACGTGGGCTTTCCACCGAAGCCTGGCATCAAGCGTCATACCGAGGTATTTGGCTTCATTGGCATGAGGAATCACTTTGCCATTGAGATAAGCCGGTATATAGTCGATCCTTTTATTGGTGAAATCGACATGTACCGACTTAGTTTCATTCATTTTGATTCTCCATTTCACTGTCCATTGTTGTATGCTAGATATTGACCGCTTTAACTTGGTCATTGACTCAATGTTGCTGTCTCCAACTGCCAATATCGCTGTATCGTCTGCGAAAGTGGCTGTGGTGTTCATTTCAATTTCTGGGAGATCGCTGGTATACAGGACGTACAGGAGTGGGCCAAGTACACTCCCTTGCGGGACTCCTGCACATATCGGTTTTGGTTCTGAAAATGCATCATCTTGCTTTATCCTGAAGTAACGATTAGTGAGGTACGATTGAAGCAACTCAGCATACTTTATTGGCAGGGCCTTACGCAGCTTGTAGTTGAGTCCTTCATGCCAGACCTTGTCAAACGCCTGAGTGACGTCAAGGAAAATGGCAGAACATACTCTATTTTTCTCAAATGCTTCTTCGATGATGTGTGTTATCCGATGGACTTGGTCGATTGTTGAGTGTTTCTGCCTAAATCCAAACTGATGTCGTGGGATCAGCTTTCGTTCTTCAATAATTGGTATTAGTCTTCTGTGTATCAATTTTTCGAATAGTTTAGATAACACTGGTAGAAGTGAAATTGGTCTGTATGAACTTGGTTGCCCTGGTGGCTTGCCTGGTTTGGGAATCATAATGACTTCTGCTATCTTCCACAGCTGAGGGACGCTTCGAAGTTTGATTACCGCATTGATGATCATGACTATTTTTGCGATAGCTTTACGCGGTAGGTGCTGGAGGATTTGTCCAGTGATAAGGTCATAGCCTGGTGCCTTTTTTGGGTTGATATCCTTGCTGATCACCTGTTTTATCTCTTTGATGGTAACTAATGGGATATCAATGTCCTGATCAAGTGGAGGTGTTTCCTCTAGCGGCGGTTCATCCGCCATTGCGAGATTCGGAGTGAATATATTCGCAAGATGGTCTGCAAAAGTATTGGCTTCGTCTTGGTTGCTCCTTGCCCATTTCTCGTTTCCACTCGCAATAGGTGCAGCATGAGTAACAGGCCTCTTGAGATATTGTGTAGCCTTCCAAAGTGAGTAATCGGTATCACGATGACTCGTTAGCTCTGTGATGAAGTGTTCATGAGTTTCTTCATTGATCTCCTCCATCAGCGACTTCAGTTCACTTTGTGTTTTGTACCATTCGGACTTGTGATGTGGTGCTCTGGTAGCTTGCCATCGTTTTCTGGCCTTTCGTTTTTTCTTGATTGCAGAGACTATTTCTCGTGGATAATTGATACCTTTGAGCCTTCTTGAGATTGCAGGTGTGTTGTCCCATGCAACTATCTGAATGCTGCAAACGAGATGTTCGAGCTCACTTTCCACATCATCTGGCGTGTGTATAGGCGTGCTCAAATCAATATACCTGCAAATGTCTTGTTTGAAACGTTCCCAATTTGTCTTATGATTGACCAAGTACGGTTTGTGTGGCTTCTGTATGATTCGATCACTAAGCGTCAGAGCAATTGGGGAATGATCTGAACTCAAGTCATGGTTTTCCTCTACAAGAAGGTAGTTTGCTGAGATATTCTTTACAACGAAGAAGTCAATCAGGTCTGGAGTTTTGTTTGGGTCAGTGGGCCAGTAGGTTGGTTTCCCAGTAGAATGTGCCTCACAGTTGTCATCAATAATTGCTTGATGGAGTCTGCGTCCCTTTTCGGTGGTTAATCTCGATCCCCAGTCAGTGTTTTTTGCATTGAAGTCGCCTCCGAGAATGAAACGATTTCCAAGTTGGGCCAAGATGTTCTTTTATTCTTCATATTTAGTTTTGTACTTAGGTGGACAGTATATGCTTGCGACAGTAATCAGAAATGAATTAGTTTTTATCTCAAGAGCACACATCTGGACTGCTTCATTTTCAATTTTGATATACTCCTGATGGGCCAGGTTTTCTTTGATGATCACTGCACTTCCACCACGGGCATTGTTGCTCGGATGAATGGCATGGTAGCATTTGTACCCCTTGAGTCTGCAGAAAGATTCTTTGGTGAAGTGCGTCTCAGATATGAGACAGATATCAACATGATTGTAGTCTAGTGCCAACTGAAGCTCATTTTTCCGTGACGCGAGGCCATTGGCATTCCAGCAAAGTATTTTGACACTTTTCATGATGATTTTTTCGAGCCCTTGCGTTCAATTTTGCCAACACGCTCATTCATTGTATATATGATCAGAGTTAATAATGCTCGCTCGTTGCAGTTGCCAAGCACGCTGGATGCTAGAGTGCTCGTATCTCAAAAATAAAAAACATCCCCCAAACCCCAGATCTCATAAATATAGATTAGTTGGACAGAAAGAACTCGTCACATACTTTTAGTAAAAGCATAAATTAAGTTGAAGGGGCTGTTAAAAAGCTCGTGGGTCGCGTATTTCTATGAATAAGACTGCAAAGAAGCAATCTAGCAGTTTGATGAGTATCCCCTAAGCAGCGCTAGTATGGGCGGGCCGAAGTGTGTACTGAACGTCGAGTTACAATATTTGCCTGCAAACACTTAGGTACCAGAACCTGATCAGCGTATCGAGGGCCGCTATCGACCTCCCAGTGGCGAATCAACAGGCCATCCTTCATCTTCAGGGGACTTTTGTTTCCTCCCCACAATTTACTACCTGCTGCCATTGGGATCAGTTAGTTGCACACACCCAGTGCACACTTGCCCAAGCATGGCATCCTCCTTCTGCTTACCAACCTACTTGGTAAGTGGAGGATCCACTCTTGTGATATTGGTCACCGCTTCAACCCTAGGAAACTTCTCTTCCTGCCTCTTAGCAGTATTTACAAAGGGTCGGCGCGAGAGACCATCAGCGTTGAGAGGATTCTTCCAGGCTCGATGTTCTACCTGGAAATTATACTCGCAATACCTTCCAACAATTCCATTGGTTGATTTCCTTGTTTCCTGCGACTTGCAATGTCTCAAATACTAGTCTCAGCCACGCTTTGCAGTGTTCACTCTTCCTTGGCGTATGGAGTCATGAAATACCTTCCCCATCGCCCTCTTGAATGTGGCTTGAGCGTTGGACAGTCCAAACAGCATCACTCAGGATTGCCAGAGTCCCTAGGGAGTAGAAAATGCCGTTTTTACTTATCTTCCTCCACCATAGGGATCTGCCAGTACCCACTCTAAAGGTCTAACATCGAGAACCAGGAACTTCCCAATAACCCACAGATCACTTCATCGACCTTTGGCAGAGGATGAGAATCCGTCTTGATGACGTCATTAAGCAGCCTGTAATCAATTCCTTAACCGAGTGTTGCTTCCTCTTTAACTAACGGTATTGGACTAGCCCAAGGTCTCCTGGATGGCTCAATGATTCAGTTTTTTTTTAAATTTCTGCCCCTAACTTGACAACTTCACCAAGACGTATTGGAGGGATTCGCCGTACAGTTTGTCAAATTGGATGTTTTGTACCAACGTCTATGGTATGCGCACAGCCTTCAATCTTTCCCATGTCCAAAGTAAAAATATGATGAATTGTCTAATTTTATCTAGCTGCTCTGGTACCGATGTCTCTCCCAACCCCAATGTTTTTACATGAGAACACAGGAGTAGCTTTCTCCCTCATCCCCCAACGGCTGAAATCCGCCAATTACTTCTTGCTCCTGTACCAATCAGGATCCGTCTCCTTTGGCCCCTAACACAGTCAACCCTTTCCCACCTGGTTGGATGACTGAATTTGCTGGGTCGATAATGCCCTTATGGGCTGCCAAGACGTATAAACCCAGTACGCAGTGGATGTTGGCCACAAGGCATGTATGATCCCTCAATCGCCCATACCCCATGTCAACCTGTAGGTCAGCCTCGCCCAAAACTGGAACTCTCTCCCCAGAAATGGCACGCAGGTATATGGAACCAGCCGAGCTGAAGCCAGCACCAAGACGTTGCATAATGTCACTACTCACAATGGTTCGAGAAGCCCCTTTATCAACCACCAATTTACAAAGTCCAAATGGTCCCAATAATGCCAGAAACATGAAGGATGACACTCAGTAACCAAAATGATTACATTCGGTATTTTTGTCCATAACTGAAGACAATGAGATTACTCTTATCATCAGAATGCCACATTCTGCTATTCAGTCTGATTATTTGCTAGTTAAATGCTGTCACCCAAAAGCACGAGCAGCAAATACAATCTGTTCGCACATCTTTCCAACCTCATTCTTCAGACCGAATTTCTTCTTCCTCTCAATACGAAAACGTCATGAGAATTCAAAGCTGAAGCTATTATTGATGAATCTTTGTACTTGTTACAGCTGAAAGCTAATTCGAGGAAACCCATAAGCAATTTAAGCAAGTGAAGTTGAAGCTATGAATCCAGTAAACTTGAACAAATGGGTAGCTACTAAGGTAAAGAGTAACTCAAAAAAGAATCCACAGGTTCGAAATTATGAATGCATCCGTACTTCAACAGGGTTTTATTTTGATATGAACATAAGTACATCAATGACAAATTATTGTTTACTGTTGCCATAAAAGCGAGCACATACATACATTTGAATGGAACTTATCACTATTGTGGAATGCTTGTTCAAAATACCATTTATGCTCTACAAAATTTGTGGTAACAGTAAATATTTTTCAGGCATTTTCAAAACTTGAGTAAATTATTCACCAGAGTCATGTTTTATTGCCCACTCAAGGAGTTCTCAACAAAAATGATTCCACGCAACAAAAACGTTAATTGATGGATATCAACAAATTAGCATGAATTCCACAATACACCAATATTACAAAGTTCAGTAAACAATTGTTAGTTAAGTAATCACATAACAACTTAGAAATAGGCATGATAAATAAATAAGCAATCCATAAAAAAAATATATATAATGAAGAATGGTGATATCTTACAAAACATGAAGGAATAATAAAAGAAATATCAAGTAAAATATGTCAAAAATATATAGTATTGACCTTTGTACTACTTATGTTCAAATGCAGACTAACTCAAGATAAAAAGTAGGGTTTTATCAAAATCAAATTCTGAACGAGAGTGGGTATTAGTAATATCTTTTTTCAATATCCCAACTTATTCTAAAGCAATCTGTTAAAGCTATTCACTGGCTGAATGCAGTGCATTTCCATTGGTAGACATGTCATTACAACGAATATCGGACACATAATTGGAGCTAACAATAATAAGATCAGGTAATGGTAAAGCCTCTAATAGTTTTTTAAGTCTAGAAATTTTTTTTTTTTTTTGTTGAAAGGACTGGATGTGTTAAGCAAAACCATTATGTTAGGAGGAATAAATGTGGGAAAATGCAAGCATTCAAAATCAAGATTCACTTCTTTCTTACTTGCATATAAAAAATAGCTCAATTCAAGAAAAAATTGGGATTCAATCACCACGAATTAATGGTACAACAAATCTTTACTAATCTATAAGCTAGGTAATTCAACCAATATTGATTAAAATGGTGACGTAATTTCTACAAATGATCTAGATAAGTCATACACGATTTTGCTTAGCATTTAAAATTATGTTTTTTAATCAATGGATATTGTTGTAAGTTAAAAATTTCAAACTAAACAGCGAGCTTCAAACCAACACCGTGTAAATTAACTGTCAAAAGGCTATGTAACCTTACACTAATAAATGCTAATGAGAATATCTCATATCTTCACGTATCATTTATAAGTTTCTTATTTCAAGTTAACACAGCAAGTAATCAAAGAAGTAACAACTGAAATACAGAAAATAATCTCAGAACTGCTTTCAAATGTTATAGTTTTTATAAAATAACAAAAAAAAAAGCTAGCAACAAAACACAAAACTTAACTAAAATCCACAACAATCTACATAGTAAGTAGCAGGTGTAAATTTACATGTTTGGTTTGTTGACTGTAACCTAAACATAGTCCATCACATAAACATAATGTGTCCACCCTGCTAACGTACACAAAACACATCACTTCAGTTTCTTCACATTTATTCTTTTTTTGTTTAAATTAAATCATATTATTCGACTCCACCAAGTTATGAAACATCTTGGTCTTCAACATCTTGAAGCTGCTCCCTCTGTTCACTATTACCTATAATCAGAGGAAAACGGTTGTATACATGACTCAGAAAATGAGTAAATTCGTAACATCTGACAGAAAATATGAACAATCTCTTTCCCCAGCTTATCAATATGACTCAGGCGGAGGAGATTACCTTCCCACACGTTCCATGCTAAATGTTGGAAACAGATGGAACTACCTACATACAGGTATCTGTTGTAACAGCAGTGTTGTTGCCGAGTTGTGCGAAGAAGTTTTAATTCATTTTCACATACCCTTATAACCAGTTGTACCTTCCAAAAATATATTGTCTTTAATTTTCAACACGTTGTTCAAGTTCATCAGTTCCCCTTTATTTTAACAAATAGTGTTTCTAAATCAGCATTATGGAGAAAATTGGCGACAAGTTTTTGTGAAAGCAGCAACAAGTGGTTCGTCAGCATCAACTGCCCCCACCAAGCATTTTCGATGGTAGTAATTCAAAAAACGAATGATGAATCATTTTAAAGGGTATGGTGTGACGGATGCAAATACGAGACAATCGTACCTACTGGCTTCGTTGTCTGTTGGTATGTACAAGTTGTTAACGAGTTTATGTTTGCCTACCGATCCTCAGGACAATGCTTTTAACGAACTCACTGCAACATTTGATGGAAATGTTCAACCTACATCGGCGTATTTTGTCGCACGAAGGGATTTCTACCTTGGCAAACAAAACACAGACGAAACCGTTGCAGAGATGGCCGCTCGTTTGGGAGCTCTTGCTGTTGACTGGTTTTGGAAATAAACTTCACGTGGTTTTTTGCGCTATATTTTTGCAATTGGTTTAAACAAACAAAGTATGCAAGATCGTATATTTGGAGATGACGCGTCACAATCTACTGTAAAATTCGCTTCCATTCAAAAGCTAGCGTCATCTAAGGAACTTTCTTTGCAGACCTCGGATCACCATAAAGTTGAGTACGAACCAGTCTACCATGTAAAGCTACCAGCGCTACAAAAGACGCGGTGGCAGCAATACCTCAAACCAACAAAACGCAAATTATGACAAAAAATCATGCTCCAGTTGTGGTAGGAAGACTCACGACACCTGTGGTACTCAAGGTCATTTATCTCCTATGTGTACTGAGACAAACAGGACATCACAGTCGAAATATGTACACGATGACAGTGATGCTGATGATGTTCATTTCACCTTGTCAGAACCAGTGAATGCCTACTTTGATGAACAGGGATGCTATAAAATTGTGCCGCAGAGAGGACTTTTATAGTCCTAACCATTCCTGTTTTTTATAAATAATGTCCGTCAATCAATCAAACTACACAGTTTTGAAGCCGATTCTGGATCTGCTTATTCTTTTATTTCAGAAGGTTTCTGGAGAAATCATTTCTCGAACGCAAAATTGGAGAATGCCGACGCCAGACTGCGAGACTACATTGGGAAAGTATTCTTGCCCACTCATAGGTCGTACAAATTTAGTGTTAGGTTGGAGAGTATTATATTTAACCAGCGAGAGGTGACATGGTGGGGAGCCACAGGTTTTTCCAACCGACTCCTGTGTTGACCCTACGCGCCGTGATACTACTCCCGTGAGAGAACAAATTGGAATGGTCAACTGACTCCCGAGGGAAAGTCGTAGGACAACTGTTTCCCGCCCTGGTTGAAATCAGAGAAGTGCGACCAACCGACTCCTGGGTAAGAACTCAGTTGGGTGAGGGGTACTACCAAGTTGAGCGCACCAGACAAAAAAAAAGAGAAAAAAAAGAAGATAAACAGTTTATCTTGTTATAAGTTACTTGATTTATGTGTCCACTAAAAGTAAATGACGAGTTTCTCTGTCCAACTAATCTATAGGTATGTTCCAACCTGACCTAGTTCATGAACTGAGTTCACGAACCAGTTCAGGAGTAGTGGGGATGAGTTCAAGAACTGTTGGGTTCGTGAACTGAATTGCTGGAACGACCCGAACTATTCCGGCAGGTAGCGCTAAGGGCGGTTTTGATCAGAGTAACCTTCTTCTTCTATCGCTATCAGATATCAGAACTCAACAATTTCCGAATTGAAATTCCGAATTTCAGAATCCCATTTAACGGTCTTGGTTAATTAATTGACTTGGTCTAGGACTAGAAACTGGAATGTATCTAGCATTGACCCTACTTCAAGTAACTTCTTAAAAACAAGAATAAGTGTAAGCAGAGCTTGATTTGTCTGCTCCTTCTGTAAAAAAAAAGAGATTCTTGTACTGTGGACTACCGGGTGGCGGCGGGAATTGTTGAATATTTATTTTTAATATAGTTCTAAAAACTATATGCTTACGCGTTTCTGAACACCTTCAAAACTCTGCAAATTCTTGACACAACGGTTCATTATCTTCTTTGTACAATTCACCCTTCTGTTTAGATCATTAGGTCTAAATGTCTAGATCCTAAATGTTAGAATAATTATTATTATGAATTATCACTAATAATTAGTGATAATTCATAATAATAATTAAAAATAATGATTATTAATAATTTTATCAAGTAGGTACCTAGTGAAAATGATTATAATTTATTGTTATGTATTAATCATTTGTATTTAGTATTAATAATCATCATTATTAATTATGATTAATTAATACGATATAATTCTGAGGTTTTTAATACTACGTCGGTAATAATTTTTCTATAAAAGAAGTACCTACCAACAAACATTCGAAATTACCTTCATTTCCGTAGCACGAAACGTATTTCAGAACAAAAAACTCGACATCACTTTCAACCGTTTGATTCCTGTTGACAGGCTCAAACTTTGAGCTGTCATTGTGAACGAACGGCTGCTCGTACAAAGCTGCGGATGGTCTTCAAAAATTCTTAGGAATAAACTCTATCTAAATATGAAATAAAAAACATACCGTTCTATATGAATTTTTCGAGATATGGAATTTTCAAAATTTCAAAATTCCTTTTGAACCCTTTCCCCTTGACCTAGGGTTATGAAAAGTTTCGAGGATCATTGTGGGGCTGGTCCAAACCCAGAAACAAAATTTCGTAATTTTAACTCAACGCTAACTGGGCAAAGTGCCGCGGACGGCGTACGGACGGATTTTGGTTTATTATCTTCGATAATGAACCATTGGAATCGCCCAAAGAAAAAATTTTTTTAACCCCCCCTCAAAATTTGTTGGTTTACGTTTCAAGATACGTAGATTCAGAAAATCGAATAAAAAAAAATCCGTCCGTCCGCCGTACGCCGTCCGCGCCACTTTGCCCAGTTAGCGTTGAGTTAAAATTACGAAATTTTTTTTATGGGTTTCGACCAACCCCACAATGGTCCTCGAAACTTTTCAGAACCCTAGGTCAAGGGGAAGGGGTTCAAAACGAATTTTGAAAATTTGAAAATTTCATATCTCGAAAAATGCATATAGAACGGTATGTTTTTTATTTCATATTTTGATAGAGTTTGTTCCGTAGAATTTTTTAAGACCATCCGCAGCTTTGTACGACCAGCCGTTCGTTCACAATGACGGCTCAAAGATTGTGCCTCACAACACGATCGTGACTCAAACTGTTGAAATACAGGTCCATTTTCATACTAACAAGCTCTTTGGAACATCATATGGCTTAAGTGATGTCGAGTTTGTTGTTCTGAGGTGCGTTTCGTGCTACGGAAATGAAGGTAATTTCGAATGTTTGTTGGTAGGTACTTTTTTATAGAAAAATTATTACCGACGTAGTATTAAAAACCCCAGAATTATATCGTATTAATTAATCATAATTAATAATAATTATTATTAATAATAAATACAAATTAGTAATACCTAACGATAAATTATAATAATTTTCACTAGGTACTTGATAAAATTGTTAATAATTAGTGATAATTGATAATAATAATTAATCTAACATTTAGGATCTAGACATTTAGACCTAGTGATCTAGACAGAAGGGTGATCTGTACAAAGAAGATAATGAACCGTTGTGTCAAGAATTTCTTTATTCGATTTTCTGAATCTACGTATCTTGAAACGTAAACCAACAAATTTTGAGGGGGGGTTAAAATTTTTTTTTCTTTGGAGATTCCAATGGTTCATTATCGAAGATAATAAACCAAAATTAATCAGTGGACAAATTGAAGCAATTTTCAATTAAATTGAAACTGCAACATTGTTCTTATTATATCGTTTGCCTATAATTAATTTTAATGTAGGCCAAGTTGACTTCCATTCAAACAATGCACTTTATTACAATCTAATTTATTTAAGTAGGTACCTAATTCAAAAATTATTTGGTTTGAAAATACACGCATGTTCACCAACAATCTTTCATTTAGTGGGTTATAATTTTATCTTTACAGTTTTCTGAGAAATTATTTATTTTAAAGGTACTGTACTTAGACGTATTTTATCTTACGAGATATGATTTTATGATAAAATGATAAATGATTTTATGATATGATTTTATCTTGCCGAGATATGGACACTTACGTACCAGAATACGCTAAAAACGAGAACCACAAATTAAAGACACAAAACAAACTGGACCCTTCTTCTCCCACAGAAAACCCTACTATACTACGTCTTCTCCCGTGAAACTCAGGAAGTCAAATGATTTTCTGGGAGGTTATAACGTGAGATCACTGTTACCTTTCCAGTTCGAGTTCTCAACCCTCATCTCAATTCAGTGCAAGAAGTTCCCGAACTGAGCTGAACTGAGTTCATGAACTGGCCGCGGTGGAACGCGTTGTCTGCACTGAGTTCACGAACTGAAACAGGCTGGAACGCAGTTCATCATGCGCATGGCTTCTGCGCAGAACTAGTTCCTGAACCAGTTCAAGAACTGGTCAGGTTGGAACATACCTCATAATATATATTATATATGTGATCAAAGGGTCGGGGAATGCTTGACAACCCTGATGATTGCTCACATATTAATAAACAATATATTTTAACAGATGCAGCTTTACAATCATCCGTAGGGACATTTAGATGTTAGCAGCCAGAAGTCAGAATTGCGATATCTTATTCTGTTCTCAAACTGGAGCACTTTGAAGATTAAAAAAAAAACCGTGGTTGTAATATCACGGTTCATCTGCTCTAATCTGATAACGGAATGAGATATAGCAATTCTGACTTCACCATCGCGTTCAGCATTGAAAAATCTATAAGCTGAGGCGTTACTCGGCACAAAAAAAGGAGACAACATTTGGTATAAAACGTTGTATAATAATAATTATTATACAACGTTTTATACCAAATTATTTAGATAAAATGGAGAGATTTTATCTAAAACTAGGCATTTCTTCGAAAAATCGCTCTTATAGCCATGCTGCATGACTGGATTTTTTTTGTTTTTTTGTTGTTCTTATTTGTGTCTTGATCATATTTTTGTACCTCCCTAAAACTGGTTCGAGCAATGATAACACGCTCCTCTTGCAAAGAAGTTGTTGGCTATCCTGATTTAATCTAATGTGAGGATGAAAAATGACACGAAAATAAATATTTTGAAATTCCTTGTAGAAACACGAAATTCACGCATAATTCCAGGTCGCCGCCAACCCTGAGTTATCACTTCCACCTTTCATCACGTTTCTGGTTGACTAACACTTTTTGAGGGAGTCGATTGGGAGCCGCTATTTTCAATTTCACCTGACACTCGCCCCCTCAGGAGTCTAAAAATCTCTCACGTCACCTCTAGCGGGTTAATGTCATAAATCGCTTCCAATTTACTCTATATAGATGTTTTAGAAGTGATCAAGTTCCTATTAAATAGGAACTTGATCACTTCTAAAACATCTATATAGAGTAAATTGGAAGCGATTTATGACATATAGCGATACATTTTATTATACAAGGTTCAAGTTTAAAGGACTCAAAAAACTACCGATACAATCAAGATTGGCTCGGTTTGTTAGCACTGCCCTTGCAATGCACTGTTTACTTTCAATTGAAAATGGCTCCTGATTATCAACTGACAATGGTAAATCCTCCGATAACAGCCCTTATTTGCATAATAATCAACTAAGCTCAAAGAAAAAATTGTTATTCTTTCCCACAAAGAGGGTTTTCTCACAGCCTGATTGCCTCACAACTAGATCCTTGTCCATAACCTCTCTTTTGAGGTTTCACGATGAAAAGTGAGTAGAGTATTGTCGCCCTATAGGAAAAGATTGTCCAAATGAGCTAAGGGTATGTGCGGATTGGAGATGGTCCCATACTATAGGAGTACCTAGTGTCTAAGATCAACTTTCGTTCACCAGTTGAAGTTTTTTTTTGTTGAAAACATTGAATTATACTCGTATCATAATAAATTAGAATACCTATGAAATGTTCAAACTTTGCTATGGAACCATTCTCAATCGATCACTATTGGTAAAAAGTAAATACTATTGATCTCTTACCCTGCATATCTGACGTCCAAAGAGTGAGATTATCTCTCAATAGCTGCATTATCAAAGTCGAGTCTTTGTAGCTCTCTTCGGAAAGTGTGTCTAATTCTGCAATCGCATCATCAAATGCAGCTTTCGCTAGTCTGCAGGCTCGATCAGGAGAGTTCAATATTTCATAGTAGAAGACTGAGAAATTCAGAGCTAACCCAAGTCTAGATGTGGACAAACAGAAAGGAATATGAGATATTATGATGAAATAGAACTCACTACACACTCAAAACACATCATCTTAAATTCATTCGTTGATAGTAGCAATTAATTATACGGATTGTGACAATGCCGCTCAGTAGATTGAAATAATTTGCTAACACTCAATATGGGCGAGCCAAAATTAGAAAAATTAATACATTTCAGGCATGGGCTTCATGGCCGATTGCCCAACAGCATTGCTGTCTTCTAATGACGAACAGAATTGTTTTTGATGAATTCGCTCCTTGCATACCCTTATTCCACCTGATGAGGCCGTAATACAGTTAAGTGAACAGTTGAATGGGAAAAAAATCGGTAAATGTAATCAATCAACTAACCTGATGGGGTGTGTAGGAGGGAGTTCAGTCATTGCTATATCACTAGCAGCTTTGTAAGCAACTAGTGAATTTTCAGCTGCCTCTTTTCTGTCATTTCCGGTGGCAAATTCAGCCAGATAGCGATGGTAGTCTCCTTTCCTGAATGCATAGAAACAAGATAAGGGTGATCATCAAACAACTTCATATTGAACCTGGGCTGGACACACTTGTTATGGGCAAGTGATCAATCTGAAACTTTGATTCAACTAGCCACTCAGGAGTATAACATTAGCTGGCCCATTAGGGAGCAAGGGGGTTTCAATAGGGTTTGGGAGCTATTGAATAGTTATGCCTCAGTTGATCGCATTTTGTCACCTACTAAAAACTAGTAGAAATGGACAACTTTTCAATAACCAGACCGGTTTTGTTTTTTGAAAGTCAGAGATGAGTGGCTAAGCATTTTCTGTTCTGTTTATTTATCTTATATAACTGGAGAGGCTCTCGAAATAGAAACAGCTCGCAGCAGCTTTGTTTTGGAAAAACTTTTGTTTCCTCTCATACATGGAAGAACATGTTTTTCCCCTCTCATACATATACCTACCTTTCAGCTACTATGTTTCAAGGTGCGTAGAATTCAATTTCCATTTTTATTGATAGAGGATATCTTCAAAAACGTAAAAATGGGAACCATTCGTCGAAATTAGTTTACCCTTATTTTTGATGGATATTATCCTGAGGAGTTAGTACTTACTGAATGTAGGTAGATTTTCGGGAGGGGACTTTTGAAAAATATCAATATTCTTTAAACAACACTAGTAAATCTAATCATATGGGTGACATGAGGTCCAAATTTACAACCTCATCGTTAAAATAATACATAATATGTATTATTTTAACGATGAGGTTGTAAATTTGGACCTCGTGTCACAAGGCACCCATATGATTAGATTTACTAGTGTTGTTTAAAGAATATTATATTATAACTGAATATCGAGGATATACAAAATATTCAATTATTTAATTTCCCCTGTTTCAACTATTGAAAGTAGGAACTATGAGGAAATTTCTTATAAAAAGAAACTTGAATGGCAACCATTTAGATCCAAAACGCATTTCAACAGAACGTTGAGTGGCGTTAACCTGGGAGCGGCTAGCTGTTTGAACAAAGCTTTTCACACCTGCAATGATCTTCATGAATCCCTGACTATACACAATTATAGAAATTAAGATTAATTATGACAATAAATTTGATACCAACATCTTATAGTAGAAAACTTTAGATTCTCCGGATGATGCACATGGGATCAGATGCTTGTCCAAGACTCCGAGAATATCAGAACAGATTTCTCGCAACTCTTTTTCCACCTGAAGAGAATAAAACATATGTCAAGGATGGCCAACATACTCACACCCAGATCTACAGTAAGGACATGAAGGATAGTGCTTATTGGTACGAGTACTTCAAGAGAAACAACGCCTGAACTGACCAGCTGTGACTGGAGAGTACAAATAGGAAATTGCACACCACCTGTAGGAGCTACCCTTCACACAGAAAACTGGGTGAATACTTAGAACCCCTCAGGTGAACAATGTTCAGCAAAAATTATAGAAATGCTAAAGCGCCGTGAACAATCAATCCTCCAACAAGCAGCGAGTCACAAAGCTATCGATTTACTAAGGGAGAGTCCATATCCATTCTCATTCTTTATTGAAATTACGAATATCCCGAGCATAAATATATGAGTAGGAGAAAAATATCAGATTCTTTGGTAACTTACTTGAGATCTATATTGTCTTATCATTTCTAATTTCTCCTCGGCACCTTTGTTCTCCTCTTTCTGTTCAATACTACTAATAATCCTCCAGCTTGCTCTTCTGGCGCCAATGACATTCTTGTAGGCCACCGAAAGTAAATTTCGTTCTTCTACAGTCAGCTCCAGGTCGAGGGAAGCCACAAGCTTCATGGCTTCGACCATTTCTATAAAAGAAAAATTTTTTTTTTTAATTTGTTACCACAATCTATTAACATCCGTTTCCAAAATAAAAGTAATGTGTGTGTGTGTGTGAAGTAGGCAACTAGAGTTCCTTCGTAAATTCATTTGGATACACCAAGCAACGAGCGGCCTAGTAACAAACCACACCCACTAAATTCCGAGTTCAATTCAATATTTACTCAACAGAATTCAAGGCTAAATGTCATAGGTTTTGACAAAAACTTTTCTCTTCAACATATAGATGCATTGTAGGGGTGAAATTTATTCAAGATGTTCTCAATAACAGCACACCGATTCAGTCCAGTTCATGATAACCAACAAACTGGAATTTTCCAGTAAATTGACTCAATTTTCAACTAGCAAGTACATACGTACTAATAATTAGTATGCAATTATTGCACATTTCGATCCAAAGAATCAAAATTGATCAAAACCAAACCAAAACATAATAATTGGTGTACCAGGAAGGTCTTGGCAACATACGCGTTAACTTTGTAAGGTTAATTAGAACTGCACGTAGTGCAAGGTTTGAAGAAGCAAAACGGTACCATCAGCAAATTGATGAAAATCCTGCACCAGAGACATAGGAACCGAGAGCTTATACATCTCCAAACACAAATATTAACTATCCAAAACGGAGAAATTGCAGCTACACTAGGCTACAGAAATGTTGACGAATTTTCCAGACAGCTGAGAAAACAAATGGGAGGAGAGGCTCGTTCAGATAGAATTGGACTATCTGGAACTGGATGAACCCTTGGTAAATCATTCTTGAACTCACTACGAGATAGTCACCCTAGGATGATGGCTCATCGGTTAGCAACAGGCTTTCAACTAAGAATATCGTAGAAAGAAGACTACATAATAAATTATACTAGGTACATAAATTATATAATTTATGTACCTTTCATATGTATGTATACCGTTCGTGGTTAAAAAGAATCCAGGAATGGGATGTTTCACGCCATGAAAGAGCTGTATACATACCCACAAAGGTTCCAGAACTTTCACAGGACGTCTCATATGTGTTTTTATAAAATTCTGGTCAATTATGGCCTTGGTCAATTGGTCAAGGACATACTAGGAAAAACACTAAATAACGGGTATATGTGTTTGCGACGGTTTCTAGGATGTGCTTAAGATTTGAGAGCCTAAGAAACCGCGAAATGTTAGCATTCTTTCCCGTTTTTTGTGTATAACTCGAAAAGTACACTCTATTCTCTTATCAAAGAGCATTACATTCCGTGTCGAAAGGCGTTTCAAATATCGAAGTCGGTGCAGCTGTTCAGCCGCAATCGCCCGTCAAAAATGGCACAGGACCAAAAACATAGGAAAATGTAATTCCATTTAAGTGATTTTTAAAATTCGCTTACTCAAGTGCTGAGATATGAATTTTAAAACAAAAAATCCATAGCGCCAAATTTCTCTGTGTTGTTTTCAGATGTTGATAAATTTGACCTTGCTTTGTGGGGAAAATAAAGAGGTTGTGTCACAGACGCTGAAGGCATGGAGAAGCATGATGTGTCGTTTTGCATCTTCGGGTAGCGTGCTGTCTTGGAAGTCAGAGCACTAATTAGCTTGAGCTAGGATTGATTAATATTTAATGGTAATTTAAATGTTGATCAGCGATGTACAAAGCTAAAACTGTGTGACTTCATGCCAAGTTCTAAATAGTTATACCTAACCATAATTATTTGAAATACTTGAATCACCGGTAAGATTGTTTTTCCAGCAACGCACATTATCAAAAGAGTATTTAAGGATATGTTACAAAACGTGAAAAGACAAGAAGCCAAGTATTCTAGCTAGATCTATGGCTGATGCCGAATAGGTGTATTTACCACAACATATTATTACACCTGTTTGACCAGTAGGCTAAATGAATTCTGGATACTCGACCACCGTGCAAGGTCTTTAGAACAATCAGTATTAAATGTTCATAGAAGCCCAAATAATAGGCAACTGAAGCGGAGTTGAGAGAGGATGTTCATTTTGAGAACAATTTCCTGTATTTCAATGTGACATGTAGTGTTTAATTAATTTACCATAGAAATAATTTTGAAAGGGGGAAACAGTTTCCTTTGATAGGAGGACAGACACCAACAGACCGCTCATAAGTGCCAAATTACATATTTGGGTGAATCCACGAAAAACGTCATATTCTTGTCCCAAACTGTTCTAGGGCATTCTGTTTGGTATAATGGGATGGGGGAAAAAATGTGTGTACAGTTCTGTCTTTGGTACATCTCCCCCAGTACCAAAAAAAGTTTTTCTGAATCAGTGATCAGTAATCAAACATCAAAAACCTCTCTCCCCTGGCTGTCCCACTCTATAATGTTACCACTTCACCAATGTTTTTTTGTGTTTCCCTTGTGTTTTCAAGCTGGGGAAAAATATTTATTCAATTCAAATCTGATCAGGTTTCACACCAACAGGTTCATTTTTTCTTAAAGATTTCCTGGTTGGGAGTTACAGCACAATAAATCAATGTCCCATGGGTATACTCTCTCTACCCTGGCCATTTTCAAACCTTCCTTCAAATCACTGAAAAAAGGTTTTTTTTTTTGTTTCCAACACTGTGTGGCAGTACTGCAAGAAGCCGCCAAATGATTCTGCCTAACCTTAACTTGTGATACTTCAGTTTAGTCCGCGTGTTGGATGCGAGTTGTTGTGAAAAGTGGGTTCCGGTTTTATTCAACCTCTCTTCCCTGGCATTCACCATTGAACGGTGGTAAGTCTTATCTTATAACTTTCATTAGCATTTGGATGATGTGTATGGTAGAAACAAGATCCCCAAACACCATGTTTTCTTTCACTTGTTTTCTTTCACTTTTTCAAGTTTTTGCTTTAATTTATCTCTACCCTGGTTCTCTCTACCCTGGCCTTTCTTGAAAGTTGAAGGACCAGGAGAGAGAGGTACAGCCCAGGGTAGAGAGAATTTTAAATTCATTATTGGTTTCTCTAATCTGTTTGACATATTTTTAGTAAGCAATTCATAACCATAGGTCCTACTAGCAGATCAGCATGTAGAAAAAAATCAGCATCATTTTTGCAAATTGTTTTTATAAAATGAAGTTTGACTTTTAACGAGCCCCCCTAGGGTTGGTATTATTCATTCACTCTGTCATCAGTTGAAACCAAATTCAGCTTTCCTTCTGTTGTAAAGAAGTGTGCAGATACTTGTTACACCATTGAAATATATATTTAGCGTAGATACACTTAGTTATGTATGTAGGTACACTATTTACGTTGAAAATTGAGGGAGAGAGAGATAGTTTCGATAGAGATTTCTTCTTTTCTTTTAGGTTAGACGAAATGGAGAGAAAGAAGCAAAGTCGAGAAGAAGAGCTAAGAATGAAAAGAGTAGCTGAACGTTTGAGATTAGAGAAGATAATGAGTGATCCTGTGCTGAGAGCGATTCAGAAAGAAAAGGACAGGGAGAAATACAAGAAGAAGCTAGAAAAGAAGCAAGTAAAAAAAGTAGGTGACATGAGTGAACGAGAGAAAAGGTATTTCAGAAAAATATGACGAGAAAAGGCAAAGAAAGTATACAAAAAGAAGAAGGTAAGGGAGAAAACAAGTTCAGGAGGAGGCAGTCCGAACATTGGTCATTCAAACACCATGCCCATCCCATCCACGCCACCAGCCACATGTTCAAGCTCACAGCCCTCAACGTTGTCCATCAAACGGAAAAAATCAGGAAGGCGTAAAGTAAAGAGAGGCAGATCAAGGTTAACGTACGCAAATAAAAAACTGAGACAGGAGAACGAATGTTCGAAACAAAGAAATGAAACACTGAGGAAACGATTGTACAGAAAAAAGATCGTAGGGTTGGCGGAGTCTCCTCGATTGAAAGTTAGTAAAATCATGAAGATGAATGACCTAAAAGATAATTCAAAAACTCGGCGCTGCGCGCCTCGCCTGAGTACTACCTAGAGCCCTTGGCTAAAATTACAAACCATGAATATGCTTTAGCCTCATGATGTGCTCCTCGCTGTTTCTCTGACCCAAAAAATCAATTACAGTGAACAGGCGCCTATTTTGTAAGCTTACCTAATGTTCTGAATTGTTACCTAGTCACTCTCAAGTCAACCAACAAGGAGACCTAGTTTTAAATTCATGTTTTAGAGAAACACCATGTCAAACTATAACGTTGCTACATTTTAAGTTTATTGGCATCTGTTTTCATTTTTTTACTCTTGTATTTTGAATTTTTCAACTGGGAATTATGGCTGTTCACATCAAATTCCTAATAGTTTGATAAGATGTGATATTTATGTGAATAACATTTGTTAAATGAGACTGAAGTATGTTTACATAAAAAATATAAATGAGGATGTTGACTGAAAAGTACTGTTTTTCTCTCTCCCCTGGACAGTAACTCTCTCCCCTGGAACCATGTTTTACTAAAACATGAATATCTGATAAAGTAATTATAACTGTGCGTGCCCACTTTGCGCACCTCATAAGGAAGGCAATGTTAAGACAATAAGAGAGAAAAAATAGGAAAAATCTATCAAAAAATATCGTTGGGTCGGTCAGGTCAAATTTGACGTTTTTCGTGGAATCACCCATTTACCGGCGTCCGAAAAATTTAGGTGCTGCTGTCACTACTATGAAAATGTTTCTTTATAAACGCACTCCGATGGTGTCATTTGTCGTAATACATTCTCAGCTGTCATTCAATCAACTATCGTGTGCGAACCAAAACGAGAACGCGATTTTGTCGGACATTGCAAACGAAATGTGGGTAGGTACGATGGGACGATTCTGGATAATAATGGGCGTTTGATAGTGTCAGAAAGCAGTACGCAGGCCTGCCCTGAGTCATTAACGTGGTTTATTTACAAAAAAAATGAAAACAAGATCACACAATTTGTTTGAACTTTATTACATCGTTACCAGCACCGACGGGAACCTAGCAGTGGACCGAAAATGAAGTGTAACACTAGGAAGGTAGCATAACTGATACACGAATACCGATGAGGTATAACGAACCCTTCTGTGGTCGTCTTGACACGATGCATTAACCTTTTTGTCTTTAGCTCAAGATGGACGTAACAAGGGTGTAAAATTTAATGCCAATTGAGGTTCAGCGTGGGTCATGAGTCGAGTAGCTTTCGGGTTAACTAGAGCCCGCCCTCCGAGCATCCAACTACGAGTGTTATCGGCGAGTGGGTGAAATTCTAGCCGGTGAAAGCCACTACTATTTGCAGCAGAAAATCCTAGTATTTCACGACGTGATTAATAGGAGAAATAGTAAACCGAAGTTGATTTAGGAGAGCAGTTGGGAATATTGAAAGGCGGAGTGCCGGGAAGGGTGAAAAGCCATGTGCATCTAATGTTCGGCATGATGGGCGAGATTAGGCGGAATATGAAATACTGGCGATCAAAAACAACTTCAGACGCAAAAAAGACAAACTATACCGTCAACATTGAGCACGCCTCAACGCCAGTGAAACAAAATTGAATGAATCAAGTATAAAATAATGTAATATAAATATTATAATACGGATAAGATGATGACTCAGTTCTTACCATCGTATCGTTCAGCTTGCTCAGCTAACTTGGCTTTATACACATTATCCTCTCGCTCAGACATTTCTATTTCTTTTAAATCAAATAAAAATAGTGAAAATGAATGTACGATTAAATCAGACAAACGGCAATCACCACAAAAACCAGTAGAATTTTGAAGACCAGTTCAAGTTCAAGATGGAAGGTGTCCTCGCTCGACTCAACTAACACTGGTCTCAAATAATTCAATATTCTGTATCCATCCGCTCGTCGACGTCATACTTTCCCAGACAATTTTTCTAATCCTAAACATCCCATTTTTCGAAATAAAATCGTAAATTAATTTTATTCAATGAAAAATTAAATATTATCAAATAAGTAAGCAATCAAACGCGTAAAGAGTGAAATTAACAGTAGCGAATTACAAAAAGGATTTGAAATGTTATTCGACTCAATTTCCTAAGAACTATAATTTTCTACAGTTTCGTATCCCAATTCAATTAAATTATAATATTTAATTTAAAAGTTGTGGAGGTTTGATGAGTAAGCTCGCGTTAGGTTGGCGGCTTGGTAGCTGACGACAGCGCTTCTGAAAGTGATCAAATGAACTACATGAAATTCTATAGACGCTCGTGGCAGTTTTTGATTTCCATGGGATGATCGTTTGTTTTTAAAATCACCCTCGGCATATACCTGTGTATGTTCCAACCTGACCTAGTTCATGAACTGAGTTCACGAACCAGTTCAGGAGTAGTGGGGATGAGTTCAAGAACTGTTGGGTTCGTGAACTGCATGGCTGGAACGACCCGAACTATTCCGGCAGGTAGCGCTGAGGGCGGTTTTGATCAGAGTAACCTTCTTCTTCTATCGCTATCAGATATGAGAACTCAACAATTTCCGAATTGAAATTCCGAATTTCAGAATCCCATTTAACGGTCTTGGTTAATTAATTGACTTGGTCTAGGACTAGAAACTGGAATGTATCTAGCATTGACCGTACTTCAAGTAACTTCTTTAAAACAAGAATAACTGTAAGCAGAGGTCTGCTCCTTCTGTAAAAAAAAGAGATTCTTGTACTGTGGACTACCGGGTGGCGGCGGGAATTGTTGAATATTTATTTTTAATATAGTTCTAAAAACTATATGCTTACGCGTTTCTGAACACCTTCAAAACTCTGCAAATTCTTGACACAACGGTTCATTATCTTCTTTGTACAGATCACCCTTCTGTTTAGATCATTAGGTCTAAATGTCTAGATCCTAAATGTTAGATTAATTATTATTATGAATTATCACTAATAATTATAATTTCTGAGGTGTGTTTCGTGCTACGGAAATGAAGGTAATTTCGAATGTTTGTTGGTAGGTACTTCTTTTATAGAAAAATTATTACCGACGTAGTATTAAAAACCCCAGAATTATATCGTATTAATTAATAAATACGAATTATTAATACCTAACAATAAATTATAATAATTTTCACTAGGTACTTGATAAAATTGTTAATAATTAGTGATAATTGATAATAATAATTAATCTAACATTTAGGATCTAGACATTTAGACCTAGTGATCTAGACAGAAGGGTGATCTGTACAAAGAAGATAATGAACCGTTGTGTCAAGAATTTGCAGAGTTTTTCCTTATTCGATTTTCTGAATCTACGTATCTTGAAACGTAAACCAACAAATTTTGAGGGGGGGGTTAAAATTTTTTTTTCTTTGGAGATTCCAATGGTTCATTATCGAAGATAATAAACCAAAATTAATCAGTGGACAAATTGAAGCAATTTTCAATTAAATTGAAACTGCAACATTGTTCTTATTATATCGTTTGCCTATAATTAATTTTAATGTCGGCCAAGTTGACTTCCATTCAAACAATGCACTTTATTTCAATCTAATTTATTTAAGTAGGTACCTAATTCAAAAATTATTTGGTTTGAAAATACACGCATGTTCACCAACAATCTTTCATTTCGTGGGTTATAATTTTATCTTTACAGTTTTCTGAGAAATTATTTATTTTAAAGGTACTGTACTTAGACGTATTTTATCTTACGAGATATGATTTTATGATAAAATGATTTAAATGATAAATGATTTTATGATATGATTTTATCTTGTCGAGATATGAACACTTACGTACCAGAATACGCTAAAAACGAGAACCCCAAATAAAAGACACAAAACAAACTGGACCCTTCTTCTCCCACAGAAAACCCTACTATACTACGTCTTCTCCCGTGAAACTCAGGAAGTCAAATGATTTTGTGGGAGGTTATAACGTGAGATCACTGTTACCTTTCCAGTTCGAGTTCTCAACCCTCATCTCAATTCAGTGCAAGAAGTTCCCGAACTGAGCTGAACTGAGTTCATGAACTGGCCGCGGTGGAACGCGTTGTCTGCACTGAGTTCACGAACTGAAACAGGCTGGAACGCAGTTCATCATGCGCATGGCTTCTGCGCAGAACTAGTTCCTGAACCAGTTCAAGAACTGGTCAGGTTGGAACATACCTAGGAGTAAATACATACCTATGAGTAAACATACCTATGAGTAAATCACATGAGGGACTCATGGACCATATTGATGGTTTTCTACTATTGAAATGTACTCTACAACATTTGAGAGGAACCCAGAACTACCTATAACCCAGAACTAACTTAGAGGAAGTCATTCAGATGATGACCCTGTGACCTAGAATTTTGGTACAACCGTCAGCGGCTTAGCGATGGGGAGGGGGTCAAAATGTACCCCCTCCCCACGTGATATTAAGACGTATTCAAAAATAAATTTGAAAATGAAGTTTTTTCAATCATGAAAAGTGTTATAATTAGTTTTTCAACTATTTTCCTGGGGATGCCCCGGGACCCCCTGGTAAAAGTCTATTTCCACAAAAATAAATAGTACCTACGCAGTAAACAGGTTTTGGCATCATATAAAATTTAATGAGATTTTTAGCGAATTTTTGAACAAAAGGAAGCTTTTGTTCTAGGTCCATTATTTTTAAAACTAGAATTTCCAAAAACCTTTTATACCAAAATCAATTATACCAGGGGATTGGTGGGTCATGGCTTTCTGGTCTACTTGGACGACATTTAATTTCCATAGTTCGACCCTGGAAGACCACATGGTAGGACTGGAAGACCACATGGTAGGACTTTGAGCGTCTGAGCCATGCAAATCTGAAACTGAACCTGGGGAAGTGCCATTTCCTCTGCTGGTAGGTAAATTACCTGGGACACATTATTACTCTTGAGAGACTCCAGATGGGCCCTGAAAAAGTTACGTGTGTTCAGGAGTACCAGGAGGCCCTATTCCTACCTATGCAACCGGCATTCGTGCATTGTTGAGACTTGCTGGGTTTTACAGGCGGCTTATCCTTAGGTTTTCAGAAATGTCTGCACCTCTCACCAGACCGCTATGTAAGAACACTCCATTCCAATGGACGGATGATTATCAGGCCCTCAAGGTGGCACTCTCAACGGATCCTGCGATAGCATACCCTGATTTTAATGTTCCATTTACACTAGCAACCGTTGCATCTAGGCTGGCATTGGGTGTTGTACTGAGTCAAGAGACCCCCATAAGAAACAAACCAATAGCGTACGCCAGCCGCACACTCAACCCAGATGAGCAGCACTATTCAACAACTGAGCGTGACCTCCTTGCTGTGGTATGGGCAGTGAACCAATTCCAGATGTATCTCCTAGGGAGAAGATTCCTCCTTGAAACAGATCATACTGCCTTGACGGCCACCATGAATTTCCGCAATCTGACACACTGCATAGGTAGATGGGTGCTGAGGCTGACAGAGTACAACTTTGAACGGGTCTATCGACCTGGAAGTCAGATGAAACACGCAGATGCATTGAGCCTTATCTGTTTTGCTATTTTACAAGCTTTTCAACTATCACCTGAACTAGTAGTTGCAGCTCAGCAGATTGATCCATGGATAAGTGATATTACCCCGCAATCGTGAGAAGTGGAAATGCTAATCAGGAAGTTGGCATCTGGGTGACAATCAGCAAAAACGACCATGTTGAACGCTCAGTACCGTTAATACCAGCCTCATTGCGACACCACATCATGACATGATGATCATGTCAGCTAGCCATGAGAGTCAGTGGGATGGACATCCTGGAATTGAGGGAACAGAAGCTGCTGTCTGGAGGTATGGTGTTTGGCCAAAGCTATCACGACACATTCGCAAATTTGTAAGGTTTCGTGATGTGTGCCAACGCTGAAACACACTCATTTGCCTGGATCCACCAGTACAAAAGTCAGAGTAGACCACTCCACCTCCCCCAGGCTCAACTGGTGGGGTGTGTATCTTCCCTCCTGCTTGCAGGTGGGAGGAGAAGCATAATCCAGAGCGGATCGGCTCTCCTTTAACCTTGGAAGAAGAGCCAGGCCCTCAGTACAAAAGTCAGAACTGCCAAAATCACCTGTTGAAATAGTGGGTACTGATCACGTTGGCCCCTTGAACACTCCAACTGGAACCAAGAACCTCCTCACCCTGGTAGACCATTTTAGCATGTATACAAAGGCGTATGTGGTTCCTGAGGTACTGTTGGGAAAGTTATGGAGGTCCTCGCCTATCATTACTTTCCAAAGCACAGAGTCCCCACAAAGATCATCTCTGATAGAGGTACAGCCGAGGTTTGGCTATAGTAAGGGATTTATGTAATGTATGGGGAATCCATAAGTTACAAACCACAGCCTACCACCCCCAAGGTAATTGGGTTTGCAAGAGGTTTCACCACAAATTAGCAAATTAGTGGCCAAACTTGCTTCTGCATCCCTTGAATGGGATAAAATTCTCCCAATTGCTCTAGCCGTTTATAGGAGTAATGTACATAGCACCACTGGTTACACTCCTAACCTTTTGCATTTAGGACATGAAGTCCCCCCCCCCCCCAATGGAAGAGCGTTCCGCCAGGTGATGGCCAAGGAGGAGAAAACCAGAGGACCCCAGAACCAATAACCCAATGACAGATGGGGACTGTAAAGCCATGCTGAAGCCTAATTATATGAAAGTGTTACTCTAATCTGATAATTTGATCGGCGCCATTCTGACTTGCAATCGTGTTCAACGTTGAAAAATTTATAAACTGAGGCGTACAACTACACACAAAACTATAGGTACAGTCTACTTGGCAAAAAATTGAGTCGGAATTAGTTATAGAACCAGTAAAATGGAGACGTTTTACATAAAACCAGTTATTTCTTTGAAAATTCGCTCTTATATGCATATTGCATACTGTTGAGTTTTTATACCACTGTAGCCATAAATCACTCAATAGTACAAAAATTACGACTGCCTAACCATCGAGTCTGCCGAATTATCGAGGTCTATATTTTGTGTAGTTCCCACAATCACCACCAGTAACGTAGGACTACTACCCCTTCGTTTTTCTCTTCACCCGTTCCATGTAAATTCCATGCCGCTTTCACGGCGTCTACTGATATGTGTTATCATGAAACAGCGATGTTGGCTAACCTGTAACTTGTAATCGAGCAGTTGGTTTTTTCGCGTGAAGGCCCTAGAGTAGGTGGGTTTCAACCCGTTGCAGAACTTGCAGTACTCGAATTTTCGGAACTCTAGGACAATAATTAGTTTTAAATAGTGACTATAGGAATTTAATCGGTAGTCTGTTCAAGTTATGGCGTTTTTGAAATCTGCGATGAAATGTAGTGTTTCCAAAAAGTTTGGTTTGAATTTGCACACTTTTTGTTACAACAGGCCGTCTTTTTCCGTACTTAGAAGGCATAATTCTAGTACCGCTGCAACTACTATTCATAATGCCTCTGATGTGTCCAAAAGTAGACGAGATCCGCTCGACACGAGTTTCAACGATCCCGAAGCTGCCTTCAAGAGTAAAACTACGTGGGAAGTTTTACGTGCTTACCTAGTGTACACTATGTGTTCCTCGGGTTATCTTGTTGAAAACAATATGAAGGTAAGTGAACTGATGGTGATGAATGTGTAACTGTTTAATTTCGAGCGACATCTTCTTCCAAGCTACTAGAAATCGGGGCACCTTTCATGACGGATTTCAGGCCATCACCGTGATAACCGGCACGAATCCTTGTTTCCCTTGTTCTTACTGGTAGCTAATAGCTATAGATCGACGTAACTATCTGTATCCGTGCGAACGTAAATAATTTTGAACGGCCTCCCGTAGTTGTAGAATTATATCTCAAGCTCCAACGTTGGACAGTGTCTACATCGTGAAATATCGATTTTTCAGATGAGGTCTTGGTTCTCAGAAGGTGGGACGATAGATATTTGCGCTTGTTTTATTTCTACTCTTTCCAATAATCTTCAATCTATTAGTAGTTTATTCACCTTTCATCAAGGTTGGCTTCCTTAACCGTAAAATAGTTGGCATTTTATTGTTGCTCGTGGCTGAGGGTGTTGATTGTAGTATTGTGATTTTGGAAGAAAGCCAAGTTGTAATATTCCCAAAATAAATCAGACCCTTTCGAAATGGGTCGTGCTCATAATTTTACCAAATTACACTCTTCTATTATGCTAACAAGGGAATATGTTAACGCAAAATTCTTTGGTTCTTCCCCCCCTCCCCTCACCACTATTCCGACCTTATGCAAATGTAGTATTTTAAACATTCCATTCTGCTTCAACGGAGACAATGAAGTTTCCAAGTGGTTTCCAAATTTTGCACGATAAAACGATGATCTTATGCCAAAATATGTTGTAATGCGTCCACAGGTTACCATACTAACGTCCTTAGTCCTTGAGAAATCCACCAATGAAAGGAGGATTGAAGCGATATCAAATTGTTGCAAAATGTGGTTCAGATTGCGGGGGTCTGAACTTTTTTTTAACGGAACCATTCAAATTCTATGGAACCCTAGCGAACTCAATTTTAATAAAATGGTACATTTTGAGAACCCAATTTTATAATAATTAAACTTATGTCAGGTCGAGGTGGTGCAACCAACTCTTATCTCACATTTTATTTGGTTTGTCTTCTCTACAGTTTATTACATGTAGTAGATAAAGATGTGTACCTAACTTCAAGGATCAGTTCCGCAACTTATTACGGAAGAAAGAAATATTTGAAAAAAACCTTGGAGGATAGCGGGAAATGGATATTGGTGTAGTATAAATATCATCGAAATCTCGCGTGCATAAACTTGAAATTCCTGAAACCTATAAAACTCCAATTATATTACCGAATCACCAACTTAGCAGATGGTTTGCCTAGTTGTTTGTTTTAATTGTGTCCACTAGCAGGTTAAAGCATTCAATAACGGGCTTTCTTGAGAGGCCTATATCTGGTTTCAACCATGTTGGTAGTGATTAAATTCGGCACTAGTGCCCGGTGAAGTCGATTATCGAGATAATCGAATGTTGCGATTATATATCGATGATGTCAACATTCGATGGTAATAGTTGTGTAGGCTTCCAAACAAATTTCCATACCTATATGTCCAACTAATCTTTATGGCACTAATCAGTTGTTTGGGGGATGTTTTTATTCCGCAACCCCGTCCACTAGATCTGTGTGTCCAACTAATCCAGAATAAAAACCTCCCCCAAACAACTGGTTAGTACCATATAGATTAGTTGGACATATAGATCAATCTAAAGTCGTCGGTATACTGCATTGTAAAAATGAAAATATGTCAGTTTGGGACAAACTGAGAGAAACAAGTGAAATCGATATATAATCACAAGATTCAATTATCTCGATAATCGAGTTCACCGGGCTTATAATGTACTAGTACCTTAAATTCGTTGGATTCTACTATCCCAATTTTATTTTCAGCTCATGAAACTCACCAAAGCTCTCGTAGGTGAAAAGCTATTCACAGAAATTATGAAAGCTACATTTTACGGACACTTTGTAGCTGGCGAAGATCGCTATAAGATAGTTCCTACGTTGAAGAGGCTTAGATCGTTCGGTGTCAAGCCTATATTGGATTATTCTGTTGAAGAAGATCTCAGTCAAGAAGAAGCTGAAAAACGTGAAGTCGAGTAAGAATCCTCTGTTGGTTTCTCTAGAATAGTAATTATTCATCATGCACTAGCCTCATTCTAACCTTTGTCCTGAGGATCTATTCATCCAACTAAACTATATTTTGACTAACAATAGTTTTGGTTATGAGTCTTACCTAAATTTGATGAATTCATCGTCATTAAGAAAATCGTCAATGTATTTTGTTAGTGAATTGTGTTTCATATATACATTTATAAATTATTAATTATTGTTTTTTGTTCCATTCAGATCAATGGTGTCAGAAATCAAAACCAAACCATCTAATGAAGGTAAGCCTTGATTCAATGTAGCACCTTATTCCACAACTTTGTAGGTAGGAGTTGCTACTCAATTTAATTGTCATTTTTTAATAATATTCAAAGACGTTTTTGCCTCTTATCAAACAACTTACGTGTAATGCTATTGGTTCATTTCTACTGTGCTGACCTCATCCTTACGCTTGAACACATTCATAACAGGAAAATAATGTATAAAGGATATCGTTCCATCTCCCCATACATTTCCAGCACAACCATTACCTTAGTTTAATTTATTACAAGTTTCCCTCAAACAAAAATCTTGTAAAGCCAGCAAAATAGTTTACCAGCCTTGTCTTGTCTGTCTCATGGGAAATTTCAGTGATCACAAACATTCCACTTATGAGTGGTTGCTGAATGGATCTGGGCCATAGAGAGAAGATGAAACACATGAATATTTGTTTTGGTGGGGTACTTTCTTGACATCACTCTTCCCCGTCACCCATTTGTCGATTGCTTGGATATTCTTCTCATCTTTGGACTCTATAATTGTTAGAACAGCGCTCTTACACAAAGGCGATGTTGATCTCAAAAGCCTCTAATTTAAATTCTACATCATAAAGGTTAGGTAGGTATATATTCTTCGTTGAAATTCAAAATTCCGAGACGTTTTGTTGACTTTATTTGAGTGGGGAGTTCAAATATAGATGAAGCCCATCAGGGATTGACGCCTGAGAAATTCGTTTCTTCATCTGCCACTTTTTGGTTTCGAGATGCGATAAACGTTAAAGTTAATCTAATTGTTGCACAGTTACACTAGACGTAGTGGTGGTTTTGGTTTCGTTCCTACTATCTTATCTCGAGTCAACCGTGATAGACATTTAACCGAACATTGCAGCTGCTTGATCAATAAAAGGCAAAAGAGCCACGTAAAATGAAAAATTATGTAGTAGGAAAGTAAAGTCCCTAACAAGGCACAGAAATAATGCAATTACACACTGAAACATAAAATAGGTTAGTAATAATAGGTATTATGGGATAAAGGAAAAAACATTGAATATTTTAAAACATCGAGTATTCGATACCCATCCCTACTTCTAACCATACTCAGCAGATTTGTGGTTTTTGAGTGACAATTGGTGTGATTCATGTATTATATCTGCACATTAACTTTTTGCAGTGACCCACGTTTCATTGCCTTTCTTTACATATCAATAGAAGATTGTGGATTGAGGGGAGGGAATATTATGTCCTTCTATAAACTCTCATCTATTAATATGGAATGAGTCACCACTGTGCAATGTTTAGTACTCTGACGGACATACCAAAAACTGGCAAAAACCTTCATTTTTGCCTTGGACACACATGGTCAACATTGTTGTTTTTTATTGGCTGTGTTTTGCTTTTATACTGATCCCCATGCAAACCATGATGTGGGACATTGCTGTGTAACAGTACCAGAAATGAATTGATGAGTATTACTAATTAATAAAAATTCGTTGTGCATAGTAATTTTTCCTCCTCAATGTTCAACTTAGTTGACTTGGCATGACTTCAATTCATTCAGGCACTTCTAGGAACGAGACGCCCAAAAAAACCTTGTGTTGGCTTATTTAACATTTCTTTAAATTAATCAATTTTTAATGTTGGTTTTGAAATCCAAATCATTATGATGAATCAAGAACGAGAAGAGACATGCATATCACGTACATACAGTAGGTATGCTATAATTACTGTACACCTTCCAAGTCAAGACAATTCCCAGACTAAAAATACTCATTACTAATGGATTTCCATAGTAATGCCGTTTAGACGTAATAGAATCCACTTGGATTGATTTATGAGCGAATGTTTGAAATAGACATGTTATTGCAATGGCTTGCAATTCATAAATTAATGCATACATATTAGGGTGTCCCCCCCCCCCATAGTGTTCCATTTGGGACCGAAGTATCACACACAAAAATTGGTCACCCTTGGACAACTCTAACACGTGCCGCATCTCGACCAAAGTTCATAATACCAGAACCGCTGAAGTGTCACCTCTTCGGGAAAACGTTTCTCCAGCGTCTCGTAATCCCCCGATTGAGTTCAAATTTTTACCAATTGTTTAGAATGGTCTACGAAAGCTCTGGTAAAAATTTGAACTCGATTGGGCAGTAATAGCGGGCGGGAGAAATGTTTAAGTAATCCGAAATTCAGTTTTTTTGCTTAAAAACATCCTCAAAGCTGCTATCACACAACTCAAAGACTATAATCGCTGACCAATCAACTTGAAATTCTTTCCACATTATCAAGGAATTGTAATAAAAAGTTGGCGAAGATTTTGAAACCTTTGGACATGTGAACAATGAATTTATTGAGGTATACTTCTTCTTCGTCGTCTCTTTCTTGCAGCCAGGGTATAACTGTCGATGTTCTTTCAGCTGCATCGTTGACTGCTCTCAGACAGGAAAGCGTATCCTTGGCTTGAAGGAAAGTGCGATTCGTCTCCCAAGAACACAGATGATCCTTGAGGAAAGTGTCATCGATTATGAGGCGTTGAAAAAAGTCTTTGCTCTTGCTAGATATGAAGTCATCCTGAGTCTTCTCTGAAAAGGAAATACAAAAATAGACTGAATTGAAAAATTAGTATTTAATTTGGGCGAAATTAAAAATGTCTGATTATCGCCAAACTAATTTTCATGAACCAGTAGTTAGTTAGGTACTGTATGGGAAGCGAAATGCGTGTCCCGACCGGCGCCCCCTATTGAGCATGAAACCTTCGTCAAATATTCTAAAATTTCTTAAAATCATTGGTAAGAATACGAAGCGTGAATTAATCGAAGACAACAAACTTTCGGTTGTGTGATCTACATTTTAGGCGCATTTTCACCGAGAAAACTCAATTTCAAGTGGCTCAAACATTTCTTCGCCGGCTATTCGCACCTTATCGAGTTAAAATTTTTACCAGAGCTTCAGTAGACCATTCTGAACAATTGATGAAAATTTGAACTCAATCTGGGGGTAACGAGATGCTGGAGAAACGTCGGAGTTTTCGCGAAGAGGTGACACTTCAGCGGTTCTGGTATTATGAACTTTGGTCGAGATGCGGCACGTGTTAGTGTTGTCCGAGAGTGCTCAATTTTTGTGTGTGGTACATTGGTGCCAAATGGAACAATATGGGGGGGAAGGGGTGTATGAACCTCAAATATAAAAAGTCGAAAAATAAGGGACACCCTAATGCA
Organism: Stenodema calcarata; assembly: GCA_963920205.1. Taxonomy (NCBI): domain Eukaryota; kingdom Metazoa; phylum Arthropoda; class Insecta; order Hemiptera; family Miridae; genus Stenodema; species Stenodema calcarata. The sequence continues at coordinate 20,000,204 of OY986057.1, read as the reverse complement.
TATATAATATATATGTATGTGCGTGTGAGATCTTCCAGTTGATAACAATCCACAGTTACACGCTAAACATTTCAAATTTGGTCATAATACTAGTGGATACAAAATCAAGTTTGAAGATGGACAGTTCGAAAAAGTATTAGAAGGTCAAATTTGAGTATTGGTATTTAAAAAATACCTGATATACTAAAATTTGTCTAGTGGTTCCACAGGACATGCTGCTACAAATGAATTAGGAACTTGAAACGGTGATAGTATCATCAGACCCTCAGAAACAGTGAGCAAACTTTGGCAGTGCCAAGAATTTTGTGGCACTCTACAGACCAAAGAAAGAGTTTGGTTTGATTTTTGATGCGTTTTGGAATGATTTCGGGGATTGAGGTGGGGTTGTTCAGCTCCGTTAAACTGTTAAAGATTTGAACATTTATGAAACGCTAGTCACACCAACTAAAGGAAATGAAATCAAGAAACCGCCAAATGTTGGGTTGATTTTTGAAGCTACCTTCTTCCAGATGGTATGGTGGCAAGACTAGACTGGGACTGTTGTTTGGTCAATTGAGTCAGTTGTTTGGTCAATTTAATCAATTTTTGAATCACATTAGTTAGGTAGTCGAGATGGATGCGGTACCAACACTAGTGCTACTAGGATGAATTACGTATTCGGGGTAGTTATTTATGAATTGTGAAATATGAAATCCATCTTCAAGCTTGATGGAAATTTTAAGTTGGCAATGGCGTCATCTGTTCCGTTCCCCTCTTATTATCGCCTCTAATGCATACTCAGTTCAAAAAGAACGGAAAGGGCAGTTGAAATTAATTTCAGTCTTCCCCAGAACCAATTCTCTATCTACCAAGTTTTCAGTCAGTTTCATTGCCAAGCTTAGGCATGACTTAATTCCAAGATAGAATTAAAAACGTTCACTCCTCATCAATTCAAATTTTCTTGTCGTATTCGAGATTATTTTTGTCAGCCATAAGCCCCGTCATCAATCACAATTTTTAGAATTCTATTAATTTAGCCATAATTGATGTCTGAAACTTTCTTTGCTTCATGGTTTTTATTTTCATTCTTTCAAGACACTGAGATATTTTCCATCACCTGCTGAACCTAATCTTCAACATTATACGTTCCAATTATTTGATTTGAAGATCATGGACGTAGAAACCTGTTGAGCCTACATCATTCACTTTGGCACTTTGTAAGAAATATACATTTATGGATATTGAAGTCTCTATTCCATCAATGAATGATTTTAGTTAGTCTACTAACAATATCATGTGTATGTATATCTATATTATTAGACCCTTTTGGTTAGGTCCATCTTGCGCTTTAGTTAAACTGAATGTTGTCAATTGTCACTTCTTTAACATGTTTTCATTTCATGGTTGAGGTACTAATATTGAAATCCTTCCCTTTCTGTTACCTATGGTAACTACTAATCCAATTGTGGGTTCTAATTATAAAATAGTTTTAGTTGCACTATCGCTGTTGGAATTATGCTGTTTGGCCCATCTGGTTGTATTAAATGACCAGCTGGGTGATGATAGGTGGAAAACTGGTTGTATTATTCACAGAGTTCTCATTCAGAAATCTTTTGGTATTGATGAAAGCACAGAGCGGATGTACCATATTATTCAGTTGTTGCCGATATTTTCTGTCTGATCACACGCACTTGAAATGCATTTTCCTAAAAACCGCTCATCAACTTTTAAATTGGATATCCTCTTAAAGGCCAAAAAGAAGTCCACGAATAATCCACGTGCATCTCTCATTCTCCTACAGTCTTCCTTATTTAGAGAATAAAAATTATAAAAGTGCATACTCGTATAAATGTCAGAATCGGCTGCTGAAAACAAATGTGCTAATTGAGATTTTCAACCATCAAAATCAACATATTTTTCACATAAGGTTGAGTGATATATTTGTGTTGAACATGGATGCCAAGAGCCATGGCTCTCTCTGATGCAGAAAGATTTGGTGCAACATCACTTATGCCATCTAGTGAATCAAATTGTGAGCCGGGTTTACATGACTCCCGTGTTAAGTTCCTCTAGTCAACACATTTGATCATTTAACCATTTCTCTGATCATTTATTTCATTTTTAATCATTTAACCATCCTCAAAGTTTTTCTTCTAACTAAGTATATATATATAAAAAAAAAAAAAAAATCAGTCGGGATATGAAATTGCCTTTTGAATTCAAATAGCCCATTTTCTTCATGTAGCTCAAGAATTTAATTCATACAGTCATGTTAATTCTGCACTTTTCAAGATCATGTTCATATTCCTGTTGTTATAACTGTTTTGACGCATAACATGGAGTCCTTCGTTTTAATTCACCTAATTGTTTTCTGTTTGTGGATAGCAGCCCCTCCTGCCGAAGGTAACATAACCTTGTTTATACTGATTCCTTACTGCAGTTAAGATGACATTATTATAGTATTGGTTGTGTTCATAGTCGCTAGTTTTCAGACCACAAAGTTTTTCTTCTAGTTGACCATGTATTTAAAAAAATACCTAAGTCGTGATAGGAAATTGCTTATTGCTTTTTGAAATCACATTGCCCATTTTCTTCATAACGTCATGTTGAATGCTGTCCTCACATCTCCAAAGCGCCAGTTGGGTTTTGTTCATTTTCTAAATTACTTCACTGTTAGACGTCTGTTGGATTATGTAAATTGAAGGAGAGACTCGTGCATAGAATCATCAAACAGCGATTATTACTGAAAAAATGGGGGGGAAAATTAATCCCATTGGACATTTTTTTGCTTATCTTTTCAGCGTCTCAATTAAATAAACCTTGAGAATATTATACATATAGACACGTTATATATGCTTCATTTCCAAGAAGATCAACTTTGTGTTCTATAGGCAAACTTTGAATAGCAGTTGGAAAATCATTTTTTTGTGTAGAAGCCCGTTTTGTATAGTGTTATGAATAGTTGTTTTACCATTCATTTTCTATTGCATGGTACCCCTCTCTTCTTCAAAACCCCCTAGCACTGTTAAATTTATATCTTTACCCTTTAATTGAAGCAAAAACAGTACTATAATGAATCATTCCTCAACAAACTTGGAATAATTAGGTCTTTGACTTATATTTAACTGTATCACATACTAGCCAAGGTGTTTCTTATATGGGGATGCTGGTTGAATTTTATCATGCGTACAACGGTTTTGGTTCAATAGCCTATAGACGATGTGGTATGAGATAACCGTCCCCCACACGAATTTGAGGTAACATCATCAGGTTATTGAGTAGGTAGGTGCCTTTAAACGTTGACTTTGCAGATTAAAGGTGTTACTTTTGTCTGGGGCTTGCTCTTAATAGTAGAATTCTATCAATCTCATCAATATATCAGTGAGTTTAGACGTGAAGATGAATTCATAATAATATGCCTGCCATGTCGGTGCTCAAGAAGCAGCTCTGTGGAGCAGAGCAGTGAATATTACCTATATGCAGAACAAGTTGAACATAATCCGTGTTTGTTGGTAAACAAAATATGACGTCCCATCCCTCTCATCAGATTCCTCTTATTTTTTTCTCAAAATCTTTTTCTGAGTTACGTCTTCATTATCTTACTTGTTTTCTTCGATTGATTAGCAAAGTTGTGAGTTTGGATTAGTGTTCTGTCATTCTGTGCCTTGTATGAGCGTATCAATGGGAAATGCACTAAGTAAATCTCTTTCATTTCCTTCAATTTTCATTGACATTGGAGCGTTAATAAAAGCCGTGGAAATAAAACGAAGAAGAATTTGGATAACAGGGTAAGTACTAATTTATTTCAACCTACCATTATGAACAACCCCCCACGTTATTGATCTTTTGTAATTTGGATGAAATAACATTAGCTATGAGGTTGTGTTGTTTTCCTTTTGTGGGTAATCTGCCACAAAAACTAATAATGCAAGTTATTCATATTAGAAAGCTCAAGCTCATGGTCACTACGAGTCATGGATGTTGAGAGCTAATGAAACTAGCAAGGCTAGTTTGTAGGTAACGTACATTATTTCATGAGACGATCAAGTCCGCCTTTGGAGTTGACAGTTTAATGATTAATTTCTCGATTCCTCTGTACTGGCTCTTCATAAGTAGTTTAAGGGTCCTTCTATTTGACACCTTGTGTCTATTGTGAACATACTTTTCCTGTAGATGGGAACTTGTTTGTAGTGTAATAAGAACATGATGGTACTCTATTAATGGATCAAGTTATTGATACTTGCTTAATTTGTAATGTTTTCAGTAATCAAGAAACAGCCAACAAAACCCCAATAGAGGTTTCAACATTAGAGAGGATGTAGGTCCCCAAAGCTGTCGAAGTTCGAGTATTGTTTGAAAACTGGAGAAGAAAATCTCATCCTGAAGTTGAGAAAATCCATCTTGGAATGCAAACTAGATGCGTCATGCCCTGGAAAAGGAGGATATTCAATAACATTGGATATTTGTGTTATGAGTATCTCAGAAACGTCCTGTACTATAATGTAAACATACTATGTAAAACATAAATATTATTTTGTTTGGAGATTCTCAATTATTCTTCTCCCTACTTATAAATTATTATTCTTATTTGTGATTCTTCAGAGGTGCTTTTGTCACCTTTATAAGTTTCATGTTATCCCTTTTATTATTATTTCATTTCATTTTTCAAGTGGCAACTAATGAGACACTTGTTCTATCAGCAATTGTCTTTATCCACAAAGTGATTGAGAAGAGGTCAAGTTGGTTGGTTAGAGAAATTATTGAATGGTAGTATGTGTATAAGTTTTCACGAATATTTATTTACACTCCAGTCAATGTTTGTTGCTGCATCTTTCCATTATACTCAATGTAATTAACCAAATAGAATGTTTCAAAAATGGTGTTATCATTTCCGGCTTTCCTCACCACTTTTTTAACGTGATTACCTTGTTACCTTGTATTTTTTCTGTTGTGTACTTTTCCACCACCACAACTGTCCCAACAAGGTGGATGGGAGAAAACTGAATTTGGTGATTGGAGGGGACGAAAGTCCCTTTTGGTTTATTATCCTCGATAATGATCCTTTGGATCGCCCAAGATGGACCCCCCCCCCCCTCCAAATTTGATTCCTAAAATCGAATAGAAGAAAATAGAAAATTCGTCAGTCCGCTAACTGCGACAATTTGCCCAGTAAGCCTTGTACTAAAATTACAAAAATTTGGTTTCCTCCCAACCCAATCCTCCCATTTTTTCATAAAAAAAGGTCAATAGGAAGGGGTTCAAAACGAATTTTGAAAAATTCATATCTCAAAAATTCAAAAGGAGCGGTCGGTACAGTTGTTTAGTTCAAATTTCAGAAGTGTTCAGTTTTTAGAATTTTTTAAGACCATCCGGCGGTTGGTACGACCAGCCGTTCGTTCACATTAAGGGCTTTAAGTTGGAGCAGATAAAAAGTCGTCAACATGAAGGTGAATCGTGAGGCAGCCTGTCTGTTCAATATTCATACTGGCCCGAGCAGATTCGAACAGCACAGGGTTTCCAGATATCGAGTTAACTAATAATAATAATTTACATTAGACAATAATTATTAATAATCAATGATAATTCAAAATAATATTCAAACATTTAGTGATCTGTAGAAAAAAAGATGATAAACTGTTGTGTCAAGAATTTGCTGAGTTTTTTTTTGGCGTAATAGCTGCACTAAAGATTTTATACTCTCGCCTTATCTCGCTCTAACTCGATCTGTTATAAACTATTGAATCCTGGAAAACGGTCGTGTGTTATTAATGAAATGAGGAAAAAATAAGCTTGAGTGTCGATAATCGAGAATTACGTAAGTCAGTTGTAGGATGGAGTATTTGTATGTAAACATGTATGACAATAATCACGTTCTAAAAAGAATAAATGTACTAACCATTTTGAAGGTTGGATATTCCAAAATAACTTTACAAATTCGCTCAACATTTCTTAGACGTGCAGTGCGACTGGAATTTCCACTGTTCTCATTTTGACATTGACACTCCTGTGAATCAAATATTCATATCTATAAAATGGTGTGCAGAATTCTTGTAGCATTCATTCTCCGCTGTGGAATCAAGTCCAACTTTTCATTTATTATATGTTTAGATAGACTCTTGTGTTTTCCAGTTGCATGCATGTCCTTGTGATTATTCTTGAGTACCTTTGTCTATTTTACAAATGAAAGGATGCATGTGATTTGAATCAAGGGTGCATGTATTTATGGTTTTTTTTGCTATTGCTAAACATTGATAATTCCTAATGAGATTGTGTATTTCACTGTCAATTTATTGTGATGACTAATTAATTCACTTATTACTTCTTCATTTACTTAGGTCTCGTAAAATGAGACTTGTGATCTATGAAAAAACAATGTACTTGTTCTCTGCCAGACTGCAATTAGGTGAACTGGTTCAAACAATATCCCCTTATTTCATTATCGATTCACATCATTATTCACGAAATTTCAGTTCCAACTTTTCCAACAAGTGCCTAATGATGTTCTAGGAAAATTGTATGATATGCAAGAACTACCAAGACCATTTTCAATGCGCAAAGGGGAACATTGAGCTAGTTGGGAGTGGCCTTTGAAAATACTTCACCTCATCCATTAGAGTTGGTTGAAACCTGAGTTTGAGTTGGATCAGTTGCTCCTATACTGAAAGGTTTTGCTGAGTCCGATGAAAATAGCCAACATTAATTATTAACTTTAACTGGAAATACAATTGGGGTTTATCTGCGTTCTAATATTCTAACTAATTATTCTAACCATCATTCTCCGCCTTTCTCTGACCTTCATTCTGTAAAGCAAACGTCATTTCAGGCGAGGGCTTTAGGCCTGACTACCCTGCTGGCGTCGTGTACTGATCAGCGGCCCTCTAATGAGGATCAGAATTTGTTGTGAGCATCTAGCTCTTGGCTACTTTTACCTCATACCTGTACATGACACCACGTGTCTTGACAGGCACTCAACCAAATACTAACCACCAATTGTGGGATTGGTAATATTGTATAACTGACATCGTCTTGTAATTACACTTAAGAGGGCCCGATACCTAATTTACCCGTAATTAATTTGTTTTAGCCGATTCAGTTGGCGGAGAAATGCCACAATATCATGTTGCTAAAACGTTTGCTGACAGGCGTTATAAGGTTCAAAGTGCTCGTACCTACTTCTATCTCAATGAAGCCACTTGTGAGAGAAACGTGGAGACATTCCAGGATTGTCTCCATGCTGTTGCTGGTAAGAACCAATTTGCGTTTCATCAAACTGATATGATGGGTCCCATGAATGTCGAAAAAACTTGAATAAGAGCAATACAGAAAGCTGATGAAAATAACAGGAATTTTCCATGGTATTCATCCCTCCAACTGTGGTATTGTACTTCCAGGTGCAATTGAACATTCTATATACAATTCTATATTTCAAACCCCACACAATTTTTACCCTGTTCCCGTTTTTTGCTCTGAAATACCAACTGCTCTATCCGACAAACTCACCTATTTATTTTTGTTTAGGTGCTACTTACGGTACAGGAATCACAGCAATTAAGCTTACTGCACTGGGTAGACCCCAACTTTTGGTGAGAACAAATTATTTTCATGTGGAAAAGTTAAGAAAACCTAATTTGAGATAACTTATCTACTCAATCTGCCCTTCAATTTATCAAGTTAACTTTGAAAGAATGGAGAAGGTGGTGTAATGAAATACGGTCAACAATATTTCAAACACACAATAAAACGTCCAAGAAGAATAATATCAAAATGTTATTTATTTTTTACTGAGGCCGTTAGTGGTGCAATAACTGATTCTGCTAATTCTATGGAGTTGGTAAATCGATTCTGCATTCTAAATGTAAAATACCGAGGTATTTTTCGTAGTTGAAGAGGCAGTTAAGTAGATGCGTTTCTTCAAAAATTCGCTCAATTCATGCTGCATGACTGAAACTTGACATAATATTGTTTACTTTGAACTATTTTGACAACTGAAATGTTGCCAGTTATACCTTGAAGTGTAAATCGTCTATAACCGAATTACATTTTCAAGTCTATTATTAAAATCAAAGTTTGAACCAATAAGAAACTGATTTGTTGCTGTAGTGGTTCATAGCAATTCTTTCAGTTCTGGATGATCTACTCATCCCCATTCGAATACATCTTAGCTAAATTCATGTTGTACAGCTAGTTCAAACGTTTCTTTTCCCTCTTAATAACATGAATACGTTTCACCCCACAGTTGCAGCTGTCTGAAGTCATTATGAGAGCTCGTAAGTTTGTCGGCCAAGTAGTTGGTGGACAAGGTAATGTGATTGGGCAAAAACTTACAGCCGATGATCTAGCACTTAGGCTTGAGCAAGCTGGGATTAAAGATACTAAGAAGTTCTTGGAAAAAGTTGTGAAAGACAGTGAGGGGTGAGTAATTTAGTCACCGTTTCACTATTAAATATAGCCTAGGTTATTATTCTTCATGTCTTCTAACGCCGTTTGTCATGTTTTAGAGTTATTCACTTATTCCCATGGAGTGGCATTATCGATGAAAACTTTCAGCTGAGTGATGCATTCCGTGTACCTAGTATAAAGGAAGGACGAATGGTGCGATTAATCTCCCAATTGTCCAGCAGGGAGGAAGAGATGTTTAGGAACATGATTAGAAGAATCAACACTCTGGTTAAGGTAAATCAATTAGCGAAGAGTTTCGATATGATCTCTAAATCCCCATGTCACATTTGGAGGACCTATCAAGATGAATCTATAGAGGTAGTCAGGTCCGACAAGTACGTTGGTGCATCACTGACCTATCCTGCCTGTCGGTTGGTGGTCACCTCATGTATAATTCCTTCCTAAACCTGGCCTTGTCAAACGCGAAACTCCAGGTCTTCAATGCTGTCATTCAGGCGGAACTAAGTTCTGTGGGACTTTGCAACTTCGTCTTTCTGGGAGCGGTGTGGAACTGTATTGGATCAGATACTTCAGACAGTTCAGATTGGGGATCACTGGAAGGGGTTCTGTCAGAGATCAGAAAGGAACTAATAGACCAGTTTAACTAGGGGATGGCAGATGAGCATGGTAATGGGAATTTTGATGTGACCTGTACTCTCTCTCTCGTACATAATTGGTGTAATCTATATAACTAAATTTCGAGACGATTTTCGTGTTCCTTGGGTATTTTCGAAAAATTTCACTACTCAAATTTCGAAATGGAGTCGAACTATGCCGATTTTGAATTTGGTGTCTGTTTGTCTGTCCTTCAATCACGCAAAAGCTGCTCAATGTATCGAACTTTTCTCCCGTATTTAAATGTTTCTGTGACCGGGAAAGGACATACGGGGTTCTCTTCCGGATCCGATGCATAGAGGTGGGGGTTTATAGGGAAGCCGAAGTATAAAAATCCTATATTCTTCCTTCCCATGAGACAGATGAATATTATTTTTGGTATTTTAGATTATAAGGGTTTGTAAAGGGACGTGTAAGAGATATAATCCGTAAAGCGACAGGTAAGAGTGGCAGATGGATCCATCCCGAGTTCTGCCCGTCCGGACAGGTAACAGAGGTAGATGGACACACCCCGAGTTCTGCCCGACAGCGAGTTACTAGAGGATTTTTTACATGTTCATTATAGTTCTCACAGCATTCAAAACAATTGCTCTTTCCAAAATCATTCCAGCGAATTTCTCATGTTGCAGACTGCTCAAGAGCTTGATGTACGTATAATGATTGATGCCGAACAGACCTACTTTCAGCCCGCCATTTCTCGTATAACTTTGGAGATGATGCGCAAATACAACACAGAGAAAGTGAGTTGAATTGAATGTAGTGCATGATTTGTTTTACATTATGATAACCAATAAAATTTAGTTCAAAATTATGTTAATTGAAACCTTCGATAACCACCAAAATCATTCATATCTTGTCCTATGTTACAGGCAATTGTATTCAATACTTACCAATGTTACTTGAAAGAGGCCTTCAATGAAGTACATACCGATTTAGAGCAAGCTAAAAGACAGAATTTCCACTTTGGCTGCAAGCTGGTCCGAGGTGCTTACATGGAACAAGTGAGTTTCCTCCTACTTCTTAACTAAATTCACGCTTCAGGCAAGCGGTACCTAAATAATTATTGGGTCCTTTTGATGGCTATTGAAATTAACTTTTCAGCGAATTCTTGGTGAAGCATTAACATTCGAGCAACATCTTCATTTTTTGACAGACTTTTCGTGTACCTGAAAAAGCTTGAAGAAATATGCGTATCACTAATTATGAAATGTGTTTTTTAGGAACGCGCTAGAGCAGCAGCCCTTGGATACACTGATCCTATCAACCCAACTTATGAGGCTACTTCTGAAATGTATCATAAGACTTTGACCGAGTGCTTGAGGAGAATTCATGATCTAAAAGTCAAGGGAAAACCAAACAGCATTGGTATAATGGTTGCCTCACACAATGAAGACACTGTCAGATTTGCGATCGAAAAGTTAGTAGTAGAAAATTAATTATATTGTGTGTTTGTTTCATCTATATTAGTTGAGTTAACATCTGTAATTGTTGACCTGTACTCAATTATTTTTCTCAATTAAATTCCCACTCTTGCATTTCATTAACTTGATTTATTTCACTTATATTTTTGTGACACAGAATGTTGTGTGTCTGGTAATTGAATTCTCATAATTGCGTTGTCAAACACTTGTGGTAGTTGATAAAGTGAAAGAAACATGAAATGAAATACCTAGTGTATCTCTCCTTTTCTCTTGAGCAATTATTATAATAGTGATCATATTTTGTTACATTTAACCGTTTCATCTCTTTTGATTTTCAGGATGAAAGAAATAGGAGTGTCTCCTGAAGATAAAGTAATTTGTTTTGGGCAACTCTTAGGGATGTGCGACTACATCACATTCCCATTGGGTAAGTTATCATCATTGATGTCCATGGTCTCAGCTATTAGACATTTGACATGCCTGTCCCTTAACTATGAGAGCATTTTTTGGAACATCCGTTTCACGTAGATAATGAGATATTGAATCATTTATCATCACTGCTATATAGTAATGATGTCTACAATTACCATTGGTCCCTCACTGCTTGTTACATTCAACAACTATTGAAACATTGTGGTCGATTCTGATTGTAATTGGGACCTATGATTTATTCAAAGTTGGTCCAACTCATCACCCTCACACAGTCTGTTCCCAAGCTTTGACAATATGTCATTCATTTAAAATCCTTGTATTTTGTGAAAGGGTACAACAAAAAAAGTTACTAATTTTTTCTTTTGCAGGTCAAGCTGGATATTCCGCCTACAAGTACATCCCTTATGGACCGGTGAATGAAGTTCTACCCTACCTGTCCAGGCGGGCACAAGAAAACAAGGGCATTCTCAAGAAGATTCAGAAAGAAAAACGCCTACTGCTGTCTGAACTTGGGAGAAGGATAAAGAAGGGGAAAATATTTTACAAGCCCCAAGGGGATTACACCCCTGTTTAAAATAGGAATACCATACAATTGAAAAAAAAACAAAACAACAAAACGACAGCATAATTGATAAGTATTCAACATTGATGGTTGGCAACAAAATTCTTTTCAATTAAGGATGTTGAGTTTAGCTGACCCTAGAATGATTAGTGGACAATGAATCTCAAAACGTGATAAGTTCATTACAATAATCTTGTTCAAACGTATTTTATCTCTTTGTGGAAGATCCAGATCACCTGTATATGGAAAGAAAACACAAAATATATTTCTGTGTTGAATAACTGTATTTAAAGTGTCCTAAATGTTGAATTTTATTTGTTGCTTTTATACAAATGTGATATATATGATTTTATTTAAATTATTTATTTTTTGATATAAGGAAAATAGGATTTGTTGTTGCGCAAAAAAGTGAAAATGATCTGTGCCCTCTCCCAGTGTAAAACTTGAAATTGTTCTCATTTGATGAAAGAAGTAATGGAAAACTGGCCTATATAGTTTCACTAGGTTACGTGCTGGGTTCATTGTTACAATATATTACTCTGTATTCACTATGATCTGCTATGTGTGATTTGGCTATCTCACTCTGGAAACTCATAGAAAAATTGAAAGTATTTCACATTCTGGTAAGACGTAATTTTTAAGTATTAAATATTTCTAAGTTATTATTTGAATTGATTTTTCCTAGATTTGGCTTTTATCACCTGTTGCTTTCAACTCATCGGTAATTCACGCAACATGCTGAAGTATTATTTTGAAAAGTCATTGAGTTTCACTAAGACTATCAGTTCCTTCGATGTACTTAATAGTTTTAAGTTAGGTCGCTTAACTATTTAATTTTCGAAGCAGTATTAAATCCCTCAGTACTCGGTGCTGACAATAGGTACCTATTTTAAAGTTGTGATAGCAATAAATTTAACTCAGTCCAAAAATGATGTTAGTTGCATTTTACCTGTTCAGTTTTGTTCCTGTAACACTTCTAGGCCAGTGATTACTATAAATCAAAACGTTGTGTTAGTTTTTTAGATGATTCAACATGATTAAATAGAAATTTGATGTAATATACTTGTGTTTACTTTGTCTCCATAAGCTTTCAATCTTGGATTGCCCAGCTATTATAAAAACCCTGCAAATTCTTTCACAACGGTTCAATATTTTCTATCTAAATCACTGTTCTGTATTCAATATCCCTGAGAGTCCTATGTACAAAATAATTGGAGTAATAATAATTGGACTGTTCTGTGTTCTTTCAGCGTGAAGGGAGGAAGCCAGTAACTAGCCCATGGATGATCTCTTCTGTTTTCTAGCTAAATTTCAGCCTGACCTAATAATGATTTATTTATACAAATTATGAATACATGATTATATTCATCAATTATGGATTATTCTTGATTCTTTTCTTCTTTTTTTTGTATAGAATTCAGGGGGTTTTACTTGTCCTTATCTTGGTCGGCAATAATTTATATCAAGACCACCATATCTACATCTACGAATATTGGAAATTACATTAGTTCCGTTAACAAGAAACATATCTCAGGACACTCAGTAATACAATTTGTTCGTTGAACCAGCTTTAAGATTTGGGATGGACCAGCCGAGGAAGATCTGTGAAACTGTTCATTATCCTAGGGCATTAGGAACGGGAGCAAAATAGGATTTGAAATTTTCAAAGTTCATGTGTTAGAAATACTGATTAGTTTTTTTTTTTTAAAGCTTTTATTGCACCGAGTAATCTCATTAACAATACAAATCTGACTTACATTACTACAACACACTATTCAGGACCTAAGATGCATAACTTTGTCCCTTGTCTCTCGAACATATCACATTCACTTCCTACACAAGCTCAAATACTGATTAGTGGTACTTTATTAGTCTCCACAGGAAAACTGGGGGTTATGCATAAATTTCGTGTATCTACTGGAAATGTCAAAATATTTATTACCGTGTCATTTTTTTTTTTTTTTTTTATCACATCGCTATGGCTATACTATGAATGACCCAGGGGAAACATTCTTTCTCCTGTGATGTTATTTGATTACCATGGCTAAAACGGGAAATGCCCCCACTCACCGTGTGTGGGGGTATTTGTGCGGGAAACGGCCTCCTAGTGTCATGGCAAACCTGTCGTACCGATTGTGGCGCCTAACTGTCAGTTGCTTCCTGCCAACAGCCGGCGACTCGTCAACATCAGGTTAGTATTTTTATTCTTCTGATTACCGTGCTACCGCTGCTCCCTCGGATTGTTTTCCAATCCCAATAATTTTGAGCCCCTATTAGTGTAGTCTAAACTCATATGTTATTTTTTGAAGTATTGATTATGTGGAGGTAAGCAAGAGACATCAAACTGTGAATTCTGATTACCATGTCCCAAACACTATGATCACCATAAAAAAACGAAATGCTTTCCTCCCAGGGTAATCACATGGTGACACAGTTCATTTTATGTCTGATGGCCCCATTTCACAATATTGAAACAAGACAATGTTTGCTATCTTTGGCAAATTCTGGCCAAAAATGTAGGTACCCTAACATTAAGATGACCTAGAATTTTTCATAGATTGGGCACGGGAAAGGAGCAGCAGATGGATGGGTGGTACTCTGAAGAGAATAGCTGACCGAAAGGTTCGCGAAAATCAGGATGTTAACGACGTTGAATCCTTCATCCAGGTCGTAACAACGTCCATCCAGAAAATCAAATGTTTCCAAATCACGAACGATGATTTCAAGGCCATGGACCAAAGATTATCTCTTGAAACTTCCATTCCGGCGATTAAAAACACCATGAAGACCCACCAAATCACATGGGATCGAGCTGTTGACGCTCTACATTTCAACGCCCTTAACTGCTTCAAGTGCTATATCGGATCCTTGTGCATCCACTACAATGTAAGCCCCTGTCAACTGGGAGTTGACTATAGTAGCAGTAGCAGGGGAGTGGCACAATTGCCTTCAGCATTGTTTCCCACTAGTGCAGCTGAGGGAGACGAGTGGTACCCAGGAATGATAGATAAGAAGGTTGGCGATGACCTGCACATCAATTTCATGGCAAGATTGGGGGCCAATAAGTAGTTTTTGTGGCCTGAGCTTGCAGATCGTCAGACACTGAAGATGGATGGAATTTTAGCTGTTTTGTTTTCACCCTCAGTGCTAGTTACTTCGAGACTGTCGAAAGTGACCGATTTCAAATACTTGGAGTACCTGAAAAATAATCTTGATGGATGATTTTTAAGTAGGTAATGAAGATCAAAAAATACTTTTGGTTTTTGAAATGAGTTTAGTAGGTCCCTACAAAATAGTTTTTTCAAGTTTCTCACTTTTTCAATGATCAAGCTTCCCAAGTTTTGAACAAGTTCTTGAGTGTTTCAAATTTCTCAAGTTTCCTAAGTTCTCAACCGCTCATAGTTTTGTATGTTTGCTTGTAAGCTGAGTGATAATGTCAGATTTGCCAAGTTTATACCTAATTTTTTCAAGTTTTTACTAGTCACCACTTTAACCTAATGTTGGTCATTCCTAGAAGCTAGGCAGCTTCAAAATTGGTTGTGAGACTGCCTTATTATAATAATAGTCTACGGGTTCTACTTATATGAACATGTATATTGGCGCTCTTCTATTAGCCTTTAGTATCTATGAAGGGGGGGGGGGGGGGTGTTGCTTGTTCCTAGTTAAGCTATGACTACTGCCTTTAAAGAGGTCCTGGTAAAGTTTTCGAGGGTTCTTAAACAACGCAATGTTTAAGCAATGATGTATTACTAAGACGAGACTGAGTTTTAAAGCATAAGACAAATTGAGCAACTTTGTGATAATGTTGTGAGTTAATTTTCTACTTTCCTTCAGTTTCCACGTTTTTTGTTCGGTAAATGTTTTTGTCCCTCTCCCCCTTACTTCATTCCCACACTACATTTCACCCTGTATTCGCCAATTTATGCTGCTAAGCCATAGTCAACTGTTTTTAGACTTTAAATCTTAGACCTTGGGATTGGTGGAGAGATGTTGATTACCGTGGGTGCATTGTGATTACCATGGAACAAAAACATTTTAAATTTCAGCGTTGAAAAAGGAGTTTGATCTCAACCAAGCATTTTAAACTCTTCATTAGCAATAAAAGAATGACACTATTTTTTTTTTCAGATTTTTCCTGAGCCTTTTTCTACTGACCAATCTCCTTTAGTGAAATTTGCGCTTTTTCTGAGAATCACCCGTTTGTGTCAACGGTAGAGAAGTTAAATGGCAACAGCTCTTGTGGGATCCATTTTACGACTAAGCCCAAGGAGCCAGGAACTAAAAATGGCTTCTTGTGTGAATAGGTGGTAGATAGGAGCGATAAACGTTCCCGTATACCTAGTAGCGAGAGGCCTAATACTTTTTTTTTTTTTTCTCCGTAGGCCGGTGAGGAAATCTTCAAGAACCATAGGTGGATTTGGATCTCGTAAGATACCTGGAGAGGACCGCACCTCCAGGTTATGTGGGCAAATATCTAAAAATCTTAAAAATGCTTGCTAAAACCCTCACTAAAACCTCACCTACCTTTCCCGTGTTGGAGCTCAGCCTGGGACTGTTTAACACATTACTTCGGGCTGAGTCGTCGGGAGTCCTCTTCACTCTGCTTCCGTTCGTTGCCGCTCCCGTTCAAGTAGCATCTTTGTCCTCAACACCTTCTCCACATATTCTGATGTGAGGGTCCAATGCTGCTCGCTCTGCAACATCTTGGCAATTAATATTTCTGGGGTCATATTGGGAGACGTGATGCCCAGTGCTTCTTTGAGCCAGCTCCTTTCCCCTGCCCATCTCGCTCATCCAAAGAACGTGTGAAGCGCATCATCCTCTACATCCTGACAGCAGCTGCACGATGGGGTATCCACCTTTCCCATTCTGTGCAAGTAGGCATAGAAAAGTCCATGTCCTGAGAAGAATTCTTCAGTTAACTGAGTCAGGAAATAGTTCACTTCTCCATGCCCCCTTTGCATCCACACCTTGATGTCAGGGACCAACCGAGCAGTCCATCGCCCTCTCAGCTCGCCTGTCCACATTTCCTGCCATCTTTCCATTGTGCGGTCTCTTTCCTCCCTGGAGACGCGGGGTCTCTGTCCTTCGTCTTTCCGCTCATACACTCGCTTCTTTTCTGCAGCCAGCAGCTGTATGGGTATCACACCCGCCAGGACGAATATTGCTGGTAATACTAGCCCTCCTGTTGTAGCTCTGAAGATGATTTACAAATAAAAATTAAATATTGGTGTACCTAATTGATAAATTATCAAAACCTCGAATGAAATCGACATGATGAATCCAGCATTCAAAACCGTCCAGTTTGTCGAAATAACCAAACACATAATACCACCATGTCGTACGTAAGAGTAGGTATCCTTACTGCAATTAACATTTCGAGGGTCTCGCGGCAACACCCCACATCGTCACTTTTGACCAAAATGAGTTATGCATACCATTCGAAGCGTCTTCCCCCGGCGGATCGATCTAAATATAAGTTAGGAAACACTAAATCTCACGATTTATTTTACTGAATTACTCAGTAAACATAGTCATTGGCAGATGGTTTTTTGACTCTGCTGAAAAGTCGCCCAAATGACGATGTGGGAAGTTGCCGTGAGAACTTTGTACCTGGAAAAAATTCCGAATTTGATGGAACTTCTACAGGTTGTTCGGGGCTGCTGTGGGATGACCCGGTCAACTTATCCAACTCCAGGACCCTGCGCTAACTTGGGGAGGGCCGACAAAACCTCGAAAGTTTTTCGGTTTTTTGCTCGTAACTTCTACATTAATTAAGCTGTTTTTGACCAAAATGTTCATTTTTGTACGCATAAACTTTTTCCTAAACCTAATACCTATTAATCGAGATACCGCCGATCAAAAGGGCAGAAGATAAACATTTTCTCAAAATGGCAAAAAGCGAAGTGTGCCTACCGTGCTCGAGCGACTTACATTTATTTTTCCCCTTTCATTGATTTTAGGCAGAAGAAGTGGCTAGATTTCGTTACCTTTTTCCAAGGACCCGCTTTTCTTACAAAACACCCTCAGAGTCTGCTTAATTCATTTTCATGAACAGGATTTCCGAACTTTTTCTGCTTCCTTCTCCAGCCTTGAGCCTTTTCGACATTGTGCCAATAATATATAAATATATTTTATTCATCTCACTATATAATTTTATCGTGTTTTCCTCGCCTCCGTTTCTAATCGCATAATCCATGAAGTATCTACAGGTAACATAAAACCTAACTAAGAATTATTTGGGAATGCTTTTTGGTATAATTATTTCGAATAGTGTGGTGGGGGGGGGGGATTTTCCTACTACTGTAGTCAGCGCTCTCTATGATTTCTGGGAGGGCATGGAAGTGCTAGAAGGGCCAGCAAGTGCCACTAAATTAGTATAGTATCCATCCAGCACAATCTTCAACACAGTGGGCGTTTCTTTCTTTCTTCCATGACTATCCACAAACATTGATAACATATCCGAGTCCATGAACATGAGATTTGCACCTGGCCAATAAAATATGAGTTCATAAATCAATCAAAGATGTATTAGATTTGAACCGTGAAAATAATTATAAATAATAATAATAATCATTATAATAATAATAATCATCACGGAAAATAATTATTCTTTTTTAAAACTACAAAACTCCGCACTGAAGGAATACTGAAATGGGAATCGAGCACTGGTGTCCACCATCGCACTAGTTGTGACTGTGACATCCAATTCAATACGAAGAAGAAGAATCGCGATGTAAACAAGTCGTAGGTACATTATTATACATGAGAAGTATCTAATTGGTTATTTCAATTCGTTTTTGGCTCCAGTTGCCCGGCCATTATCACATAATTAAGGTATGTAATGTTCATTAGTTATACCTTACAATATGTACATCCCTACCACTCTCTACGAACATGGTAATATCCTGTTCGCCGGTTTGCGAAAAATACGGAGTTTGGTAATTACTGCTTACGTATCAATGGTTAGTTTTGAAATTGTTTAATTATATAACGTCTCATTCATGACTGTCCTGTTCTGACCTGTTCTGTATCTCGGGTCCGTAGACTTTAATGTTATGGGCTTTGTGGTGGACCAAGTGTGATAGATCAGTTCAGGTGGGAGTATCATGTTAGGCCAACGAGGAGTGAAAATTGCTACTATTATCAGAGAGCCACTTACCAATGTCGTCATAAGTACCATTGAAGCAGTCAGCCTTAGTCGTCAGCATCATCATGATGTTCTCCGTTGGTGATGTCCTGTTTATTGTGACAAATCTTTCCCTAACTGTGGTTATGTTCAACAGTGCATCCTTGTTTTTGGTGTAATTTCGAAACGCAGACATCAGAAACTAAGTTTCAGTTGGTGAGGTTTTACGAACACTATTCTTACGAATGCTCTGCAACTTCAGGTTTGTTTCCTCTTGATAGCTGTCTAGTTTACAAGCACTCTGAATGCTCACTCAAAACTGGAAAAAAAAAAATCCCACAGCCGTAGTTCACATACATATAGATTTTTATATTTTGACAGATTTTTACATGATTCTGGTTAGAAGCGTCCCTCTGACCCCGTTTCAACAGCGTACAACCCCGTGGCCAACGGGTCGTTTATCGTGCCGCCTCTCCAGGTCCCCTTGTGGCCAAATGTGTTTCACCGTTCAGGGTGTGGTGCTTGCATTTGGCCTCCACTTGGGTATCCATACCCACCGTTTTTATCAGGCAGGATAAGGTGAATCCTTAAATTACCTAATAGTTCCTGATCTGTTGGTGTTAAGTGAGATCCCTATCGTATTTAGAAGAAAAAATACAATTGATCATCGAACACTGTTGCCTGGCAGGCCTTTCGTCCAATACAAGTGGGGTTGATTGTGCGCTGTCATTAGAAATCTCAGTCTTCAGTGGTGACATCTTCTTCGGGGATTCCTTTGTCGATTCCACAACAATTCTTGAGTCGTCATTGGGTTTGAACTCTCAAGAGGCTATTGGATTTTCCTCATGAGTTTGTCTTTGAAAGTCTTCAGAGGTACTTAGTCTGGTGTTTCCATCTTTTCCCTCAACTGTTCCAATTACCTACTTGACCACTGGCCACTGGATGCGCTTTCAGTCGACTTGTCGATCAGGAGACTTGCTGGCTGTCTGAAATATGAAGTTGGCCTTAGGAGTTCCAAAGGTACTTGAATAGTTTCTGCCGGTGACGCCTTGTCTAGGTTCAAAGCTGAGACTCATACTTCTTTAACACTAAAGAGGAATATACGTCGTATGGATTGTGTCAACTAGTTCAGGTGTTGCAAGATATAATTCTAAGCTCCCGCGATCATGTGATCCAGTGCTCATTACGCATTATCCAGACCATACAAATTGGTACCTCTCTCAGTATGTAAATAATGCTTGGTTGTCCTTTTCTGCTTGTAAAACCTGTTAATGCCTGAAGAAAGCTGTTGGTGGCTCTTATACAAACAAGATGTCTGTAGATTGTGAGGAGGTGAGTTCCAAGTGAACAGCTTCTTCAGTTTTGACACACAGCGCAGGAGGAGTCCTTCACATCATCACCTCATCTTTGGTTGTCTTCTGCAATTTTTATAGCAGCAGGGTGCTGAACGCCTGAGCGAAAGGACGATAATGGCAAGCTACAAGTCGTCGGGCTGGATGGACGAGGCGAGGGCACTATCGCCTACTTATCGTCCTTGTTTACATTTCAGGAATTAACAAGTTGCGTCACTAATGTTCCTTCTAGGTCTTGGAAAATCTGTGATAATAGCAATTCACAGGTGTGAATTCACACCAACTTCTTTCTTTCACTTCTTTCTTCCAAATTCTATTACTTCTCCCTTGAAAACTGTGTCAGGTATAGGCCAACTTTCATTAGACAACCCGGGACAGTCTGGGTTCTCTCACCACCGAGGAATTTCTTCAGGAATGTCTTGGCACAACAACCACAATATGAGAGGTCGGCTGGGTTCATGGCTTTATTGAGCTGCAGTGGATGTTGGGAGCTTATAATATCGTGATGGCCATTTCTTTGTGGATTTGTTGACTGGAGTACACTGTGAAATGCCTCTACACCATACAATTTTTGAGATGCATCAGAAAATATTCGCAAGCTTCTCACATGACTAGAAATTTTGGGGCCTGGGAGACATCAAGGTGTCAGGTGACTTATAAAGAACTTCTTCATGGCTGCCAAGCCGCGATCTTGGTATCAGTAGCAGCCTGGCACCGTTCATCAAACCATGGATATCGATAACTTGGCTTTTCCAAGCCAGCGCCTCCTCAACCACTTTGTGAATGTTTCTTTAATTTTCGTCCAGGTTTGTTCACAATCACCATCGGGTGTTCGGCTTTTCAGCATATTTCCCCTTAAAGTCAAGGTCTATTACAGCATATTTTGAAACCTGTTTACAAACCTGTGGAATGGTTAAAAGGAGATTTGGTATGGGCACGGAACTATAGGAAAGGGAAGGATAAATGGATCAAAGGAGTGGTGAAGTAAAGACTAGGTCCTAGAAGAGTTAAGGTCTCAATCCCTGAACCTTCTTTTTCGTGTGTCGGGTACGTCATGTCGATCAGGTTCGGAAATGCGACACTATAAACCCTCGCTTAACAGCTAGCGCTAGTCAAATACCCAGCTTTTCACCATCTAGTTGCAATGCAGAAAATGTTGGGGCGCGTAGATCCTCAAGGGCCAGTACTCCAACGGTTTTGAGCATAGTGATATCCCACCCATGCCAAATAATCTTCAGATTTCTTAAGGAATATCTCTCTTTTCTAAAGAAATCTCCCATCAGTACAAGAAGTGGTAGAATGATTCGCAACCAAAAAGGTGGATTAATATATTCAGGGAATGGAAAACCAACATTAAATGTTTGTTTTCCATTCCCTGAATCTCATTAATGAGGTAATATAGATAAATTAAGCATTCTCAAAAATATCAATAATAGATAATATAGATACATAAATTGGAAAATCATTTCCTCACAACTAATAAATATTTACAAATTAGTTGTGAGAAAATGATTTTCCAATTTATCTATATTATTTATTATTGATATTTTTGTGAATGCTTAATTTATCTATATTACCTCATATTATCTATTATTGATATTTTTGTGAATGCTTAATTTCTGAATAATTATGAATGTAATGTAGTCATGTGGTAGTGTGTATTTCGGTTATTGAAAGAGAAAAAAAAAAAAATTGTAAAATTGTGGGGGCGAGGTGTAGTGTATTAAAAATATAGGAACACTGCTCCGCCATTAAATTGATGATCCATTAATACCTACACGGTGCATGACGACCTTTTTTTAGATAGAATATTTGATATTCATTTGGTGTATTCATCATTTTTTTAATTTGGTTGTTAGCTTGGTTATTGAAAACGGAGCTATTACCCTTATTTTCTTATTCTTTACAGAAACGGGTTCTTGGATGAAACCATGGGCTTCCTGAATTTGAACATATTGTTTCTGGCAGTTGTCGCTCTTGTTAAAGCACAGGTTGGTGGTTGAAATAAATTTCTTCGTTTAGCTACACTCTATACAGGGTGGTTCTTAATGAACGTACCATAATTTTTATTTCAATATAAAGAGAGATAGCAAAAAACACATTGAAGTAACGTCCCCTTAATTTTTTTGCAAATAATTCAACGATCACATTTTTGGTACTCCGCGCATGCGCGCAAATGCAGGTTATGCATGTCAACTTTGTTTTTTCAAATGGGAACCCCCCTTTTTCATTGCACATTCGGATTTTACGTCAAATTTCATGAACTTTTTACTTCGACAACCTTTTTTTTTTTGGACGGACCCAAGAGCGTCCCGAAGCGCCCAAACTTGGACTAGATAAGACGGAAAGACCCATGTGTGGCTCATGAAATTTCATCATTTTTCGACACTGAATCACGTGGCGATATCAGTTTTTTTAAAATTAGACTTGATTAAACTGGGATTACAGCCTGAAAATGGTCGTTTTTAAGAAATATCACCTTATCCTGGCTCTTGATAATAATTATCAAAATTATTTTAGTTTTTGTTTGATCTAACATCTATGAGTTTTTAGGCAGGTGGGTAGTTATCTAAATTATCTTGTTAGGCCATGTGACGAAGGAAAAATCCTCTTAACTCTCCTAAGGTGCGTTTGACGGGGTCAGGAACACTTCACTTCATCAACACAGAGAGAGCTGACATCACTTTGGAAGACATTGATGAACAGTCCCTAATTCAAGATCCCGCAGAATTAGTCCCAAGGAGATGCTGGACACGCTTCTACGTTATTGCGAGCCAACAATGTTCGACCCTGTGTCAGAGTCCCCCCTGGATTTCTTCAACCAATTCGATAACATGGTAATAAAGGTGCGCCAGCTGAATGCAGAAACCATGAACGAGGCACTGGTCAAGCAAACGTTTGTTGGCGCAATCCGGAACACGAGGACCTATCAAAGGCCACAAGTGATAATGGATTCCCCCTCAAGGACTTGAAGAGCATAATGAAAGGGAACAGCTTCGTTCCCTGGAATCCACCTTGGCGTGTGCTCTGTACACCTCAACAAGTACATCACAGAGGCCACACGTATTTGCAGACCACACATGACGGTGGTGGAGGTCTGGTCAAAAGCACCGTGGGGGTCGTGGAAAAGGGCGTCCGAGGGGTGGTGGCAACGTCAGCGTGACAGGAACACAATCGGGAGGTGTTCACAAGAACAGACCTCGTATTCAAAGAAAGTTTACGGGACAACTTGGATCTCCTTTGGCACGTCAGGTTGAATCACGCGTCAAAGAGATATTTGGAAATGGCAGGTCACAAACAGGATAGTAGATTGTGAGGAGTGTGCTCAGGCGAAAACGGTGAGAAAGCCACACAAAGAAGTGGGAAGGAGAGCCAAGAAGCCGTTCGCTGTGCTTCACAGTGATTTGATGGGCCCCATAAGTCCTGCTAACTTCAGAGGTCACGAGAGGTACATTGTCACTTTCATACGTGACTGTACTAGGTATGCTTTTTCCTATCCTCTGAAGGACAAAACTCAAGTTCTTGCTTGGAGGAAATAACTCGCATGACGAATGAACGTGGTACCGTTCATACTATTAAGTCAGACTCAGGCCTTGAGTACCAAACGTTTTACATGAAAGAGTTACTGCAAATGGAGAGCATTTAGTTGGTAGGATATATCCCCCCCCCCCACACATCACAGCTAAACGGGTCTGCTGAAAGACTGAACTATGAGCTGATTCAGTAGATAAGGGTAAATCTTCTATCAGTAAAAATACCTTACTCGTTCTGGGCTCATGCTCTGCGGTACGTGCTACACGTGAGAAATAGGATACTTATTTTCTCAGTGGCTAACAAAGTCGGGTTGGAGCTTGTACAGCTAGACGTGAAAACAGCGATTTTACATGGTGACCTGGAAAAGCCGGTGTACATGAAGATACCTGAAGGAGTTGAAGAGCTGACCTCAGTAAGTACCCAAAGGGACGGGAAGCACCCATGTGTGCAAACTGATAAGGTTGCTCTATGGTCTAAGAGTCTCCTCGAAACTGTGGTACAAAAAGTTTAGCTCAGTGCTTGAAGAATTAAACTTCAAGAAATATGACTATCAAAAGTGTATTTTCTATTGGCAGAGGGTGAAATGTTTATAATTTTTCTCATACATGTTGACGATTGCATCGCAGCGTCCAACTGCCCTGGGAAGCTGTAGGAGATTATAAGGTGTATAGGAGAAAAGTTGGACATAAATAATCTTGGGGCTCCGTCAAAGTTTCTGGGATTGGGGATTACGAGAGATTGGAAGCGTCACAACGATTTTCATAAATCACAAGACATTTGTAAGAGAGTTGTTAGACAATTACTTCATCAATAAGCATGCGACAAGTAATCTTCCATAATGAACGAGCATAATGAAGTGATTGGATCATTATTATACCCACGGTATGTACAGTACAAGACCAGACATAGCGTTTGCTGTAAATTTCCTAAGCAGAAAGCAGGTTGGTTATACGGCCTATGACTGGGAATGTGTGCAAAAGGTGTTGCAGTACCTTAATGGTACACAAACGTTGGGTCAACTGTTCTCTGGGGAAGGTTAAAGGATTAAGAGCTTTGCTGATGCGTCACTTGGTACAAATGACGTGAACGGGAAGTCAACCAAGGGTTATGTGGTCAAGGTAATGGGTGACGTAATTGCCTATAAAAGTGCCAAGCAGTCTCACGTGGCATTGTCAAGTGCGGAATCGGAGTACCTAGCTATGAGTTCAGCTGTCAGAGAGCTTATAAGTGTACGCTACACTCTTAGATTTTGACAAAGGTGGATAATATCATATTATGATACCTGTTTTGTTTTGTGATTGCAAACCGGCTATTGCACTTACAGAGACCGATGAATCTAGAACTCACAAACATGTAGTAAAACTGTCTTATCATTTTGTACGGCTTGAATTTGTAAAGGGAAACATTCAAATTGAATGGGTTGGGACTGATGAACAGCTTGGTGGCATCTTGACTAAACCCTTGTGCTATGAAAAATTTAATTCCTTCTGAAATCAGCTGATATCAGACAAGCCTTAGGCATTGTGAAGCAGTAAAGTAAGGGGAAAAGACAGTTTACTTAAAATTCAAATTAAAAAAATAAAATAAAGTATGTCAATTTTTGTTGTAATGTATGGGATATAAATGACTCATATTTACTTACATGAGTACTATGAAAAACTAACAGGTGTCATTTCTTTTGAATTTTAGAAACATGGCAGTAAAAGTGAATAGATGGAACAAAAAGGAGGTGTATCAACTACATTGCGGAACTGTGTACTTATCAAAGAAGCTGTCAAATAGAATACAGAATAACGCAGAAAATCGCTACTTACAGCTGACTTGCACCATTTTTAATTGTAAGGAAGCCCCCACACTATTGGACGAAGGTGCAGTATACACCTCAGTGAATATCAACGCTTGGCTATTTGGTGGTCCTGAAATGGACCGTTGAAATGTGATACGAAGACTGCACGAATTACGCACGTTCTCCGCTGATACGCCTGGCCAACTGAATGTGTTTGAGCATGATGGTCACTCTCTTGGCGTGAATAGCGCACAAGTTAGTGTCTTCGAAGAGACCGACGAGATAGGCCTCGCTGGCTTCTTGGAGAGCCTTAACGGCGGAGGACTGGGACCTCAGATCGGTCTTGAAATCTTGGGCGATTTCTCGGAACAGTCGCTGGAACGGCAGTTTATGGATGAAAAGTTCAGTACTCTTCTGGTAGCGACGGATCTCTTGGAGAGCGACAGTTCCGGGACGATACCTGTGAGGTTTCTTGACTCCTCCAGTAGCAGGAGCACTTTTCCTGCCAGCTTTGGTGGCCAACTACATAATACACCTGGTGCGTATTACACCTATTATGATACACTATTACCTAGTTAGGAAAAGAGATCATCTCAAGTTGAGAGTTGAACGCGAACCTGACAACATCAACCTGAAATTCTATTATAATTCATATAGGAATCTATCAAATTCATTAATTAGAAAGGCTAAATACTCTTACATTCAAAATTTAATTGATGAGGCAAGGGGTGACCCAAAATTGGTGCGGAATGCTGTAAAAAGCGCAGCTTACAAGCACAATAATGTAAAGCTGGTTATATCTATGATTAAAGATTACAGTGGTCGGGAGCTCACTGATAGTTTTGATATATCCAACCCCTTCAATAATTTTTTCTCTCAAGTAGGCGAAAGAATTATGAATGAAATTAACATTCCTCCTAATGCAAGTGACCCACACGGATCTACTGGTCAAGGGTACCGCAACTGTAAGCATGCAGCCTTGTTGCTAACATGGTGTCAGTAACGCCTCGTGAGTCTCAATGGTTGACTCTTTAACAAAGGGGTAAATTGAATCAACTTAGTCAATGGGTGAGCCGGAGAGTTGATACGAGGAGGAGGGAGTGACGGAGGAAAAATCCTCTTAACTTTCCTAAGGTGCATTTGACGGGGTCAGGAACACTACGTCTTCACTTCATCAACACAGAGAGAGCTGACATCACTTTGGAAGGCATCGATTTATTTTCCCTCGCCCTTTCGCAACCCTGGCTTGGGACTGACAAAGGCGGGCTTAAAAATAAAGTTTGAGAGACAGCAGTGGCCAATTTGAACGATTGCTGTGAAAAATGTATACCTACCAACCTGCCTAAAAACGCATCTAACTAAAACTAAAATGATCAAGTGCCAGGATAAGGTGATTTTTCTTAAAAGCGACCATGTTTCAGCCTGCAATCCCAATTTAATCAAGTACAATTAAAAAAACTGATATCACCACCTGATTCAGTGTCAAAAAATGATGAAGTGTCATGTGCCACACTGGGGTCTCTCCGTCTTATCAAAACTACGAACATACGCGGTTAGTCCAACTCTGGGCGCTTCTGGACGCTCTTGGGTGCTCCCCAAAAAAGGTTGTCGAAGTAAAAAGTTCATGAAATTTGACATAAAATCCGAATCTGCAATAAAAAAGGGGGATTCCCATTTGAAAAAAAAGAAAGAAGTTGACATGCTTAACCTGCATTAGCGCGCATGCGCGGCGCACAAAATTGTGATCGTTGAATTCTTTGTAAACAATTAAGGGAACGTTACTTCAATGTGTTTTTTGCTATCTCTCTTTATATTGAAATAAAAAGGGTGGTACGTTCATTTAGAACCACACAAGTATACAAGTCATAGATTTCCTAGAGACAACCTAATGTGTTTTGTCACTCATCTAGATTAGAGAACTAATGATATGGACATTTCATACATTACAGGACATGGATTATGATAGTCCTGTATCGTTGACAATTTATCATGCGTTGGAGGGTCAAGAATGGTTTGAAGCTGGAAAGGCAAATCTTCACAACTTGAGTCCTGGGAAGATAAGTGTTCCTGTATCAGCGAAGATCAAAGACTTCAGTCAACATTTGTCGGTGAGTGATGTAAAATTGTAGAGTAGAAAAACTTTGGAATTCTTTATTTATAGTATTGTATTGTTAATGACCTCCAACACCTATGTCGATAATACTTCTTTGAATCTGCTAGTCTCCAAAAATGTTACTAACAACTGGGCGTATCTTTGAAATCAATATTATCAACTTAATGGCCCCCACTATTCAATGTTTCTAATTTATCTGGCAACAGTATCTGTCTTTATATTCACCTTATATGCTACTTTGAAGACAATATTAGGTTGTTATTAGCACACTGTGACACCATTGCGTCATTCTCTGGCATTGATGTCATGCCAAAAACGAATCAGTGAATTCTGAGGCTTCTACAAGAACACAATAATTGTGTCCTTGTCGAAGCCTCAGAATTCAGTTGTATTATTGCAAGTAGCGAGACCAATTCCCTAGGCGGTTTGTGTGGGACCACCAAACAAATTTACGACTTTTAGCGATTTTTCCAACGAGTAATCCAAAATTGCTGGCCTTTGAACTCATTCACATGTCACATTCAAAAGTCTCAAACTAAATCATTTAAACATTTTGAAGCCATTGCAATAGTTACTCTTTTTTCAAACATTTGCTAATTAAATTGTTTCAGTCACTACAATCACAAGTGTCTACTAAAAGAGAGCTGATGTAACAGAAGATTTTAAAACTCGAATTTATTTATAGGTAGGTACGCCAACTTAAATGTCAAAGGTATTACCCACTGTTTTGGGGGTGCTGTTGCTTTCCCACATAACTACATTTTTCGTCAATGTCAATTGGCTGCGTGGAATTACCACACAGCCCCCATACCTCTCCCATATTATGTGTACTGGCGATTTCAGCCTGTGGTCTACTGGCCTATTCTTGCCTTGTTCTCATTTTCTGATCATAGTTACTATAGTATTTTCCAATCTAATTCAACATTTTTCCAAATGAATTCACCTTTTTTTCAATTTAATGAAACCTTTTTCCAATCGAATTCAACTTTTTCCCAATTAAATTAAACGTTTAGATTTTAGTCTGAAAAATACAGTATGTAAGCTGGGCCTGGGTATTTAGACTCCAATATTCGTAGTATCCAATATTAACGGCACAACGGCTGAAATTTTCGTGGCGTTTTTAAGGGAACTATTGGAGAAAATCATTGGCCAGATGATCAAAGATGATCACCTCAAAGACCACCCCATATCAAAGGCACAACATGCCTATCAAAAGGGTAAGTCGACGGAGACAGCTCTATCAGAGGTCGTCTCCCTCATAGAAAGGGCGCTAGAAACTAAAGAGATAGCCCTATGCTGCTTTCTGGACATAGGAGGTGCTTTTGACAACACCAACCATGATTCCATCGAGTGGGCAGCAAGGATGAGGGGCATCCCAAACCCCACCATTAACTGGTTGAAGGCTATGCTGGTAAGCCGTGTTATCACAACTGCACAAGGAAATGAGAGCACCACTGTATTGGCCAACAGAGGTTGCCCTCAAGGAGGGGTCATGTCCCCCCTTCTGTGGTTGTTGGTAGCAGATGAACTCCTAGCAATACTGCAACAGTGTGGCTATGAGATTACTGCCTATGCGGATGATCTGTGCATCATCATTAGGGGCAGGTTCGATAGTACGCTATCAGAGCGACTTCAGAACGCTCTAAATATTATTGAAAGGTGGTGTCATAAGGAGGATCTGAATGTAAACCCTGACAAAACCACCATTGTTGCCTTCACCAACAGAAGGAAATACAATATTAAGGCTCCCAAACTCCGAGGTAAGAGCATCCCACTCTCAGGGGAGGTAAAATACTTGGGAGTCATGCTTGATCAGAAATTAAACTGGAACAAGCATCTAGACTATACCCTAAAAAGAGGCACAAAAGCAATGTGGAGCTGCCACAAAATGCTTGGGAAGACGTGGGGACTGGCACCAATGAGGGCCAACTGGGCTTATAAAGCCATTGTCAGACCCATGGTCACCTATGCCTCAACGGTATGGTGGCAGAAAACCTGTCAGGCAACGGCTGTGGAGAAACTTACAAAACTCCAAAGACAGGCCTGCCTTGGAATAACAGGGGCAATGAGAACAGCCCCTACTGCAGCACTAGAGGTTTTACTTGACCTCGAACCCCTCCATCTCCACATACAGAGGGTGGCCTACCTGGGGGCCATGAGGATGCTGCAAGCAGGAGCAATAAAACACCCTGCCAGGAAAAATAGCCATGCGTCCATCCTTGACTTTGTCAAGGTAGACCCAGTGGCTTCATCAATCTCTGACAAAATGCCAGAGAGGATGAATTTTGATCTTCCATTCAGAGTAATAATAAAAGATCGTGATTTCTGGAAAGGAGGCATGCCTCAACTAGAGCCAGGATCACTGCTGTGGTTCACAGATGGGTCAGTGATGGATGAAAAAGCAGGCCTGGGGATAAAAGGCCCCAGATTTAGCCTGTCTAAGCCCCTTGGGGCCTTGGCCACCATCTTTCAAGCAGAAACCCATGCAATAGATATTTGTGCCCAGGAGATCGCCAGGAAAAGACTAAAGGGCGCAAAGATCTATATTCTATCAGACAGCCAGGCAGCATTAAAGGCCATCTCGGCCTTCTCCATAAAATCAAAGCTCACCTGGAGCTGCCTAAACTCCCTCAAGATGGCTGCCCATGGCAACAAATTGACGCTGCTGTGGGTGCCGGGTCATGAGGGCATAGAAGGCAACGAAGAGGCGGATCGCCTCGCCAAACAGGCATCCATGTCAAACCCAACTGGACCAGAACCTTTCCTCGGCATCACAGAGAGCTTCATAGCCCGAGAAGTGGGGAAGTGGGTTGACAAGCAGAGAACAAAGCATTGGCAAAGCGCTCCAAAAATGAGACAAGCCAAGCAGTTCGTACGCTTTTCCAGAAGGAAAGCCAGGGCTCTCCTTTCCCTCAGCCGGAAGGACATAAAGGCCGTTACAGGCCTCCTAACTGGCCACTGTCCAGTCAAGTACCACCTCAAAAAGATGGGAATATGCAGGACAGATGACTGTCGACTCTGTGACTGTGAGCCAGAGACAGCGGAACACATACTCTGTAACTGTCCAGCGCTTGCATACAAAAGATTTAAGCATTTAAGATCTGCCGCCATACTCACCAATGTGAACCCTGCTGAGAAGGTCTTTTCTAAGGTTAAATACACGGCAAGGCGAATATTGAGCCGTCCAGAAGAGCTTGGCCTCGACGTCAGCTCTTCGAGTTTGGCCTCCGTCACTCCCCAGGATTGCAGTAATTATAGCACAGACATGTACCTACTGCTACCAACTGCCTACCACCTGCTACTGCTACCAACTGCTGCCAATGGGCTACCTGTGTTTTCCAAAATTTTGTTTGTTTTTTCCTACACAGTATGCTACTTGATATTTGCAAAATTTGCAAAAATGTTCCATTAATTAAGTTAGATTTATTAAAATTGTTTTGTAAACTCTTTATACGAAGTTTGAGAGCTTACATACCCAGCTTACATACCACTCTATTTTTCAGACTAAAATCTAAAGGTATAATTTAATTAATTGGAACAAAGTTGAATTCAATTGGAAAAAGGATTAATTAAAATGGAAAAAGTTGAATTCATTTGGAAAAAGGTGAATTTAATTGGAAAAGGTTTAATACAATTAAACAAAAGGTGAATTCGTTTGGAAAATACTATATATTGGTGTTGGAATGATTTGGTGAAC
The DNA here is from genome assembly GCA_963920205.1 of Stenodema calcarata. Classification (NCBI taxonomy): domain Eukaryota; kingdom Metazoa; phylum Arthropoda; class Insecta; order Hemiptera; family Miridae; genus Stenodema; species Stenodema calcarata. The sequence goes on along the minus strand of OY986057.1, from coordinate 19,969,145 downwards.
TTGAAAATTATTTTCATGCACTAGAAACATAGATTTTCTTGTTGTGGAACTAATGTGACTCGTTTGGTTCCAGAAAAAATGCAGAGAAGACGATTTCTTGCATGTAAAAACAGTTATTCAAACAGCAGTGAGCAAGGAATTGGAATTTTTATCCTTTGCTAAATCAGTAAGTTAACATATATTGTTATTTTCAACCATTAATCATACGAAACGACCCAAAAAAAACCCCTCAAATACGTAGAATCAGAAAACGATTAAGAAAAAAATCCGCAGGATTCCTTGAAGGAGAATCCTTGGGACTTTGCATTGCCTTACGTGAATGCCAAATAACGTGAAAAACTCTTCATATCTCAAAAATGCACGAATTATGTTTTATAAGTGAATTGGTTTTAAATTGAAAAGTTACATGCTTCCTGATGTGCAAATAGAACTGGGAGCTCAGTAAATGAGCAGAAGTGGAAAAGTCGTATTTTTCTCTACTAATTGTCATCACATCCACTGCACTGCCCAGCGCTGCTAAGTAGCTTCATAAGCTCCAAGGTGTTTTAGCTCTAAGCATTATCTGTGTGAGAAATTGTACTCATTTAATGTTTCCCACGTGTATTACCTATCTTGTCGCCAGTGATTATTATCACTTTTGTCGAGGACGAGTTGTTGTTCGCAACTTCGTTGGTCGTTGTAAATCGTTGTAAAATCGTTTTCCGAAGTAAAAGTTTGTTCTGCGTTTTGAATTCGTGTGATCGCGTCATTTATTTCATTACACCTTGTCACCATTGAACGTATAATCAACAATCTGAATCTCATTTCTGATCCAATCTCATCACTGTTTCAGTGCTCAATTCTACGATCTCCACCTATACTGAATGTAAATATCGATCACGCTGGGGCCGTTGTGTCTACATCATTATCTCCCGCCATGAATTTGGGAACCTTTGATGAAATAATCATACCATCCACATTGGATATCAATTATATTTTCAAGCATCCAGAGGCTGGACCAATGTAAGTATTTTTTGTCAGTCTGATCTGTGCAAACATAAGACATGATTACTGTACCAGACTGTTATCAAATTGATGTATGCAATATCACACGCACTCTGAAGCAGGTTGACATAGAAATGTGCCTTTGTGCATTATTTCATATTTTGTAAGACAAGAATCTCGAAATTCCTTTCTCACTAACGTTATTTTTTTAATTTATTTTTTTTTAATAACTTTATTCAAACTTTCAGTATTATATACTATACGTTTTTGCTTATAGATATTTTTTCAGTACGGGACGTACCATGACACATGTGTTGGGGTTTCTGTCCAATGACAGTCCCACTTAAATAGTAACAGTTGCGAAATAGTTTAAAGATTAATAAGTTATTTTAAAGATAAATAGTAACAGTTGCGAAATAGTTTAAAGATTAATAAGTTAGACATTAATAAATTGGGATAACGGTTCTATAAATTAGGTAATTATATAACAAATTTTCATGACAGAATGTTGGACTAGTTCACTTTATTGCACTTCAGTTTAGTAGGTCAGCTGCTCTTTTTCTTTTCAGCCGTCTTGGTTGATGTCATACATGCAAGTTATAGGATCAATGAACAACAAAGAATAATCAATCATTTGCAACAATGCATCAATTATTGATTCCAAGGAGCCTACAGAGCAACAGGCAAGTGGAGAGACTTGACCGCACACTCTTATGTACATGTTGGCTTGGCTAAGGTGGAGAGTGTCGGGCAGGACGACTGGGATAAACCGTCTTTTTGTCGTATCTATTTTGTCAGAACATGCAGCAACCAGGTTTCCCCAGACATCCTAGCCCTAGACTGGAAAAGGCACATTTCAAAAAAACCAAAGGCCAATTTCAAAAACGTCTAATGGAAGAGTGTGTTTGTTTTGATTGTTCTAATAGTAAAAGAAAGTATTATTAAATAATACTTTACAAATTTTGTAAAGAGTTGATTGTTTTTTAGGCCGGACACCGCCACGTACATCAACCGCTTAGATAAAGAACGTGAAGCAAAGGAAAGGGGGACTACTCCGGATAATCGGTCGTTCTTGGCAAAATATGTAAGTTCGCCCCTACTTCATATCACCATCACTCTCGCCCTTAACTTATCAATTTATATCTAAGGCCTGATTTATTCATGTTGTGATCGAGAGATTCTTCTAAGATATTAATGTAAACAATGGAAAATCGTATAAAAACCACTAATTATTGAGGGAGAGTGCAGTTGGTGAATAAATCTCTCTAATGTAGGAATTTTTCATAAGTTACAAATACAAAATAACATAATATTATTAGTAATACTATTAGCATTTGATGTTCGATCGTCACTAATATATTGAAAATACCCAAAGTATCAGTATACACTCATTTTATTTCTATTGCAGGAGGTTCTCCTGTAAATGTGATTATCAGTCATAGAAACGTGACAATCAATCAATCAAAATGAGTTTTATTTGTTGTTATAGGTGACACTGACCTTTACAACAATGAGTTTGATTTATCAATCAATTCAACAAAAATATTAGCATCAAACAAATATAATGACTTTCTTCTATTATTGCAGTCCCACATCCTCTAACAATTCAAACAAAAACTTCCGCTTCCTTAGATATGTACATATAAAATTATGTAACCTGAATGCAATATCTTTATCAGGAAATCAAAATACACTTTTGGTAATGTACTCATCACTCAATCGCGACGATCCGAAAAACTTTTCTCGCTCAGCCTCAAATTGTGATCATCTTGCCAATACGTGATTTACTGATTCCCCCTCCCCTAATTTACACAAGAGACGTGAAATGTAGGACAATTTATTGTTTGATTCACCTTCGGAAGATGAGAATCCTCCAAATGAAGTACGCCGACGTAAACTTGGCTTTTTCGACGGATTTCAAAACTGTCCAAAGAGGACCTCACGTTTTTCGTTAATTCTCTGAAGGATGCACACTTTCAGCTTACGCTTGACGTCGCTTTTCATTATTACGGAACCCAAGTAAAAAATAATAATAAGTAAAACCCCGAATTCTGAATAAAACCCCCAAAAACCAGAAGGAGGTTAACAGAATAGGTTTCATGGGTGGGATATTAGCCAGAACTCGGAAGCGTCTGAAGGTAACTGATGAAGAATTCCTTCATTAGGAGGATTTATTCACCAACTGCACTCTCCCGCGATAATTATTGGTTTTTTAAACGATTTGTCCATTGTTTATACCATTCTGCCCTGACTCAGTGACATAATTTTCATGACTGACTTACCAGTCTACTCCGCAGGAGACAACGGGACTATCTCCTGCACAGCTTTTGTTTGGGAGAGACTTAAATTTGCCCGACTCTCTTGTACGCCAACCTGCACAAAGAACAGATGTCACCATCCCCTACCCATTAGGAACAGCTAAAGGATAATTTTAATGAAGTAAAAGAAGTTTGAAACCAGCTGAAACTTATCTTTTGATTATGTTTTGGAGAACACGACAAAGTGAAATCACTACATGGAAATGATTGATTTAGGAAACTAAGTAAATATTTGTTATTTCTTCCAACTAATTAGAATTTCCTCAGCAGTCCACTAGATTAATATTGATGTAGGGAGATAAGTAGGTTTCCAACCATGGGTACTCCTTATCTGCATTGTAACCTCTGATTGAGCTCATTGAAACCAAGGATTTGTGTGAAGAAGGCTGATGTTGAATATTATTTCAATGACAACCATCAGCGAATCTGTTGTCAGATGGCATTGCTGTTTTCGTGTACGCCTTCCCAGGTATTCGGATCATTTGACTTCTAACCTGTTCCAAGAGTGCTTTCACAGTCTTAATTCTTCACAAGGGAGATGGGATGGGCTGGAGAGTGTTTTTTATTGGTCAGTAGGTCTTTACCTGTAGAATACCCCTGACAGGATGCTGCCACGTTCCATCACAATATTCGGGTTTGTTCTGATCTAAGTACGATGAGAATAATACATCCGTGAGGATCGTGAACATTAACTGAACTTTTATTTGTTTATAACACAAAACTAAGGTGCCTCTTGGCAACCACTCATGGTGCTACCACATCTCCCCTATTATCCCCTCCCCCCTCGCTCCTCTTCAGATACCGCCGGTTTCTGATGTACAGCCTTCCGCTATCACCCTTGACCACATACTTCCGATATGGGCCTCTGTCGACGATTACGCCGCCAGTATCCCATTTCTTCGTGATGGGATTTTGTAGCCGTACATAGCTGCCGACTTGAAGGGGAGTTAGGTCTCGGGCGTTCTTGTTGTATTTACTTGCCGCCGTCGCCTTCTGGTGGGCGATGTCGCGATCCAAGGTGTCCGATGCCTTTTGCCACTCTTTGGAGAATGATTTGTAGTGAGCTGGCACGAGGGATCTCAGGGGATGTCCAAATAGGATTTCGGATGGTGACCGTCTGTTGGATGTTGGCGTGTTCCTGAACTCTAGAAGTCCTGCATGATACGCTTCCTCGTCCAGGACACCTCCTTTCATGCACTTGACAATCAGCGCCTTCATGACCTTCACCCCGGCCTCAGCGTGGCCATTGCTCTGGGGGAAGAATGGTGAGGATGGTGATAAGGTCACATTCCATTTCCTCAGGAATTGCTTGAATGTGAAAGAGGAAAATTGTGGACCACCGTCGCATCTGATCCGGATAGGCACTCCTGTATCTGAAAATATTTTGCGCAGGCTAGCTATAATTATTTTACTATCGGTCCATCTTGTTCCGAATTGGCAGACAACCGGCCACCCCGAAAGCCTGTCAACATATACCATAAAATTTTTTCCTCCTGTCGTAAACAAATCCATGGATACGTCTACCAATGGTCGGTTTGGTACCGGGTCATAAATCATGGTTTCTTTTGGGAGAGATGGCCGTGATTCTTGACACAAATGGCAGGCCTCTACCATGTTTTTTATGTCACTTATGATGGATGGCCAGTGAACCGTTTGGCGAGCTCTCCGTTTCGTCTTTTCGATCCCTTGGTGTGACATATGAAGTTGATTCAATACTTCTTTGCGCGCTGTTTTAGGGATCACAAGCTGGCACCCCTTTAAAATCATGCCGTCCACAATTGTCAAGGAATGTCTCACACCCCAGTATGGAAGTAAATCGGCATGGAGGGCTGTCTTATTGGATGGGAACCCTTCTTCGATCTGTTTCTTCAGGGCCTGGTATTCAATGTCGGTTTCTGCCAGCTCCATTAAGGTCGTTAATGAGGGATCTTGTAATTCCACCTCGTACACCGTAGATATCCGGAGTGCAAGAGGACCGTCGATTTCTGCCAGTAGGTCGTCTTCTTTTGGAGTGGACACTGGAGCACGAGAAAAGCAGTCTGGGACCAAGTGCTTTTTCCCTTCTCTCCATTCCATTTCACAATTGAATCCAGTTAACTTCTCCTTCAGGCGTTGTAGCCTTGGATTCTCAATTTCATCTACAGTTTGTTTGTTTATGATCGGAAGGAGGGGTTTGTGGTCGTTGACAATTGTGAAATAATGTAGTCCTCGAAGATAAATCTTACATTTCCACACGGCCCACACTATGCCTAACATCTCTATTTCGATCATAGCATACCTCATCTCTGTATTTGTGAGAAATCGCGACCCACACTGTACCATCTTCCATCGTCCATCATGTTCTTGAAGTAAAGCGTATCCAAGACCATTGGTACGGGAAGCATCAACATGAATTGCAGTTTTGCGGCCCAGTTCGAAATGTGTCAAAATGGGGGGCTCCATCAACATCTCTTTCACAGATTTGAACGCTTTTCCATAGATTGAACTCCACAAAAACTCATTTTTAGTACTCAGAAGCTCTCTCAACGGACCAGCTGCCGCGCTGATGCTGGACGAGAAGCTCCCGAGTTGATTCACCATTCCCATGAAGGATCTCAACTCCGTTATATTCCGGGGGGTGCGGAACTTGGCAATGGCCTCCAGTTTCCTTGGGTCTGCTTTTATCCCTGTTTTTCCTACAATGTACCCCACGTATGGAAGTCCTGGCTTTGCAAAGAAAAACTTATCTTTGTTCAGGGTGATGGACGAAGCTCTACACCTTTCTAAGATTTGTTTGATCCGAGCATAGTGGGCTTTGAAATCCTTATCATTGGCCAAAATATCGTCGACAACTTTCTGAATATTGCTAACCCCATTCAACGCCTCATCACCTCGTCGACAGAACTCATCCCCCGAACTTATAAGGCCCATTGGAGCTCGCAGGAATTGGTATCTACCCCAAGGTGTCAAGAACGTGGTCAGTTTTTGACTCTCTTCGTCCAATTCCATGTGAAAATATCCCGATGCAGCATCCATTGTCGAAAAATAGTTGTTACCTACTCCAATGTCAGACACAGCTTCCCATGGGGATTTGAAAGGATGGATCGGTCGCTTCACATATTTGTTTAATTTTGTGAAATCAACACACACACGGATTTTTCCGTTGGGCTTTGGAACTACTATTAGTGGGCTCACACAGTCTGAGGCTTCTTCTGGTGATGGTCTAATTATGCCCTTGGTTACAAAGTCATCCAGTTCCCGTTTCACCTGGTCTCTCCATGCAAATGGCACTTTCCGGGGGCACGTTATAGCGAAAGGGACAACGTCATCTTTCAGCTGAACGTGCACCTTGTTGCTCTTCATGGGTTTGAGGACTGTCGTGTCAAATACATCTGCATACTCTTTAAGTAGCCTTTCCTTGATTTCTTCTATCTCATATTCTGTGGGGTTATCAGGGATAGAATAAATTTGGTTGACAGCCTCGAAGTGTGGCAAGGGACGGGGAAAATTCTGGTGAATTACTCTGAGAGTCTGTAGTGTCCTCCTGTCAATGAGTAATTCCCTTACACCCATGCAGACATATATTTCTGCCTCTGCAGTACTGTCTTCATACCAAATAGTGCACGGTAACTTCCCCATGACTTGGATCTGTGAACCATTGGCTGCTGTGAGAGAGACCAGCTCGTTTATCCTCATGTGCCTGACTTCTATATTCTGGTCCATTTCTTGTTCTGCCTCTTGAATCTGCCGTGCATATTTCTTGGACTTACAAAATTTTGTGTAGTGTCCCTTTTTCTTGCAGACATTGCATTCATTATTCACTGCTGGACACTCTTTGAGGGATGTATGCCACGGATTACCACACCGTAAGCATTTTCTGTTCGGTAGACGGGAGACCTCTGAGATTGTACTGGACCCTTTAGATTCTTCCCGGATCACCATCTCTTCAGCTTCGCACAGCCTCATGATTTCCGTCAGATCTGCCGAGTCTGGGAGCGCACGGCACTTTTTCCTCACCTGTTCACTCCTGAGATTCTCTATCACGTTGTCTGCAAGGCACTGTTCGTAACAGTGGGGGCACGGGTCTGCTAGCTGAAACAGTTTCAGCTTCTCTCGGTAGAAAGAAATAAAGTTTTCTCCTTCTTCTTGGCGCCTGCTGGTGAACTGGCTTCTGCGTATCCTTCCATTATCTTTTTTACGGTAGTATGTGTCCAACTTATCTAGTATCCCTTCTTCGTCACTTCCATATGGAACGTTTAAGAGTAATCTTAACACGTCGGATATTTCCTGACCCAAGAAGGAAAATAATATCGCATTAGCCTGTTCAATTGGGGCTCTGTTAGCGCCCTGGGCTCTGAGGTAATTCTCATATCTTCTCCGCCAGTCTTGGAACTGTGCAAACGAGTATACCTCCTCGAGAGGTTCAGGTTTGGGGATCCCCGGTAACCTGCTTACTTCAGTTGAAACAGTCGATGTCCTCGGCGGCTGGGATTGTGGAGCTGGGTGAGGCCGTCCAGGTGTATCGGCACCATCACTGTTTGGTGACATCATTAACTTGAGCTGCTCTGCGATTGCCTGAACCGACTTCTCAAGCGAGGCAATCCTGTCAGCCTCCTCCGGCACCTTATCCGATGTCCTTCTACCTTTCTTTGGCATGTTTGTCTGCTGTGGGATTTACCTACCCTGACTGCGCCATGTTCTGATCTAAGTACGATGAGAATAATGTTCTGATCTAAGTACGATGAGAATAATACATCCGTGAGGATCGTGAACATTAACTGAACTTTTATTTGTTTATAACACAAAACTAAGGTGCCTCTTGGCAACCACTCATGGTGCTACCACAGGGTTTCAGATGATTTTCTGATGCTGACATCAGTTTGCTTTTTGTCAAAGTTGTCAGATGGAGAGAGAGAGTCAAATTGTCCTTACTCATTATTTCTTTATTTACGTCATCAACTACTCCCACAGTTTGCATTGCTGGTTGGCGCAATCATATCCTTTCATCATGACAGGTAATATCAATAGACACTTTAGTCGAACAGTAATTAAAATGGTGGTAAAATCACTTTGGATTTTTCAAGGTACCTTTCTTATAGAAAATTAAGGGGCTAATATCGAAATGGGGATAAAACGTTTTTTGTGAAAGTGAGAAACCCCGACTCGTAGATTACTACCATGTCTATTCCCTTGATGGGTGATGTCGTCTGACGTCATGGTCCAACATTTATAAAAATTGCGTCCAAGTCACTTCAAATACTTTGCACCCCTATCGACCTTTCCCTAACTAGTACCAGTACCATGGACCTTAACAAAGATTTGGTGAAATTCTTCTGTAGGTGGCGTTAACTCACTTTTGGTTTATTTACTACCCTCATCAAAAGGGCTACAAGAATAATTTTGATGATATTATGTTATATCTATTCAACCTTGATTTAATATGTGCTGACTCCAGGCTTACCAACAGCATGAAGAGCACTGTGATGAAGGGCAAAACGAATAAAACACCAAACACCTTGTAATGGTTTGGAAATGACTATTACTTCTTCCCTGCCGATTGCTATACAATTTCGAAAATTATGTTTCAGTGGATGTACATTGTCCCAGTGGTTCTATTTGTTCTACTTTCTGGTTCAGCAAATGCTGATGCCCCTGCAGCTTCTGGTCGTTGAACTCACCCAATCTAGTCATAATTGTGCAAAATGTCACTTTAAACCTGTAAATTTAACTACAGATTTGTAAAAATCAATTTAATTGCTATCATGTATTGTTGTTATTTGCTAAGGAATCATTATGTAAATTATTAAAATTACGTGAATTGTTAAATGAAGTGAGACAGATGACCAACCAATTGGAAGAAATAAATTATGTAATTCTTTATATAGCTTCAAGTTTTTTCTCGGACTTCCTCTACTTTCTCACATATCTGATTAGGCACCCGACTTTTTTCCAATCTATCATTCTTACTGTGTAACAGACATAATATTGTAACGTCAATAGCAAGTTTTAACATATAGACATTGATGAAGTAGGGTAAACACAACTTTTCATGACAGTTCACTTTTTTCTTCTCATGAAGGCTTAGAGGTCTTCATATAGGGATGAAACAGCTTGTAGTGCTTACCTAACCATGATAGCATAAGACTGATACTCTAATAAGTTTTGTGAACACAGTTATGTTAATACATTAGTATCGATATCCTTAAATTGTCAGGTGACTCTCCCCCTCAATTCAAAGGTTCATACCCTCAAACTGCTGCTTTCTTCGACCCGACGCACTTTGGAAAATTGATGGCGAGCGTCTTGGACAGACAAAGGGCCGTCTTCCTACAATCTCTCAGGGAAAGAGCGGAGAACGCCCAGTACCACCTGCTCTACAAGCAGCTCGACTGGAGCGTGAGCTATCTAGAGAACAAATGCCCTTACGACTCCACGATCATAGCTAGGTGCCGGGGCGAGCTGCTGAATGTGAACTGGCAGCCATGGTTGCGAAGCCGCAGTAGTTATCTGTGTTCACTATGCAACCTGGCAGTGAATGGAACGGTGGAACATTTCGTGGCGGTGTGTCCGATTCTGGCATACGCTAGGTTGGGGTGCTTCGGGCGACTGACCCTATCAAGACAGGAATTCTTGGACGCTCTGAATGGTCCGGACTGGTCTGCGCTCTGCAGATACGTCAGAAATGCGTGGCGGTACAGGGAGTACCTTGTGTCGGAATTTAATTATAGTTAAAGTGGATAATTGAAAAATAATAACAACCAATAAATATCATAAAATGAAAAATACCTTGAATTTAAAGAGAAATTAAACAAATGAAATATTTAGAAACTTGCCAGGTTCCTTCCTCAACCTTTGTTGTTCATATTATGGATCAGGTTAAATATTTATTAACGGGACTCCTGCTGACGAGCCTTGAAGGCTCAAAGCACTCCATGTTTAGTTATTATGTTCATTATGTACCTGAAGTAGCTCGCGAACATTCAAGGTAGAAACATCGAGCTCCGTGAAACGAAAATATTTGTCTCGGGCCGCGAGGTCTTCTAGCGGCACGATGAACTCGGACAGCGGTAGAGTGCTGACGATAGCGGAGATAATTTCGCAAGTGAAGGCTTCTCTTGCGCAACATCAGACGAATACCAGAGCGATTCAAGATGAGGCCATCCGAAATTCATTCAGTGAGTTATACTCCATAATTGATACCCTCAGTGGTTATTTATCTGACTGTAATGCACATATAATAGCAGAAAAGAAAAAAGTGTCAAGACAAGTTAGAAAAATTAGAACATGAAATGTCTTTTCATACAGACTCAAGTGATCTTGCCAATGAAGTTGGGGACGATGAGGTTCGCTCGTACGATGTCTCTGGCATAGACTTTAAACCAGTGAAGGTAGTCCGAAAGAAAAGTGAAAATACTACATCTCAAAAGCAGGTACAAAAACCCCAACCAAAAAAAGAACCAAAACCTCCTCCTTTCATGCTCGAAGCACTTAAAGATGCTGAGGGCTTCAAAAATATTAAAGCACGGCTAACACAGTTAGTACCAAATGTCACCCTTACTCTTCTTGGTGACGGTAAAGTTAAAATTAACACGGAAACCTCAGATGAATTCCGAGCCATTAGATCGGAGCTCATCAATAAAAAATGCCCGTTCACAACTTACCAAAATAAACAAGAACGACCATATACAGTGATATTGAAAGGAATTCCAAGAGGGCTTGCTCCACAAGAGCTCAAAGACGCATTTGCCCACGAATTCCCACACCTTCAAGTCTTGAATGTGACACAAAAATTGAAATGGGGAACAAAAGAACCTATTGATATGTACATAGTTGATTTTGCCCCCGGAACTAATCCTGACACTATCCATGGAATCACAAAATTTTATTCGTCGAAGGTAAAATTCGGAAACCTTAAACCGAATAAAATTGTGTCACAATGCAAGAGATGCCAATCATGGGCACACACCAAAAACTACTGCACGAAAATGGAGAGGTGTGTTAAATGTGCTGGCTTCCATGCTACAGAAAAGTGCACCAAACCTCGCGACACCCCAGCCAAATGTGCAAACTGCGGAGATTCGCATACAGCAAACTACCGCAAATGTCCAGTGGCTATTGAAGCTGCCGAGATTCACAAAAAACGATCTCAAGGTCTGAAGGCTGGCTCCCAAAATATCGAGAAAGAAATCAAAAAAATCAATACAACTAGGAAAGTTTTCATCCCCAAAACTCCTATACATGAGAAAAATCAACATTTCGGTCATCAGCCTTCATATGCCCAAGCGGTAAGTGGCAGTGTCATTCAGCCAACACCCTTGCAGCCTGATAACACTATACAATCATTATTGCAAAACATACTTGCAAATCAAAGCCGAATGGAAAACACCCTATCTAACGTTAATCAAAGATTAATTGCCCTAGAAAAAGATCGCAGCCATTCACGAAAGAAAGCCCAATGATGCGCAACCTACGAATTATGTGTTGGAATGCCAATGGACTCCTGTCCCGAAAATTGGACCTGGAGGTGGTTCTTAATATAAACAAAATAGACATCTGTCTAATTTCTGAGACCCACTTTACTAAGGAGTCACGCATTAAGATAAAAGGATTCGAGTGCTATCATGCTCTCCATCCCAGCAATAATGCAAGAGGGGGCAGCGCGGTACTGATCAAAGATAATATAAAACATCATGAATGTGTCAAAATAGAGACAGAAAAGTTTCAAAGCTGTGCAATCACCATTAGTACGAAATCCTTTGAAGCTAATATTGCCAGTATTTAAAAGAAAAAGAATTTGCTGAAGTGTTTGCCCTACTTGGAAATCGATTCATAATCGGCGGTGACTTTAACGCAAAACACACGCATTGGGGTTCACGACTTTGTACACCTCGTGGTACAGAACTCCTTAAATATGTTCAATCAAATTACTGTACACCATTGTCAACTGGGAAACCAACGTACTGGCCAGGGGATATCCAGAAGAAGCCTGATCTAATCGATTTCTTTATCATGAAAAATATCTCAGCGAACTATGCACTCGTTGAGGACTGTTTTGACCTCAGCTCTGACCACTCGCCAATACTTCTAACGCTAAGTGAAACCATCATTCTAAAGCCTCATAATCCAGTTTTGGTGAACAAAAAGACAGACTGGGATCAGTTTAAAGTCAACATAAATCAATATATAGATCTCAGTGTGCCACTAACAACTCCAGCTGAAGTTGATGGAGAGTTGAGTCAACTCGTTCACTCTATCCAAACTGTGGCATGGAAAAACACCCCTGAAGAACAGAAAATGCTGAAGGGCCTCAACTATCCACGTGAAGTTATAAATATGATCAGAGAAAAACGAAAAGCCAGGCGTAAATGGCAAAAACTACGTATCCCCGATCTTAAAACTGAATGGTACCATCTCGACTACAAACTGAAGAAAATGATGGAGCAGATACAAGAAGAAACCCAAGAAGATTACCTCACATCGCTCACCAATCATCGAGACACTGAATACTCCCTCTGGAAGGCGACAAAGCATCTGAAGAGACCTATCATCCAGGCACCTCCTATTAAAGATACAACTAATAGCAAGTGGATAAAAAGCAACCAAGAAAAGGCTGATGCTTTTGCTCGTCATCTTGCAGATATTTTCATGCCCAATCCTGGCCGCCCTGACGAAGAATCCCTTGAAGAAATTCCCTTGCTAGAACAAGAAATTGACATCCCACTGATCACTGTCAAAGAAGTTCAAAACACCATCAATACCAAGATCAATCAAAAGAAGGCACCTGGATATGATCTGATCACCGGTCAAGTTCTCAAACACCTACCACGAAAAGCACTTGTAAAGATCACGCAAATCATGAATGCCTCCCTCAAGTTACGTTATGTTCCTCAACTGTCAAAACTCTTTGAAAAAGTGCTGTATGCACGTCTAATTAAAATCGTAGAAGAAAGAAACCTCATCCCCAAACATCAGTTTGGGTTCCGCCATAAGCATTCCACTATAGATCAGGTGCACCGTATCACTCATATTATTGAACAAGCCCTAGAAGATAAAAAAGTCTGCTCAGCTGTCTTCCTCGACGTTACTCAAGCGTTCGATAAAGTCTGGCACAAGGGACTTGACCATAAGCTCAGACTAATGCTTCCAGCCAAATATGTTGAACTGCTTCACTCTTATCTATCAAATCGATACTTCCGGATCAAACAAGATGATGCTTACTCGGAAGCAAAAATTATTAATGCTGGCGTACCACAAGGAAGTGTACTCGGCCCACTCCTGTACGTCCTTTACACCAGCGATTTGCCTGAACACGAGGGGAACACCCTGGCATCATTTGCAGATGATACTGCTATTCTTGCCATTGGTGAAGACAATCGAGAATCGACCTCAAAACTTGAAAGATCCATCGAGAATCTCCATGATTGGGCAATTAAGTGGAGAATCAAGATGAATGAGGCAAAATCAGTCCATGTTGATTTCACCAACCGCCAAATCAAAATTATACCAATTTATCTGAATGGCAGAGTCATCCCTTATGCCAATGAGGCAAAATATTTGGGTATGACTCTGGATACAAGGCTCCGCTGGAGAGCGCATGTAAAAAATAAAAAAACAGAATTGGACACCAAATTCCGAAAAATGTATTGGTTGATTGGTAGACGATCAAAATTGTCTATCCAAAATAAATTAACTTTATACAATCAGGTCCTTAAGCCAGTCTGGACATATGGTGCACAGCTCTGGGGCTGCACTTCTCAAAGTAATCGGGATATTATACAGCGATTCCAGAACAAAGTACTGCGGTCATGCGTCGATGCGTACCGCTACTCGACCAATAATGATATCCATAACGACCTCGAAATTCCCACAATAAATGAAGTAATAAAAACTCAAGCGATAGCCCATCATCAGAGGCTCCAAGGTCATATCAACGAGGAGGTTGTGAAGCTGCAGGACGTTGATGATCTGCTCAGACGACTGAAAAGACGAAAACCTCACGACCTGTGGTAATAGGGAGTGATGTGTTCATGAAAGTTTGTTCAGTGAGTGTAGTGCTGTGCGCTCCTGCAAATCGTGTTCATTGAAGACACTAAATAGCTGAAATGATGTATAGGATGTGTTATGTATCACAGTCTTGTTTCAGTCACCGATTATTCGTTGTCAAAGAAATGTTGCTAATAAGATGTATTACTTGGTGCAATAAATATTATGAAAAGAAAAAAAAATTTATGTACCTACATACCTGTTTGTAAATAGTTATTAGAAACTGTATTGTTTATGCTTCGAAACAATAAACATGTTATTCATTCATTCAAGTTATGTCAACATTATATTGAGTGTTAATATGCCTACGTGCAATATTCCCCTTTGCTGCTAACTCAGCAAGGAGAAGTTATATATGGGCCGCTCTCGCCTTCAGCGGGCAGTCGTGTCTCGCCTGTCGATCGTTCCCCATCTCCCGTGTGTAACCTGTGTTAATAAAGAAGTACCTTTTTTAAAAAGACTTTTCTCGGATCCCCGAACTTAACTGGCGCAGTCGGTAGGACGTATCGTAAACCCGTTTTCGTCGCCCGTATATCGCCGAAAAATCGACTACGAACGTTCAACCTACTCCCTGCGTTTCGGACACCCGCTCTTCCTCGTTGCCTGTACATCAACAAGAAGACACCCGAAAACGCCAAGACCACTTACACACCATCCCCAAGTACCACGACGACAGCAGACCGGCTCCTCACTAGCGATGAGATTCCTGTGAGTAACAAATTAACCAACCTTTTTTGATCGCACGTATTGTTTCAAGCATACCCAGCAACTGGCAATACGGACCTATTGTTTCATACACACCCAGGAATTGGCAATAAGGTCCACGATCATTTAAATTCAATAATTGAATTCTTCACCAAGGTGATTCATTTCCTTTTAAATCGGCCGTAGCCGACCTTGACTCGCACAAGCCGCGAGACGTCCTTCATCCTTCGGTATCACCGACATAATTTTATCTCTCGTAACGCCGCTTCTGGCATCATCTCCCCTCGAACCCTTCTCGCCCCGCGAGAGCTCAACAGCTAGCCTTTCGACTACGTTGCAGAACTCGAAGACAACACCCTCGTCACCGCTTCGACCTTGTAAAATAGACATTATTCATTATTCTGTGCATGTTATTTATAAGTATCATACACATTTCATTTTTGTCATCAGTTTAAATTTTAGCTTACAGAATTTTTAAAAAATCACTCACAATTCCAAAACTAAAGTCCAAGCCCGCTAAAAACTCATTAGCGGACTATATCTATAGTAAATCACACAGATTGTTGAACCCCGCATTAGAAACAATCCCGGAAAACCCCCTTATCAACACCATGACTCTAGAAGACATTGCTGCTGCCTCATTAACATCCGACAGTACACACGTAAATGACGCAAATGTCATAACACCTGAACAATTACAAAGTTACATTCAGGAACAAATTCAAGCCGCTATCTCTTCAATGCCTCGCTTAAGAGTTAGGGAACCTGCCCCAGAATTTAAGAGAAAACATGTTGATATGCTCCCGATCTTTACCGGTGAACCAGGAAATCTCCATAGATTCTTGGAAATCACCCAGATGATTGTAGATAAATTTTACGACGAGCTCGATGCCGACTCGTTCCAAAATGAAGAAATCATGTTCAACATTCCTAACAAAATTCAGGGACCAGCTGCCCAAATGTTAGAATCCCACACATTTAGTAATTTCAACGAACTGAAGAAAGCTCTAATAGACTCCTACACTGACAAAAGAGACATCTTTACATTGTGCCATGAACTAACCGCCATGCGACAAAGGGAAAACGAAACAGCTAAAGACTTTCACGATAGGGTATTGAAAATGCTAAATTTAATCATAGCTTTCATTAACAACCACTCGAACCCGAGTCATAAAATTGCCTTAGTCGAACATTACCAGAATTTAGCTTTGAGGACCCTTTTGTTACGATTGAGGGACCCACTCGGAAGCCAACTGCGGACACGGCAACCGAAGTCACTAGGGGAAGCTCTCACTTGGCTGACCAATGATTACCAAACTAACGAAATTAAGAAATCTATCCCAGACAGAAAGCCCCCTATCATTCAGAACTACAGACCGAACCAGACGAACAGACCATTCCAAACTTATCAGACGAACAGACCTCCGCAGAATTTTAGATCAAGCCAACCTCAGAGTCAACCCCCATTTAGACCTAACCAACCTCAGAATCAACCCCCATATAGATCAAATCAACCCCCGTTTAAATCGAACCAACCTCCGAATCAATCCCCATTCCAAGGCCATAAACCCAATACCCAAGGCAACTATCCTCAACCAGCTCGTGCAGCTAGTGCACAGGGCATACCCATGTCGTGGCGCACTACCCAGCCGACGTCTTGGCGTACGCCGAGACCAAACTTCAACAATATAGAGGAAAACCCTGAAATTCCCCCAAATGACGAAAATCAAGAATATTTCCCAGAGTTCGATGAACCCAGTTACGAAAGCAATCAGGAACACGTAGATCAAAATTCAGACCATCCTTTTTTTAGACGAAACCGGCCTTCAGCCAACCCCCGATTCGAATTGATGAATATCGAGCGAAGACCCATCAGTGAACTCCCGTTCATTAAGATGCCCTCGCTCAATCTAAAAATCCTCATTGACACCGGGAGTACGAAAAGTTACGTAAACCCGAACATTGCACACGACCTCTTTCATAAAAAATTAGAAACAGAACATTTTACAGTCAGGACAGCACACGGAAGCTCCCAAGGACATTTTACAACCCAAATACCTTGTGGCGAATTATTCCGTTGCAAAGGCCTAAATTTAAAATTTAACGTTTTTCAATTCCACTCCAAATTCGACATACTGCTAGGGCTTGACAATCTTAAAATTGTGAAAGCCTCAGTAGATCTAGGTAGTAATCTTCTGAAAACACCGAAAGTCTCAATCCCCTTACTCTACCTTGACCCCCAGACAACAAACATCAACTTCATTGACGGACGGAGCATTCAACAAATTAAAATCAAAATTAAAAATCTGGAAAATGGAGAAGCCATACTCCCGTTCATGAAGATCAATAAACTAGAGATCCCTACATGCCTTGTCAAAGTCCAAAACTACGAAACTTACGTACATGTCACGAACGCTGGAGAAGACACTTCCAAACTTTCTCAAATTCACCCCGTTTCAGTAGAAGAAATCGAAGACTTAGAAACTAAGGGAAACCTCGAAGACCTAAACACCTACTTTGCCGATAACTTTGATTTCAAATTTGACCTATCTAAAATCAGACTAAACCACATGAACGAAGAAGAGAAAACTGGGATCACCCGGCTAGTATCTAAATACCCCGACATTTTCCACTTAGAGAACAGTCCACTATTATTTACCAATCAAGTGAAACATAAAATTAGAACTACTGACGAGATCCCAATATACGCAAGAAACTACAGATTCCCGGAAATCTACCGAAAGGAAGTAGACAGACAGGTCCAAGAAATGCTCGACCAAGGGATTGTCAAACATAGTGAAAGCCCTTGGAACGCTCCGATATGGATCGTCCCCAAGAAAGCTGACGCTAGTGGAAAACCCAAATTTCGTATAGTTATCGACTACCGAAAACTAAACGAAAAGACAATCGAAGACAAATACCCCCTACCACAGATATCGGAACTACTTGACAAGTTGGGCCGATGTCAGTACTTCAGCATTATCGACCTTAAGTCCGGATTCCACCAAATTGAAATGGAATCAGATAGTACGGAAAATACTGCCTTCAGCACTCCCAACTACCACCTAAAATTCACGAGAATGCCGTTCGGCCTGAAAAATTCACCCGCAACCTTTCAAAGGCTGATGGATAACATCTTACGCGGAATAGCCAACGAGTATTGCTGCGTCTATCTAGACGACGTGATTATTTTTAGCACATCTCTTGAAGAACATCTCCTCCGGTTAGAAGAAGTCTTTAAAAGACTCCGTCGAGCGAATCTAAAAGTCCAATTGGATAAAACAGAATTTCTACGCAAGGAAATAGCTTACCTGGGCCACGTAATTACACCTGAAGGAGTAAAACCGGACCCCAGCAAAATCCAAGCTATTTTAAACTACCCTTTGCCGAAAACACCTAGAGATATCAAATCCTTTTTAGGTCTCCTAGGATACTACCGCAAATTTATCCAAGATTTCGCTAAGATAACCAAACCGTTCACAAGATGCCTAAAAAAGGGTCACAAAATAGACACTACAGACCCAAAATACATAGAGTGTTTTGAAATTTGTAAGGGATTACTGACAAACGACCCGATATTACAATACCCAGACTTTACCAAACCCTTTTACTTAACAACCGACGCCAGCAATTTCGCAATTGGTGCCGTCTTGAGTCAGCCCACCAAAGAAGGTGACCTCCCTGTAGCTTTTGCGAGCCGTACATTAAACGAATCCGAAAGACGAAGATCCACTATCGAAAGGGAACTCCTTGCCGTAATTTGGGGTGTAGAACATTTCCGTCCTTACCTGTTTGGCCGTAAATTTAAAATCTTTTGTGATCACCGACCCCTCCAATGGCTATTTTCAATCAAGGAACCGAGTTCAAAATTATTCAAATGGAGAACAAAATTGTCTGCTTACGATTTCGAAATTGAATACAAGAAAGGATCGATGAACACCAATGTAGATGCCCTATCAAGAGTAGAAATCCTGAATAATCTTGACTCTGACGATCCCGAACTAGAAAAAGAACTAGACGATTTCTTTGCCGCTTGTACTCCCGACACACTTAAAAAGATTAACGAACTACCCCTTCAAGAATCCGACGAAACTAGTTCAGTAATAGCGAATTTTGACCCGGACGAAAACACAGGAATAGACGATAGGATGTCAACCTCCGCTGTAACAGTTCATTCGAATGTGATTGGTGATGCTGCAGTTACCATCCCCATCAAAGACGAACCAATTAATAGTTGCAACCACCAAATTTTCGTAGAAATTGTCAAACAATCCAGTGAACAACCAGTACGAATAAGAGAACTTTTTGGCAACAAAACTCGACTAGAAGTGAAATTGTCCCGATCAAACCTAGAAGAAGACATAGTTAGAGTCGTAAAAGAATACGTCGTTCCCAAAATAAAATATGGAGTATTCTTTTCCGAGGACATCTATGAAGACTTTGTTAGGATCATGACCAAACACTTCACTTTCACTGACATTTCCATGACCAGATACACCCAAACAGTATTGGACATAGAAAACGAATCAGATCAAATTGCAATCGTCGAGAAGTACCATTCAGGAGCCACGAACCACAGAGGCGTCATAGAAACATTTGAACACCTAAAAAGGAAGTACTATTGGCCAAACATGAAAAAGACCATCCAAAAATTTGTTAATAATTGCGAGACATGCCTCACATGCAAATACGACAGACACCCTCTCAAAATAAAGTATAATATCACACCAACAGCATCCAAACCACTAGAAATAGTTCACGTCGACAAGATGACCTTAGAAAATTCAAAATTTCTAACCATAGTCGACTCGTTTTCAAAATTCGCTCAAGCTTACCCTTTGAAATCCTCCAACAGTGTCGAATTAGTTAAAGGACTAATTTCTTACTTTTCCCACCACGGCATACCGTCCACGATAATTTCTGATAACGGCGCGGAATTCCATAGCTCCCTAGTAAAAGAACTTTTAGACTTTCATGGAATTAGAATTCACTTTATTTCATCCCAACATCCCGATTCCAACGGAGTCGTCGAACGTTTTCACTCAACCCTCGTTGAGCACATTCGTCTCCTCAATAATAGAAAAGAATTTCAAAACGACACGACCCAAATTAAAGTCTCCTACGCAGTACTAGCCTACAATTCATCAATCCACTCCACATCAAAATTCACCCCATTCGAAGTACTCTATGGACACATAGGAAATGACGGACTATTAGACGCCGATATCGAAAAAACGTTCACAAATAACTACCTCAACCAACACAAGGAGAAAGTCAAACTGTTATACGACAACATCAACAACAAACTCAAAGACTTAAAACTAAAAACAATAACAAAACTTAACGAAACCAGAGAAGAAACCCCTAACAGTCCAACTGAAGTCTTCGTAAAAACAGTACAAAAACTCTGCAAATTCTTGACACAACGGTTCATTATCTTCTTTGTACAGATCACCCTTCTGTCTAGATCACTAGGTCTAAATGTCTAGATCCTAAATGTTAAATTAATTATTATTATCAATAATTGATAATTATTATCACTAATTATTAACAATTTTATCAAGTAGGTACCTAGTGAAAATTATTATAATTTATTGATAGGTATTGATAATTCGTATTTATTAATTATTATTAATTATGATTAATTAATACGATATAATTCTGGGGTTTTTAATACTACGTCGGTAATAATTTTTCTATAAAAGAAGTACCTACCAACAAACATTCGAAATTACCTTCATTTCCGTAGCACGAAACGCACCTCAGAACAACAAACTCGACATCACTTAAGCCATATGATGTTCCAAAGAGCTTGTTAGTATGAAAATGGACCTGTATTTCAACAGTTTGATTCACGATCGGGTCGTGAGGCACAATCTTTGAGCCGTCATTGTGAACGAACGGCTGGTCGTACAAAGCTGCAGATGGTCTTAAAAAATTCTACGGAACAAACTCTATCCAAATATGAAATAAAAAACATACCGTTTGATGGGAATTTTTCGAGATATGGAATTTTCAACATTTCAAAATTCGTTTTGAACCCCTTCCCCTAGACCTAGGGTTATGAAAAGTTTCGTGGATCATTGTGGGGCTGGTCCAAACCCAGAAACCAAATTTCGTAATTTTAACTCAACGCTAACTGGGCAAAGTGCCTCGGACGGCGGACGGCGTACGGCGGACGGCGGACGGCGTACGGCGGACGGACGGATTTTTTTTTATTCGATTTTCTGAATCTACGTATCTTGAAACGTAAACCAACAAATTTTGAGGGGGGGTTAAAATTTTTTTTCTTTGGGCGATTCCAATGGTTCATTATCGAAGATAATAAACCAAAACAGAGCAAGACCAAACCCAAATACATCAAAGAGAATGTTAATGAAGTTGACCCTGAGCTCAAAATTGCGAAAATTGTTCCCCGTCACCACAACCAAAAAGAAAAGATACACCTCTCCAACGTCAAACGCCCAAGAAAATACACTCGATTAGACCTCAATACAGTGTGGAATGAAGCCTCCGATCAAAATGAAACAATCGTACAACGATTTGGATTAACTCTAAATAGAAGTGATCTTATCTCGTTGAAACCCCCAAATTGGCTTAATGACAATATCATTAATTTCCAAATGGAGATCATTAACGAGAAAAGTAGACTTAATGAACTACCAATCAGAGTCTTTTGCTTCAACTGCTTCCTATTCCAGTCATTCATGGCAGGCGGATATCCGCGTGTCAAAAGATACACTAAGGGTAACGACATTTTTTCATATGACCGAGTGATCTTCCCCATCTTTAAATCAGATCACTGGAGACTGGTTGTGGCCGACATGGTCACTAAAGAACTTATTTACTACGACAGCCTGGGACTTGACGGAACTGAAATACTTGAATCTATTAACCAGTACTTATTAAAGGAACATCTCTCGAAAAAAGAGACGCACTTCGACCAAACTAACTGGAAGAAAATCGCCCCTGAAACACCTCGCCAATCGAAATATGACGATTGCGGAGTGTTCCTTTGCGCCTTTTCAAAATTAGTATCAGAAAACTTACCGATTTCCCAATTAGAAGTTGCTAAAATTCCCCAGATCCGCGAGGAACAATGCCTCGAAATCCTTAATCACCAGTAACTGATTGGATGTTGCAGGGCCTTTATCCTCCTCATTGGACTGACTAACGGACTCAAAATCTTCAACATTACGGAAAACCTAGGACTAATGCCGATCCACCTGGGATTAGCCAAGAAAACCCAATTCTACCACACGATCACTCATTACTTCCAGACGAAAGGACTTTTGGACCAAGTCGAAACAATTCGATCACACTATAACCAGATAATACTAACCATCAACACTGATAATGAAATCCGTAGAGCCGTATTACCCAAAACACAACTGATAGAACATATGCTTTCGTCTATTGTAGAAAAGGTCAACGAATCCATTCTACCAAAACGGCAACGCCGAGGATTGATTAACGGTTTAGGATCGGTAATTAAATTCGTCACCGGAAACCTCGATGCGTCAGACGAAGAAAAGTACAACACAATTCTGAACCATCTAGAAACCCGACAGGAAACCTTTTCGAAACAACTAGAGAATCATTACTCCATAAATAACGCCCTCGTAAACCAATTGAACTCATCTTTAGACGCAGTTAATAGCAACCACCAAATATTAGCCAGAGAAATAGATTTGTTAAATAATATCAGCTCCGCTCAAACCCATATGCGAAGAGTAGAAAGTGCCTTAGACCATAATCAAGCTTTGCTCCAATTACTCCTCGACTTAGCCCAAGACATAGACAACTCAGTCACCTTTTGTAAACTCGGAAAACTCCACCCAAGCATCATTAAACCACTTAACCTATTATCCGCTCTTCAAAACCTCACCTCATTCTACGGAGATAGACTACCTGAATTTCAAAGTGACTCTTTATGGGAAATACAAACTCACATTAGAGTAAAATGCTATATTGGAGAAAATGAAATCATATACTTCCTTGAAATTCCTATTTTAGACCCACGGGATTTCGACCTACTTCTTCTACAATCTTTGCCTTCGACTCACCCCGATTCATTTGTAACAGTCATACCGTCATCGAAATACGCACTTAAAGCTCGTAACTCAGATGAAATTACATTTTTTAATCACGAGTGCGAATCGGGCCTTAATTATTTCCTATGCCCCAACAAATTAGAACTCGCTGGAACTTACACCTGCGAATCCGAGATCATACTAAAAGGCTCGAATGATCAATGTGACCTATTAGCTCTGGAAATAAATGAAAACTACATAGAATACTTGAGCGAAGCTAGGAAGTACATAATCATTTTCCCTAAAGGCGACCAACTACAAATATCATCTTCAGGTAACACAGAATTCAAAGACCTCCAAGGAATTTTCCTCCTTCAACCAGGACTAGACAAAGTCCTATACAAAAATCAAACTCTTATAGGTCCACCTACGAACACCACACATACCCCAGCCTTGATTTACCACTCAAAAACCCACTGGGACCTCAACAAAAAACCAGTGGCATCCGTTAAGCTCAAAACAATGAATCTCCTCTCTTTACCAGCGTACCCAAACCCATCTTTCGACGATTCAGTGATTCAAATCATGAAACCTAGTATCTGGACAATTATCCTATACAGTTTATTAATACTAGTGATTTCCTACACTCTTACAAAATATTACCGTCATCGACGAAAACTAAAACTCAACAACCAACCTGAAAGTTAATACCTACTGTATTATATTACTTTTAACCGTTCTTTATTACTGACTTATTACTTTTAACCGTTCTAACCATTTTATCAATTTTAACCATTGTACTTTATTACCTTTATTAACTTTATTACTTTTAAAACTCGTTGTGATACTGTACGAACGTGGCAACTTGTATTGACCGAGTGCGGTATCCTACATTTTTATTGTTTATGTAAATTATTATTACTCTCATTATGTCACGTTTTGTATTATCATTATTACTATTATTATTATTCCCATTCTCATATATTGTTGTACTTCACATGCATTAAAGTATCATTCACTGTATCAATATTTCGACAATGTTAAAAAAATTCTGTAACCATAAAATTGGAAACTTGGGGGGACGAGTTATGTCAACATTATATTGAGTGTTAATATGCCTACGTGCAATATTCCCCTTTGCTGCTAACTCAGCAAGGAGAAGTTATATATGGGCCGCTCTCGCCTTCAGCGGGCAGTCGTGTCTCGCCTGTCGATCGTTCCCCATCTCCCGTGTGTAACCTGTGTTAATAAAGAAGTACCTTTTTTAAAAAGACTTTTCTCGGATCCCCGAACTTAACTTTCATTCATTCATTCATTCATACCCTCAAACCATAATGACAAAAGTCGGAAAAACAACCAGTCAAAGATTGGCAATTTGAAGTTTTGACTCTATATATTTCACTCTCTTCTTCTATCAACGAGCTATTCTTTTAGACAATAATATGGACGTTTTTAACGCTGATTACCCCATTCCCATGGCGATGGCCATTCTGATAGCTGTAACGTTTTCTAAATAAATTATCACAGTTTTGGTGTCTTGAATAAGAATTTCTTCAAAAATACATTTAGTTGCAGCTGCAATGCAATGAGCTCAGCTGATGAACTGGAAAAAGTGATGAGAGGCTGCTTCCGGGTTCATAAGGTAACACCGACTAGTAGTGGTTCTTGATGATGAGATTCACATCCCTAGTCCACGTAGATAATGCAGAACTTGTTCCAGGAAAGTGAAAACTTCTTCGTTTTACTATGAGCCTCAACTGTGGAGGGCTCCAATCATCTCAATTGCCACGAGTAGTCAGTGCTATCGTCTCAGACTCGTTTGAATTTGTTGTCATACTGTGACGGTTACCGAGTTTTTTGTTTGTTTGGTCCAAGCAGGGCGATTAAGTTCCTTCATGGGACCCTCGAGATCTACCTTCAGACTCCTCTCTACTTTCATGTGAGAAGGCAATGAGCTGAGCTATATGGGCGGCTAGTACCCCCCTTCATTAAAATACACACATTGAGGTGCTTTTGTTAAGCCACGAAGTGGCCTGTTTAATTTACAAATCAGTCCATACAAACCTTTTAGTAGATTTATAATATAAACCCACTAAAAGGTTTGATAAGTGACTATTTATATTATAAACTTGAGTTACAAGTTTACAGTTCAAAAACTGTAATTAAATGTCCAATCGGCTGAACAACGAGCGAAATAAGAGTTTGCAAAATAAACATACAATCAAAAGGTGACTGCAGTTCTTCCTCACACTTCTCCCTCTTGAAAAATTCTCATGCGATGAGTCGTGTGTTGCACACTACTGCTCCGTCAACAACAAACTTTTCTCGAGAAATCACCCAACGAGCACCAACAGCTTCTCCAAAAGATCATCAGGACGAAGCGCACATTAGGTCCACATCATAGTTCTGGTGTAACGTCAACAGTTTTCTCTCATTAGTAGATTTCCTCACTGGTGGGTTGCCTGCTTCATTTGATGTATCATTCGGTTTGTCTTCAAATTTTAGGCAACATGATTTGGAGTACCTCAGCCGTCAACAGTACCTTGAGCGTCAGTGGAGCGTTTAGTCATGAGCGATGTCATGATATTACAAGTAAGTGGCTCTGCTCCAAAATGTGTCCTGGATTCATAAGACATGGTGTTTTCCAGAATTTGGGTGTTTTCCAGAATTTGTTTTAATCAAATTTCCATCAAATTTTGTACTCCCCTAAACTCTCATGAATTTCACTTTTGCTCACGGCTAAATATCTACCACTGCTGGGGGGGTGTCTAGATACGAGGGACGTCCGGAAAAAAAGGGGACAAATGCTGTTAAAAATAGAAAAATGCATATATTTTAATGAAATTTTCAGGATATGTTCAAAATTTAGTCCTTTATTTTTCAACATAGTCCCCAGCAAGTTCCACGCACTTCTGCATCCTAGGCACGAGCTTTTTTATGCCTTCGTCATAGACGCTCCGCTCCACCTCGAACAGCCACTTCTCCACAGACTCCTTGACCTCCTCGTCGCTGGAAAACCGTTTTCCACCCAGGAACTCCTTCAGTTTTGTGAAGAGATGAAAATCCGAGGGCGCCAGGTCAGGGGAATATGGTGGGTGGTTAATGATATCCCATCCAAATCTCACAAGGAGGTCCTGGGTCACACGTGCGGTGTGGGGCCTGGCGTTGTCGTGAAGGAGAGTCACGCCTCGAGTCAGCATTACCCTCCTTTTGTCCTTAATTTTTTTCTTCAATTTTTTCAAGGTTTCACAATAGGCATCGGCGTTGATGGTGGTCCCTCTGACCATGAAATCAACCAATAACACTCCCTTCCTGTCCCAGAACACAGATGCCATGATTTTGCGTTCTGAAAATTGCACCTTGAATTTTTTGGCAGTGGGGGAGTGGGTATGGCGCCACTGTAGGGACTGTCGTTTGGACTCAGGGGTATAGTGGCATACCCAAGTCTCGTCCCCAGTCACTATTGAGTCCAGGAACGCTTCTCCCACCGATGCATACTGCTGCAGAAATTCGTTTGCAGCCACAACACGTCGTTGGCGATGTTCTGGAGTCAACATTTTCGGCACCCATCTGGCACACAACTTCCTGTAGTCAAGTTTGTCAGAGACGATTTCACCCATAACGGTCGTTGAGAACATTTCATGAAGGGAGTCGAGGGTCACACGACGATCGCTGCGAATTTTTTCATTGACTTGCTGCACAAGTTCTTCTGAAACGACAGACGGCCTCCCACTTCTTTCTTCATCGTGCGTGTCTGTGCGACCTTCTTTAAACTCCTTAACCCACTTGAAAACCTTCGAACGTGTCATCACATCAGGTCCATAGGTTTCCATTAGCTGACGATGAATTTCGGCACCTGAATTTTGGCGCAAAGTGAGGAACTTGATCACTGCCCGAATCTCGCACCTTCGGTAGGTGGAGCAAACAACACTTGCAGAGGTTGACGCTGTTGAGAATATTGTAAATTTAAATTTTAAAGTTTGCCGCGCTCACCACTCTCTGCGGACTTTCGTGCCGGGTGGTTGGTGGCACTGTTTTTTCTTTTCTAACCTGTGTTTAGTTCTGCTGTAAGACTCGACATTAAAACGTGCTTTCTATCGGAGTTCTTCATTTCCTTAAAAGTAAAACCTCAACAGGTTAATGCGCCCAGTTCTTCCAGAAGTGAACAGTGCAGTAAAACAAGTCGTACCTACCCCTCTTTAAAAAGTGCGAAGTAAAAAGTAAAACGCGGACCCTCGGTCGGATCATCAGTCAAGGTAAAATCGTTCCGTTTATTCTTCACATTGTTTATAATGGGTTCTAATAACGATGAATATGGTTGTGTAGAACGTCTAACGGGTCATCAAAACTACAGTGTGTGGAAATTCCAGATCGACATTGCTATGAAAGCTGCTAACACCTACGAGTTCGTAACTAGTATAAAAACGGAACTTTCAGGTGCAGAAGATCTCCGGAAAGACGCCAAAGCACAGAAAGCGATTGTTAGTACGATTGACCGTAAAAACCTCTCTTACATTTTGTCTTGTAGCTCAGCACGAGAAATGTATACAAAACTCGTGTCAATTTACGAAGGGGATAAAAGTCATCTGAAAGGGACGTTGCTACGTAGGTAGGACCTACTTCAACTTTAATATTGGTTCGGATGTCGCCAAAGGTGTTTCGGATTTAGAAAACTTGGCTGCTCAACTCAAAACAGCCGGACACTCGGTGTCGAATGAAGAGCTGGTAGAACGAATAATTTCGGCCCTACCTGATTCATACAATCAATTTATATCGTCCTGGGAATCGACGTCATTAGTCGATCGCACTCTTCCGAACCTAACAGCAAGACTCCTTGCAGAAGAAAACCGTAAATCCAAGACAACTCAAGTAGAGGTCGCGTTTAAAACTCAGTACAATAAAAAGAAGCAACTTACGTGTTTTAGTTGTAAAAAAGAAGGTCATATCGCGAAAAACTGTATTAAAAAAAACCCCCAGCCATGTCAGTATTGTAAAAAAACCAACCATGCATCAAAAGACTGTTTTTTCAGGCATAAACATGAATCTTTCAAAAATCGCGATGATGCCAAAGTTGCATTTTTAACACGCGAAGATGAAATTTTGGCGGATGGTTGGGTGATTGACTCTGGTTGTTCGGTTCACATGACGAACAATGTAAAATTGCTGGCGGACCGTTCTGAAACCCACTCTGAGGTTGCTGTTGCTAAGGATGGTTTAAAAATGACAGCCACTTTGAAAGGTAACGTCGTCTTTGGGAATTGCATTTTGAAAGATGTTTTGTACCTGCCCGACTTAACCACAAACCTGATAAGCGTGAGCAAAGTAACAAGTGCTGGTGGCTCAGTCGAATTTCACCAAAATAGTGTAATCATCCGTAAAAATGACATCTGTTTTGTTGGAGAGAAAAACGACCATGGATTATACGTCGTAAAATTTATTGAAGATAAAAGGGATACAAAATCTCTGTTGGCTCAAAATAATGTGAACGAAAATGAAATTTGGCATAGAAGGCTTGGCCATTTGAGCAACAAAAACATTAAAACCCTAAGTAAAATGTCCTCTGGTCTTGAAAAGTTGAAGCTTGAACATTTCTCCGATGAAAGTTGTGGTGTGTGCGCCTCTGCCAAATCAAAACGCCTTCCTTTTGAGAACCAAAGAAGACAAACCAGTAGACCTCTCGAGATGATACATTTTGACGTCTGTGGACCGATCGAGACAACTTGGGATGGATACCAGTATTTTATGGTCGTGATGGATGACTACACTCACCATACTGAAGTTCGTCTCTTGATACAAAAATCCGAAGTAACAAGTAATATCAAGACAATTACTGCCCAGTTTGAAGCTAAATGGAACCTAAAACTACATAAAATAAGGTGCGACAACGCAGGTGAAAATACATCTACTGAAATAAAAACATGGGCTAATGAGAAAGGTGTGCAGTTTGACTACTCACCTCCTCATGTCCCCCAGCTGAATGGAAAAGCCGAAAGGCTCAACCGTACGCTAATGGAGAAAACTCGTGCATTGCTCCATGATTCTAATATGTCAAGCGAAATGTGGGGAGAAGCCCTCTATGTCTCAACATACCTAACAAACAGAAGTCCTACAACAGCTCTTAAAGACAAAACTCCTCACGAAATGTGGACAGGTCACAAACCAAACCTCAAAAACCTGCAGCTTTTTGGCTCTGAAGCGTTTGTACACAAGAAGGGCCACCTAAAAAAGCTGGAAAGTAGAAGCATCAAATTAATATTCATCGGATATACAAATACAGGATATAGGTTCTGGGACATGAAAGAAAGAAAAGTAATAACCTCGAGAGATGCTGAATTTACAAATAAAATGTCAAACTCTAAAAATATACAAAGGATACTTACTATGGAAGAAGATGAGCTCGATAGTTTGGACGATGTTGGTACGTTGGATTTCGCTAGTACTCCAGTGGGTACTTCTGATGTATCTCGAAGTAGTCCTGCAGATTCCACGTTTGAGACAACTCCGTTGCATTCTCCTAGTACGACACCTAAAACTAACAAAAGAGGACGAATACTCAAAACTCCAAAAATATTCCAAGATTATGTACTACTAACCTATGAAGAAGCTGTGTCTGGACCAGAAAAGGAGGAATGGAAGAAGGCTGTGGATGATGAAAAATCTTCTCTAATGAAGAATGGAGTTTTCAAATTTGTTCCAGCAGAAAACATAAAAAATAAGAAGCTTCTTTCTAGCAGATGGGTTTTTCGTAAAAAAGACACTGGAAAATACAAAGCACGGCTCGTAGCTAGAGGCTGTGAACAAAGAAAAGGTTTTGACTATAGTGACACTTTCAGTCCAGTTGTATCTGTGGATACACTGAGAATGATATTAGCCTATGCTAAAGTTTCACATAAAACCATTATGCAGTTTGATGTAAAAACTGCATTCCTCTACGGAAATATAGATGAGACAATCTTTATGCACTTACCAGAAGGTTTTGAAGAACACAGTGGAAAAGTGTGTCTGCTTAACAAATCACTTTATGGACTCAAGCAGGCTCCACTGAACTGGAACATTCGACTGGTGAATTTTCTCAAAAGCCAAGGTCTTATTCAGCTAACAACTGATAAGTCGGTTTTTAAAAATCAAGAAAGCTCTCTAATTCTAGCAATGTACGTGGATGATGGGATCCTCGTTGGGGATGATGATGAAGAAATGAAAACCCTCTTAAAACGTCTTAATCAAGAATTTGAGATAAAAACCGAAGTAAATCTCACTAAGTTTGTTGGTCTTGAAATACACGATACTTCCGATGCATTGTTTTTACATCAGCGTTCGTACATAGCTGAAATGTTAAAAGAGTTCGACATGGAAGACTGTAAAACCGTAAAAACTCCATCAACACCTGGTGCAATGGATGATAACGAACTAAATGCTGACTATCCTTATAGAGAGGCAGTTGGTAGTCTTTTGTATCTTTCCAACAGATCAAGACCTGAAATTGGATTTGCTGTTAATAAAGCATCCAGAAAATTGGAAAACCCAACTAAAACTGATGTAATAAATATCAAAAGGATATTTCGTTATCTCAAAGGCACCACTGACCTAGGAATCAAATATTTTTCTGACGATGACCCGTTTCAACTTCAAGCATATTGTGACTCCGATTATGCTAACACCGAAGATCGTCGGTGGATCATTTACTGCGGTGGACCAATCGCATGGGCATCGAAAAAGCAACCGATCGTTGCAGTAAGCACTGCAGAGGCCGAGTTTATAAGTGCAAGTGAATGTGCTAAAGAAGTACTATTTCTAAAATCTCTGTTTGAAGAAATGACGGGTAAAGTGTTGAATGTAACTATGTTTATTGACAATATGAGTACCATTCAAATGATAAAAAAACGGAGGAAGCTCCAAACGATCAAAACATATTGACATTCGTATTAAATTCTTGAATGAAAAAATAATGGAAAAACAATTCGATCTAAAACATTGTCCTTCAGAAAAACAATTGTCAGATATTCTAACAAAGTCTCTGACTCCAATAATTTTTGAAAACCTTAGGAATGAGTTCATGGTTTTCCTTCAATAATTGAAATTTTTGAAGATGTCTTTGCTATATAACAATTTTGTAATACATATTTGATTATTAAGTTTCCTTTAATAACTGAGAAGTTCTGAAAATGTCCTTGTTTTTGTGTGAATTGTATTTGAAATGTAAAGCTTTTGTAATATTTAAATTTATGGGGGAGTGTTGAGAATATTGTAAATTTAAATTTTAAAGTTTGCCGCGCTCACCACTCTCTGCGGACTTTCGTGCCGGGTGGTTGGTGGCACTGTTTTTTCTTTTCTAACCTGTGTTTAGTTCTGCTGTAAGACTCGACATTAAAACGTGCTTTCTATCGGAGTTCTTCATTTCCTTAAAAGTAAAACCTCAACAGACGCAACGGGCTCCTGCGACGACATTTTTGAACGAACTGAGACGGGCGAGGGCTCGTTGTGACCGTTAGGAGTTCCCCCACACGCAGGTATGCCAACTTTGAGAAAAAAAAATTCCCCATCACCCCCTACAACAATTGTCCCCTTTTTTTCCGGACGTCCCTCGTATTACGATTATAATCGCTCAAATGAATGCTGTAGACGAGGAGAAAAATCTTGACACCTCCCCCCCCCCCTCACAAAGGCTTAGGGTTGGAAGGGGGTACGTACGGTACTTTACGACCTATTATCTCATACCTACCTAATATACATTCAACATTTGATTACTTTAAATAATAATAATCAATCTACCATTTAGTGATCTAGGCAGAAGGGTAATCTGCACAAAGAAGACAATAAACGTTTGTGTTAAGAATTTGTAGGGTTTTTGGATTAGGTATTACGCGCAAACAAAAAGTTGAATGGCATCTCTTAGCGAAAACCTTTTCAATCAGTCATGCGCAAATCCCGAATCAATCCAAATTCCACATAGTACTTACATCGTTTTCAAAGGTTTACCGGATATGAATTACACAATTTCGAATGATTATCGAGCCGAGTAACCTAGAATTGATGTTTCTACATTTGACGGGTAACTTAGGAATTGGCCAAAATTGAGTTATACCAAGTATTTGTCTCGACGATTCAGACGGGAGAATCAATTCAACGTGTGGAAAGTTACTTATTTTTAGCTGTGTCGGAGTTCAGCTTCCATAGTTATAAGCTATTGGCCTCTTGGTGGAAGTAATTAAACTGTGGCATGGAAAGGTCAACTTGAAAAAAATCAATGCGTCAGCGAGTGCTTGCGTCAGCTCACCTTAATCAGGTACCTACTCGATTATCAAATAGTATTTTTTGCATGAGTACATCGTTGAAATGTATCTCAACATTTGGGCATATCCAGCCTGTGAGTTTCACTGTAGCTTTTGAAGATCGTTTCGTAGGTCAACGGTTTTTTACTCTATACATTTACTTAAGGTTTATCCTGTTCATCATATTTGGATTCGTGGGTGATTTGGCTGTTACATATTACAGAAGGTTCCGATTTGCCTCCAGCATCACACTCTCCGTAAATAGGCATTTGAATAGATGATCCGACGCCAAGCGCAGTCACCGAAGGCGATGCATTTGGCCTCCAAGATCAACTTTGTTCGTGGTTAGGAAGGAAAAATGTTTCCCTTGTCAAGAGGCAAGTCATTGCCAGTCCATTATCCCTTCAAATGATTCGTGACATCAAAATCACCTCAAGCATTTGTAAGTTCCAGAGTGCTCTAACTACCATCTCCTCCGACCACCATTAAATGAAATTTTCATGGTTATCCTTCAAAGTGATGGGTGGGAGATCTTCCTGTATATCTTTGTACATCGGTCCTGGAAATTGTATCCTTGCTGAGTTACCTGCTGACCTAAAAGAGTCGTCATATTGCATTCCACCAACCAGAAAGTTTTAATATTTGTTCGAAAATAAATCGCCGCCAATCATGTTTCGTCTTAATCCGCTCAGTCGTCGCCAGTCCTACTCAACACATATATGTTCTCTAAATATATTCTCCATCACATTCTGGCATCATCATCTTCTACAACTCTTCAACGGGATTTCTGAGGTAACCCATTAAATGAGCTACGTGCACGCTGACAGGTGCCGAGATTTCGAGTTTTCATTTCCATTGTGTATCCGGAGATTGTACACCTCCAGATTCTTCAGCTCATCCCACAAGGATCCTGAGTCAGAACCGGTGCCATATATTCAGCCACTACCTTTACCAATGTAATTACATTCATTCGTTATATATGAACATCTTGGAGGGTAATGTAGACGTACGCTGACGTACGCTTCATTCAAGGTGGGGCTCGTAAACAGCATAACTCGTCTTCTAGTTATTTTGGTGTTCGATTGCTGCAGAATCGAGCAAAACATGAGATGATATCAGACTTGAGCCTTCATTACATTACTAGAGCTCAATTCACGAAATTTTCAAGTTATAATTTTAACGGCAAATTTAATGTTTTACACATAATATGGCAGGTGCAATTAATTTTCTTATGATCCAGTGAAAGTAATAACCGGGTTGTTAGCCAACTTACGAGGTTCCAGGAGCTTAGAGGAATTTCGGCTATGAGACCAAACTTTCATCTAGCTTGGGAAAACGACTGAGCTGAGGAGTGAGTGTGACATCATTTACAAAGCCCATTTACAAAGGGAATAGCAAGTGAATAGGAATGGCCAGAGGGACAAATGTGACGTCATCTGACAGCCTAATGTGCCCAAACCATTCCGGGAAAAGAGACTGAGCAGATGTCATTTCACACGGCTCATCAATCTCAGGGTTTCAATTTAGAAGGTCGGAAAACAGTTCAATAATGAACCTTTGTAATCACCCAAGCAAAACAATTACCCCCTCCCCCCCTCAAAATTTGAGGGTTTACGTTTCAAGATAGGTACGTATAGATTCCAAAATTCGAATTGAAAAAAAAAAAAAAAAAAAAAAAAATCCGTCCGACCGCCGCACAGTGGGGAATACTTGGAAAAAACCTAAAATTTCAATATTTTTTTTAAATGATCATTTTTAACTTTTAATGTAGCTTACATCCCATAGTTTCTCCCCGTTAAAGCTTTTTTCAAAATACGAATACGTAAGGCATTAGAGAAGGCTCCAAATGTAGTGTCAACCGGAGTTGCTGATTACACAAGGTTTTCCGTATGGCAATGATCTTTGGAGATATTGAAGTCTGATTTTTTTTAAGAGTTTTTTAATGGCTCCTCTAAAGTTAAACGTCATACATGTAAACAATTAAAAAAAATTCCAAACTTGAGTACTTCAATTATATTGGTATGTTTCAATACACCGATGTCATTTTTTTTTATTGACGTAGAGTATTGGATACTAGCTCCACTTGCCTCCAAGCTACCTCTTACATGAGTATGTAGTAGGTAACATGAGGTAAAATTTCCCATAAAGAACGCCGCCGTATATCACCGTCTGCGACCGCAGTTGACCATTTTGTCCAAGCAATCGCCCTAGCTGATAAACGGTTTGTTGTTGTTGCTATTTACTTAGTATAATTCGTGATTACATTACAGTAGGTACTTGTAGTTGTGGTGAACGAAATGCCGCGAGTTATTTCGATTCCTTATTCTGTCTTGGCTTAAACAAAAGTAATTTTTTCGGAAAGTTTTCCAAAAATTCCTTTTTCCCGATAGGGTCTTTGTTGGAGGAAGCTCTAGAGAGCCATAATAAAGATGATCGATTCTTCAGAGCTCACAATAGTAGAAAATCATCGCGAACTGCAACCAACGAAGATGTTTTCAATTTCATCTGACCCATACATTTCCAATTCGCGGAACAAGCCAAAGGTCAAGAACTTTCCGCTTAGTGAAGAAGCAAAACTATTGCTGAGATAATTTTGATTATTTTCTTATTCGAAATATTGAAATAAATACTGCAATTTTATTTTTGTATTATAATTTTATTGTATATATTTTATTTTTCATAGTTTGGTTGTTTCATTTTTCTTATATATATTCGTTTTTCATTGCAATCACGCATAAAATCTCTGGTTTTTTTTTTGTAAATTATAGTTTTATTTATTTTTTCGTACATTAATTGTTTTTTAATTTGACAACAAAACTAACTTGGAATATGAGCAGGACGCCCTATAACTCCAAGAAAAGCAGAATTAAAAGAGTTTCAACTTTTCGACTAAACGAATTTTCAAACTATCTCAAGCTTATACGAAACATTTATTTTACATTAGATGTTTTCTTACGTTTATTGGCCAAAACTCAGGGAAGGCTTGATTTGCGACCCAATGTTTATAGGACCTTCTTTATTCACCATAAAATTTCCTACAAGAAGCATTAATCAGCGATAGTTGTTTCCAAAATAATGCTATTTTGCCCCATTGTGCGCCGTCCGCGCCACTTGCCCAGTTAGCGGTGAGCAAAAATTACGAAATTTGGCTCACGGGTTCGGACAAGTCTCACGATGATCCTTGAAACTTTTCAAAGCCAAACTTATCAAGCTTGTCAAACTTGATCCTTGAAACTTGTCAATGGGAAGGGGTCCAAAACGAATTTTGAACTTTTAGTTCACGTTTTTTTTCAACTTGAAATTTCAAAATAGGTGGGTCAGAACTGGATGACGATGCAATATTCAATCGGTTTCTTGTCAGTAAAATTGTTTAAACAATTTAAATTTAGATGATAGAGGCTTGAAATTTTAAACACGGGTCAAAGATGCGCGACAAGATTCACTCAGTTTATTGGCTGTATAATTGAATCGATTTTTTTTTTAAAGGGCCTAAGTCCACAAAAACGCCATTTTAGTTTTTTTTCATTTTCCAGTTCTACAACCTTAGGCACGTCGTTTGCAATTAAAAGGACATGCGAACGCGGTCTCTAACATGGTTGAAATTGCTCTTCAAAATCGTGGTTTCTTTTAAAAAGGCGTAAGAAAAGTGGATTGCACTCTGTCGATTCTTCCTAATTTATCAAGGATTTTGGATGTACATGGTGGTCCGAGTACTACAAAAATGTCGTCGCCTCGAGTGTAACAGCTGGGAAACCAAAGAAGGATCGAATATTTTTTTCCGTGTCAAAGTTCTTTCAGTCTGAGTTTCTCGCTAATCATCGTGGAATGGTTATGGCATTCCCCATTCTTGGAGGACAAATAAAACACGCGTTCTTCATGAAGAAAACTGGCTCTGGTAGAGTGGCACTGCCCATCACCACTGCGGAAAAGTCCCGATCAATAGATATGATGAACAAGATTGATGATATTGAGAAGATCATGCAGCAAATAATGGTGCTGATCGCAGCGATGATTATTTGTTTTGTTTGAAGAATGACGAACAAAACAAGCTTTGTATTTTTAGTGTTGTGTTTCTTCAAACGTTTCAAAAATAAACAGTTCTGAGTGTTTTTCAATTTCAAAGCAACTGTGTTCCTTAATTTTATAAATTACCGGGTTCCCACAGCTAAGTGGAGTAATTTATCATGGTTTCCGAACTGCAGAAATTCAAAAAAGTGAGGTAGTACACGATTTTTTTTTTGCAAGGAGCGTAAGTCCATGAGATAGATTTTGACCATTAGGTGGGGGTATAAAAATCTGGAAAAATATGTGGAACATGTCAAATTGATTACTGTTGCAGGGAAAAATGAGTTTTTACCACAATTTCAAGAGCAGCATACAAGACCTTTTTTTTTATTTCCCGAAAGTTTTGTTGCAAGGACTTACGCCCTTTAAAAAAAATCGATTCAATGGTTTAAACAATACGAACTAAATCAATCGCGACGAAATCGTGGAAACCCATGTTAAGAAAAACAAGAGTATTTGAAAAAATCGTCTATTTCCACTGAAATATGAGTAGACTGTTAGACTGGTTTTGGCGAATAAACCATCGTCAGTAACAAAACAATACAATACAATAAGTATTGTTTTGTTACTGACGATGGTTTAATCGCCGAAACCGGTCTAACAGTGTACTCATATTTCAGTGGAAATAGACGATTTTTTCAAATATTCTTGTTTTTCTGTTTAAACGATACCCATTTGTTTAAAAAAATGGAATTTGGATGATCAGCTATAGTCTGGAAATTTTAAATATGGGTTGAAGATGGATGACAATGCAATATTCACTAGATTGCTTTGCTGTAAAATTCTTTAAACAATATTTTTTTGTGTAATTAAATTTCGATAATGCGCTAGAGTTTCATACATCTTTTCGTGAATTTGATTTAGGGTAATCTGCTCAAAGAAGATAATCAACCGTTGTGTACAGAAATTGCAGAGTTTTTCGGGCTAAATCTTGGGTTTGCCATGAAAAATGTACCCTTTCTGAACTAGTAAGTCATCTTTGTGGTACTTACCTAATTTATCACGCTGAGTCTCGCTGAGTTTACCGACGAACGGGTCTTTGCATTCGACAAAACAGAGAGGACTTTCAGGGTCGAAAAATAAAAACTTCCATAGTTCAATTATTCTTTTTAATGTCAACACTCCTGCCCTAAATAAAAAACATTTTCCGTGAAAAACCCGCTGAGTCGGAAGGTGACACTCAGATCTCCCAGACGCCTACCTATTTATTTTCATTTTATCGTTATAACGATAAAATAATACCGGCATACCGGTATTTAATTTATTATCATTAATATAAATTAATATAATTAATGCATCGTCATTTTCATATTAGGGCAGCAGTGTTGGCATTAAAAAGAATAAATAAACTATGGAAGTTTTTATTTTTTTCGACCACTACTAAATTCAGTTCATCAGTTGCTCAAAATGACCTCAAATTTGTCGAATGCAAAGACCCGTTCGTCGGTAAACTCAGCGAGGTCTGGAGAGTGCTCAGTTTCTCTATACTTGATGAGTTGCTTGGGTGATCCTGAACCGGAGCTACCCGCTCAATAATATTGACAATATCATTGACGACTGTGTAGCCATAGTTATGGCTATCGCAATGTTTCGTCGAGTTCAGCGAAAAAGACGGGCGAAAAAGAGTGGTCGATAAAGCGGGAAGAATATTCTCATTTGCGATTACTGACAGAAATAAGTTTGACAGATTCGGCAGACTTTCAGAATTATTTCAGAATGAACGAAACGTTTATAAAATGATTACAGATGGTGGAACCACTCTTGAGTCGACAGAACACAAACATGAGGGAGTGCATCCCTGTTAGAGAGAGATTGATTGATTGATTGATTGATTGTATGGTTTTATTTAGCCACCAGGGAAAGGTTAGAGCCTGGTGGCCCTCTCTTCCACCTTCCCTGGATAAATGTAATTACAATATCACCTCTTACAATAGAATTCGCAACATGTTATATACAAAAACAAATAAAATAAAAAACATAAATTCAATAGTCTTCTAATAACCTCTTCTTTAAATTGC
The DNA here is from genome assembly GCA_963920205.1 of Stenodema calcarata. NCBI lineage: Eukaryota > Metazoa > Arthropoda > Insecta > Hemiptera > Miridae > Stenodema > Stenodema calcarata. Next base: position 19,930,731 of record OY986057.1, on the reverse strand, counting down.
TCCGAAATTTAATTACAATATCACCTCTTACAATCGAATTCGCAACATGTTATATACAAAAACAAATAAAATAAAAACATAAATTCAATATTCTTCTAATAACCTCTTCTTTAAATTATTCCGAAATGTTTCGGTACGTTCTTCTAATTTAAACAAATCAAAAAACTCATTGTACAGTTTCGTTCCCTGAACTAAAAAGGATCTTTCAAAGATCACGGTGCGATGCCTTGGAATCTGCAAGAGATTTCGTCGGTTTCGGGTATTTGTATCGTGGACATCTGCCATGAAAGTGAAAGCTTGGTACAAATGATCAGGCCTCTTAAATTTGAGTATTTTAAATAACATGGACGCTATCTGCAGTTTCTTTAATTCTTTTATCTTAAGTATATCAAGGAGGAGTTTTTATAGGAGGGAGTAACGTGGTCGTCCAACTTTGGACGCATCGCGAATCTAATTGCGGCATTTTGCGCCCTCTGGAGCTTTGCAATTTCCTCACTTTTCAAGTCGCAGAGGGCAACAGCGGCGTACTGGAATGTAGGAAAGACGAGGGAGTGGACTAGTTGTAGCCTAGCGTAAACAGGAAAATCAGAGGCTATTCGGCGAGAGAGCATTGAATTGAATTGAATAACTTTATTTATATATCTGTACAACATCGGGCATTCGTGAATCATGTTTAGAACAATATAACGTTGAGCTGAACCTGTAAAAAATCTCTGGTTACAAAAAAAAAAAAATCTAGGTATTACTGGAGGTAAGTGTGTTTAAAACAAGTTAGCGTAGTGCTGATCTTAAAAAAAAATCCTAATTCTCTGAAGTTGTGGAAAAGAGTTGCCGCAGATAAATCGTCATGTTGGTCATTATTGAGAATTTATTGCTCATTTTTCCGCAAGACAAACACGTCCGTTCCGTACGAGAGCGCGGCAACAACTGAGTGTTGACAATAATATTGACGTTTGCCACTAAATGCTCAATAATATTGACAATATCCCCTCCACTTTTTAATATTGACGCCTCGAGAACAGAATTTCCGGATTTCATCAATATCGTTTCAATATATCCGTCAATACTCATATGTTTTCCGTACATGGTCAATATTATTGTCAATGTGATAAGGTATTGACAACATTATTGAGCGTGTAGGGCCCGCTTTAGCCGTTCCTCGACGCCTTCTACCGCATATGATTTCATGCTTTTGATAGGTTTTTGGTATGGTTGGGTTCTAAAAGCTGTAGGAGATGTTGTTCTTCTTTCTTGGGAGGTTTGAAGTAGCAAAGGGAAGTCGTTCGGTTCGTTCACCTCTACATTTTCGTTAGCAGGGCTCTCAGATAGCAAACCAAAGGAATTCCTAGTAACAAAAGCATAGCTGGCCAATACTCGTTTTTTCTCTTTTTCAGAGATCCGACATATATTGGCCATATTTTACTGTTAGCAGCGTGTGCATTACTATTGCATTCTTCTGGCGTGTTCTGTTCGCCGCAATGCAGGCGCCTAACTCAGATACACACTGGAATTTGACGTGACCGTTCCGATAACAAAGTGAACATTGGCGAACTGGTGGAACGTACGTATCAACACGGCATATTGATACGAATTCCGGAATCCGTTGGGCATCGAAAGAAATAAAGCATGTTTGCAGCTTTGTGTACGACTTTGATCCGTCTGGGTTGATTGTTGTTTTCACCATAACTCGATCTAGGGACGCGGGAGCGTCCCGCCCGCCAAGAAAACCGAAGCCCTGAAAACCGAAGCGACTGAGACACTGATTACGCGACGGAACAAGTTCGGGTTTTCACCATCCCGTAGCTCGGTCCCCTGAGTGTCTCGAGAGTTGATTTTTTGTACACCAACTCTCCAGGGGCACGTGAGGACGTAAAACAAATTTCAGCTCTTGGGAACATCAGGTGTCGGGGGTATAACAATTTTAAAACCACTATTTTTCACGTTTTTCGTGTTCTTCTTCTTCTTCTTGTTCTTCTTCTTCTTCTTCTCGTTGTTCATTGACGGGGCTACAGCCCAGCAGACAAATCGGATCGAGCTGAAATTTTGCACACACGTTTGTTATGCTCCAAGGGAGTGCCTTTTGACCATTTTTTCTCCCTCCCCCCATTTCCCCCCCAATTAGGGGGGAAATAGTGTTTTTTAGGAATTTCAAATGGTCATAACTCCTTCACAATTGAAGCTTTTTCAGATTTTCTTTTTTAGTTGTGTTCGGCTTTTCAAACTGTTTAATTTGAGATCAAAAAATGCTTCCTAAGAGGAAAAATAAAGGAGTTATGGTGATTTTTCTATTTTCAACAACAACTGCCGCAAATATTGATGAAAATTGGTGCGGTTGGTCTTAAAATGTCCGCTAGGTTGTCTAGAATATGCTCAATAATTTTGAACTAAATCTCAATCGATTTGACTAATCCACAGCCAAAAATACGTGAATAAATTCCACATCTACTGATTTGGCTAATTTCCGAAAACATCAAAGTTGAACGGTGGTCAGAAAAATTGTCGTAGAGTGGCGCCTGTCTAAGGATCGATAGGAAATTTTATGGGCTTTCGAATGAGGGTAGCGCACTTTGGCACTTTTCCCAACGGTTCTCGAGTTATTCGCGATTTTTGGTATAAAAACGTGCGTTTTACCAGTTGCAAACTTTCTCTTTCCTCTTTCTCTTCGACACCAATAATTACAATTATTGTAATGATTCTCAACAACAAAAATTTGCACAATCCCCAAGAAAAAGTGCAACCAATTTTCAAAAAATTTCTAATTCAAATTTATTCAAATTTCTAATTCTTTCTATTTTTTTAAATTTAATAATAAGAATAATTGTATTAAATTTTAATAATTGTTTTTAAATTGTTGATTGTTTTAATTAATCGAAAATTTTAAAACTAATATTTAACCAATTCGCAAAAATTTTAAAACTACTTATTTTTCAAACACATTTCAGATAACAAACAATAATTTCCAAAAAATAATTATTCTTGTCACAAAAACCAGAAACAAAAAGGCAAATTAGTAGGCGTACTAATTTTTTACTAAATTTTGACTAGGATAAAACTTCATTTAGGAAAACATTTACTAGTTACCTCGTAGGTACTTTTGTATTGTATAAGTTGTTGAACCGTATTGTATAAGTACCGCTCGAAAACTAGCCATGCAAAAAGATGTGATATCCCCCCAAAAACAACTCCGTTGTAAAAACTGGCCCGCCAAAAAACCTCAGCCGCAAAAAGGAATGATATCCATTTTGCCCGCCAGCCACATATATAGGATGCTCGGTGCTTCGCACCTCGCTGTTGAGTATGCATATAGAAACCTGATCCTCCTACCCCTAACCTCCACCGTCAATGTTTTCCTGATCCCTGTCTCCTTCCCATAACCCCCTCTCACCCTTAGTCACCCTCGGTTTCACCTAATATGTTTCCTCTGTTACACCAGCAGGGAGCTTTACGCTTCTTTCAATGCTGTTGGCGGGAGCTTTTTGCCACATAAACAAGCCTGAATTGAAGCATTACTTCATTATAGGTGTACCACTACTGATTACTCGTGACCACCAGTAATACTTATAATATAGTAATGCTTTAATTCAGGCTTGTTCATCTGGCAAAAAGCTCCCGCCAACAGCATTGAAAGAAGCGTAAAGCTCCCTGCTGGTGTAACAGAGGAAACATATTAGGTGAAACCGAGGGTGACTAAGGGTGAGAGGGGGTTATGGGAAGGAGACAGGGATCAGGAAAACATTGACGGTGGAGGTTAGGGGTAGGAGGATCAGGTTTCTATATGCATACTCAACAGCGAGGTGCGAAGCACCGAGCATCCTATATATGTGGCTGGCGGGCAAAATGGATATCATTCCTTTTTGCGGCTGAGGTTTTTTGGCGGGCCAGTTTTTACAACGGAGTTGTTTTTGGGGGGATAGACGGTATACCTAGGTGAATTCATTTCTAACAAAATCTCCTCGTCTGTTAGTGAAGGATATACGTGTCTTATTACACCTGTTTTGTAAATCAGAGTGTCGGGGATATAAACAAATTTTTTCTTTTAATTTTTTTCATGTTTAACCCTTAGAGCACCCATGTTTCAGTAGATCATTCGCCGCTTTGGATGTGGTCGGTTCGATCTTGATTCTGTTACAGACTACGCAAAAAACTTTAGTAATTACTTTCTTATCGATGTTAAATTGGCCAAATAAACATCGCCCAAAAACCATAGGGTGGGTCTTTCCAATCATTGATTCAATGCCCTCGACAAAAACAAAGAAGGGGCCTTCATCGTTTGGACGAAATCGGTTCTCAGACACGCGGTCCATGAACAGTTCAGTTACTGTTGGTTAGTCAACTGCACGTTAGTATCACTGTGGTTCACGACAAGCTTCTTGTCAGGGGGTAAAGCCCCCTTTCCATCACTGCTTTCCCCCATCGGAGAACTTCACTACTAAGAATATCTGTTGTGTAGATGGATGGATTACATTTCTTTTTAGGATAGAAATGAGACTGACTTTGCAAAGCAGTGGTCCAATCTACGAGTTCTCCTACTTACCGGTTGGTGACGTTGATTTTTGACTTATCGACACGTCTTCACCTGACAAAAGCTAAATCACGACTGAGTTATCTAGTTCTTTGAATGGTTTTTCGAGTAGGACGAATCGGCATGAGGTTCAAAAACTTATTGCTTTAGTTTATTATGGAATATCCGTAATGTTTTATGTGTGTACGTCGAGCCTTATGACAAACTATAATTGCTGGTAGATATGATGGATTGGGGTCTTTGAGTCTTCTGAAGGCTGTAGTAACTACTATGTGGTGAAATGTTAAGGAGTAAGTACGAGTATTTTCACTTACGTAAACTTAAAAAACAAATAAAACATAAATCCTGGCGTTTCTTATTTTGCATACTTACTGTGTACTGGAGGATACTGGGTACTTTTCCCAGTGTTCAGTTACCTACTGCTAAAGGAATACTTATTCGCAGAGTTGATGGAGTAGATATTCGATTTCAAATCTACATCATATTGGCAGGTGCTGAAACATACTGTATAAATATGGTCATGCTTATATCACTATAATGAGATGCTATCGAGATATTTATACCCAACAGTTGAATAACGACGAAGGAATGATAAATCATATGTAGTTGGTTTGGTTGGGATGTGAACAATCAGTCATGACTAGACGTTGGTTGGCAGAAGGTTTTTGGACAGCTTGTAACGACATTTCATGAGTTGGGAGGCGGGAGCGGTGTGAAGGCGGTTGGGGGCGGTATGGTACCAAAGCAGGTTGGTGATGGAAGGGGGCGAAGAGGTACTGATCGATCTACCCGTGACGTAACGAGAGTGTAGCCTTCCCCGATACCAACGGGTTGCTGAGCTTACGCAGTAGGATGGGAGCTTTGGTTAGAGGCGCTTGCCTCGTACTTAGCCTCCTTGCTCCTCTGGCACGCTCCGACATATTCACCAACTCGTTTTTCGTTCGTCTTCACGGTGAAGGAGGCCACCATCTGGCTGATGCAGTTGCCAAGCGGACCGGGTTCGATCTCGTGCAACCGGTAAGTTCCTACGTGATTCTGTACCTTACAATCGTTACACACACTTTATCAACACAAGATCTCACATGACTTTTACACTTATTGAACGTCGTGGAGTAAACACAAGTCAACACAAACATAATATATCAGATCAGATCAGGTTAGAAATCTCATTCTACTTGAATAAGTACAAAACGAACGAACCCAGATGCTTACAAACTTGCTCCTCACCACAAGCACCACGTAAATCTCATTAGACAATGAACTCCCCAAGTCCTGAATTTCTCTGTTTGAAGAAAACTTCGAGAAACTTCAATCGATTTCGACTGAGCCAATTGAAACTATATATTTACTATACTACTTGTAGTATGAGTTGAAATGTTTTAGCTTAGCGTCGTACTTGATAAGATTTTTAAGACCATACCAGTGGAAATAGTAGAAAAATAAACGGACAGTTGAATTTCCGCTTTAAATAATTGAAGAAATGTATAATTATACACACCAAAGAAAAAAATTATGAATAGAATTATGGTAGATATATATATGTATCCTGCATGTGTGAGGGATACAAGTGTTTTTATACCACCCCTTTATTATTGCAGATTCCGATTCTTCGGATGATTTCATGAAGATTTGAAACATCCTTAATTATTTGTGAATGTTCCCAACTGTGCATCAAGCAAAAATTGCGCGAAAAACTATATTTTGAGGAGTTACGTGAGTTGTACCAATTGGGTGTATTTATTTGTACACCTGAATAATTTTCAGACGCTCCTCCATTTACAGACGGGCTGGAAACCGGCCACTATGGATTTAGAATTCGGTTGGAAAAAGAATGATTTTTTGTTCGCATGGATTGAACACGAGAATGTGTTTAGTTAAACGTCCTCAGTAATCGTAAAACAGTTGAAATTTGACTAATACTGCTAGAGTTACCTGTGGGGTTTGTTGACTGGGTGATTGGTAAGTTTGTTTGATGTTTTTTTTAACGATTCGTATTGCCTTGATATTGCTATGACTCGACATAAGTATAAAGTTGCAGAAAATGCAAGCACCGTTTAAGTTTCCCTTGAAAGTGTTAAAGGTGGTTCCAGATGTCGGGAAAGGCCAGGCTGTAACACCGCTAGTCTCCGAAGTTATTAAGAAAAAAAGCTGCTCCTTAACGGTTCATTATTTTCTGTATATATCACCCTCTTGTCCATATCAGTGTACCGAATAATTGGAGTAATGAGCTAAAATAACGGGTGTTCGTATAATAAGTTACCAGATGGCTCCGAGTGGTGGGGGCGGGTAAGTGTAACCTCTGGAAGAGTCGGTAACTTATAGCTCAGTGATGGTCTCTTCAGTTTTCTATCTAAATTATGGGCTGACCTAATAATAATTTATTTGTGAAACGAATTTCCTTTCGTCGATTTTAATCCGCCATTTTTTGGTTTTGATTGAATTGAGCATTAATTGATTAAAGTCGGTTAGGGATAGTCTTGTCAATTGGTCTATTCAATTCTTGACCAACCTGTATTATTCATGGAATAGGTACTACATATACCTACCTAACTTTGGACATTATTGAGAACAAACAGCTGCGGGTGGACATAAAAAATACTCTTAGTCAAAATCGATTTCAATTTGTACAAAAACCTATACCTACCGTTCTATTAAAGTTTCCGATGGCTTTTTGAAAACATCAACCTCTATCCTTCATCCCTTCCCATTATAATGGTTATAACCTGGGGTTATGAAAAGTTTCAAGGATCATACTCCACTCGGAGGGAGCCGACATGCCGAATTTCCTAATTATCAGTTTATGTCAAATGGGCCAAGTTCCGTGGACGGCGTACGTGGGCCGGCCGACTAATACGGAACGTAAATCACTTTAAAGTGTTTACTCAGCCTGAGATACTGGTCAAATAATGCGATCAACCAAACCAAACAGAAATTATACTGGTGGTACCCCACTTCTCATTGTTCCCATGGTATTCAGTTCAGTATTAATCGATTTAGGATTTCTTAATACATGAAGAACAAATGATAACACACTATTTTCTCCGGTGCCATTACGCCACTAGTAGACGTACCTATTTAATTAAGCGTGAAAATCGATTTATCATCCATACCAAATAGGTACTATCCACTGAAGCCAGTAATGATAGTATGGCAATGGGTAATGATAATGGTGCTATAACGAACCTGATATTTGTTACTAAGTTCGAAAATCGATTCAGCCATTCAGTATCCAAAAATGATGATTCTTAGCGTGTTTTTGGCCAGGCGTCCAAGTTAAATGAATTTTCATGATTCTAAAGTGGGAGTAGGTGATCCTGCATTAACTGCAGAAAGTTGAATGGCGTCACATTGAATGATCCCCATCCTCACCCAAAAATGTTTGAGTTTATTGGAGTGATTGATGGTAGTTTCTGGTTTCTTATCATAGCCGGAATATAAGGTAATTGAAATGACGAACTTGAGAGGTTTATCGTAAACTATGCAATAATCAAAATCCAGGAGGGTTCATCACAAGACAGTCCAGAATGAAAAAAACCAAAGAAATAAAAAGAAAAAAAAACCAAAAAGGCAGATCGTGTTGCAACGAACAGTTGAACTCTGCAGACTCTTGCCATAATGGTTTATTATCTTCTTTGATCACCCTTCTTTTTATATCACTAAATAACAGATTAAATATTATTATGAATTATCATTATTTATTAATAGGTAATTATTATGAAGTACCTAGTGTAAATTATTATTAATTACCTATTGTTAGTTATTAATAATGTTTATCAATTGTTATGTTATTAATTAAATCGATATCAGAAAACCATCTGCTGTTCGAATCAGATGGGCCAGTATGAACATTGTCCTGACAGGTTGCCGCAGGTCTGCTCCAACTTTGAGCCCCCATTGTGAACAAACGGCTAATCGTACAAAGCTCCAGACGGTCTTGAAATTGTTTTAAAAATAAACTCTATCTAAATGTGAACTAAACATTATACCGTTCCATTTGCATTTATCGAGATATGAATGTTTGAAAATTTCAAAATTCATTTTGAACCCCTTCCCATTGTCCTAGGGTTATGAAAAGTTATGAAGAGTTCGAGACGAATTCGTCTTAAGTGTTCCAAAAGTTACCATACTTAAAAAAACTTTGCAAATTCTTGACACAACGGTTTATTATCTTCTTTGGGCAGATCACCCTAATCAAATAATTAGATAAATTATTAATTCGATTATTTAGATTAATTATAAACGAAACGATAGATGAAACTCTAGCTCAACATCCAAATTTAATTTGTTTAAACAAATAGGTACAATTTTACAGTCAGGAAACCGAGTGAATATTGCATTTTCATCCATCTGAGACCCATGTTTAACATTTCAAGTCTCTAGCTCAAAATCAAAATTTAATTTGTTTAAACAAATAGGTATTGTTTAAACAATTTTACAACCAAGAAACCGAGTGAATATTGCACTGTCATCCACCTGCGACACATGTTTAAAATTTCATCTCTGTAGCTCAACATCGAAATTTAATTTGTTTAAACAAATAGGTATTGTTTAAACAATATTAATGACAAGAAACCAGGTGTATTTTGCATTGTCATCCGTTATCGACCCATGTTTAAAATTTCATGCCTCTAGCTCAACATCCAAATGTAATTTGTTTAAACAAATAGGTATTGTTTAAACAATTTTAGAGACAAGAAACTGATTGAATATTGCATTGCCATCCATTCTCGACCCATGTTTAAAATTTCGTGTCTTTAGCTCAACATCGAAATTTAATTTGTTTAAACAAATAGGTATTGTTTAAACAATATTAATGACAAGAAACCAGGTGTATTTTGCATTGTCATCCGTTATCGACCCATGTTTAAAATTTCATGCCTCTAGCTCAACATCCAAATGTAATTTGTTTAAACAAATAGGTATTGTTTAAACAATTTTAGAGACAAGAAACTGATTGAATATTGCATTGCCATCCATTCTCGACCCATGTTTAAAATTTCGTGTCTTTAGCTCAACATCGAAATTTAATTTTTTAAACAAATAGGTAGGTAAATGATTATTAATTAGGTATTGTTAGTAGGATTGATAATCATTATTATATACTATGAATTTACTCGATATCTGAAAACCATGTTCTATTAGAATCTAGACCCGACAGGCTGCCGCATGAGTCACCCTCATGTTGACGAATTTTGATTTGTTCGAAGTTTGAACCCTCATTGTGAACGAACGGCTGGTCGTACAAAAAATTTGTTTTGAGCCCCCTAACCGAATGTTATGAAAAGTTCCAAGGATCATTGTGGGGCTCGTCCGAATCCGTAAAAAAGATTTCGTAATTTTTGCTCAACGCTAACTGTCAAAGTGCCACGGACGGATTTTTTTCATTCGATTTTTGGAATCTACGTATCTTGAAACGTGAACCCTCAAATTTTGAGAGGGGGGGGGGGTCTATTACAAAGGTTCATTATAGAAGATAATAAATCAAAAAGAAGGCAGGAGCCTTTTTTTGTCTTTTTTTTTTTTTAATAGAATCCCGTTAATTTCAAGTTGTAATGTTAATAAAAAGTCCAGCATGATCATACCAAATGCCAGTGTTTTTGAATTCATACTCCTGGAAGAGTAGCCAGCGTCCAAATATATTGGTGCTCAGTATTAGTGACTGCGGGTGAGATGGTCTGTTCCAATCTCAGGACACTCATCGTGGAAACCAACGACGCTGGCAGTCTGCCGGACGTAAACCCCCAACCTGAAATGGGTGCTTACATTACTTAACTTGTGGCTCATCATTATCAATATCGAATCAATGTAATCGCAACAGAAACTATTTCATTTTTCCTTCCAAATTACGAGTTTGGTTGTTTCAAGATGAGGCCAAGATGATCCTTTGACCTGTTCATAACTCTAGATTAATTGGAAGGGGTTGTAATGTTCTAAACAACATAGCTCGAAAGCTTCAACAATTATAGTTTGTTTCATACAAATTTTAAAATATTTTGAATTAGAGTAGTACCCAAGAGTACCCAGAGCGTTGAACGCCCGACTGTTCGTTCACAATGAGGGATCGGAAAAAAAGAACTTATTGATACAGGTACATGCAAGTGGTATTCAATTAATCATTGATGGGTTGGCCATGAATGAATGGTTGCACAGTCGTCACAGAGTTGCACAGAAACTAATAAACCGTTGTGGACGAATTCGCAGCGTATTTTTTTTCTTCACTAGACTGAAAGGTTTTAACTTTCAGCATTGGTTGCACATCGTGTAAGCCCCTGAGGCTGAGGGCGCATGTATGTTATACCTACTACTCAACAAATGAATTTTGGGCTGAACGCCCGCAGGGGTTCACTTCATTTCGATACCATCGGCCCCCCACAACGGCTGAGTTTATTTTCAACCATGGTAACCGAGTTTGATATTACTTTTACAAACCCTACGTGACGTATCGATAAGCCTCTAGCAGAGGTCAAGTACCTACTTTGCTAGGGAGGGAGGCTGACAGATTTTCAAGTCAACGCCGCATTTTCAGTAATTCATCTACAGCATTAAGTGGACGTGGGAAAAATTAGTTAAGGGAGTTGGTACGTAGGTTGCAACAATTAGAGGCGTTAGAGTTGAATAAGGATAAGGAAAAAGAAACCATTTTCAGTAACAAACTATTTATCCTCAACAGGTAAGGGGCAAGAATTACCCAAGTACACCGTATTGTCTAATGTAATGCGTTTGTGTACAAAAAAACAGGAAAAGAATGAAGTCAGATCAAATTCCTCCAACCGACATAAAGGTACAACAGCCATATGGAACTGTTTGACGAATAACACCCGTCGTGGTAGGTAGCGCTCTTTATCGTTAATCAAATGTCATTGAACTACCCGCACCTGATTCGCCTGCTTTTGGAGCACTGTTCTTCTTTCTTTCTACTAATCAAATATCTCTCTTGGTTACCCTACAGTGTAGAATAATACTCAGCAAAAAAGTACCTATAGCTTTCCCTCATCATTGACTGAAGTAGGTGATGCATCCAAGATAGATCCCCTAAATTGGTGTGTTCCTAAATGTTCTATCCCCCCGAAAAAAACACTCCGTGTAAGATATCATTCTACAGCAGCCGGAAAAAGTTGTGATATCCACTTTGCCCTTGGCGCCATGATAAGACGTTTTTATTACTACACACCTAATACATAGATGTGTAGTAATAAAAACGTCTCCTCAAGTGGAGATTTTGAAACGGGTACGGTTCTTGTGAAGTGGTTAGGACATCTCTTTAGTCGGAAGGAAACGGGTGGGCGGGGGAAGTGGATATTATAACTTTTTCCGGCCGCTGTAGAACGATATTTGGGAGGTGGGGTGATTTTTGAGGGGTTATCACATCTTTATGTTGTTGAATTTGAAAAGACCTGTAGAGGCAATATGCAACAATAAATTAAGCAAATTATAGAATTATAAATTAATTATTTATTAATAAATGTATAAATTACTGATTTATTAATTAATAAAGTTATAAATCAATAAAATAATTATCCACACCGAATTTCAAGTTGACCAGTTAAATAGGAGCCAAGATATGGATACCAGGAAAACGCGTTTCGTGACGTCCGGTAAACACACACTCCGTAGGTTCCGCTTGTTCTTAGCAACTTCTTTTGCTTTGCGGGGTGGAACGCTACCGCGTTCCTAGATATGTTAGAAGAATTTCATGGTTGCTCAAGTCACAATACGAGACCAATAGGAGAGCATTTGTCAGTTGGAACTAGAGACTTGAACATTTCACACAGATGCATAACGTTTGGGCGTGTTCCAATTAGAGTCTGTTACAACAAAGGAATTCAGTCTTTCGTAGGCGACGCAATTAATTGGGGCCATGAGTATATCCGCTATTTTTCTCTATTTCATAATCCAGTTTTCAAATTTTTTATTAGATACAGCTGATTCGCAAAATTCACTCACGATCTGATTGAGTTCGAACCTGGGCTAATCCCCTGCGACATCCGTGAAATATTGTTGCTAGAAATTTTTCTTTGGTTCGGGATAAAGTTCATCTGCTCCTTCAACTCCTCCATCTAGAGACGCGGGAGCGTCCCGCCCACCAAGAAAACCGAAGCCCTGAAAACCGAAGCGACTGAGACACTGATTACGCGAAGGAACAAGTTGGGGTTTTCACCCTACCATAGCTCGGTCCCCTGAGTGTCTCGAGAGTTGATTTTTTGTACACCAACTCTCCAGGGGCACGTGAGGACGTAAAACAAATTTCAGCTCTTGGGAACATCAGGTGTCGGGGGTATAACAATTTTAAAACCACTATTTTTCACGTTTTTCGTGTTCTTCTTCTTCTTCTTGTTGTTCATTGACGGGGCTACAGCCCAGCAGACAAATCGGATCGAGCTGAAATTTTGCACACACGTTTGTTATGCTTCAAGGGAGTGCCTTTTGAACATTTTTTCTCCCTCCCCCCATTTCCCTCCCAATTAGGGGGGGAATAGTAATTTTTAGGAATTTCAAATGGTCATAACTCCTTCAAAATTGAAGCTTTTTCAGATTTTCTTTTTTAGTTGTGTTCAGCTTTTCAAACTGTTTAATTTGAGATCAAAAAATGCTTCCTAAGGGGGAAAATAAAGGAGTTATGGTGATTTTTCTATTTTCAACAACAACTGCCACAAATATTGATGAAAATTGGTGCGGTTGGTCTTAAAATGTCTGCTAGGTTGTCTAGAATATGCTCAATAATTTTGAACTAAATCTCAATCGATTTGACTAATCCACAGCCAAAAATACGTGAATAAATTCCACATCTACTGATTTGGCTAATTTCCGAAAACATCAAAGTTGAACGGAGGTCAGAAAAATTGTCGTAGAGTAGCGCCTGACTAACGATCGATAGGAAATTTTATGGGCTTTCGAATGAGGGTAGCGCACTTTGTCACTTTTCCCAACGGTTCTCGAGTTATTCGCGATTTTTGGTATAAAAACGTGCGTTTTACCAGTTGCAAACTTTCTCTTTCCTCTTTCTCTTCGACACCAATAATTACAATTATTGTAATGATTCTCAACAACAAAAATTTGCACAATCCCCAAGAAAAAATGCAACCAATTTTCAAAAAATTTCTAATTCAAATTTCTAATTCTTTCTATTTTTTTAAATTTAATAATACGAATAATTGTATTAAATTTTAATAATTGTTTTTAAATTGTTGATTGTTTTAATTAATCGAAAATTTTAAAACTAATATTTAACCAATTCGCAAAAATTTTAAAACTACTTATTTTTCAAACACATTTCAGATAACAAACAATAATTTCCAAAAAATAATTATTCTTGTCACAAAAACAAGAAACAAAAGGCAAATTAGTAGGCGTACTAATTTTTTACTAAATTTTGACTAGGATAAAACTTCATTTAGGAAAACATTTACTAGTTACCTCGTAGGTACTTTTGTATTGTATAAGTTGTTGAACCGTATTGTATAAGTACCACTCGAAAACTAGCCATGCAAAAAGATGTGATATCCCCCCAAAAACAACTCCGTTGTAAAAACTGGCCCGCCAAAAAACCTCAGCCGCAAAAAGGAATGATATCCATTTTGCCCGCCAGCCACATATATAGGATGCTCGGTGCTTCGCACCTCGCTGTTGAGTATGCATATAGAAACCTGATCCTCCTACCCCTAACCTCCACCGTCAATGTTTTCCTGTTCCCTGTCTCCTTCCCACAACCCCCTCTCACCCTTAGTCACCCTCGGTTTCACCTAATATGTTTCCTCTGTTACACCAGCAGGGAGCTTTACGCTTCTTTCAATGCTGTTGGCGGGAGCTTTTTGCCACATAAACAAGCCTGAATTGAAGCATTACTTCATTATAGGTGTACCACTACTGATTACTCGTGACCACCAGTAATGCTTATAATATAGTAATGCTTTAATTCAGGCTTGTTCATCTGGCAAAAAGCTCCCGCCAACAGCATTGAAAGAAGCGTTAAGCTCCCTGCTGGTGTAACAGAGGAAACATATTAGGTGAAACCGAGGGTGACTAAGGGTGAGAGGGGGTTGTGGGAAGGAGACAGGGAACAGGAAAACATTGACGGTGGAGGTTAGGGGTAGGAGGATCAGGTTTCTATATGCATACTCAACAGCGAGGTGCGAAGCACCGAGCATCCTATATATGTGGCTGGCGGGCAAAATGGATATCATTCCTTTTTGCGGCTGAGGTTTTTTGGCGGGCCAGTTTTTACAACGGAGTTGTTTTTGGGGGGTATTATTCACAATGTTAAGGACCATCGCGGCAAGGAGTAAGTAATTAAGTGGCCGTCATACGATACGTAAAGACGCAAAAAGCGGTTATTCCAAGATTTCTTTAATTTTCTTGGCAGACTGTTACATGATCTCAGTGCTGGTATGAAAGTTGAGAGGTAAGAGGCAAGAGAGTCCCCAGGTATTTTCCATTATGAACAATCGAATCAATCTCTCCCTGAAAGCAATCCGGGGTGTTTTGTTTCCAACATTGGTATTGGTATCTAATGATCTAATACCCGCTTCCACGAATTCGGTCTGTGGAGACATGAGATATTGTTTATTCCATCCTTGTTTGGAGTAAGCGAATAAGAGACGAGTAACTCGCTTATTCGCTTACTCCAAGATATCCAGTCGATTGATAGATTTATACAACTGTTGTATAAATCTATCAATCGACTGGAAATCTTGGATTAACATCGAAGTTGTCCTCCATTTTTGATAGTAAATTGATAAAATCATCATCACACTTATTTCCGCTTCAATGAAGTGGCCCTGGTTCTGCGCAGGATCGTCACGGCAAGTGGCCGTCTCTTTTAATGTCAGGATTTCGTTGGATTCATAGCGGAGTGCAGTCGTATGCGAAGTTTGGAACACGTTGTTTTTTATTCGACTTTTCTTGGTTTCAAGACAACAGAACGTGTCATAGTTCATGTCTGCATGATTATATTTATGTCATCAGAGCTGCCACCTTGTCCAAATAACTACTGTTCGCTACCCGTTTATGTTATGTATGGCAAAGGATTTATGGTGTGACAGCCTCAATAGTTTTGATATGCCGGAGAGAAAATACCACTGTAGGCTGTCGGTGGATCCACCAACACCAAACCTTAGAGAAAATGAAAAATGATCATTCCTTGTCACCAGGCACACTTTTCTATAATAAACAAAAGAGCAAGATACTGAAGAATTGTATCCCATTTTGCTATCGATACACAAGAGGCGAGGTAGATAAACCTATAGAGAAGCCAAGATTTCCTGTATTAGACCGTTAGATGATTAGTTTGACCCTAAATAATTATTCTCATGAACATCGAATCAGCGCATTTTTTGAAAGCCCTTAGACCTACAACTGACCTCGAACCCAGGCAAAGCTTGGGGATGTGAGTGCTCGATTCAACAGATAGATAGGTAGTCTCATAGTAATTGTGCACATATGGACCCCAGACATAGATCTTCATCATTGGACATGTTGTGATCGGTATTATTGGTCTCTGAGGAATCACGTATGAATTGTATCTACTTCGTGTTACACATCATTCTTGCTAGGTTGATGTGTAACACGATAGTGAATTTACAGGATTTTCTCAATAAAATTCACGTTCGTGTTACACATCATTCTTGCTAGGTTGATGTGTAACAAGATAGTGAATTTACAGGATTTTCTCAATAAAATTCACGTTCGTGTTACACATCATTAATATAATAAAGGAGTTATGGTGATTTTTGTATTTTCAACAATAACTGCCGCCAAAATTGATGGAAATTGGTGCGGTTGGTCTTAAAATGTCCGCTAGGTTGTCTAGTATATGCTCAATAATTTTGAACTAAATCTCAATCGATTCGACTAATCTACAGCCAAAAATACGTGAATAAATTCCACATCTACTGATTTGGCTAATTTCCGAAAACATCAAAGTTGAACGGTGGTCAGAAAAATTGTCGTAGAGTGGCGCCTGTTCTAGGATCGATAGGAAATTTTATGGGCTTTCGAATGAGGGTAGCGCACTTTGTCACTTTTCCCAACGGTTCTCGAGTTATTCGCGATTTTTGGTATAAAAACGTGCGTTTTACCAGTTGCAAACTTTCTCTTTCCACTTTCTCTTCGACACCAATAATTACAATTATTGTAATGATTCTCAACAACAAAAATTTGCACAATCCCCAAGAAAAAATGCAACAAATTTTCAAAAAATTTCTAATTCAAATTCATTCAAATTTCTAATTCTTTCTATTTTTTAAATTTAATAATAAGAATAATTGTTTTAAATTTTGATAATTTTTTTAAAATTGTTAATTGTTTTAATTAATCGAAAATTTTAAAACTACTATTTAGCCAATTCGCAAAAATTTTAAAACTAGGTACTTATTTTTCAAACACATTTCAGATAGGTAGGTTGTTTGGGCGAGTTAGGTCAAATTCTCAAGAGCAAGTTGCTCCCTGTCCCTCCTGCTCCTTATCCCCACCTCGTTACCCACTGAACCTGATTTTGTTCAGTAGCCATTGTTCCTTTCAACAGAAGAGTTCTCACCAAAATCCCAAGTTCGTACTCGGAAGTAACCAATTCGTTTGCCGTGTTCTCTCCTTACTTTCTTGATTCAGCGCATCCTGCAGACATCGCGAGACGAGAAACCGAACAAGGGAGGCCTCCCAAGAATAAGAATCGGATCTGCGAACTGTAAGTCCTCCATCATTTCCTACTTCCACTTCCCTACATCCAACTCACCAATTTCATGCAATTTTTTCATTAATAATTTTCCATTTCATTCAAACCCTCAAACATAACGTCCTTCGAGCCGGATATTAAGATTCCAGTTCAGTTCTCACTTTCATAATTCAATGATGCTACAAAATTTACAATGCCGGCAGTGAAACGTGTTGGTTATCGTCATCACATTTATTGAGTAGTTTGTCTCAATAGTGTGATATCCTCAATCGTTAGAACTACTCAAAGTTTTGACTCTCATCTCACACTCATTTCACTCAACCAACATTAGTTTCACTTCCATACTCATTGTTATATTGCTCAATAATTTGATTGTTCTGATTGCCAACCGATTATTGTTCACTGATAGATAGCTACAAGTCCGAGTTCGAACCTGGCACTGCACTAATATTTTGGTGATTTCTTCCTGATATGCGTTCGTATCACGAGATCGCGCTATCTTTTTTTTCTTGATGAAATTAGCTCTTTCATTTAATATAATATATTAAATATTATTTGCAACCTATTCAACTGTTTAGTTAAATTATTGCTCTCTTGTTTTCATAATTTATACTAAGACTTTCAATCTTTTCAAATATTTTCATATCTATTATTCGCTGTTTATTCAAACTATTACACTATTGTGTTCATAATTCATACTAAGACGCACATTACTTACCTTGTTCATCGTTACGCACGTATTCCTAGTATCTAGTTATATTTATTCAACAAAAAATGGGAACTCCTGCTCAACGTTTTGAAATGGCTCTAAACAAAAAACAGCGTTTATTCCGAAGGATACAAACTACATTTGATTACCTTTCCAAACAGGAATCAAAGGGGTTGGTTTCAGCGAGATTTGATCAATATTCTCAAGATTTGTGGCGATATGAAGAATTATGTGAGGAGATAGAACAGATTTACATAAGTGATAAGTCTGTTTCATCTACCCCACCTGACACCAGTACCAGGGCATATGAAGATATGTACTTCTCCGTCAAAGCTCAGGTTTCGGCATGGAAAGATCAAGATACAGAATCTAGACCAGTAGGTACTTCAACACAAGTCAGTACTCAAGAAAGATTGCGATTACCTAAATTGTCGATACCCAAATTCAGTGGTAAAATTCAAGAATTTCCAGCATTCATAAGTTTATATGATAATGTAGTACATAAATCGACATTATCGGAGATAGAAAAGTTTTATTATCTGGAATCGTTCTTGGAAGGGGAAGCTCGTGATCTCATCAAAGCCATACCGCTAGATCATCGAAATTATAGGTTAGCGTACAACAAATTAACTAAGCGATACAACGATCAACGGGTACTAGGTTCACACTATTTGAACACAATTTATTCTCTCAAGCCACTCCATGTAGAGTCATATTCAGGTCTCCAAAAATTCTTAAATACCTTCGATGTTAGTGTCAAAGCACTAGAGGAGTTGAAAATGCCAAATTTATCAGATTTCATTATATTGTCAATGGCGCTTCGACTTTTGGATTCTGATACCCGCCAGAAATTTGAATCATCCCACGAAGAGACTATTCCTACCTACAAGGACTTAGTTGAGTTTTTGGAAGGACATTGTCGAGTTTTGGAACTTGTTGGGGAACCAAGGTCTACTAATAAAGAGAAACGCTATTCTACTGACTATAATCAGAAGTCAACTTCAAAATCTAATTATCAGAAAGCGTTTATTTCTACTCAAGGATCATCAGCAGATACATCTACTCACATTCTAGCTCAATCCAGCGTTTCTAAAGTACCGCAGTTCAAATCTCTCCAAGGTTTCAAACCTAAGTATCCATGCCCATCTTGTAAATCCTCTTCACACATGCTATATCAATGCAACGACCTGCTAAAATTAACACCTCCGCAACGGAAGCAACTCATACTCAAACTTAATCGTTGTTTAGCATGTTTTGGCAACCACAAGCACGCGGACTGCAAATCCAATAAGTCCTGTGATAAATGTGCATCATCTCAGCACAATTCCCTCCTTCACGATGCAGAGGGATCTCAGCCCTCTACTGTCATACAATCGTCTAATACCTATTCACCGCAAGTTCTTTCATGTAGCTTTGCAGAATCTGGCCCTATACAATCGACCGTTTTGTTGGGAACCGTTAGAGTTTTGATGAGAGACGTGAAAGGTAATTGGCATAAAGTACGAGCTATTCTGGACAACGCTTCACAAGTTAACTTTATAACAACGTCTCTATCAAACAAATTGGGTTTCGTTCCGTCTAGCACAAACCTCAATATAAGTGGCGTAGGAAACTCAGGAGTATCAACGATGTCAGGAGTGGTGTCATGCACTATCAGACCTCATCACAATCAAAACCCTCTCATCTCATTCAAGGCAGTTGTTCTTCCCAAGATCACAGCCGACTTACCCAATACTCATATATCGCATAATATCAAATCAAGATTCAACTCATTGATCCTAGCAGATCCGGATTTTGATTGTCCCGGAGAGATAGATGCCCTTTTAGGCGCATCCATGTTTTCCGATTTACACGTTTCAGGAGCCTCCCTAATCAAGGGCGAACCTTCAGCATTCCTCACAGTTTTAGGATGGGTACTCATCGGTTCTGCTCCTGTGAATCAGGGAAACCTCACCACAACATCATTACTTGTTTGTTCCTCAGACACTGACGAACTCCTAAAAAGATTTTGGGAACTTGAAAATGTCATCATACCTGAAAGATCCTTGGAAGACCCTGACTCTTTGTTTTGTGAATCTCATTTCGCTTCAAATCACTACAGAGAACCAAGTGGTCGATATGGAGTTCGATTTCCATTTCGAGCGACTCCAACATTGGGTTCAACCAGGGAGCTAGCTCTGCGGAGGCTTTATAATTTAGAGGCACGTCTCTCACGAACTGGTCATCTCCAAACATATTATGATGGTCTCAAGGAATATGTTGATTTAGGTCACATTCGTCTGGCATCAGTAAATACAGACTATATAATGACGCTTCATGTAGTCCACAAACAAAGCTCCACAACTAGTCTGCGGATTGTATTCAATGCATCTCAGAAAGATCGAGATGGACAATCGTTGAATGATTTTCTCCATGCTGGTCCAAAATTACAAAGAAGTATTGAGGACATTGTTTTGAACTTTCGGACATATTCCGTTTCTCTCACATGTGACATCAAAATGATGTTCCGTATGATAGAGGTTCATCCTGATCATAGGCGATTCTTACATCTCATGTTCAGACTCTCTCCTTCCGATCATGTTTCTGAGTGGGAGCTCACCGTTCTTCCATTTGGTGTCACCACAAGCCCATTCTTGTCACAACGAGTTCTACAGCAGTTAGTGAATGATGAAGGACACACATTTCCATCAGCTGCCCAGGCCCTACAAAGTTGTACCTACGTGGATGATATCATTTGTGGAGCCAATTCTGCTGAGGAAGCAATTGATTTGTACAACCAATTAATGTCAATGTTAAAGCTAGGAGGATTCGAATTGCGTAAGTTTTCAAGCAATCATCCACAAGTTTTAGCTCGCATTCCAGACAATTTGCGTGAGGATCCACTCTCGTTTGACATCAATCGAGATGAGGGCTCGATGTGCATAAAAGTACTGGGGTTACAATACCATCCAAAAAAGGATGTTTTCTGTTACCACGTTCCTGTGTGTGACTCTGTAACTTACACTAAACGTGGAGTTCTATCAACTGTAGCACGCATTTATGATGTTAATGGTTATCTGTCCCCAGTCATAGTATGGGCCAAGATTTTCATGCAAAAACTTTGGGTGCTGGGTCTTGGTTGGGACGAACCATTTGGGCGAGATCTAGAGACCGAGTGGTACTCATTTGTTTCTCAATTACCATCTCTAGTATCTATCGAAATTCCTCGATATATTCTACAATGTATGGATGGTTCTCCTGAAATAGTGGGTATGTGCGATACATCGTCTCAAGCATATGCTGCTGTCATCTATCTTCGTGTTCCACGATCCGGAGGCAGTTTTTCATGTCAGATAATTAAAGCGAAGAGCAGAGTTGCCCCACTCAAAGTGTTAAGTATCCCTCGTTTGGAGCTGTGTGCTGCGCTCATGCTGTCTCATCTTTTCAAATCAATTGAAAAGTTCATGAAGAATCTAGCCATTTCCAGAGTGTACATGTTCACTGATTCTACTATCGTCTTATCATGGCTTCGCACTCCGCCCCACAGATTGAAGACGTTTGTGGCTAACCGTATAGTGGATATTCTGGAACACACTAAACCGGAATTTTGGAACCACATACCTTCTGAGATGAATAGTGCTGATATAGCTTCTAGATCGGTTTTACCATCTCTGCTGATCCACAATGAGCTTTGGTGGTGCGGCTCCGACTTTCTTACTTCAAATGATTCATGGCCACCATCATTTCGGGATTATGTACCTGCAGAAAAATTACCCGAATTGAAGAGTAGTATTCACTCCTTAATTTCCACAAGTACCTACTACTTCGGATTATCTTCTAGAAATCCAATCCAAGTATTCGACGTTTTTCCGTCTTCAGCGGGTAGTTGCTTATATGCTTCGCTTCATTCATAACTTGAGAAGGGCATCAAAGATTTATGGACCTTTAATGGTTGATGAATATCGGAATGCTACAATACATTTGGTTAAAGCCACTCAGGTTTCTCATTTCGCAACTGATATCAAGAACATAGAAAAAGGACTCCCAGCAACAAAGTTGCTTCGCTCACTCTCACCTTTTTTAGAGAATGGTTTACTTAGAGCTGGTGGACGTCTTAGAAACGCCCCTCTTCCAGCAGCCTCAAAACACCCATGGATACTTCCAAAGAATTGTCATCTCAGTTTGCTGCTATGTGAGCACTTTCATAAATTGTCACTGCACGGTGGAATTCAACTTACTCAATCACTCATTAGGAGGCAGTTCTGGATCATTTCTATCAGAAGTCTGCTGTCCCAAAGAATAGGGAAATGTTTGACGTGTTACAAACACAATGCCCCCACCTTGCAACCAATTATGTCGGACTTACCAGCTTCTCGATTTGCCCAAGTTCGAGCGTTCCTGAACGTTGGAACGGATTTTGCTGGACCGTTCCTTTTGAAGGAGAATAAGCGGCGAAATGCAAGATCCACCAAATGTTATGTTTGCATTTTTGTGTGTATGAGTGTTAAAGCTGCACACATAGAACTCGTCACCGAGCTTAGCACTCCGGCCTTCCTTGCAGCCCTTGATAGGTTTATCGCTAGAACATTTATTCTGATAACGGAAACAATTTCGTGGGTGCCGCCAGGGAGATGACAGGAGTTCATGAATTTTTGGAATCGTCTCAGGATGCAATTCACGATCACCTTCAGAGACAATTGATCAAGTGGCATTTTAACCCACCTTATGCACCGACGTTTGGAGGACTTTGGGAGGCGGCGGTGAAGTCATGTAAATACCACCTTAAACGTCTCATATCTCACCATCCTCTCACTCTAGAAGAATTCTCAACGCTTTTGGCACGAGTGGAAGCAGTTATGAATTCAAGACCGTTGAGCGAGCCATCAAATGACCCTAGAGATGGGTTTGAATACTTATCTCCAGGACACTTCATCATTGGAGCACCCATGCTTGCTCGGCCAGAACCCGAACTCCCACCGCATGAGCTACGTCCTCTAGACCGCTGGCGATACATCTCCCAATCACTCCAAGCATTTTGGAAAAGTTGGTCACAGGATTATCTGCATTCCTTGACCCAACGGATGAAATGGACGCAGGAGTCCAAACCACTTCAAGTAGGAGATGCAGTTTTGATGAATGGACCCTCTGCTCTGGCTCCTCAGCAGTGGTCGTTAGCTCGTGTAGAAGCTGTCATGCCTGGAAAAGATGGGAGAGTTCGGGTTGCCATGTTGCGAACACCTCAGGGGATGGTGAAACGCCCAGTGAACAAACTTCTTCCTATATCTTCATTGTGATTTACCTTATTATCTAATATCTTATCATGCCTCAATACAGTCCATTTAACTTAGTTACACATGCTTATATATATTTAACATTTGTTCATTTGTATTATTGTTCTTGTTTGTTATAGAATTTAATTGTTCATAGTTTGATGGTGGAACTGGAAAAGGCCAATTGCCTTTTGGCGGGCGTTATGTTTGGGCGAGTTAGGTCAAATTCTCAAGAGCAAGTTGCTCCCTGTCCCTCCTGCTCCTTATCCCCACCTCGTTACCCACTGAACCTGATTTTGTTCAGTAGCCATTGTTCCTTTCAACAGAAGAGTTCTCACCAAAATCCCAAGTTCGTACTCGGAAGTAACCAATTCGTTTGCCGTGTTCTCTCCTTACTTTCTTGATTCAGCGCATCCTGCAGACATCGCGAGACGAGAAACCGAACAAGGGAGGCCTCCCAAGAATAAGAATCGGATCTGCGAACTGTAAGTCCTCCATCATTTCCTACTTCCACTTCCCTACATCCAACTCACCAATTTCATGCAATTTTTTCATTAATAATTTTCCATTTCATTCAAACCCTCAAACAAGGTAACAAACAATAATTTCCAAAAAATAATTATTCTTGTCACAAAAAGAAGAAAAAAAAGGCAAATTAGTAGGCGTACTAATTTTTTACGAAATTTTGACTAGGACAAAACTTCATTTAGGAAAAAATTTACTAGTTACCTCGTAGGTACTTTTGTTAAATTGAACCGTATTGTATAAGTACACTCGAAAACTAGCCATGCAAAAATATGTGATATCCCTCCAAAAACAACTCCGTTGTAAAAACTGGCCCGCCAAAAAACCTCAGCCGCAAAAAGGAATGATATCCATTTTGCCCGCCAGCCACATATATAGGATGCTCGGTGCTTCGCACCTCGCTGTTGAGTGTGCATATAGAAACCTGATCCTCCTACCCCTAACCTCCACCGTCAATGTTTTCCTGTTCCCTGTCTCCTTCCCACAACCCCCTCTCACCCTTAGTCACCCTCGGTTTCACCTAATATGTTTCCTCTGTTACACCAGCAGGGAGCTTTACGCTTCTTTCAATGCTGTTGGCGGGAGCTTTTTGCCAGATGAACAAGCTCCCGCCAACAGCATTGAAAGAAGCGTAACAGAGGAAACATATTAGGTGAAACACGATAGTGAATTTACAGGATTTTCTCAATGAAATTCACGTTCGTGTTACACATCATTCTTGCTAGGTTGATGTGTAACACGAGAGTGAATTTACAGGATTTTCTCAATAAAATTCACGTTTGCTAGAATGATGTGTAACACGATAGTGAATTTACAGGATTTTCTCAATGAAATTCACGTTCGTGTTACAGGAAATGAAATTCTCAATGAAATTCTCAATAAAATTCGTTTTGAAATTGGCTTTGAACCATACAAAAAATTCAACGCTAATTTTTTTTAATTCGATTTCGATTTTTCGGCCGGATTTTTTTTATTCGATTTTTATTCGTTATTTACAGGTTCTTCTCAGTAAAATTCACGTTCGTGTTACACATCATTCTTGCTAGGTTGATGTGTAACACGATAGTGAATTTACAGGATTTTCTCTCAATGAAATTCACGTTCGTGTTACACGTCAATTTACAGGATTTTCTCAATGAAATTCACGTTCGTGTTACACATCATTCTTGCTAGGATGATGTGTAACACGATAGTGAATTTACAGGATAGTGAATCCGACAGGTGGAATTGAATTTTGAATTCAATTGGAATTGAAGCTGTGAAAGTGAATTTTTCGAATTTCGTCCAGGACGTGAATGTTTTCAAAATTCTTGATGTCTTTAAAACCCGCTTACGATTTATTATAGAAATTAGAGGGTATGAAAATGCAACAGATACTACTGAGGTACAAACCTATTGGGAATGTGCTGACCCGCGGAAGTGGATTTCTCGGATTTCGGTAGGATTTACGATCGGAGTAGGGCTTAGGGCGGTCAAAGCGGTCGGCTATTATTTATAGTTTCCGTGAGAAAAGAATGGAAGAGGAGCTGCTAACGACGGGGTGCGGCGTGGCAGGAGAAAGAGTTACGTGCGAGGCACGTACTTATATCCTTGCGACAACGGCAACTTGGGCAAAACAAAAGGGACGGTCGCTATTCTCCAACAAGGGCGATTGCTTTGTTTCTCTTCCCTGCGTGTAAAACGGTCACACTGGCATTGATCGTGCAGGGGTGATAATACGAATTGCAGCCCAACTATCGGTTGAATTCAAAGGAACAGGATCCTGAAATGGTCGAACAAAACTGAAATGGTTACTGCAATGCGCCACGAGTTCAAAAACTGAATGGTTACAATTTTCATGTTGAATTCTATATTAAATACGAGTGAATGTTCCCGATTATACAGCCGAGTGACCGTTAAAAAGACTGCAAATATGCTGTACGAGGTTGTTACCGGAGCGTAAAATGTGCCTTTGTTTTTAACTACTGTCGCTTGCGAAATGGGTGCACTTTTGCATGCTAATTAAAATTTAAACTTAACTCCTAAGCTCATCTCTCTGTGACACGTGCATAATCCGCCTTTTCTACTTGAATGAAGAAAAGCTCTCTCGTCCCACGCAGTTTTCAAGATCCTCCCCTTTGAAGTTCACGAGTTATCTTGGAAGAATGGCCCTCCCACAATGATATTCATGTTACATCATGACTATTGTACTGAATATTATAGAACCACTATTACATGATTTTTATTTTATAACATGTAATGTAGTAGTTATTAACAGATAGTTCAAGCAAACGCCCTTGTATTAGTGCCAAAAGCAACAGAAAGTTCCGAGGGTCACATGAGTAGACCTCAGTCTCAATGGGCTGAGGAATCACCACACAAATGATTCATTTTTGGACATTTGGTTCGAAGTCAAAAACTCGAGTTCGACCACTTCATCTTCGTACGCATCTATTCTTGCAGTTACTGACAGTTTGCCGATGAATGGAATTTTTATCATTTAGCCATGGTCAGATATGACCTGCAAGGACACATACTTGTACATATATTCTTCCTCATACCTACATGCAGTGAACATTTTTAAAACCAACTAATATATTCCGATTACCCCGACGGGTCGAGAAAAGTGTCAAAAAACTACGTACCTACTGAAAATTCATGGCAACAGGTTATTTCCTACTCGTATTCCGAAAATTCGCTTAGCTAGAATTAACTCAATAGATTGTTACAGAACACAAACCTATGCAAGGTTCTCCGGGGAGTCCGTTCAGGTGGAGGGTGGATAACAACAACAATCGTGAAGGTTTTTTGTGTGAAGGGGATACGAACATGTTGACCATTCAAAAAAAGGCTCCATCCCCGCCTGAGCCAAAGAAGCGTTAGAGGGGTTGAAAAGGGACACGGGGTTGAGTTCTTGCTTGGGGCTTTTCAATACTCTGCTACGAGGGCGTTTCCCAGTCATGTACCGATATCGATAGTTCATAGTGCTTGAAACTGTTCGAATTGAATTATTGATTATTGTCGAACCGAGGGAATTAACCAATACAATTAAGGCGAAGTGGACAACAAGAGTGCTAGAGATGAAAAATTCCTGGATGCTTTTAGCAGTACATGATCGCGATTAAATTTTCAGTGATTCGATCCGATTCGGAAGTCTCTCCATCCTTGGCGATATGTCAACTTTTCTGGAGCTTTTTTTTTATTGGACGATGCAAGTTATAATGTCTGTCCTAAAAGGGTTGAACTTTCCCAAACATTATGGTGTACATCCTCGTACATGTAGATGTACTTCATGTGGCTTGTAGTTTATGTTGAATATCACCAAAATATCTGCCTGGATGAACTTTTCGGGTTGTCATCGTAGGTATTTGGTTAAAAGGAGAATACAACATGTATGAACATGGAACTGTACGGAAAATGATTGGAACTATGAAATAAACTTCAAGTGGAAAGTCAATACGAAGAACCACCAAGATCGTACTCCTCATCCTAATTACTCCTCAATCATTTGTGACATTTGGGTAAAATGTTCTTGAATCGGTCATCAAAATCGACACTACTGATATTGACGAGTGATTTCTGTCGTGGGATTCACTATTATAGTAAGCTCCTCCATTCTTTATAATGGGGTCGCTAGGAAACAGATGGCTGTACACAGGTTTCTTGAATAAAGTTCATTCCATGATTTGTTCTTGCAATTGAATATCTTTTTACTATAGTTTAGCGACCACAACATGGTGTCAGATGTGTTCTTTTGAATATATAGTTTAGGTACCTACTAACTATGCGACGTCATAAACAAGGTACTAAAAAATCGGCCTCTCGGTCAGAAGAAACCGACGAAGAGCTTTCAATGATGCCGCGTGTCACCAAAGGGTTTTCATTTTCGTCACTTCCGTTCGAAAATTTCCTGAGTACTAAAAATACCCTCGACTGGCCGTGCTGGAGAAGAAAGTTTGAGCGGTACCGCCTCACCTCCCGCCTGATCTATGAGCCAAACGAAGTCCAGGTGAGTGTACTACTTCTAAGTATGGGTGATGACGCTGAGGATATCTTCGAAACCTTTGACCTAGACTCTCCTGCTTATGACGTAGTAATTCAAAAATTTAATCATTTTTACGATAAAAAAGTGAATCTAATATACGAAAGAGCTAAATTTAACAAGCGTTCTCAAATGGAGCATGAATCCGCCGAAGATTTTATTCTTAATCTATACAAATTGATAAAAACCTGTGCTTATGGTCCTCTCAGAGACGAACTCCTTCGTGACCGGCTGGTAGTAGGAGTTAGGGACCGAATGCTTTCAGAAAATCTACAAATGGACCCATATCTTACTTTAGATTCGGCAATAGCAAAAATGCACGAGTCTGTTAAGGGGCATCAAAACACTATTCGCGGTGAATCAAATTCTGACAACTTAGAAGCACTGGAGATGTCCACATCTGCTCCGAAAAGATTTATTCATCAAAAAAACTTTCGACCCTTTAAATGTTATTATTGTGGGGAGACAAGGATTCATAAACGTGAGCAATGTAAAGCGCGTGACTTCAAATGTAATTTCTGCAACATCGTTGGTCACTTAAGCCTGATTTACACGAGTAGAGTAAACGGTAGAGTAGAGTCCTCTTCACTCTACCGACCACTCTACCACATACTCTACTATACCGCGTCCTCACCTTGGGTCGTTCACACGTCAGTAGAGTGCGAGTCGCCGAGAGCTGCGTAGAGGTAGTTTTTTCAACTCAATTCTGTCGTTATCTGGTCTTTGAAAGGAAAAATGGCGAACAGAAACAGGAACATCAGAAAAGTGAGGAAAAGTTTATTGAATGTGTCGGGTTTGTTGGTGGATGAGTTGGAAGAGATGTTGAGGGAGGAGGAAAGGAGAGAAAAAAGGGAGTGGGTGAGGAATTGGATCGGTCGGAGAGAAACCCACGGAGCATCAGCCACTCTGCTGAAAGAACTCTTGTTTGAAGACCCACAGGAGTACACTCTTGCCATGAGGATGCCTCCCCAGGCTTTCAAACAGCTGCTGGAACTTGTTTCGCCCTTGATCCGACGTCAGGACACTGTAATGAGGGATGCTGTTAACAGGAGAGTCCAATTTCTGGTGGTGGGGGAGATGGTAGAGTAGAGTCACTCTACCACAGTGGTAGAGTACTCTACTCTACCGTTTACTAGTCAGTAGAGTGAACTCTACTCTACTGAAAACATTTACACGAGTAGAGTGCAAGTAGGACACTCTACTCTACCACTCTACTCTACCGTTTACTCTACTCGTGTAAATCAGCCTTTAGAGTCTTGTTGTAGAAAGAAAACAAGATCTTCAAAGGTAGGGGAAGTGCTGAAGAACCAAGATTCCTTAAGTGAAGATGCATACATTGATTCTGTCGAATCCCAAACTGTATCAATTAACGAAAATATCATTCCGGCAATTATGATCGATCTGTTGGTGGGGGGTAATCCAATAACATTCAAAGTCGACACGGGTGCTGACGTTACGTGTATTCCTCTTTCCTATTGGCAAAGCATGGATAATAGACCCCAATTGACCCCATACAATGGTGTTATCGAAAACGCTGGGAGGACTCCTTTAACATGTATGGGGAAATTTTCTCATACCTTGCGGTCCCCCAAGGAAACATGCACGGAAACTATCTTTGTCATTAAAGAATTAAAACAACCTCTTCTTGGGCGAACTGCGATTAAGATGCTCTCCCTATTGTCGATCAATGATCATATTTCACTACATTCTCTAACATCTTTAGAAAAAGTTGACAAACAATATCACGGATTATTTTCGCTTCACCCAGGTCAGTTAGTGGGAAAACCGTACCACATTAAATTGAAACAAGATGCTGTCCCTTATGCAATCGCCGCTCCTCGGCGTATTCCCCTCCCACTATTTGACAAAGTAAAGGCAGAAATTAAAAGGATGGAAGAATTGGACATAATTGAGAAAGTTGATGAAGCTACAGAATGGTGTTCTCCAATTGTGGTGGTCCCCAAACGCGACGGTTCAGTTCGTCTGTGTGTCGATTACACTAGACTGAACGAGTACGTGGTTAGGGAGCGCTACATTCTTCCAACTTCAGAGGAGACTCTTGCAGTAATCGGAAAAGCTAAATTTTTCTCAAAATTGGACGCCCGTATGGGATTTTGGCAAATTCCGTTGGATGACGAGTCAAAGAATTACACTTGCTTTATTACGCCATTCTCTAGATACCGTTTTAAACGTCTCCCTTTTGGAATATCTAGTGCGCCTGAACATTTTCAACGCAGATTGAGACAAATTCTAACAGGGGTTGAAGGATGCACCAATCTGATGGACGACATACTTGTATTTGGCAACTCTCAAGAAGAACATGATCGTCGCCTGCACGATGTTCTACGAAGACTTAAAGAACATAATGTAACCTTAAATCGTGACAAATGTGAAATTTTCAAAACCTCCGTGCTATTTCTTGGACATGAAGTTTCCGAGAAAGGGATTTTACCAGACAGAAATATACTGAAAGCGATTCTTGATCTTCCTCGTCCTAAAAATGTTACTGAACTGAAAAGATTCATGGGCATGTTTAATTATTTATCTAAATTCATTCCTAATGCAGCGGAACTGTCTCATCCTTTGAACGAGCTCTTAAAGTCAAATGTTGAATTTGTGTGGGGTATTCCACAGCAAGATGCTTTCCAGAAACTAAAAAATTCTTTAGTTTCTCCTCCTGTACTCGTCCCTTACGACCCAAACGGAGAAACAAGATTATCAGCTGACTCATCCTCATTCGCTCTTGGTGCGGTTCTCGAACAAAAGTCGGCAGGATCGAATACTTTCAGACCAGTCCATTTCATTTCTAGGGCTCTTATACCAGCCGAAGTATCCTATGCGCAAATTGAAAAGGAGGCTTTAGCTGTTTCGTGGGCCTGTGAACGTTTGTCGATGTACCTCAAAGGCTTGCAGTTTACTATCCTCACGGACCACAAGCCTTTGGTCTCTCTATTGGGCACAAAACCGATCCATGACCTAACGCCACGTATTCAACGCTTCCGCTTGAGACTTCTAGGCTTCCACTATAACATCTCACATGTTTCCGGGAAATCGTTCTTCATTCCAGACACGCTTTCTCGTGTCGAAAATTTGAATTACGAAATTGACGATGTGTCAAAACTCAATATTGTTGAAAGCTCTGTTCGATTTATTCATAATAACCTTGCTATATCTGATATATTACACAAAGAGATCGTCAACCAAACTGCTGAAGACCTTGCACTACAGTCTGTAATCCGATTTATAGCCAATAATTGGCAGAAATCTCCAGGGGAAAATCCCAAAGTGTCTCCCTATTTCAAATACCGATCATCATTAATATACATTGATGGGTTAATAATGATGGGCACCAGGATAATTATTCCTCGAAAACTCCAGCCTCTCATGCTTGAGAAACTTCACTCAGGTCATTTTGGAGTGAACAAATGTCGCCGTCTAGCTCAGGTGACTATTTGGTGGCCTGGAATCTCAAATGATATTGAGAGGAAAGTGGCAGAATGCTACGTTTGTACTATCAATCGTACCTCCAAAAAGGAGCCTCTTCTTCCAACCCCACTACCTGAGCTCCCGTGGTCTCAAATAGGATGTGACCTGATGCAACTAGATAGGTCTTCTTATTTGGTAATACAAGATTATTTTTCGAAATTTTTGTTCATAGAAAAACTAAATTCGACAACCTCATCAGCTGTGATAGCAATTTTTCAACGTCTGTTTAGCGAACACGGTGTCCCTCAAGTGGTTCGGGCTGACAACGGGCCACAATTCTGCTGCTCTGAATTTCGGGAATTTGGTAAATCATGGGGTTTCCAAATAATAACCAGCAGCCCTCATTACCCACAATCCAATGGACAAGCAGAGTCGGCTGTTCACACAGCGAAAAATATTTTGAAGAAATGCGACAACCTGAGGATTGGTATCTTATCCTACAACTCGACTCCGCTACATAATGGTTACGCTCCATCAGAACTACTCATGGGAAGACGCCTGAGAACCATGGTCCCTATATCTCGAGTGAATCTTCGACCTCAACTACCGGATATCAACAAGATACGATCGCTCGAGGAACAGGATCAGACCAAAAGGAAGAATTACTTCGACAAAAGACACGGTGTGAAGGAATCCCCTGAGTTAAATATTGGAGATAGGGTGTACATCCGTGACATGAAGCTTCGGGGAGTAGTCAAACAGAAGCACGAAAACCCAAGGTCGTATTTGATTAATACGAGCGAGGGAGGAGTGGTGCGGAGGAACAAGTTCCATCTTGTGAGAATTTCATAAACTGAAACAACAGCTCTCCGACATATCCATCGACAGCGGATCTGGACCACAGGCTTCAAGGAAGTCCAGCTTAACTTGTGAAGGGAGGATGTCGTGGGATTCACTATTATAGTAAGCTCCTCCATTCTTTATAATGGGGTCGCTAGGAAACAGATGGCTGTACACAGGTTTCTTGAATAAAGTTCATTCCATGATTTGTTCTTGCAATTGAATATCTTTTTACTATAGTTTAGCGACCACAACAATTTCCTTTTCGTACCCTTTAAAGTCCAACAACCACTGTTTCATAAGGAACCTAGTTGTAAACGTCATTTCAGATATGAGGTTTGTTCGCTGAGACCATCAAACCGGTTTGAAACCGTTGGAAGTGCGTTTGGGCGTTCGCAGAGGCTTCCAGTGACATATCGGCTCGTCACGGCCAGGCTCGGCAGCCATGTTGGTGCGTTCGCTGAGTCTCTCAAACCGTTTGAAGCCGGGTTTCAAATCGTCATAACCGACTGGAGATTTTTCTCCCAACCACTTCTGACGGTTGGAAACCACTTGAAATTTGGTGGCGGCCACGCATGCGTACCGGATCACCCCCATCCGGTTGGAAATGGTTTGCTACCAGTTTGAAAACCACTGGAAATGGTCTCAGCGAACAAACCTATGATCAGCTGTCTTCGAATCCGGATCTGAATTGCGAGTACTTCTCATTATTACAATTTGGCTACTCTTTGCCTCCAGTGGTCCTCTCAACAGCTATGGGTCATACTGTCATACTTGGGCATTACACCGAGTGCCAGGGCGATCACCAATCCGAATAGTAGGTAACCACGCCCGAGGTATCCCAAACATCAGTCGTCTTACGGGGACCTGTATATTCCACTTGATAACGCCGTTATCAATATCTATCAGATATTGGACCAATATTGGACCAATAGATATTTATCGTACTTGGGCCGTTTTCCCTTCCCACCTCTCCTAACAATATTTTTATTATGATTTCCCAGTTTCACTCGACTCGAAGCATCGAGATAGCCCACATAAACAAATTTCTTTGATTCCCACATTCAAGTGTGGCTACCGTCGACTTCAACTCCATCTATGAGGTAAATTGAGATGTTGGTGCCGATCGTCTTCAAATAGTTCGAAACGTGATCCGGCAGTCGTTTCTTATTTAATGGACGAAGTTAACGTAAAGTTCAAAGCTTAGTGCAGATATTAATTGAGGGTAAAGTTGAAAAAGATTGAACTCGGCCAACTTGAAAAATGGTTTTCCATTAACTAAAATGATAGGGACATACGAACAGCCAGGTTGAAGATGATTTGTAGGTTTTCCATCCCGCCCGACCCAAACCGCTCAAGTCCACACCGCTCCCTGTTACTAGACATCTCCGAACATCTCAGCGTTCCTGGTGAGGAGTTTCATATTGTTTGAAATTCCGATGTTTGCCGATTCCAAGTTGGATTACCCTCAACGTACTCCCGGAGTGGCTTCCAATGCGTGACGACAAAACGGATATGGGGAGGCGGAGAAAAATTGAAAAAAAAAAAAAAGGTTCTAATCAAATACTATACAAACGAAAGTGGAAACAAAATAGCGTATTTTTGAACAGACAACACACAATTAAGATGTTATCAACACTTTTTAATACAGCTCTTTTGGTTTATTATCTTCGATAATGAACCATTGGAATCGCCCAAAGAAAAAAAAATTTAACCCCCCCTCAAAATTTGTTGGTTTACGTTTCAAGATACGTAGATTCAGAAAATCGAATAAAAAAAACTCTGCAAATTCTTGACACAACGGTTCATTATCTTCTTTGAACAGATCACCCTTCTGTCTATACCAGACTGTGTTGCGAATCGGCACCATACCATATTCTCACCGTACTCATACCAAATCATACATACAATAATATACCATACCATACCATGTCATACAAACCGAGTGAATATTGAAATGTCATCCATTTCTGACCTATTTTTAAAATTTCAAGTATCTAGCTCATCATCAAAATTTAATTGGTTTAAACAAATAGGTATTATTTAAACAATTTTACAGACAAGAAACCGAGTGAATATTGCATTGTGATCCGGTTCTGAACTATTTTTAAAATTTAAAGTCAATAGCTCATCATCAAAATGTAATTTGTATTATTACAAATAGGTATTATTTAAACAATTTTACAGATGAGAAACCGAGTGCATATTGCAATGTGGTCTATACCCGACTCACGGTTAAAATTTCTAGACTGTAGTTTACCGGGAAGATGAAATACCAGACTGTGTTGCAAATCGGCACCATACCATATTCTCACCGTACTCATACCATACCATACGAATTTCTTTCCTATCATACCATACTGTACTATACCAAATCATACACACAATAATATACCATACCATACTCATACCATGTCATACAAACCGAGTGAATATTGAAATGTCATCCATTTCTGACCTATATTTAAAATTTCAAGTATCTAGCTCATCATCAAAATTTAATTTGTTTAAACAAATAGGTATTATTTAAACAGTTTTACAGACAAGAAAACGAGTGAATATTGCATTGTGATCCAGTTCTGAACTATTTTTAAAATTTCAAGTCAACAGCTCATCATCAAAATTTAATTTGTATTATTACAAAAAGGTATTATTTAAACAATTTTACAGATGAGAAACCGAGTGAATATTGCAATGTGGTCTATCCCCGACTCACGGTTAAAATTTCTAGAATGTAGTTTACCGGGAAGATGAAAAACGTAGTTTTATTCTGGGCGTCTGGAGGTTGGGTCACATAACGGCCGTTTTCGACGCGAAAGTTTAGTGTTTTTCCTAAACCTTTGCGCGCTCACTGTGAAGGAACGGCTGGTCGCACAAAAATCCAATTGGTCTTAAATGATTGGTAATTTTTCAGGTCATTCAAAAGTGAACTAAAAATTACACGGTTCAGTTGAATATTTTGAGATATGACATCGTCGAAATTTTAAATTTCGTTTTGAACCCCTTCCCCTTGACCTAGGGTTATGAAAAGTTTCGAGGACCATTGTGGGGCTGGTCCAAACCCAGAAACCGAATTTCGTAATTTTAACTCAACGCTAACTGGGCAAAGTGGCGCGGACGGCGGACGGCGTACGGCGGACGGACGGATTTTGGTTTATTATCTTCGATAATGAACCATTGGAATCGCCCAAAGAAAAAAATTTTTTAACCCCCCCTCAAAATTTGTTGGTTTACGTTTCAAGATACGTAGATTCAGAAAATCGAATAAAAAAAAATCCGTCCGTCCGCCGTACGCCGTACGCCGTCCGCCGTCCCCCGTCCGTGGCACTTTGCCCAGTTAGCGTTGAGCTAAAATTACGAAATTTGGTTTCTGGGTTAGGACCAGCCCCACAATGATCCTCGAAACTTTTCATAACCCTAGGTCAAGGGGAAGGGGTTCAAAACGAAATTTAAAATTTCGACGATGTCATATCTCGAAATATTCAACTGAACCGTGTAATTTTTAGTTCACTTTTGAATGACCTGAAAAATTACGAATCTTTTAAGACCAATTGGATTTTTGTGCGACCAGCCGTTCGTTCACAGTGAGCGCGCAAAGGTTTAGGAAAAACACTAAACTTTCGCGTCGAAAACGGCCGTTATGTGACCCAACCTCCAGACGCCCAGAGTAAAACTACGTTTTTCATCTTCCCGGTAAACTACAGTCTAGAAATTTTAACCGTGAGTCGGGGATAGACCACATTGCAATATTCACTCGGTTTCTCATCTGTAAAATTGTTTAAATAATACCTTTTTGTAATAATACAAATTTAATTTTGATGATGAGCTGTTGACTTGAAATTTTAAAAATAGTTCAGAACTGGATCACAATGCAATATTCACTCGTTTTCTTGTCTGTAAAATTGTTTAAATAATACCTATTTGTTTAAACAAATTAAATTTTGATGATGAGCTAGATACTTGAAATTTTAAATATAGGTCAGAAATGGACGACCTTTCAATATTCACTCGGTTTGTATGACATGGTATGAGTATGGTATGGTATATTATTGTATGTATGATTTGGTATAGTACAGTATGGTATGATAGGAAAGAAATTCGTATGGTATGGTATGAGTACGGTGAGAATATGGTATGGTGCCGATTTGCAACACAGTCTGGTATAGACAGAAGGGTGATCTGCACAAGGAAGATAATAAACCGTTGTGTCAAGAATTTGCAGAGTTTTTTTTTATTCGATTTTCTGAATCTACGTATCTTGAAACGTAAACCAACAAATTTTGAGGGGGGGTTAAAAAATTTTTTCTTTGGGCGATTCCAATGGTTCATTATCGAAGATAATAAACCAAAATCCGTCCGTCCGCCGTACGCCGTCCGCCGTCCGCGCCACTTTGCCCAGTTAGCGTTGAGTTAAAATTACGAAATTTGGTTTCTGGGTTTGGACCAGCCCCACAATGGTCCTCGAAACTTTTCATAACCCTAGGTCAAGGGGAAGGTGATCAAAACGAATTTTGAAATTTTGAAAATTTCATATCTCGAAAAATTCCCATCAAACGGTATGTTTTTTATTTCATATTTAGATAGAGTTTGTTCCGTAGAATTTTTTAAGACCATCCGCAGCTGTGTACGACCAGCCGTTCGTTCACAATGACGGCTCAAAGTTTGTGCCTCACAACACGATCGTGAATCAAACTGTTGAAATACAGGTCCATTTTCATACTAACAAGCTCTTTGGAACATCATATGGGTTAGGTGATGTCGAGTTTGTTGTTCTGAGGTGCGTTTCGTGCTACGGAAATGAAGGTAATTTCGAATGTTTGTTGGTAGGTACTTCTTTTATAGAAAAATTATTACCGACGTAGTATTAAAAACGCCAGAGTTATATCGTATTAATTAATCATAATTAATATTAATTATTATTAATAATAAATACGAATTATTAATACCTAACAATAAATTATAATAATTTTCACTAGGTACTTGATAAAATTGTTAATAATTAGTGATAATTGATAATAATAATTAATCTAACATTTACGATCTAGACATTTAGACCTAGTGATCTAGACAGAAGGGTGATCTGTACAAAGAAGATAATGAACCGTTGTGTCAAGAATTTGCAGAGTTTTTTGGTTTATTATCTTCGATAATGAACCATTGGAATCGCCCAAAGAAAAAAAATTTTTAACCCCCCCTCAAAATTTGTTGGTTTACGTTTCAAGATACGTAGATTCAGAAAATCGAATTAAAAAAAATCCGTCCGTCCGCCGTCCGCGCCACTTTGCCCAGTTAACGTTGAGCTAAAATTACGAAATTTGGTTTCTGGGTTTGGACCAGCCCCACAATGATCCTCGAAACTTTTCATAACCCTAGGTCAAGGGGAAGGGGTTCAAAACGAAATTTAAAATTTTGAAAATTCCATATCTCGAAAAATTCCTATCAAACGGTATGTTTTTGGTTTATTATCTTCGATAATGAACCATTGGAATCGCCCAAAGAAAAAAAAATTTTAACCCCCCCTCAAAATTTGTTGGTTTACGTTTCAAGACACGTAGATTCAGAAAATCGAATAAAAAAAAATCCGTCCGTCCGCCGTCCGCGCCACTTTGCCCAGTTAGCGTTGAGCTAAAATTACGAAATTTGGTTTCTGGGTTTGGACCAGCCCCACAATGATCCTCGAAACCTTTCATAACCCTAGGTCAAGGGGAAGGGGTTCAAAACGAAATTTAAAATTTCGACAATTCCCCCAGACGCCCAGAATAAAACTACCTTTTTTCATCTTCCCGGTAAACTACAGTCTAGAAATTTTAACCGTGAGTCGGGGATAGACCACATTGCAATATTCACTCGGTTTCTCATTTGTAAAATTGTTTAAATAATACCTTTTTGTAATAATACAAATTAAATTTTGATGATGAGCTATTGACTTGAAATTTTAAAAATAGGTCAGAACTGGATCACAATGCAATATTCACTCGGTTTCTTGTCTGTAAAATTGTTCAAATAATACCTATTTGTTTAAACAAATTAAATTTTGATGATGACCTAGATACTTGAAATTTTAAATATAGGTCAGAAATGGATGACATTTCAATATTCACTCGGTTTGTATGACATGGTATGAGTATGGTATGGTATATTATTGTATGTATGATTTTGTATAATACAGTATGGTATGATAGGAAAGAAATTCGTATGGTATGGTATGTGTACGGTGAGAATATAGTATGGTGCCGATTTGCAATACAGTCTGGTATAGACGGAAGGGTGATCTGCACAAGGAAGATAATAAACCGTTGTGTCAAGAATTTGCAGAGTTTTTATTTCACATTTAGATAGAGTTTGTTCCGTAGAATTTTTTAAGACCATCCGCAGCTTTGTACGACCAGCCGTTCGTTCACAATGACGGCTCAAAGATTGTGCCTCACAACACGATCGTGAATCAAACTGTTGAAATACAGGTCCATTTTCATACTAACAAGCTCTTTGGAACATCATATGGCTTAAGTGATGTCGAGTTTATTGTTCTGAGGTGCGTTTCGTGCTACGGAAATGAAGGTAATTTCGAATGTTTGTTGGTAGGTACTTCTTTTATAAAAAAATTATTACCGACGTAGTATTAAAAACCCCAGAATTATATCGTATTAATTAATCATAATTAATAATAATTATTATTAATAATAAATACGAATTATTAATACCTAACAATAAATTATAATAATTTTCACTAGGTACTTGATAAGATTGTTAATAATTAGTGATAATTGATAATAATAATTAATCTAACATTTAGTATCTAGACATTTAGACCTACTGATCTAGACAGAAGGGTGATCTGTGCAAAGAAGATAATGAACCGTTGTGTCAAGAATTTGTTGGCGGATAAATTTGAATCTGAACCTGTAACGCCTCATTCTATTGGTCGGCCATCTTGCGCCATCGGCCAATCATAACGTTCCTTACAGTCTTGTTTTATACAGTGATAATTTTCTTTTCGTTCACATGTTGTGCTCTTTCTTTTCAAATAAAAACCTAATTAAAACCAAATCTGCGCTTGAATATTTCAAACTTCCACAGGTAATGTGCCCAGATTACGCGTAGAAGTGAAGAAGTGAGTCGAAAAGTTCGTTTACAGTTTAAACTCAAGTGTCCGTGTGAAGCCAGATTTCCCCGGCAGCTTGGAAAAATGACTTCAAATTCAAATCAAGTAGATGAAGTCTCGTACATTGAAAAACTAACTGGAGACAACAATTTCCACATATGGAAATTGCAGATAGACGTCGCTTTTCAATCGTCAGGACTCGACGACATCGTGAACGGAGTAACAAAACTAGAAACCTTGGTTGAAGACAAAGAGAAAAAAAACTTCACGCGTCAGGATGCTCGCGCGAAAAAAACAATACTATCCTCGGTAAGTAAAACGGTTTTGAACCATATACTACATTGTGCAACATCTAAAGAAATGATGGACAAAATCAAGAAAGTTTATGATCGCGTAAACGACGACCAAGTCAACCAACTTCTACAAACATTTTTCGGTTACCAATACGATCGTACACAAGGTATGGCTTTCAATATAAGCTCATTACAGAATATCGCCTTCCGCCTGAATGCCCTAGATCAAAACATATCAGATGAAATGATAATCTCCAAAATTCTCGCCATTCTACCCCCGGAATATAGCCATTTCGGTACAGCCTGGATGTCAACTGCTAAGGATGATCGAACTGTCGACAACCTTATGACTCGACTTTTTGTTGAAGAATCGAAAATTGGTGGGAAAAATAAAACCGGCGAAAATGTAGCTTTTCAAGCATCTAAAAAAAAATATAAAAACTCATACGACAAAAGTAAATCAAACAATTGTTTTTCATGCAACCAGCCTGGACATTGGGCAGATAAATGTCCACACAAAAATAAAAATAAAAAAGACGAATCTCACGGAAAATGTAAATACTGCAAAAAGACAAACCACAAATCAGAAAATTGTTATTTTAGAGAGCTGCACGAAAATCGCGCCAAAAACAAGGATAAAGTGGCGTACATGGCCCACAAGTCAGAAAATTCGCCTTCAAAAGAACTGAAATTTTACGTGGACAGTGGTTCAACTTTTCACATGACAAATGATCCTTCTATACTCACAAATTTCAAAACCGAACGAGATGAAGTAAAAGTCGCCAAGAAAAACCAGTCTCTGTTTACAACGGGAGTTGGAAATTTGGATGCCAAAGAGTGCGTTCTCAAAGAAGTAATACTGGCTCCTAATCTCGACAGCAACCTGATATCCGTTGGAGCAATTACAGAAAATGGTGGACAAGTCCTTTTCACCAAAGAAAAAGTTGTCATTTCCAAAAATGACCATGTGCTTGAGGGGGAAAAACAATCAAACGGATTGTACGCTCTAAAACTTACCCCAGATGAAAAAGATTTTCAATCTTGTTTCAAGGTCACAAACCTCAAGAGGACAGCTGAATTCTGGCACAGAGTCTTAGGACACGTAAGCTACAAGACCGTCAAGAACCTAAACAACAACAACAACTTGGGTATTCCATCCACTGATTTTTTAATTGAGGAAAACAAAATCTGCGAAATTTGTATCAAGTCCAAACAGACTCGGTTTCCATTTTCTACTGAGAGAACTCGCGCCAAACGACCCCTGGAAATAATACACACTGATATCTGCCAGATTGATAAACCAACATGGGACAATTATACCTACATTTTGACGTTCCTAGATGATTTTACATGTTTCAAGCAAGTTTATCTACTGAAAAAGAAATCAGACGCAGCAGAAACAATCAAGGAATACGTGGCTGAAGTGGAATCAAAATGGAACACACCAGTTCACAAAATCAGGTGTGACAACGCTGGAGAAAATAGCAGTGAAAATGTCTTGAATTGGGCTAAATCCAAGGGCATTATCATGGATTTTACAATCAGCCATACACCTCAACTAAACGCTAAATCAGAAAGACTAAATCGATCACTTTTGGACAAAACAAGAGCGCTTCTCTTCGAATCAAGATTGCCTGCTGAAATGTGGGGAGAAGCTGTACGATTTAGCTGCTATATTCTGAACCGATGCACCACTAAAGGTCTTCCAGAGTCTAAAACACCTTACGAGATGTGGTATGGGAAGAAACCAGAATATTCAAGACTACACCTTTTTGGATGCATTGCCCATGCGAAGATTCTCACAAAACTCAAGAAACTAGAAAGTCGAAGCAAAAAATATCGCCTTATTGGATTTACACTGAATGGATTTCGTCTATGGGATGAAAATCACCGCAAAATCATTTGTGCAAGAGATGTCATCTTTGATGAAAATGGTACTCCCGAAATAGCAAATGATACCATCAGTAATGACATCACAATTGTGCTGGATAATGAACAACTTCCCGAAGATTCCATTGAAGAAAATGCAAGTTCATCAGTTGAATATATTGAATCCAGTGAAGGAAATGAAACTTCGACTCAAGACAGCTCTCCAGACGACGAATCAACGATTGAAGATAATGAAGACAAAGCTGCAGAAGAGGAAGAAGAAGAAATGCTCGGTAAAGGTTCTAGAACCAGAAGACTTCCAGAACATCTCAGGGACTACGCTTTACTCACATACCAGGAAGCTATCAACAGCCCCGAATCAAACAGCTGGAAGAAGGCCATCGACTGCGAAAAAAATTCTCTGAAGAAAAATCAAGTTTTCAAGTTTGTGCCCGCCGAATCAGTGAAAACCAAGAAACTAATAAGTAGCAAATGGGTGCTCAAAAGAAAAGAGAATGGACAATTCAAAGCGCGCCTAGTCGCGCGTGGATGCGAACAACGCGAGGGTGATTACCATGAAACTTTTTGCCCAGTCGTGAATACAAGCATACTGAGATTTTTGATTGCCCATGCCAAAGCTACAGATAAAACCATTATGACATTTGATGTTTCAAGTGCCTTTTTGTACGGAGGATTGTCTGAGGAATTATACATGAAACTTCCAGAAGGTTTTGAAGAAGAAAACGGAAAAATTTGCCATCTTCAGAAATCATTATATGGTTTAAAACAGGCCCCGTTGAATTGGAATCGAACACTTGTCGAATTTTTGAAGAAAAAAGGATTAAATCAACTCATCACTGACAAATCAGTATTCAAAAATCATGACAATTCCCTCATAATGGCTCTTCATGTAGATGATGGTCTAGTTGTTGGGAACAAACCAGAAATCATCATGAAATTCCTATCAGAACTGAAAAATCAATTCGACATCACATTCGACAAGAACCCTACAGTCTATCTTGGTATGGAGCTGAAAAATGGACGAGAAGTACTACTTCTGCATCAAACAAAATACACAAAAAAAATCCTAAATGAGTTTGGAATGGAGAATGCAAAAAGTGTTCGAACTCCGTCGACTCCTAACTCAATGGATAACCCGACACCAGATGAAACCTACCCATATCGTGAAGCCGTCGGTAGTCTCTTGTACCTGTCAAACCGTACCAGACCAGATTTAACTTATGCAGTAAACGCCGCTTCCAGAAAAGTAGAAAACCCTACGGCCGAAGATGTACTGAAGGTCAAGAGAATATTCAGATACCTTCATGGTACAAAAACTCTGCAAATTCTTGACACAACGGTTTATCATCTTCCTTGTGCAGATCACCCTTCCGTCTATACCAGACTGTATTGCAAATCGGCACCATACTATATTCTCACCGTACACATACCATACCATACGAATTTCTTTCCTATCATACCATACTGTATTATACCAAATCATACATACAATAATATACCATACCATACTCATACCATGTCATACAAACCGAGTGAATATTGAAATGTCATCCATTTCTGACCTATATTTAAAATTTCAAGTATCTAGCTCATCATCAAAATTTAATTTGTTTAAACAAATAGGTATTATTTGAACAATTTTACAGACAAGAAACCGAGTGAATATTGCATTGTGATCCAGTTCTGACCTATTTTTAAAATTTCAAGTCAATAGCTCATCATCAAAATTTAATTTGTATTATTACAAAAAGGTATTATTTAAACAATTTTACAAATGAGAAACCGAGTGAATATTGCAATGTGGTCTATCCCCGACTCACGGTTAAAATTTCTAGACTGTAGTTTACCGGGAAGATGAAAAAAGGTAGTTTTATTCTGGGCGTCTGGGGGTTGGGTCACATAACGGCCGTTTTCGACGCGAAAGTTTAGTGTTTTTCCTAAACCTTTGCGCGGTCACTGTGAACGAACGGCTGGTCGCAAAAAAATCCAATTGGTCTTAAAAGATTCGTAATTTTTCAGGTCATTCAAAAGTGAACTAAAAATTACACGGTTCAGTTAAATATTTGGAGATATGACATTGTCGAAATTTTAAATTTCGTTTTGAACCCCTTCCCCTTGACCTAGGGTTATGAAAAGTTTCGAGGATCATTGTGGGGCTGGTCCAAACCCAGAAACCAAATTTCGTAATTTTAGCTCAACGCTAACTGGGCAAAGTGCCACGGACGGCGGACGGCGGACGGGGGACGGCGGACGGGGGACGGCGGACGGCGTACGGCGGACGGACGGATTTTTTTTTATTCGATTTTCTGAATCTACGTGTCTTGAAACGTAAACCAACAAATTTTGAGGGGGGGTTAAAATTTTTTTTTCTTTGGGCGATTCCAATGGTTCATTATCGAAGATAATAAACCAAAAACCTTGCCATCAGATACGCAGTGCCATCTACCAGTACTGACATCACGCAAATTGAAGCGTATTGCGATTCGGACTATGCTAACGATGAACAGTCTAGA
Source organism: Stenodema calcarata (assembly GCA_963920205.1). NCBI lineage: Eukaryota > Metazoa > Arthropoda > Insecta > Hemiptera > Miridae > Stenodema > Stenodema calcarata. The sequence goes on along the minus strand of OY986057.1, from coordinate 19,886,974 downwards.
CGCAGCACAAGCGGGTTCATCCTGCTCTACTGTGGTGGAGCTATTTCCTGGTCTACAAGGCGTCAGACAGTGATTGCAACGAACACCGCCGAAGCCGAATTCGTGAGTGCTAGCGAATGTGTGAAGGAAGTGTTGTTTCTAAGAAATTTTTTTAAAGAGCTTACTGATCAAAATTTAAAAGTGAATCTACATATTGACAATCAAAGTACGATAACGATGATTAAGAATGGCTGTGACAGCAAAAGATCGAAACATATTGATATAAAGTTTAAATTCATAAATGAAAAAGTAAATCAGTTCAAATTTCACTTAAAATACTGCCCTACAGAATCACAATTGGCAGACATTTTCACGAAATCACTGACACCTGCTATATTCGAAAAATTAAGAAATGGATTCATGTTTATCAAAAATTGAAACTGATCTGAAGATTTTTTCTTATCTTTCATGTTTATCTGAAATTTATTTTGTAAAATCTATAAGGAGTTAGGTACATAGATTTATTGAAATGATACTTACTTATATTTTTTTGTAATACCTAATTGTTTGAAGTTAAGCTTCTCATTTTTGTGCATTTTTGACAATGTTTAACAGACAAGACATTATTTTGTTAAAAAATTTTATATTTAAATTTAATTGAAAGAAACAAAAATATTGAAAAATGCAAATTTATTTTGGAAAATATGTCTAAATTCAGTTGGAATTTATCAATATAATTCAGAAACATTATATAGGTTAATACGTATGTTCAGATATAACAAATTTAAGGGGGAATGTTGGCGGATAAATTTGAATCTGAACCTGTAACGCCTCATTCTATTGGTCGGCCATCTTGCGCCATCGGCCAATCATAACGTTCCTTACAGTCTTGTTTTATACAGTGATAATTTTCTTTTCGTTCACATGTTGTGCTCTTTCTTTTCAAATAAAAACCTAATTAAAACCAAATCTGCGCTTGAATATTTCAAACTTCCACAGAATTTGCAGAGTTTCATGTTCTATATTAGATACTGTCTCTTTTGTCCAACCATGCACCTCCTCTGTGTCCCCTATATGTATGCATATCCTACACATCCTACAGAAAGTTGTCAAGCCAGTATGAGCGAAAAAAACTCTGCAAATTCTTGACACAACGGTTTATTTATCTTCCTTGTGCACATCACCCTTCTGTCTATACCAGACTGTATTGCAAATCGGCACCATACCATATTCTCACCGTACTCATACTATACCATACGAATTTCTTTCCTATCATACCATACTGTATTATACCAAATCATACATACAATAATATACCATACCATACTCATACCATGTCATACAAACCGAGTGAATATTGAAATGTCATCCATTTCTGACCTATATTTAAAATTTCAAGTATCTAGCTCATCATAAAAATTTAATTTGTTTAAACAAATAGGTATTATTTAAACAATTTTACAGACAAGAAACCGAGTGAATCCAGTTCTGTGATCCAGTTCTGACCTATTTTTAAAATTTCAAGTCAATAGCTCATCATCAAAATTTAATTTGTATTATTACAAAAAGGTATTATTTAAACAATTTTACAGATGAGAAACCGAGTAAATATTGCAATGTGGTCTATCCCCGACTCACGGTTAAAATTTCTAGACTGTAGTTTACCGGGAAGATGACAAAAGGTAGTTTTATTCTGGGCGTCTGGAGGTTGGGTCACATAACGGCCGTTTTCGACGCGAAAGTTTAGTGTTTTTCCTAAACCTTTGCGCGCTCACTGTGAAGGAACGGCTGGTCGCACAAAAATCCAATTGGTCTTAAATGATTGGTAATTTTTCAGGTCATTCAAAAATGAACTAAAAATTACACGGTTCAGTTGAATATTTTGAGATATGACATCGTCGAAATTTTAAATTTCGTTTTGAACCCCTTCCCCTTGACCTAGGGTTATGAAAAGTTTCGAGGACCATTGTGGGGCTGGTCCAAACCCAGAAACCGAATTTCGTAATTTTAACTCAACGCTAACTGGGCAAAGTGGCGCGGACGGCGTACGGCGTACGGGGGACGGCGTACGGCGCACAGTGGGGCAAAAAAGCATTATTTTGGAAACAAATATCGCTGATAAATGCTTCTTATAGGAAATTTTATGCTGAATAAAAAAGGTCCTATAAACATTGGGTCGCAAATCAAGCCTTCCCTGAGTTTTGGTCAATAAACGTAAGAAACCATCTAATGTAAACCACATTTTTCGTATAAGCTTGAGATAGTTTGTAATATATTTAGTCGAAAGGTTGAAACTCTTTTAATTATGCTTTTCTTGGAGTTATAGGGCGTCCAGCTCATGTTTCAAATTAGGTTTGTTATCAATTTGAAAAAATATCACATTTAATGCATGAAAAAATAAATAAAACCATAAATTACAAAAAGCAGACATTTTATTCATTATCACAATGATAAACGAATATATAAAGAAATGAAACGACCAAACTGCGAAAATCAAAGTATCCACTTGAAAAACACCGTCCAACCAGTAACTATACTTACTTCGGAAAAAGTCTTTTTTGTGGAATACCGCACGATATCGTGAATTAAACTGCGGCAAAAATGTCTTTTGGTAATTTCTGAGGATACAATGAACCTCATTTTCACTTAAATGAGGATACTGTTTCTCCAAAAATACGTCAAAACTTTCTTTTTCTTCGAAAAGTAATTCAGTCAAAACAGAACGACCCACCGAAATAAGATACGACATTGCAATGTTCGCAATCAAGGGACTCCTCGAATCGCTGGCAAGATAATATATTATGACAGTCTATTGTTGTCCTTTGAAACGAGGATTGAGAGAGCGAAGTAAAAACAGTTGCGTTTACACATGCGTCCAGTCAAAGGAAACTCTAGTCGATCACTTGGGTGTTTTTGAACTGTGGCCATCCCACTTGAAAAACTCTGCAAATTCTTGACACAACGGTTTATTATCTTCCTTGTGCAGATCACCCTTCTGTCTATACCAGACTGTGTTGCAAATCGGCACCATACCATATTCTCACCGTACTCATACCATACCATACGAATTTCTTTCCTATCATACCATACTGTACTATACCAAATCATACATACAATAATATACCATACCATACTCATACCATGTCATACAAACCGAGTGAATATTGAAAGGTCGTCCATTTCTGACCTATATTTAAAATTTCAAGTATCTAGCTCATCATCAAAATTTAATTTGTTTAAACAAATAGGTATTATTTAAACAATTTTACAGACAAGAAAACGAGTGAATATTGCATTGTGATCCAGTTCTGAACTATTTTTAAAATTTCAAGTCAACAGCTCATCATCAAAATTAAATTTGTATTATTACAAAAAGGTATTATTTAAACAATTTTACAGATGAGAAACCGAGTGAATATTGCAATGTGGTCTATCCCCGACTCACGGTTAAAATTTCTAGACTGTAGTTTACCGGGAAGATGAAAAACGTAGTTTTACTCTGGGCGTCTGGAGGTTGGGTCACATAACGGCCGTTTTCGACGCGAAAGTTTAGTGTTTTTCCTAAACCTTTGCGCGCTCACTGTGAACGAACGGCTGGTCGCACAAAAATCCAATTGGTCTTAAAAGATTCGTAATTTTTCAGGTCATTCAAAAGTGAACTGAAAATTACACGGTTCAGTTGAATATTTCGAGATATGACATCGTCGAAATTTTAAATTTCGTTTTGAACCCCTTCCCCTTGACCTAGGGTTATGAAAAGTTTCGAGGATCATTGTGGGGCTGGTCCTAACCCAGAAACCAAATTTCGTAATTTTAGCTCAACGCTAACTGGGCAAAGTGCCACGGACGGCGGACGGCGGACGGGGGACGGCGGACGGGGGACGGCGGACGGCGTACGGCGTACGGCGGACGGACGGATTTTTTTTTATTCGATTTTCTGAATCTACGTATCTTGAAACGTAAACCAACAAATTTTGAGGGGGGGTTAAAAAATTTTTTTCTTTGGGCGATTCCAATGGTTCATTATCGAAGATAATAAACCAAAAGCTCTGGAAGCCGGATTCGGTCGGATTCGGACACGTTTCCACCGGGAAGTTGAACCTCGTACTGTGTACTGTTGACCAAAACTAACGGCCCAACTTCGCCGAATGTAGCTCATATTTAAAACTTTAGCTGAATATCAATTACCGCCAAAATTGGATGTTTTATTCGTCGAAATAGTTCCGAAACCCTTTCATCCCCCTAATCAATGCATTTCCACTTCTTTTGGGTAAGATTTCATCACAAAAACATGGAAGGATCATTGAAAAAATTTCATCTGAGCGTCAGCGTATGGTTTAAAACAACTCATACATTTACGTATTTCCACTAAATTTCAACATTGGGCGTAACCTACAGGTTTATAATTTTTGTAATAGGATAAACGGCTGTTATTTTTGAGTTCTAAAACTGATTTACTGTGGGAAAAATAAGGTAAATTAGAAAAATAACACTTTTGGAAAATCGATTTTTTTCCACGTTTGCCCCACTGTGCGGCGTACGGCGGACGGACGGATTTTTGGTTTATTATCTTCGATAATGAACCATTGGAATCGCCCAAAGAAAAAAATTTTTTAACCCCCCCTCAAAATTTGTTGGTTTACGTTTCAAGACACTTAGATTCAGAAAATCGAATAAAAAAAACTCTGCAAATTCTTGACACAACGGTTTATTATCTTCCTTGTGCAGATCACCCTTCTGTCTATACCAGACTGTGTTGCAAATCGGCACCATACCATATTCTCACCGTACTCATACCATACCATACGAATTTCTTTCCTATCATACCATACTGTACTATACCAAATCATACATACAATAATATACCATACCATACTCATACCATGTCATACAAACCGAGTGAATATTGAAATGTCGTCCATTTCTGACCTATATTTAAAATTTCAAGTATCTAGCTCATCATCAAAATTTAATTTGTTTAAACAAATAGGTATTATTTAAACAATTTTACAGACAAGAAAACGAGTGAATATTGCATTGTGATCCAGTTCTGAACTATTTTTAAAATTTCAAGTCAACAGCTCATCATCAAAATAAAATTTGTATTATTACAAAAAGGTATTATTTAAACAATTTTACAGATGAGAAACCGAGTGAATATTGCAATGTGGTCTATCCCCGACTCACGGTTAAAATTTCTAGACTGTAGTTTACCGGGAAGATGTAAAAAGGTAGTTTTATTCTGGGCGTCTGGAGGTTGGGTCACATAACGGCCGTTTTCGACGCGAACGTTTAGTGTTTTTCCTAAACCTTTGCGCGCTCACTGTGAACGAACGGCTGGTCGCACAAAAATCCAATTGGTCTTAAAAGATTCGTAATTTTTCAGGTCATTCAAAAGTGAACTAAAAATTACACGGTTCAGTTGAATATTTCGAGATATGACATCGTCGAAATTTTAAATTTCGTTTTGAACCCCTTCCCCTTGACCTAGGGTTATGAAAAGTTTCGAGGATCATTGTGGGGCTGGTCCAAACCCAGAAACCAAATTTCGTAATTTTAGCTCAACGCTAACTGGGCAAAGTGCCACGGACGGCGGACGGCGGACGGGGGACGGCGGACGGGGGACGGCGGACGGCGTACGGCGGACGGACGGATTTTTTTTTATTCGATTTTCTGAATCTACGTATCTTGAAACGTAAACCAACAAATTTTGAGGGGGGGTTAAAAAATTTTTTTCTTTGGGCGATTCCAATGGTTCATTATCGAAGATAATAAACCAAAAATCCGTCCGTCCGCCGTACGCCGTACGCCGTACACCGTACGCCGTACGCCGTACGCCGTCCCCCGTACGCCGTCCGCCGTCCGCCGTCCACGCCGTTTTGCCCAGTTAGCGTTGAGCTAAAATTACGAAATTTGGTTTCTGGGTTTGGACCAGCCCCACAATGATCCTCGAAACTTTTCATAACCCTAGGTCAAGGGGAAGGGGTTCAAAACGAAATTTAAAATTTCGACAATGTCATATCTCCAAATATTTAACTGAACCGTGTAATGTTTAGTTCACTTTTGAATGACCTGAAAAATTACGAATCTTTTAAGACCAATTGGATTTTTGTGCGACCAGCTGTTCGTTCACAGTGAGCGCGCAAAGGTTTAGGAAAAACACTAAACTTTCGCGCCGAAAACGGCCGTTATGTGACCCAACCACCAGACGCCCAGAATAAAACTACCTTTTTTCATCTTCCCGGTAAACTACAGTCTAGAAATTTTAACCGTGAGTCGGGGATAGACCACATTGCAATATTTACTCGGTTTCTCATCTGTAAAATTGTTTAAATAATACCTTTTTGTAATAATACAAATTAAATTTTGATGATGAGCTATTGACTTGAAATTTTAAAAATAGGTTAGAACTGGATAACAATGCAATATTCACTCGGTTTCTTGTCTGTAAAATTGTTTAAATAATACCTATTTGTTTAAACAAATTAAATGTTGATGATGAGCTAGATACTTGAAATTTTAAATATAGGTCTGAAATGGATGACATTTCATTATTCACTCGGTTTGTATGACATGGTATGAGTATGGTATGGTATATTATTGTATGTATGATTTGGTATAATACAGTATGGTATGATAGGAAAGAAATTCGTATGGTATAGTATGAGTACGGTGAGAATATGGTATGGTGCCGATTTGCAATACAGTCTGGTATAGACAGAAGGGTGATGTGCACAAGGAAGATAATAAACCGTTGTGTCAAGAATTTGCAGAGTTTTTGGTTTATTATCTTCGATTTTTATTCGATTTTCTGAATCTACGTGTCTTGAAACGTAAACCAACAAATTTTGAGGGGGGGTTAAAATTTTTTTTTCTTTGGGCGATTCCAATGGTTCATTATCGAAGATAATAAACCAAAATCAGTAGAGGAAGTCTTGATCAGCCCTCCGTAGCCTCCCTTTCAAATTGGAGCCAAAATATAAATGTCAACTTTCGCTTGGTCGAATTCAAAATAAATTAGCTCCCGAGCTCACACACTTTATCCATACAAGCCTCGGGGAGACGGTGGGGAGCGTGATCCGGATTCACGTCATAATATCAATCGCTCCATCGATGTTGAGTAATTGAAAAGTTTGATTTCTATTATAAAAAAACTCTAATCTCCGCCAAAAATCAATAATTTTAGATATGAATCTCATCAGACGATCCCAGCCTTCGACAGTCCATACGACACAGCCGTACCGACCCATCTTAGAGCCCATGACACACAAAAATGTCATCTTTATTGGTTGAAGAGAAGTTATAATTGATACAACGATTTGCGGGAACAGAGGTACCAGTGAAGTATTGATAGAATACATATGGGACAATCCAGTCACCAAATCGTATAAATCTTCAAAATACCTTGATTATGGTATTTGATCCTCGATCATATTTGGTTGAGTAGTCGAGGACTTTACGACAAACAGTCCGGATTTCGGTACCTTAGATTCGCTATAAATGAGTGGGGATGGAATATGAATATTGACTTTCGCAATACAATTTGTGTGTTAGAACATCTTGCCTTCCTTTCATCTCTCAAGCTCACATCCACATGGTTCGACTTGCTAAAAAAAATACTTTGATTTGTGAGCTTGTGCTATCTTAGCTGTGTAGAATTGACTTCAAATATTCCATGAAAGGCTCCACCTCATTAGAAAATCTAGTCTACCGGAGGACAACAAGGGGAAATCATACCTATTATCCAATTGGAGTTTCATTTACGGGTGAATAACTCATTGCAATCAGATGGGATATTCGAGGGGCGAGAGTATGAAAGAACAGACTTTGGTTTTGGGGAAAGTAATCACTATACGGGTGGATCGTCATTCCGTTCAGCGCGCCTGTTTACTCCACAGCTCCCCAACCTTGACAAACATTTTATTGGGTTACCGCTCACTCTTCCACCTTGATTAAATGTTAGCCCCTTTTTCTGCGCCACAACCTTCGACTAAATTACCGAGAACAACGAGCTGTCCAAACCAATATATTGTCGCACGCCAACAAAATCACCCAACATGACACGTGGACAGTGTTCAACCGATAGCTAGTGACAATCAGGCTTACAAGTACATTTATTAACACCACATCTTTTTTAATGTTCAAGTAGATTTTGAAGGTTGAGAATTGAATGTATTCGCAATTGTCATAACGGACGTTAATATTACGGAGACAATATTTACCCTCTTCTTGGAATACGTGATAAGATTAGTCTTTCCTTGCTAATACATTTGGCGAGCGACATTCCTGAACTAGCCATCAGTAATATATTTTTTGTTTTTCGTTTTCCTTGCTCATCTTGCTTTTATCCATCTGAAATATCCTATCAGCGAGGCTTGTTGAACTCTCCAATGTGCCATCCACTGTAACGCTGCGCTCCAGAGCTCTCTCAAATTATCAGGGGCGAGTTATTCGTCTTCATCAGTCCCATGGAGCCTTCTGGTTTACGTGAGTTGGTGAAACCTGTTTTTTGAGCTACTTTTGTGACATTTTAACGTAACGTTTTTGGGCTGACAGGTCATGGCAAAGGCATGTTCCATGCTTAGACATAAGTATACGTGACAGCTCCAAGGCAAAAGAAGGAGTAGAAATGTGTTCTCAGAAACTGACAGATTTCCAGGAAAGCTTTATTTAACTAAGTTGAAGGGGAACGCAATCCCCGTAACATACATATCCTTCCCTTAGAGGTCCTACCTAATCACCAACAGGAGACAATAAAAAAAACACTTTAAAGATAGAGAAAAAAAAATCCGCAATCCATACAGAACTAAACCAAATCTAGGAACGCGGTAGCGTTCCGCCCCGCCAAGCAAAGAAGTTGAGAAAACGAACGGTGCCGAGTGCATGTTTACCGGACGTCACGAAACGCGTTTTCGAGGTATCCATATCTCCGCTCCTATTTGACCGATCAACTTGAAAATTAGTTTGGGTCTTCTTTGAGTGGATATTAGAATGCCCTGAAAGTTTCAAATTGATAGGTCTAAAGGGAGCCGAGCTACATAACTTCAAAAACCCGGTTTTTCGGCCTTAGATTGTTCTTCTCCTTCTTCTCCTTCTCCTTCTTCTCCTTCTCCTTCTTCTTCTCCTTGTTCAGACAGGCAAGGCTGGAGCCTCTCCACGTTCACCGATTGACTTGAAATTTTGCACAGAGCTTCATTTAACCTTGAGACAGAGCCTTGTATAAAATTTAACCCATTATCTCAACCCAAAAAAGTTTTAGAAACAAAAAACCAGAAACTTTAGGAAAATTCTGTCCACTTTGACGAGTCTACAGCCTGGGTAAAAGGACCAATCGACTTGAATTTTTTTACATACCTTCTTTATAGCATGTCTCAGTGCCATTTGAACGAAATAACCCATTATCTCAACAACAACAAAAATTAGGGACAAAAAACTAAAATTTAGGGTAAGTTAGGCTAATTTTGGCCATATCTCGGCTCCTAGTTGACCGATCAACTTGAAATTTGGTTTGGATCTTTTTGGAGTGGATAAGAGAAAGCCCTGAAAGTTTCAAGTCGCTAGGTCTGAAGGGAGCCGGGTTATATAACTTCAAAAACCAATTACCATGTTTTTCTACTTTCTTCAGTCGGTCTAGGCTACAGCCTCTCCACCTTCGCCGATTGACTTGAAATTTTGCACGGAGCTTCGTTTCAAGTGTAGCAAGTGCCTTTTGAAAGATTCAAGTCGATATCTTTAAAGGGAGCCGAGTTATATAACTTCAAAAACCCGGTTTTTCACCCTTACCTGTTCTTCTTCTCCTTAATCAGTTAGGCCTTTCCACCTTCACGGATTGACTTGAAATTTTGCACAGAGCTTTGTTTCGACATCAGCCAGTGCCTTTTGAAAGTTTAACCCATTATCTCAACCCAAAAAACTTTTAGAAACAAAAAACCTGAAATTTAGGCTAATTTTGGCAACTTTGACGAGTCTACAGCCTGGGTAAAAGGACCAATCGACTTGAAATTTCGCATAGACCTTCTTTATAAAGTGACCCACTTCAACAACAAAAAGATGTGATATCCCCCCAAAAAACACTCCGTGTAAAAATCACCCCGCCTCGCAAATATCATTCTACAGAGGCCGGAAAAAGTTATGATATCCACATTCCCCGCCCGCCCTTTTCCTCATTAAGGAGCTAAGTATAATGAAAAGCTTAACCACTTCACAAGCACCGTACCCCTTTCGAAATCTCCCCTTGGCGCTATTGCGAGACGTTTTGGTTTATTATCTTCGATAATGAACCATTGGAATCGCCCAAAGAAAAAAATTTTTTAACCCCCCCTCAAAATTTGTTGGTTTACGTTTCAAGACACTTAGATTCAGAAAATCGAATAAAAAAAAATCCGTCCGTCCGCCGTACGCCGTACGCCGTACACCGTACGCCGTACGCCGTACGCCGTCCCCCGTACGCCGTCCGCCGTCCGCCGTCCACGCCGTTTTGCCCAGTTAGCGTTGAGCTAAAATTACGAAATTTGGTTTCTGGGTTTGGACCAGCCCCACAATGATCCTCGAAACTTTTCATAACCCTAGGTCAAGGGGAAGGGGTTCAAAACGAAATTTAAAATTTCGACAATGTCATATCTCCAAATATTTAACTGAACCGTGTAATGTTTAGTTCACTTTTGAATGACCTGAAAAATTACGAATCTTTTAAGACCAATTGGATTTTTGTGCGACCAGCTGTTCGTTCACAGTGAGCGCGCAAAGGTTTAGGAAAAACACTAAACTTTCGCGCCGAAAACGGCCGTTATGTGACCCAACCACCAGACGCCCAGAATAAAACTACCTTTTTTCATCTTCCCGGTAAACTACAGTCTAGAAATTTTAACCGTGAGTCGGGGATAGACCACATTGCAATATTTACTCGGTTTCTCATCTGTAAAATTGTTTAAATAATACCTTTTTGTAATAATACAAATTAAATTTTGATGATGAGCTATTGACTTGAAATTTTAAAAATAGGTTAGAACTGGATAACAATGCAATATTCACTCGGTTTCTTGTCTGTAAAATTGTTTAAATAATACCTATTTGTTTAAACAAATTAAATGTTGATGATGAGCTAGATACTTGAAATTTTAAATATAGGTCTGAAATGGATGACATTTCATTATTCACTCGGTTTGTATGACATGGTATGAGTATGGTATGGTATATTATTGTATGTATGATTTGGTATAATACAGTATGGTATGATAGGAAAGAAATTCGTATGGTATAGTATGAGTACGGTGAGAATATGGTATGGTGCCGATTTGCAATACAGTCTGGTATAGACAGAAGGGTGATGTGCACAAGGAAGATAATAAACCGTTGTGTCAAGAATTTGCAGAGTTTTTTTACTTCCACTAGGAACTAATACTTGTATAAAAAGTTTGTATTTGTAGTATTTTTATTACTTTCACTACCTACAAACCTGATCCTCCTTCCCCTAACCACCACCATCAAGCCCCTGTCCCAGGCTCTGCGGTGGGTCAGTCTAGGTGGTCTGACGTTCCACCACCGCTCGGACCTTGCATTGACGTCTGCCATAACGATGACAGGCTGACCACGCAGCTGAAGACGTTAACCTGTGTTCCTTCCTAAGACGTTAATGTAAATGGAACCAGACTTCTCCTTCTTCTTCTGAATTGAGAAATAATAATGAAAATTAGGGAAGATTCTTCCGAAAAAATTCATTGGTCCCGAAGGAAAAAACTCTGCAAATTCTTGACACAACGGTTTATTATCTTCCTTGTGCAGATCACCCTTCTGTCTATACCAGACTGTGTTGCAAATCGGCACCATACCATATTCTCACCGTACTCATACCATACCATACGAATTTCTTTCCTATCATACCATACTGTACTATACCAAATCATACATACAATAATATACCATACCATACTCATACCATGTCATACAAACCGAGTGAATATTGAAAGGTCGTCCATTTCTGACCTATATTTAAAATTTCAAGTATCTAGCTCATCATCAAAATTTAATTTGTTTAAACAAATAGGTATTATTTAAACAATTTTACAGACAAGAAAACGAGTGAATATTGCATTGTGATCCAGTTCTGAACTATTTTTAAAATTTCAAGTCAACAGCTCATCATCAAAATTAAATTTGTATTATTACAAAAAGGTATTATTTAAACAATTTTACAGATGAGAAACCGAGTGAATATTGCAATGTGGTCTATCCCCGACTCACGGTTAAAATTTCTAGACTGTAGTTTACCGGGAAGATGAAAAACGTAGTTTTACTCTGGGCGTCTGGAGGTTGGGTCACATAACGGCCGTTTTCGACGCGAAAGTTTAGTGTTTTTCCTAAACCTTTGCGCGCTCACTGTGAACGAACGGCTGGTCGCACAAAAATCCAATTGGTCTTAAAAGATTCGTAATTTTTCAGGTCATTCAAAAGTGAACTAAAAATTACACGGTTCAGTTGAATATTTCGAGATATGACATCGTCGAAATTTTAAATTTCGTTTTGAACCCCTTCCCCTTGACCTAGGGTTATGAAAAGTTTCGAGGATCATTGTGGGGCTGGTCCTAACCCAGAAACCAAATTTCGTAATTTTAGCTCAACGCTAACTGGGCAAAGTGCCACGGACGGCGGACGGCGGACGGGGGACGGCGGACGGCGTACGGCGTACGGCGGACGGACGGATTTTTTTTTATTCGATTTTCTGAATCTACGTATCTTGAAACGTAAACCAACAAATTTTGAGGGGGGGTTAAAAAATTTTTTTCTTTGGGCGATTCCAATGGTTCATTATCGAAGATAATAAACCAAAATGAGAGCTCAAACCTCAACTCAGGTTCCTTACAACAGACAAATCTAATAATTTAATCCTGTCTCTAATTTAACGCTTCGTGACGGATGTTCAACGAAAGCTCTACGAAGCTCTTCATAACAGTGTCATTCAGAGAATCCTCTAAACTAAAATTAATAGTCTGCCAAACACACAGCTTCCTGGTAGCCCAACGCCAATCACTTTGGCGACGGTGCTCCGAAACCCGGTTACATAATATATCGATCCTGTACTCGTCAGCAATCTAATAACTTTCTTTCCTCTTTGTGTTAAATGAGTAATGATTTATCTGCATTAAAAGTTGGATTTTTAGACGGCTCCCAATCCGAAATCTTCCGACCGCTACTTCAGAATAAAACAGGAAGATGCTTTCTCAGAACCCAAACGTATCCAAGCTGGAGTAACACCATAGACCTATATATAGACCTAGATATATAAGTCTATGAGTAACACAAGGCAATGTGTGTTAGGCCCCATTCTATACCTGCTTTACACCTGTGAACTCCCAGAAATAGAAGAGAATTTTGCAGATGTCATGGCTATCCTTGCGACTGGCGACTCAAACATTGAAACAATTTCAAAGCTAAATCGATCCATCTCCCGAATTCACGTTGACTTCACTAACAAGCGAATCAGATATGAACCTGTGTACCTTAATAAGAAAATTATCCCGTTCGCCAATGAGCGAATTCAACGCTTTCAGAATAATGTGTTGCGTACCTGCGTAGACGCATACAGATATTTCCGCAACGACATACATCGAACTACAAATTGACCCTGTTAAGGAAGTAATTCGGGAACAAGCCATCAAACACATCGTGAGGCTTCAAGATCACATCAACGAGGAGGTAATCCAACTACGTACATGACACAGATGATCTACTCAGACGACTACATGACTACTACTACTACTACTACTCAGGGGCGGCTCGTGGGCTCAGAAACTGGTGGGGCACCAGGGCAATATTTAGGTGCATACCTACCTATTAGGTACTCACTGTAGGAACTAAACTCGAACTACCCTTACAGCTAAACTGCTTCATAATTAGTGGTATGCAGCTCTTAGCAAGTCAGGAAACATCGTTCTCCAAAGAGTTCTCTTGAGGAGAGGGAAGGTTACTGACCAGTATCCAGGATTACCGACGAGGAGGTGGCTGCAAGGCAATCCCACCTACCCACCCAAATAATTATCTTCAAAATGATAGGAAGAATAAAAGAGAAATTGTGACTGTACGAGTACTATTCAAAGAGTACATTATAAAGGTAGTCAAAAAATTATATTATTGGAGTTTCTATTACTGGGGTTTTTAAAAATTAGCAATCGCGACCATCTGCTTCCTAGCCGAGTGGTACCTTGAAAACCCCCTCTAAAAATGTCCTCTTATGCCCAGATTGCACATACGTTTTCTTATCCAATCGTATCAAAACATTTTGAACGATCACAGAACAGCAAGATTGATTTCAACTAGCTTTTAGAGTTCGTTGGTTAGCTCAAACAAAGCTCGAGTCAACGAAGTCACCATCAGTTTCAGGGATAACAAATAAAACAGTATTCTCAACGGTTGGCTGAGCTACATAATAATATTATGTATAGTATGTATCACGCGTTGCACGTGAGATATTAAATTTCAATGTTTAGTTGATTAATATTATGGAGACAATAATTCACTTTTACTATGATGAGTAAATACGAAGCTAAAAACCACCAGTCAATGCATTCAAAATAATATATTATAACGTCAGGCAACGTTTTGATATCATTCTTATCGAACATGGAAGAAAGCATGGAAGAATGAAACTCCCTTCTTCCTTGACAAGGAACGATTCAACGATCGATTGTTTTCGGCGTTCAAGATGATTCGATATTTTGGCCACCGCCCGGAATGGCTCCTATCTCCGAACACAGGGTGCCTTCCCCCACCCCAGGAAGCGCCTATACCTTCAAGATTGAGACTGGGGCACTTCTGGTCGATCCGATAATCGACTTTTTTAATCGATAAATCGAAACAAAATGCGTTGAGGACACGACTTTTATCACAGTCACTGTGACACAGTGTACTGCTATCGAAGTCAGACGAAATAGCCGCCCGCCTGCAAGAGCTCAGTGGAAGTGGGTAGTCATGGAAGAAGGGAGATCTCCCTTCTTCCATGGAAGTGGGTAGGTAAGATTTTTTTCTCCTTGTTCTATGTTTTTTCTGTTTTCCTTTGCAAATTTTTGGGTGGGGCGAGGGCCAAGGTGGCCTTATGGACGAGCCGCCACTGCTACTACTACTTCAACTACTTGACATAGATGATCTACAGACGACTCAAAAGGACCAAATAACACGAGCTGATCCGGTTGGTGTGACTGCTATTACAAAAGCCAGTGAGAACAATGCGAGCTAAGTAAAGTACCTACTCTAGGTCTCCATTAACCCCCGAAAATTGTTAAATGAGTATTGCTCATAAGTAGATTGTGTATTCACTTTCTGTACATATTATTACTTGATGCAAGTAAAGAAATATCAAAGAAAAAAAGATGTATGACATTGGGTTTTGGTGTAATGTTTCAATAGGGAAACGAATAATGACACCCTTGAACCTCCGCAATGCATTTAAGACTTGGTAATTTTATACTATACTTGTGATGTTAGCACTATTTATATTGTGATCAATATCTAGAGTTGAATTCGCAATGACTCTCTTTTTATAGAACTACGTATTTCGTTGAATTTGCCTTGAAAAGTATCAGTAGGTACGTTTAAAAAGTCTTTGAATGCGAATGCGCTTAGAGGCCCATTTGATTTTTGTGTACCAATGAATTCGTTTGGTGATACACAGGAAACAACGCGAAGGGATACAGAAATGATATTTTAGGGTTCGGTTATAGAACTCTCAATGCTTCCTGTAAAGCTTTTGGGACATCAACCGCGCCAGGGAGCGGTAGAAACGAGCTACGGTGTACTAATAGCAGCTAATATTTGGTCTTTGAACTTTAATGTATGGACTTATACTTGGGGTTATACTGTGTATACTCTATAAAACCTTATGAATTCACTTCTCACTTCTCGTCTTGCCATTTTGAATGTGAATCCTTATTCTAACCAACATACGAGTACGTCAAGTTGATCACAGCACTAAAACTCTCTTCACTAGCGTCTGTAAAAATAAGCGTAAATAAATATTTATAATTACAATTGATCACTTCTAAAGCGGTACTTTATTTGGTAAGTATTTGAGAAGTGATCAATTGGTTGGTCACCAATGAGTAATGATTGACAGTTATAGAGCCCGCAAGAATCGTAGGTCATGCTGGTTAGTATATTACCTAACTCGGGTATCAGTTGGTAATTTAATAGGATCTGTCTCAAAATTTACGATTCTCCACCGCCGTTAAATATAAATCAATACGCGATTATCAGATAATAAAAAGGCGGATATAATATTGTTAGTTCTATTATAGTTCACACTCGGACTACTATCGTAAACAAAAGGAAAATTGAATATTAGGGTAACGGTGAGTCAAGTCGGATACCAGACGAGATTATTGCCGAGGGTAGAACGAAATTGGCAGCAGACGTAGGTATTTAGTCATCCAATTCTCCGCTTCCATGGCTCAAAAAAATGTTCACCCATTTTCCCATTATAGAATCCACCTTTTCCTATTCAGGACCCACAAATTCTCATCTCCCGAACCAAACACCCTACTTCACCCACTGTACAGACCCCAAACACCTTACTTCCTTCACCCGCACCAAACACGAAAAATATAGCAGCCGACTCGCTCATTCATTGTTAAGTCACTTCGGATTACCACTAGGAGGCTACAGCAAAAAGAAATAGCTCCTGTCGTAGAGAAAGATGACGAGAAATGGTGAGAGGAAATGCTGGGCTTTACATATCTGAGAGGAACGCTATTTCACAAGGCTAAGAAGATACAATATGGGTACATCGTGTTCAGTGCTCATGAATGCAAATATTGAATCCATGGCTTTTGTGGCAGAACATGATAATTCTACTGTTGACAACCAACGATCATCAGGTACCGCTTCAGAAGCTAAATAATTGACTTGCTTCGAATCACATAGAGTTTTAATAACGTTTTCTTTTCAAGAATTCGTACCCCTGTTATTGAACAACTGCTATTGAAACTCTTTTGTTATGAAATACGAATGACCGTCTGAATCGAGGCTCCCTTTATCACCAAAACGTTTTACACAAAGCTGAAAAGTGCGACAAATTGAGATTAAAATCGCGTATTAATCGTTCATGCAGGAAATCAAAGGGAATGTAAAGCCATCCTTTGCCAAATTCATTCCCTTCTCGTTAATTCTCAGCGTTTTTGCAGATCCTTCTATTTATTTTATTATTTTTTTTTCCACCGAATTCCGGCATACAAAACACCCCGGCTATCCCCTTGAGGCGAGGGAAATCCAATTTCTCAGTATTACTGCTCCAATTACCCAACAATGAAGGATTTCTGTAAAGCCGCTGAATCAATTACCCTTATCTCGGAACGTTTTCGAGGGCGTATTCAAACTTCTGTGCATGATTTTTTTTTTTTTTTTTTTTTTTTTTTTTTTTTTTTTTTTTTTTCTTCCACGAAACCACCCTCTTTCTTGAATATTGGCCACGGTTTGAGGGACTAGAAAACATCATTTTATTAGCAAATCATATTTAATTTCTTTGCTGTTGTATAGTGCACAGGGGTATACCCTGTTATTTATCCATGGGGTGTAGTTCAAGTGAACCAACTTTCCCAAAAATGTCAACACACATGAGACACATTCCAAATTCATTCCATGTGACTGGATATTGACGTCGTGGATCAAATCCCTATGATATTATCATGCGTGGCCCTGGCCCTCTTGGCATCTGGGGCTCAATTCCAATTTGCCTATCTGCGAACCCGTGTAACTCGTATGTTTGGAACTGGGCGGAACCGTTCTCGCCTGATAAGCCTGTTTCCATATTTATCCTCCGCTTCCATATTTATCCTCAGTTTCCAATTTATCGGCTAACGTCCCCCAGGTAGTTCCCCATTCCAGCTTGTTGATGGCATATTCAGCTGCTATTTTTGCGTATCTGGGAGGGGACCACATTGTTTTAGCGAATTTTCGAAGAAAAGGAAGCTATAGTTCTGGGTCCAAAATGTTTCAAAGTCGAATTTCCGAAAAATGTTTTAGACCATGAAATTCACTGCAAAAATACACCAAAAATCATACATGGTATATGTATGATTACCTATATTAGATGGGGAGAATTTCGGGGAGTTTTGGGGGGAAAAATGACCCTTAAATTCCAAAAAGTTAAAACAGTCTGACAAGTGAAACCTCATTTTATAGGTTTTTATACGCTGAACACGATGGTGAAGCCGGAATCGCGATATCTGATTCCGTTCCCAAACTGGAGCACTTTGAAGATGAAAAAACGTGGTTGTTATTTGTGATGTTCTTCAAGGTTCATCTGCTCTGATCTGATAACGGAATGAGGTATCGCAATTCTGACTTCACCATTGTGTTGAGCGTTGAAAAATCTATAAACTGAGATGTTACTCAGCAGAAAATGGTTGAATGAGATGTCCAAACTTCATATTTTACATAAAGCCAGTTATTTCTTCGAAAAGTCGCTCTTATAACGATGCTGCATGACTAATGTCAAGGGTAGTTCAAAATTGACGTGATGGAGAAGCGGAGTGCTATCTCGACCTGATCGTGTTTTACGTATCCCCAGATCTAGCAGACTGACTAATCTTAGTATCTAACAGGACCTATTTTGACAGGAATAGATTGGACGAAATCGTGGAGGTGCTTCTTTAGGGAAATATACCCAGATTCTAAATACCCTATATCCCCGGTATATAGGGAGATATACCAGATCCTAAATACCATATACCCAGATACTAAATAATCCTTCGCAATCAAGATCTTTTCCCCTTGCCAGTTCCATGTTTCATCTCTGCTGGATTTTCTCCATTTAGGTCGAAATATCACCACGTTGGTCTTCTGCATTTCCATTATGAACTTGGCGACGAAATTGAGGAAGGTGAGATTAGAAATGTAGATCACGAGTTCACTCTCTGTCGTTGAGAAAATGTTGAGTTAAAGAAAATCTCATTAGTCTTGTGCTAAGACCGACGGGAAGCAATTTATGTTTAGACCGATCTAAGGAAATTATCAAAATTACGTATGTATAATTAATAACTGAATGATATGCCGCTGCAGTGACGTTTTCTTTTGGTTCACTCAATTTTGTACTCGTACATTCGTCAAGAAATCTTTTAGGAAACCTATGTTCGGAAACTTTCATTTTGACTCTTTGGAGGACGGCAATCCTTTTAGATTGTCTGTATAGGGTCAATAGCTCAAGCTTACAACGGTCAGAGTGGGCTAGGTAATGGGGCTTAGCAGCTAATCTGACCAATGCTACCTGAGCTATGACCACCCTCCAAACACATGTTGTGCAAGCACCTCCCCCTGGTACCAGGCTGTATATTGGCATTGGCTGAACGACATTGGAGCCTCTTGAATGTAGAGGAAAGTTATTCACATTTTCTTTGTCTGTCGTTCAAAGCCATTATGCCTACATCCCGCTTGAGTAGACAATCAAACAACGGTTCATTATCTTCTTTGTACAGATCACCCTTCTGTCTAGATCACTAGGTCTAAATGTCTAGATCCTAAATGTTAGATTAATTATTATTGTCAATTATCACTAATTATTAACAATTTTATCAAGTACCTAGTGAAAATTATTATAATTTATTGTTAGGTATGAATAATTCGTATTTATTATTAATAATAATTATTATTAATTATGATTAATTAATACGATATAATTCTGGGGTTTTTAATACTACGTCGGTAATAATTTTTCTATAAAAGAAGTACCTACCAACAAACATTCGAAATTACCTTCATTTCCGTAGCACGAAACGCACCTCAGAACAACAAACTCGACATCACCTAAGCCATATGATGTTCCAAAGAGCTTGTTAGTATGAAAATGGACCTGTATTTCAACAGTTTGATTCACGATCGGGTTGTGAGGCACAATCTTTGAGCCGTCATTGTGAACGAACGGCTGGTCGCACAAAGCTGCGGATGGTCTTAAAAAATTCTACGGAACAAACTCTATCGAAATATGAAATAAAAAACATACCGTTTGATGGGAATTTTTCGAGATATGGAATTTTCAAAATTTCAAAATTCGTTTTGAACCCCTTCCCCTTGACCTAGGGTTATGAAAAGTTTCGTGGATCATTGTGGGGCTGGTCCAAACCCAGAAACCAAATTTCGTAATTTTAACTCAACGCTAACTGGGCAAAGTGCCTCGGACGGCGGACGGCGGACGGCGGACGGACGGATTTTTTTTTATTCGATTTTCTGAATCTACGTATCTTGAAACGTAAACCAACAAATTTTGAGGGGGGGTTAAAATTTTTTTTTCTTTGGGCGATTCCAATGGTTCATTATCGAAGATAATAAACCAAAAATTTTTTTAACCCCCCCTCAAAATTTGTTGGTTTACGTTTCAAGATACGTAGATTCAGAAAATCGAATAAAAAAAAATCCGTCCGTCCGCCGTACGCCGTCCCCCGTACGCCGTCCCCCGTACGCCGTCCGCCGTCCACGCCGTTTTGCCCAGTTAGCGTTGAGCTAAAATTACAAAATTTGGTTTCTGAGTTTGGACCAGCCCCACAATGATCCTCGAAACTTTTCATAACCCTAGGTCAAGGGGAAGGGATTCAAAACGAAATTTAGAATTTCGACGATGTCTTATCTCCAAATATTTAACTGAACCGTGTAAATTTTAGTTCACCTTCGAATGACCTGAAAAATTACGAATCTTTTAAGACCAATTGGATTTTTGTGCGACCAGCCGTTCGTTCACAGTGACCGCGCAAAGTTTTAGGAAAAACACTAAACTTTCGCGTCGAAAACGGCCGTTATGTGACCCAACCACCAGACGCCCAGAATAAAACTACCTTTTTACATCTTCCCGGTAAACTACAGTCTAGAAATTTTAACCGTGAGTCGGGGATAGACCACATTGCAATATTCACTCGGTTTCTCATCTGTAAAATTGTTTAAATAATACCTTTTTGTAATAATACAAATTAAATTTTGATGATGAGCTATGGACTTGAAATTTTAAAAATAGGTCAGAACTGGATCACAATGCAATATTCACTCGGTTTCTTGTCTGTAAAATTGTTTAAATAATACCTATTTGTTTAAACAAATTAAATGTTGACGATGAGCTAGATACTTAAAATTTTAAATATAGGTCAGAAATGGATGACATTTCAATATTCACTCGGTTTGTATGACATGGTATGAGTATGGTATGGTATATTATTGTATGTATGATTTGGTATAATACAGTATGGTATGATAGGAAAGAAATTCGTATGGTATGGTATGAGTACGGTGAGAATATGGTATGGAGCCGATTTGCAATACAGTCTGGTATAGACAGAAGGGTGATCTGCACAAGGAAGATAATAAACCGTTGTGTCAAGAATTTGCAGAGTTTTTTTTATTCGATTTTCTGAATCTACGTATCTTGAAACGTAAACCAACAAATTTTGAGGGGGGGTTAAAATTTTTTTTCTTTGGGCGATAGTGGTAGCGTATTTGTGTTAGTGGTAGCGTATTTTCAAAGTATATAATATATATACTTTGAAAATACGCTACCACTAACTTGAAAGTTCGCGCGTTGGACCGGTTATGCCGGTTATGGTACAAAAAATACAAAAATAGCTCATTTTGAATAACTTATTAAGTATTATATTATTTAATGGTTATTCCACCTAATTCAAGTTATTCAAAATGAGCTATTTTTGTATTTTTTGTACCATAACCGGCATAACCGGTCCAACGCGCGAACTTTCAAGTCGTAAGGCCCAAATTAGCTGGTTTTATAATTTCCATCTCAATGTCATCGTCACAATAGTTGTACCAAACTTTTTAGTATTAATACTCACGGTAAACTACGGTATCCTCAACGTATACACAGATGTACACAAATACGAAGTATCACTCAAGTCGATCTTCCTAGACGTTGGGCAGAATATTTTCGAAGAAGATTGATTCACTAATTGATTGAGCTCACCAAATAACTGATTGATTCACTAAATATTCACAATATTTTTCCTCATTACTCCAATGATTTCTTGAGAAGAGTTAGGTACCTAGATAAAAGGGCGAACCATATATTTAAAAAAAAGGTAGAAGATTGTTTACATTCTGGATCCATACTTACGGAAGTGATATGGAATACTCAAGATACTTTAGCATTTATCTTGCAACGTAAAACAAATATCGAGGTCACTCACAAAGTACGAGTAAATACAAATTATTTTAATTTAATAATCTTTCCTTAATTATGTATTGTCGTGTATGTGATATTCTGAATAATGAACAGCCACTGTAAAATAATGCAATGGTCATTGTTTGACTCAACGATTATGTTGATTTTCAGGTCTTAGGGTCTTCACATGAGTTTCACTTCGTGCATCGGGGCCTCTCATTGGCACGGCCCAAGCGGAGCATCGCACATACGAGGCGACTTAAAGTTGATCCCTTGGTGAGTCAGATCAGTTATATTATTACGTATTTACTTATACTGTTCCGCTCTCGCCAATCATGACTATACTTTCAAAGTCTAAAAACAAGAACGTCACTTGACTTCTTTCGTTCTTTCTTATTTTTGGCCATTTGGTACTTTTCAAAATATAATATTTTATTCGTACAAATTCTCGCAATTACTTATACTCAAACAAAATTGCAGATATATCGTCAATTTACACCATACAGACGAGTAGGTTATACCTTTGAGAAGAATTTGCCAATTTTCATATGATGAAATTTTGAAAAATTGCATTACAAATGCATTTTAGAGAATTTGTCCAGACGATAAATGTTTGGCACAACCGCATGCTGAAAATCCCAAATTTGGTTCAAAGAAGAGCAATTTTGAAGAACATGAGTGGATGGAATTTGAGGTTTTGTGCTTCAAAAGTATGTAAAAACAGTAATTAGTAATTGTTTAGTGATACCAACTAGTTGTACTGGACTACAGAACTAGCTGTATGACTTGTGGCGGCTCAGTGGAAATGGTGTTTGCAGGCGATGACCATTTATATGGCGCTGGTTGTGTTGTGGGAAGAGGTTGGTTGACTTATATGTTAAAAGACAAATTGTTAGTGCTTAAATAGCGATAAACGGTGCCAATCTAACAAATACTGCAATAAATAAATATAATGGACCGAGCACCGCACTACCTACATCTTGTATTTGGAAACAGGTTTCTCCCCTTTGTTTCTGCACTGCCTGAAGTTGCACCTTGAATACCTCCAAAAAGTATTTAAAATGCCTGACCACAGATTCCCGAAAATAGTGGCAACGGCGGCAGCGCGATCGGACACCATCGGTTTTGTACACATCAGGCAGCTTGGAGCAAAGTACGGTATGGAGTTGAGGATTGAAAACCTGTACAACAGCGCAATCAAGGATCTCATAGAAAGTATAAGCGTTAATTGGAAGCGGAATTGGGTTGAAAGAGCTGCTAATTCTACTCACTATCTCCTGTATCGACATCTAAACCACGAAGTTGTATGCGCCGATATGAACCAAGACGTAGGGTTGGGGTTAATTAGATGGGTAGTTAAACTCTGTTCCGAATTGTTAAACCTTAATTACTAACCCTGCATAGAAAATTACCAACCCTACATATACATTTTCATAGAAAAGAACAACATAAAAGAATGAAAATGAGTTAAGAATAATTAGATTATAAGTGAGATAGATGTATAAAAATGATATGATATCGATTGGACATAAATTGTACATAATTGAATAATATATTATCATGATTATATTGACAAGAGAATTGTATAATTATTTTGAACGTTATAATGGTTATTTTTAAATGTGGAATCTTCATTTGAGTGGTAAATTTATTAATTTAATGCTAATTAAGAAGTATGAATTAAGTATAGATTGACCTTGGAATGTTATGGCTGTATGTTATGTGACTATGCCAAATAAAAATTATATATATAAAAAAAAATAAAAACCCTGCATAGAGGGAAGAATAGAATTATGTTCAATGTGCAACCGTATGGAATCCGAGGACATACGTCATTTTGTTGCGCAATGCCCAGTGTTGTGGGAATTTCGAACCAGATGGTTCGGAATGGTAGTATTTCTTAGCGACCTCCTAATACAGAAGTTGAATGAAAGGGAATATTGGCCTAAGCTAGCTGGGTACTGTAGTACTGCCTGGAAATACAGGAAAATGTTAATCGGAGAATTTAATTACAATTAATTTATGATAGGTATACCTATACCATAATACAAAAAGTTTCGAGAACCTTGATAAGTAGGTATAGAATAACCATGTCAAAAAATTAAAAAATTAACTAAGTAAAACATGATAATAAAAACAGTTTTGGAGCAGTATATTATTGTCCATATTTATTAAGTAGATAAACCGGCTCCAAAGGCGGACGGCCTGTCCAGCCTGTTGCTGAATATAGAGTAGGCCTATGCATAATCAAATTATTTGTGGAATAACACATCAAATTCCTTTCGTTTTTCCGTATGTCAACCACTATTATTGTTCATTTGTACGAGTAATATTATTGTTTAGAGAATAAAGGCTTTAAAAAAATAAAGCTAAGGGGATGCTTCCGATTGTCGAACTCATCCAATTTGCCTGTCTCCAACAATGGTCGTATTGACATCCCGGTTGATCGCATTTGGAAAGCAACCCTCTTCTTATAGTTTTCTACTATTTACCACATCATGGCAGCTCCTACCATTAAATTAACTGTGTTAGTACAATCCGAATACCGAGCGGAATCTTCTTCTACTGTTTTGGGGTTGCCACCCGTTGCTTGCGAGGCGGTAATCGGGTTATAGATAGTCACTGACATGAGAGTGCCATTTCTGTGTTTTCATACTTATCCGATTTCGTTTCTGAGGCATAGTCCTACGCTTTAAAGATACGTCTGCACCATCATCAGTCCTCCTCCTCTATTTGAACACAATCTGCGTCCCAATGGAAGAAGGTCATCGCAGTGTCCACTTCTACAACGACCATCATACATCTCAGTAGTTTTATTTTTTTATCCATCATCATGAGCACAAAAAAAATCAATTCCCGAAAAACGAGTGAAATAGATTAATTTGCCACCAACATTTCAAGTCAATGGTAACCTCATGCTATCACACTGATCAACAATAATTATTAATCTGTTTTAGATGTAATTTCGCCGTGAAAATAGGATAAACGACGGATAATACTAATCGCGTTGAAATGCTGTTCTTCTTGTATCACAAAGTTAGAATTGTAATAATCCATTAGAGCCCACGGGGCCCATATGGGTACTTGCAATCTTTAACAAACGTTTTTTCCGATTTCAAACAGGCTTCCACAAAATACGTTTTTAGTTTGGATTACAAGGTATACACCGATAAAATTATCTCTACAGCACTTACTTATCTCTACACTTTTGAATCCACGATTCAAAAGAAATGATAACTGGTTTTACAAGGTGTGAGGGTTTTCGTCCGTTAGGCGTCCACATGATGAGGTGTTTGTTGATTAGAGGCATACACTGGGAAATTCGTGAGAGTTATGTTTCCGTGAAAAGGCTTTATAGATAGATAGATAGATAGAGATCATGTTTATTCACAGAAGACAAGGACAACAGGATAGCATAAAGTAGTACGAACTATCAAAATTGGTAACAGAGCATAATCCTACCTACGTACTAAATGCATGTCCATCCAGAGACACCTTTCCTAAACGTCTTTCAGAAAAAAAAAGTACAAAACATGATACGCTTTGGTCTTTGGGACCATCAGCGGGAGTTCCGTTTTAGGCTATAAACATAGTTATAATTACAAATTAGGTATAATAGAAGGAGGATCGAGGACGTTAAACAAAAGCACAAAAATATAACTAAATAAACGTATAGGAAATATGATATATAACTTGCCAGATCGACAGGGGACAGGAACACGGGGTATTTTTGCGCTACACACGCAGGGAGGTAGTTCATATTCATATTAATTATTATTATAGTTAAACTTCGCGACTAAAAACGATCTGTAGCGCCAGGCCTCGCGAAAATATGAACAAAGAGCCCTCGAGTCCGAACCGTTCAGGATGTCAAGTAATTCAGATCTGCTCAACACAACTCGGCCAAAACATCTGAGCCGAACGTATCCAAGAATTGGGCATGCATCCAAAAAGTGTTCAGTAGTTTCGTGAAAAGGCTATGTGTGAACAAGAAAGTGGACAAATCCCTTCGAACTACGTATGTTCGAGAGGAGGAAAAGAAATGGCTTGGAAATGGGCCCCTTGAAAAATTCATACTTCAAAAAATTCAAATGGAACGGTATAGTTTTTAGTTCCCATTTAAGAGGTGTTAAACTTTTAGAATTTTCCAAGTCCATCTCGAGGTTTGTGCGACCAGCCGTTCTTTCACAATGAGGGCTCAAAATTGGAGCGGATCCGGGTTTTTTTTTCAGACACTAAGAAATCCACAAAATCACGATCCTCGATGAAACTGAGTTCCACCAACGAATACTCACCGCCACGGATGCCTATTTCCAAGCCATTTCTTTTGTTTGTAGGTAGGTAGGTACTTCTTTTTATAGAAAAATTATTACCGACGTAGTATTAAAAACCCCAGAATTATATCGGTACATTTTATTTGTAATTAATTCATCATCTCTATCATTCAGGTTCTGCACAAAGCAACCCAGGCGATTCCAACAGCCGGATATCGTATTAATTAATTATAATTAATAATAATTATTTTTAATAATAAATACAAATTATTAATACCTAACAATAAATTATAATAATTTTCACTAGGTAACTCCTTGATAAAATTATTAATAATTAGTGATAATTCATAATAATAATTAATCTAACATTTAGGATCTAGACATTTAGACCTAGTGATCTAGACAGAAGGGTGATCTGTACAAAGATTTTAAAACTGTTATGTTTAAGGAAGACACAATTTATTTTTAAATGTATTTAACGAAGGAAGTGTTGAGTTAAGCAACTTTTGTATGAAGAAACAATTTTTTTATGATGGAAATAGGAATTGTTAAAAAATACTTAACTGGACGGTAATTTGATATTTTATATAATGGAACTGTTGAGAGGACAAGTAGATTCAAGATTACGATCCGTATTTACATAATGCTTATTAATATTAGTAAGGAAGAAATGGAGGTTTAAAATATTTGGCTCCCCTTGACCCCTCTGACGCCATCCATTCCTGCCGGTCCACGTACGTCATCCATTCCTGCCGGTCCACGTACTTCATCCACCCCCTGCCGGTCCACGTACGTCATATCCATTGAGGTGTTCTTGCCGGCCACTTGTCTGACGTCATACACCCCCTGCCGGTCTACGTACGTCATATCCTGTGAGGTGTTCTTGCCGGCCACTTATCTGACGTCATCCACCCCCTGCCGGTCCACGTACGTCATCATATCCTGTGAGGTGTTCTTGCCGGCCACTTGTCTGACGTCATCCACCACCTGCCGGTCCACGTACATCATATCCTGTGAGGTGTTCTTGCCGGCCACTTGTCTGACGTCATCCACCCCTTGCCGGTCCACGTACGTCATATCCTGTGAGGTGTTCTTGCCGGCCACTTGTCTGACGTCATCCACCCCCTGCCGGTCCACGTACGTCATATCCATTGAGGTGTTCTTGCCGGCCACTTGTCTGACGTCATCCACCCCCCCCCCCCCTGCCGGTCCACCTACGTCATATCCAGTGATGTGTTCTTACCAGCCACTTGTCTGACGTCATCCAGCCCCTGCCGGTCCACGTAT
This sequence comes from Stenodema calcarata, assembly GCA_963920205.1. Classification (NCBI taxonomy): domain Eukaryota; kingdom Metazoa; phylum Arthropoda; class Insecta; order Hemiptera; family Miridae; genus Stenodema; species Stenodema calcarata. The sequence goes on along the minus strand of OY986057.1, from coordinate 19,859,296 downwards.
GTCATATCCAGTGAGGTGTTCTTACCAGCCACTTGTCTGACGTCATCCCCCCCCCCTGCCGGTCCACGTACGTCATATCCTGTGAGGTGTTCTTGGCGGCACCTGTTTAACGTCATATCTTTTGACGTAGTTGGTCGCTTGTTTTGCGACGTCATATTATCTGAGAGGCCCGTGGATAAGGTGAATTAAGGAGACAAAATAGACTTCATATCGAATCGAGGTGTTTATTTGAATTCTTCTTCTTAGATGATTTGGCTTCAGACATGCCAGTCATAGCCATTGGATTCGTGATTCAAAGCAACCATAAAGTGGGTACAGCTTTCGTACGAGTACGCAACCACGAGGGACATTTTATGTCTTTGCGCCCCCTCCCGCACCCACACCACGTACCATATACCTCGTACTTCATTGTTGTAGAAATCGTACCTGTGTGTAAACAGTTATTTAAACAATCACGCTCATACCGCGGCTTGTCGGCCACGCACTCCGCAGTGGTTAACGTAATATGGTTAGGTAAATCGAGAGCTGTCCAACGAGTGGTGAACGATCATTATACATTTTATCATTATACATTTTTCATAACGCTTTCTTCGTCACACCGTCACCGTCACAATGTCACACTTTTCGAGTTATGTGCCATAGTAAAGACATAAAATGTCAAAAATGAAAAAGTAGGTACGTATTTTTCTCGTACGATTTTCTATGAAGCGTGCGGTTGAATAAAAGTAAAATAAATTGTGTTCAGATGAAGAATTTTTCTTTAAACTTAAAATGAAAAGTATTTTGGGCTGATAGGGCTAAGGCACTCCTAATTAATAACAGGCTCCTGTTTACTTAATTATTCTTGGTTTATAAATTGAATTTTCTGAATATTCGCATATAATATATGCGTATATTATACGCATACAAACGGTGCATTTTTTTCTGGGAAAGTAGTATTTTCTAATTTATTTTTCCTGCCTGAATTGAATAATCACTGTGAACGAACGGCTGGTCGCACAAAAATCCAATTGGTCTTAAAAGATTCGTAATTTTTCAGGTCATTCAAAAGTGAACTAAAAATTACACGGTTCAGTTAAATATTTGGAGATATGACATTGTCGAAATTTTAAATTTCGTCTTGAACCCCTTCCCCTCGACCTAGGGTTATGAAAAGTTTCGAGTACCATTGTGGGGTTGGTCGGAACCCATAAAAAAAATTTCGTAATTTTAACTCAACGCTAACTGGGCAAAGTGGCGCGGACGGCGTACGGGGGACGGCGTACGGCGTACGGTGGACGGACGGATTTTTTTTATTCGATTTTCGTAATCTACGTATCTTGAAACGTAAACCAACAAATTTTGAGGGGGGGTTAAAAAACTCTGCAAATTCTTGACACAACGGTTTATTATCTTCCTTGTGCACATCACCCTTCTGTCTATACCAGACTGTATTGCAAATCGGCACCATACCATATTCTCACCGTACTCATACCATACCATACGAATTTCTTTCCTATCATACCATACTGTATTATACCAAATCATACATACAATAATATACCATACCATACTCATACCATGTCATACAAACCGAGTGAATATTGAAATGTCATCCATTTCTGACCTATATTTAAAATTTCAAGTATCTAGCTCATCATCAAAATTTAATTTGTTTAAACAAATAGGTATTATTTAAACAATTTTACAGACAAGAAACCGAGTGAATATTGCATTGTTATCCAGTTCTGACCTATTTGTAAAATTTCAAGTCAATAGCTCATCATCAAAATTTAATTTGTATTATTACAAAAAGGTATTATTTAAACAATTTTACAGATGAGAAACCGAGTGAATATTGCAATGTGGTCTATCCCCGACTCACGGTTAAAATTTCTAGACTGTAGTTTACCGGGAAGATGTAAAAAGGTAGTTTTATTCTGGGCGTCTGGGGGTTGGGTCACATTACGGCCGTTTTAGACGCAAAAGTTTAGTGTTTTTCCTAAAACTTTGCGCGGTCACTGTGAACGAACGGCTGGTCGCACAAAAATCCAATTGGTCTTAAAAGATTCGTAATTTTTTAGGTCATTCAAAGGGGAACTAAAATTTACACGGTTCAGTTAAATATTTTGAGATAAGACATCGTCGAAATTTTAAATTTAGTTTTGAACCCCTTCCCCTTGACCTAGGGTTATGAAAAGTTTCGAGGATCATTGTGGGGCTGGTCCAAACCCAGAAACCAAATTTCGTAATTTTATCTCAACGCTAACTGGGCAAAGTGGCGCGGACGGCGTACGGCGGACGGCGTACGGCGGACGGCGGACGGACGGATTTTTTTTTATTCGATTTTCTGAATCTACGTATCTCGAAACGTAAACCAACAAATTTTGAGGGGGGGTTAAAAAAAATTTTTCTTTGGGCGATTCCAATGCTTCATTATCGAAGATAATAAACCAAAAATTTTTTCTTTGGGCGATTCCAATGGTTCATTATCGAAGATAATAAACCAAAATGGGCCTTGGATTCGGCACCCCAAAAACGTAATAAATCGACAAGCTCCGGCCGGATGCAAGACCGACCCTAAATTTTGTAAACTAGTGTTATTATCCCCCAGATTGATTACGCCGACAGGGATGCACACGGTAATTATTGCAATGACCTACTTCCCTTCAATCCCAGTCCCCAAATTGGAAACCCTCTCGCCTCGAAAAGTAGCACTTTACAATCTCATTATATAAGCGACGTTGGTAAAGGGAGTGAGAGGAAGACGAATGAACCACATTAGTGAAATAAGCGACGAACAAATAGGTGCCCTGTATCGTAACCATCGACCTCTCGTTTCCCGTATCCTCAGCCCCATGACAGCTTCTCTTTTCTGTCTCTTTGGGGGTAGTGGGTAATGATTCTACGACCGGGTCCAAGCACAGAAGAATATGTATGATGATATCAACTGAGGCAATTCCATGACGGTCGATCCTGACGGAGGCTCAAAACGAGGCTACTGCGTGTGGTAAAATTCTTCACTTGATAACATAAGTTGAAATAATTCATTCTCTCTTTCTATTCTGTTTATAGCAGATTGTTTTTGTCATGAATGTCATAAATTACTACTTTACCTCAAACAAATTTCTTCATTCCTACTCTGCCCGTAGAACTGGTGGATGCTTTACATTAGCGAATTGCTGACAAAAGATACACTACCGCCAAAGCTTCAAAACGTTTAGAACATGCATTTTTAATATTGTTTCGATTAAAATCCGTATTGAGATCGCATTCTTGATCCCAAGATTATAAACTTTATGCATTTTCGGTAACCAAGAGGAAATTGGTGGGTTCACGTTTCAAGTTACTTAGAATCCAAAAATCCAATGAGACAACCAAAAAACCGTCCGTCCGCCGTTTGCGGCATTTTCCCCATTTGAAGTAAACTAAGAACAATGAAATAATTCAGCATGATCCTTGAAACATTTTATAACATATCTGAAGGAAGGGGAGCAAAATAGGCTTTATAATGTGCGGAAGGCCAAAAACGAACCTCGAGTACAAACAGAGATTTATGACCGACACATATCACAAAATTCAGAAAAACCAGTGACAACAGGTATTCACGCCCACCTGTCATGTTTGGGATTTGGATCCAGAAATGATGTATTATATTTAATGTCATAAATCATATTACGGTTTAAATAAAGATCAACTCTAGCTCAGGTTTATGAAAGAATTTAGAATTTTATTTTTACTTATTTATAAGTGCTTTATTGGCTTCGTAATTAAACATTCAGCCCTACTTAACTATTAATTGTGATGGTATGTGCATTGAGGTTTAACTTAATAATATGTAACATAAGCTATTGTTTACAGTACGTTATTGCTGTTTGTATTACAATGATAAGTTGATGGATGTTAAAAACGTAAATACACAATAATATTTTTGGAGTTTTGCACGAGAGCCGTCATGTTGAAGAGATTTCGGATGTGCTTTCATACTTCTGCGTATAGAGTTGCTCTTTCTTGCTCATACTTCGGGCATTCCTGAAAAATGTGCTCCATTGTCTCTTTCTGGAGCTGGCAGTGGGGGCAATATGGTGAGCTGGAGATGCCCTTGTTGTAAAGAGATAACTGTGTATTACCGTGGCCGCTCCGAAATCTCGTTATGCTTCTATAAAAACTTTTGTTGTGAACTTCTTTAATTCCACGGAACCAAGGGAACCTTCCAGGGGCGGAGGGAAACAGTGCCTTGTAGTGGTTGCCACTCTGGTAGTTGTTGTGTTCCAATTTCCATATTCCGTCAGTTTCTTTCTTGATGCTACGTTTCATGTCGGTATGAGGGTGGGTGGCAAGATGGGTAGGCTGATGGCTCCCCTCGCTAGTTCATCAACCCTTTCATTTCCTGGAATCCCCCGATGGCTCCTAATCTACACAAAAAGGGTAGTAACTCCTCGAGACCGCAATCCTTGGATACTGGAAAGAATAAGCGGTTCTAATTTTGTCAGGTGTGTGATCGGACGATTATTTTCCAGCCCAGTCAAAAGACTGAGTGCATCGGTTAAAATAATCACCTTTGATGGGCAGCCTCGAAGGCCCTCCGCATAAGCCAATGCCTTTCGAAACTGAATGCATTTCGGACGTATATATTGACGCGCAGTCCCACAAATGGTACTGCCTACGTTCGTTGGTTGTTTCTGCGTAGAACTTCCTGATTTTCCGTTTTGGACTGATCCGTCTGTATATAGGAGCAAACTACCGGCCCATCGGTCATCTATCATTCGCTGGATGGCACTGACATTCTCATAGGCTTGTTCCGGAATTACGAATACATCTTGCCGGGAATACACTTGCGCCGAGGCAGGCCGCGCACCGCACGCGCAGCCTTGGCGCGCCTCGATGTCATGTGCCGCGATGTGATGTGCCGCGATACGAATTTTCAAATTACAGCGAGGCACACAAGCTCGTCCATACCTCGCACCGTACAAGGCTGCCGCGGTCCGTGCTCACTTTGATGGACCGACAGTCGATGGCTCAGGCCGCGCACCGCACGCGGCAGACTGAGCCTGTTTGCCGCGGTGTTGGGGACCCGTACACACTTGAGCATCGCGGCACGCCGAGGCTGCGCGTGCGGTGCGCGGCCTGCCTCGGCGCAAGTGTATTCCCGGCTTTATAGACTGCCCAAAATAAAGGTACGGGACTTGATATTGCAGGGGCATATCGTTTTGCGACAACCATCCGAACTGCTGACTCATCTCCGTGAAGCCGAAGCACAACAATGAGGAGTCTTTTTTCTTCTCCAGTATTGCTTTTACTTATTATGTTTCCCTCATTTACCGTGATTTCCAGTCTTAAAGTATTGAGCAACTAGATCCGACATAGCCAGGTCTTTGATCATCCTGAATCTAATGATGACCTTGCTATAAATTGTGCAGATGTACCGATCAGCAATCATCTTTCGCCGGCAATGAAGTGGTGGTTCGCTGGCCTCGGCTAATAATATGTTTATTGGAGTTGGCTTAAGTGCACCTAGAATTGTCCTCAAGGCACTGTGTTGAACTATATCCTTCCTCTTTAATACATTCTCTGACACTTCACCATAAAATACGCAGCCATAGTCCATTATCGAACGGATGGTAACTTTATAAAACACAAGAGCTGTTTGTGAGTCAGCTCCCCATTTGGTGTTCGTGAAGGAGCGTAACAGGTTCATAATATGAACAGGTTCAATATCGTCTATATGGAAGTTCCAGTTCAATGTCGAAGTCAGTATTACACCAAGGAACTTTACGTTTCGGCAAAAAGGGAAATTCATACTTCCAAGACGGACTTCTTGGCCAATATTCAGTCTTCGTTTTCTAGAGAAGGGGCATAGTATGGACTTATTAACAGAAATGCGCAAATTCAAAGAGTTGAAATGGTTGTTGATCGCTGTCATTGGTTCTCCGAGTCGCATTTTACAAGTTTCCGGGTCTGCTGCTGTGCAATATACGCAAATGTCATCGGCGTATTGAATAATTTTGACCTCATCAGGAACGATAGAGTCCAATTCCGACACATATATTATGTAAACGATTGTACTGAGTATGCTACCTTGTGCCAGACCATTGTAAGCAACTCTCGGTCCAATAAACCTCCCGTTTATACGGAGATATATTATACGTTCTGAGATTAGCGCGATGATATTATTGGTCCATTTATGGGGTAAGCCTACGTTATTAAGTATGTTTTTAGAGTCCGCAAATCTACATTGTCATATGCAGATTCCACGTCAAGGAAAAGTCCCATCGTGGTGAGGTTGTCGGTAAGACCTCGCTCAACATCTAAAATGAGTGTGTTTATAGCATCAATAGTGGACCTGTTTGTTCTAAAACCATACTGGGATGCCGGTAATTTATTTTGGTTCTCGAGCCACCAAACCATCAGATTTTTTACTATTCTCTCCATCGTCTTCATAATGCATGATGCCAGCGAAATTGGGTGATAGGATGTCGACTCAGAGGGTGGCTTGCCCGGTTTAGGTATTGGGACTACTATAAATTCTTTCCAACATTTAGGAAATGACCCCAATAGCCAGGAATCATTGAGAAATTTGATTAGTTTATGTTTATAGCTGAACGGAAGTCGTTTCAGGACCTGGTAGTTAATGTTGTCTCTGCCAGGTACAGCATCGGAGTTTCCCGCACCAGTCACCCGATCACCAGTCACTCGGGCCACTGACAATAATGAAATATTAAGTAATTAATTATCTGTAAGGTTGTTCCTTCGTGTCCTTCTGACTCTATTGATCACCCTTCGGTCACTATTTGATAGCCAAGTCAAGTAATTACTTGGTCATCCAGTTCAAGAGCTTTGAGCTCCAATCATCCCTCCCGTCCACCCCAAACACAGCCGTTCAATGATTCTGAATACCCTTTCCCAACTGAAAGGTTGGTTCAGGTTTCAAACGAGACTCCCTTCCGGTCCTCACTAACTAACAACACTTTGAAGTGTATGTTTTACCAATCGTAGCGTCTATAATGTCACGGTCCACGTTAATAGTAAGTTTAAAGGAAAAAAGGCGAAGGCAAATCATGTCGTATTTTAACAATACTTGTATATATAAGAATCAGCCTACGTATTATTCCCATCCAAACTCAGTAATTTTAGCTATAATCGACGTTTCAATAAACCATTCGCAATTTTTAGGACTAGCATTCTTTTACCATTTCCACATAAATCCGTTTAGAGCATTCTTTGATTTAAATAAAATTTATGTGTACGAGATTATTGTACATTTAAATACATTTGCATCTTGTTTGGTGTTTCCACAAAACGATATTTACGGCTACTGTTAACTGGTTCCTTGGGCTCAGTTTACAGTGAACGAGTTGAGGAGATTACGAGTATGAGTGCATCCTGGGCTGAGTTTACACATCAAGGGGTTTGGCAAGTAGGAAGGGTTGGGTACCCCGGATTTGGGCTCAGCTTAAAATCGCCCGAAACTACGGGATATAAAACGCAAGTAGAAATTCCGATTTCAGATGACCACATTTTTTTTAATTTTTCATTGCAAAGATTTTATTTTGATGAGTGCATAACTTTATAACTGTACAAAACGGTAAAAGTTCAATTGAATATATTGTCCAGCGCTATACTTGTACAATATGATTTTGAGCGCTCATCTGCCATGTCCATTTGACAACACGCTATCACGGTCCGAGATTCAACTTGCCATCAGGCTGATGGAGGGTAGTTACAGCCGCATCTGGCGATCAAATCAGGAGTAGTAACATATCCTACCAGTTGGAATCCCACAAAATAGATGCAAACGCACACTCGATTGGATGTGTCTGGATAATTCATTCCATTATAACAAAACTCCATCACACATTGATCCATACATGAACGCATTAGCTGGTTTGAATAATAATCACAGGTATTTTGTGGTGTGTTTTTTAATGCCACATCTATTTGGCTTATGGTCGCCAGTTTGCTACTACTAAGCACCAGTAGGTGAGTCAAAGACGGAATAGTTCAGTCCCGAAGGATCACCAATTTATGTAAGGGCTTGAGAAAGTCCTTATCAATTTTCTCCAGCATGGGCTTCTCAGCGAGGTGTATTGCTGCATACACTTGGACTCCAGATGTAATTCCGCGGTATGGCCACTTCACAGTGTGTGTTGAGGACCTGTATTGACAGTGATTGATAATATCACACTGTGCAGAACCATAGCCGCGTTGCAGAGGTTGGAGGATGAGGGGTCAGCCAGCCTGATTCCCCTCGCGTTTCGAGCCACGGTAAAGCCCGAATTCTAGGAATTTTCGTTGACAGGGATGAGCTAATGTCATGTGTAATTTCTTGATTCTTAGAAAGACCTCACATCCACATCCATCTGGTGGCAAGAACACAAATTTTACTCAACGGTTTATTATTTACTACATAGACCACTCGTCTGTCTGAATATTTGTTCTGTGTACGAAATGATTGGAATAATGAGGTAAGATATGGCTCAATAGGAGACCATCAGTGTGATGGTCATATGAGAGCGGAAGGGGAAGGGGTCTATAATTAATTTATATAAATATAAATCAATGAGGTTATGAAGGAGGTGAATGAGACAAGTATGTCACTGTCAGTAAAGAAGTTGGATGTAATTAGAAAACTCAAAGGGTACGACTGGTAAAAGAAGCGAGATAAACTTGGACGCTTTCGGAAGACCTTCATTCTTAGGTTTTAGAGACCAATTGAACACTTTGGGTGATATTAAACGCTACGCCGATGACCTTTTTCACAATGGGTAACTTCATATTAAACTTCATATTTGGCCATACATCTGGCGTTAGACAGGAAGTTTGTCGCTATTGTGGAATGACGTCGGTTCACCGTTTACCACGCCACTGGTGTTCGCCCTGGTTTTCTGTAGTTTTTCTCATCTTATCTCCATTGCCTCTGACGCTTACCGTTTAATTTATCTTAGCTAATATTGACCATAACCGAACACGTAACTACGATAATGGTTTGAACACTTTATGGTGTCTGTCAATAGCCCAGGCAAAGTGTCACCTATGTTTAACTGCTTATTCGGTTGCTGGAAGCGCACATACTGGATCTGGAGAAGTCAGATTACACAGTGAATTGCCTCACCAATTGCCGATTAATGCCATACAGCGAAGCCATACAGTGATAATGCTGGGAATAAAATTAACTTAGCGTTAGTATTTACAACTATTACTTTTACCACTATATTTAGTTATTTATTCATATTTTTATTCTCACCATTACTCAACAATGTTTTGAAAAATTATACAGCAGAAACTTCATCAAGGGCTACGGATAAGAGAAATCACGGTTAAGCCACTAATTAAAAAAGCTCTGCATATTCTGGACACAACGGTTTATTATATTTTCTTGTGCAGACCAAAGTTCTGTCTAAATCACTAAATGGTTCAATAATGATTATTATGAATTATCATTGATTATTAATAATTATTATCAAGCTTAGTTTAAATTATTAGTCATTATTATTAATGATTAATCATTATTGTTGGTTATTGATGATTATGAATAAAGATTATTAATTATTATTAGTTATTATTTTGAAATAAATTTCTTCCCTTATCTGCCCTGAAAATTAGGTACTTTACATGCATTCGTGTACTCTATTCTGATCTACTTTTCGATCATTTGAGGTGGCAATAAAGTCAGTATGCGACTTATATTTAGATCTGGATATCGAAGCCCTAGCAAACCTTTGTTTTTAAAATTTGTAATTCTTACCCCTCGACTTACTTATGCGCCAAATTTACTCCAATTGATATGTTTTCCTATTTACTTTACGAATCCTTTACTCTAGGACTTGATTTGATTTTTATGTACTATTCATTTATAATTGCAACTCCTGATCTCCGGACAATTTCTTCAAATTTTGGAGTTCAGAAATTGCCAAATGTTTTTGTTTTACCTACATACATTTGTACTCGAATAATTTTACTTCAAGTATCCGATACTTTTCTTTATGTACTATGCTTATTATGTTAATAAATGGCTTTATTGAGTATTAATTAACTCGATACCTGGAAACAGTTCGAATCAGCTGGGCCAGTATAAACATTGACCCGACAGGCTGGCGCATGATTCACCCTCTAAAGTATCACGCAAAATCTACTTCATGATATTCCAAACGACCATGTGTCAAAATCAAAATCAAAATGTGGCAAAAATGGCGAAATCTTTTTACGGGTTCCAGCCCCAAAATGATTCTTGAAACTTTTCATAACATTCGGTTAAGGGGAAGGGGTTCAAAACAAATTTTGAAATTTCGACAATTTCATATCTCGAAAAATGCAAAGTTTCCAGTTTAGATTCAGATAGATTTTATTTTTTGAATTTTTTTTAGACCATCCGCAGCTTTGTACGACTAGCCGTTAGTTCACAATGAGGGTTCAAAGTTCGAGCAAATCAAAATTCGACAACATGAGGGTGAATCATGCGGCAGTTTGTCGGGTCTAGATTCTAATAGAACATGGTTTTCAGATATCGAGTAAATTCATAGTATATAATAATGATTATCAATCATTATTAAAAATAATTCATAAACATTATTAATAACTAACAATGCCTAATTAATAATAATTTACCTACCTATTTGTTTAAAAAAATAAATTTCAATGTTGAGCTAAAGACAAGAAATTTTAAACATGGGTCGTAGATGAAACCGCGGTTTTCACTCGGTTTTTTGCCTGTAAAATTGTTTAAACAAATCAAACTTGGATGTTGAGCTAGAGACATGAAATTTTAAACATGGGTCGCAGATGGATGACAATTCAATATTCACTCGGTTTCCTGACTGTAAAATTGTTTAAACAATACCTTAAACAATACGTTCTGTCAAGAATTGTATTTCCGTCAAACTCGACCCAAGAAACTCATATTCGTGTCATTGGATTCCTTACGTCAAATTCTACACACCAGAGACGAAAATAGTTTGATTTTGTTGATCCTTAATTGCTTTTATCATGTTTTTGGTTATCGTGATTTTTATAGAATTAGCTGATGCTTGGGTAGGTCGAAATAACGTGATTGCTGGTTGTCAAGAATCGTGTAGTGAGCTCCGTATTTAAATCCTGAATGTTACTCACAAGGATATTGTATAAAAAGCAGCAATCTAGACAGATAGGCTCGCAATTGCAATCTGCACAGAAGATAATAAACCGTTTGGGAAAAATTTGTAAGGTATTTCGTCCTGCAATTTGAACGGTCCCAGTATATTAGCTCGTCCAAAAGCAAACAATCTCTGGCGGTGTTTCACGAATGAGTCATATAAACCTCCTCGCTCATTTCAGTAGCGGGTTACATTTTCTCTTACTTCAGGAGTGAGGTTTTCAGGCAGACTGAGACTCATCATTCACTAGCCATCATTCATTCATTTACTGGCTGTAATTACTGAGCGAACGCAAGAAGAATTTGTGGTTGATTGGTCCTTAGTAAGTTAGTAGTCGAGCCGACAGCCTGGACTACCAGCGAACTCGCAATTCTCGTATAAACAACGACTGTAAACATTAACATGTACATCAGAGTGCTGCGGGCAGTGAAATGAATAGAGCTTCCCTCCTCCAAAGGTGGTTACGCCAAAGCCCATCTCATCTCGGCTTCATTTGCATACTATGCTGTTTGAATAATACGTACCACTTTCTGTTGAGTTGAACGCAAAAACTTGATAACGTTTCTAAATTTCAACGCATATCTTGCTAGGGATGGCTTAAATACGACTGATTTATTCTAGGTCTCAAAACCCTGATTGAGATTCAATTTATTGAGGAGAATCTTTCTATGGTTCATCATTCAAATTTGAAAACTATGAGCAATACTCAAGGATTTCGGTAGCAATTAAACCATTAAAGACGAATTATGAAGTGTACATAATTTTATATTGGTCACTCGTACAGTGTGGTCGAAAATCAAACCTGAGAGCATTAAATTTTGAGCTGCATAGTATTTTAGACTAATCTTTGTACAGCTTAAAACTGTGGGACTTATTGTAGGAAGTTTTGCGTGTAGGGGTAAACACTAATTGTCACCACCAATATAATATATTGTCACCATATGATTTTGTGTGAAACCCAACCTGATTTTGGAATTTAAATTAATTATAACGAACTGAATTTCTGTTACTACATAGTTCCTAGCGATGATATTAATTCAGACATTATTTTCAGCCATGCAATTATAGCAATGGGTCGTCGGTAGTGCTGATACAGGGGAGTTTGTGTCCAATTACGCTTTTGATATTGGAAAAAGGATATCTTTCAAGAACAATTCGATACCTGTAGAAGGAAGGCAGTGGGTGTTCATTCAATGCCAATAAAGTCCAATATTTTGGTAACGATGTAAGTTACGAAATACCCGGAAAATTGATGCCCTAATTAACCAACCCCCTCCCTATTCTATCCCGTCATTGGTCTGGCCTCTTATTTTCGATAATATATCAGAACTTTTTTTCCTAATATCCGGGGTAAGTAAAATAAGTTGGTTACGGGAACACAAGGACGGCAAACTATGATTTCTCTTCTCACACCACCGGCTTTGGTGGTTTTTCATTCTAACTAGCTTATATAGCTTCATTGTGACTTGAGCAGTCTAGCGTGCGCTGGCATTTCATCACACATTTTCGTTCACGGTGCCCGACATGTCGTGGTTTAGTTTACGCGCCACCCTAAGGCGAAGCCGCTACCACAGGTATGAAAATGAAACCAGAGTACCTTGCAATCAATTTAGCATTTCCGCAGCTTAATACAATGTTATCACTCTACCGTGGTGATAGACTAATTATCTAAAGCATTAAAGCAATTAATTATCTAAATCCATTATCTAAAGCAACTTCTCAATACGATAGTGCACCGATAGTCCTACCATCAATTTTGGTTTATTATCTTCGATAATGAACCATTGGAATCGCCCAAAGATTAATGTTGTGTACCACTCTTCACCTCAAATGATCCATGTGGATTTTTGTCTTTCCCGTAATCCTCACTTAAATCATGCTCATCGCTCCTCATCAGCACCAATGAGCGTTAATAACAGTTGGTCTCATGTTTGTCATGAAAACACGTTGAAGGAAATGTCCGATTTTTATTGGTTCCCAAACATCAATTAATTTGTTCGAAATTTTTTAGAAAATTGCATGATATGTAAGATGGCAAAACCAAGATTGGCACAACTAAAATTCAGCTGTGTCCGATTTCAAAATGCTCCCATTCTATTCATATACATGCTTCAGGTTAACTCAGTGGTATATTGGATCATACAGTAATTATTTGTGCTTTTACGAAGTATTTACTACTTTTCCATACTCGCCATTCAGGTACTAAAACACTGATCTCTATTTTGTGTCCACAATGCGAGGTTATTGGGTAGGACGAAATTTCACCTCAGCCAAATTGAGCAAATAGTAATAAAAAGTCTGAATTCCAACCATTTTCTGGGGCCCCTGAAGACCGCCTCCGCCCTTTCTAGGAGCGGCATTCACGGAATTGTTGGATTAAATGAAGTGATATGACTTTCATTTTCTTCAAAAATTCTGTATTGCAATATAACGTGTTTTGGAATTTTATGTAAGATACGCTGAGTAATTCGTTGAGGTGCCACCAACGGCGCACCAGAAAAAAGGGTTTGTTATCGTTGTCCACGGTTATTAAACATATGAATGAGAGAGAGTCAGTAGGTATTTAATTTCGGGATTACTAACTGGAATATTCGTACGAGATGAATACATTTGGGAGCAGCGTGGGACAGTATGATTAAATATGGCAGGGGTAGAAAGGTACTTGTTTTTCTTTGAAATTTATAGCCACAGCATTATTGACTGCCGGATATCAAAGACCCCGGAAAGTAATTTATTATTCCCTCCCACGGCTACTGGGGACGTTCCTGCGAATCAATATGCTGATGAATATTGGTCTACCTTTGATATCTTAACGACTTAGGATGGTAATTTTAAACATTTTCCGAATATGAAAGTGGATTTGAGCAGTCAAACAGCTCAATTCATTAGCAGGGACTGTAATTTATTATCAATAATCTGACTAATCGGTTTTGAAACCGCTCTACCGAACGTAATCGGAGTTGGTCATGAAAAATGACATCGATAATGAGGTTCCCCAAGTTGGGGAGGTGGTTATACCTTCCAAGACAAAAGTTATCAACCAAAAACGCAAAATTACGAACCTACTTAATGATCCACGTTGAGTACTTTTGCCGACTATTACAATATTGTTGACGTTAGAGAAGATCTAGAAGGACCTATCTAAATGACGGAAATGAGTTGATAACCTGTTTTGGTTTATTATCTTCGATAATTAACCATTGAAATCGATCAAAGAAAAAATTTTTTTAACCCCCCTCAAAATTTGCTGGTTTACGTCTCAAGATACGTAGATTCAGAAAATCCACGGCACTTTGCCCAGTTAGCGTTATGCTAAAATTACGAAATTTGGTTTAAGGGTTTGGATCAACCCCACAATGATCCTCAGAACTTTTCATAACCCTAGGCCAAGAGCAAGGGGTTCAAAACGAATTTTGAAATTTAGAAAAATGCATATCTCGAAAAATTCAGATGTGATTATTTTGTTTTTAGTTCACATTTAGATCAGAATTTAGAAGACCATCCGTAGCTTTGTACGACCAGCAATTCGTTCACAATGAGGGCTAAAAGTTGGAGCAGATCAAAACTCGTAAACGTGAATGTGAATAATGCGGTAGCCTGTCGGTTCACTGTTCATACTGCCCCAGCTGATGCAAACAGCAGATCATTTTCAGATATCGAGTAAAAAAAAAAATAATGAAATTTCATGTGCCACATTTGGGGTTACCTACAGAAGAGTATGAATTTTGGGCCAATTTTGGCGGGCTCACAGCGTGGGTTTTGTGCGACCGAAAAAATCGGTTGAGAGGTCAAATTTTCATGAAATTTTATGTAGAATCCAAATACAAAATAAAAAACGGGGTTCCCATTTGAAAAAACGAAGTTGGTGTGCATTGGACCAATTTGGCCTAGTCGGAAAAAATGAAAATAGCGCCGTTCAATGCGGATAAAAAAAGGTCACCCGGGTTTTTTTAGTTTTTTCAAAATCCTCCCCAATAGAGAATTGAAATTCATATCCACTATTTAAGGACCACCCTGTATACAAGTATATCCATGGTGCTGGTATACCTAGAAATAAGGGGTTTGACGTCATCTGGATCTGGAGGAGTGCGCTGGGGCCATCATGACCGATGAAAGCTGCCGTTCCCCGCCAAATACGAGTATATACCCGCTCGCCTACTAAAATCCCACATTGTGCCAAATTTTAGTAGTTACAAAATAATGAAACGATGCATTCGAAGATAACCACTGTTGAAAAACAATAACAAAGTTCAATTATTGTAGTGCTTTCGATATAAAAACATACCCTTGTTTAGTGATGCTAAAAGAAACGACTCAGCAATTGGTCTAGATACTTGACGTTTTGGGGGTTTACTCATTTGGGAGTTTCACCATTTCCTATATGCCCTTTGTACCTCAATGGCGACGCGGTATGCTATTGAGCCTTGAATTCGAAAGGAACCTTATAAATCGCAATATCCTTGTTCAGGAAACGTTCGTTTGCAAACCGCAAGTACAAAATTTGGGTTTTTGATTACCAAATTGTGATAATTAATGAAAATATCCGTTCATTTTATTGAGTAAGTTAGAGTAAGTTGACATGCATCGTAATAATCACTGCGACTGACACCCCACAGTACCTATCAATAGTTTCAATTTATGAAATTCCATGAAAATTCGTTTCGGTTACATATCGAAAATGATGTTTGAATGATGCATGATATCTGCCATATCCTCCTCCAATGCAGGGACACTACGGGCAAGAGATCGACTTTTAAAAGTCCAATATAGACAAGTGTTTAGAGCACTCGAAGAACAGCTATCGGCAAAAAGTGTGATGAAGGGCTTGATGGGTTTCCATGAGAGGGTGTTTCATCTCTGTCGGTCTATATCCGCCCAGTGAGGAGTCAACAGTTATTGGGAAGCAGAACCTTCCCGACTGAGAAAATCCACCCACCATCCACTACCGCCTGTGACAACCATCTCGGAACCGTTTCCCAATTGGCACGACGCATTACCGGTGTTTCCAACGAGCACCTTACTCAATGTAGGGACTGCCGTTTCTACCTTCATTTCCGACCATGTCACCGCTGACAGGAGCTATCAGTAAAAGTTATTTTGAATCATTTCTAGTGGCCCCCTCCTGATATCACAAACGAAAAAAAAGAAGAAAAACAAACGAACTTAGTTGTTATTCATCATCATCCAAACCTCTATCGGTTACATAATGCAACCTATCGAAAATGATACGTTTTTATAATTACTACACATCTATGTATTATGTAAATAGATGTGTAGTAATGAAAACGTCTCGCTTGGCGCACATGGGAGATTTCGAAACGGGTTCGGTGCTTGTGAAGTGGTTAGGACATCTCTTTAGTTGTAAGGGAAAGGGCGGGCGGGGAAATTGGATGTCATAACTTTTTCCGGCTGCTGTAGAATGATATTTGCGTGATTTTTACACGGAGTGTTTTTTGGGGGATATCACATATTTTTGTTGTACCTGTAGAGCAAGACCTGTAGAGGCAATATGCAAGAATAAATTAAGCAAATTAATAGAATTATAAATTAATTACTTATTAATAAATTCATAAATTATTTATTTATTTATTAATAAAGTTCTAAATTAATAAAATTAATAAATTAAGCAGGAATAAAGGGGAGGCTGTAGCCTTGCCTAACTGAATAAGAAGAAGAACATGGTAAAGGTGAAGAACCGGGTTGTCGAAGTTATATAACTCGGCTCCCATTAGACCTAGCGACTTGAATCTTTCAACAGGCACTGGCTAAAGTTGAAAGGAATCTTTGTACAAAATTTCTAGTCATTCAGTGAAGGTGGAGAGGCTGTAGCCTTGGCTCACTCAAGAAGAAAAACATGGTAAGGGGTTTTGAAGTTATATAACTCGGCTTTCTTATGACCTAGCGGCTTGAAACTTTCAGTGCGTTTTCCTGTATCCACACCAAGAAGATCCATACCAAATTTCAAGTTGATCGGCTGTGGACCCCTCAAAATGGACAAAAAAAATTTCTTGCATTGAGATTTTGGGTCAAATCTTTCAAATGGCACTTCATGTTATAAAGAAGGTCTGTGCAAAATTTCAAGTCGAATGGTTCTGGTAGCCAGGCTGTAGACTCGCCTAAAATTTCTGTTTTTTTTTAAACCGTTTTTGGGTTAAGATAATTGGTTAAATGTTTTGAACCGCATTGTCTGAAGCTGAAACGACGCTTTGTACAAAAGTTCAAGTCAATTGGTGAAGGCGGAGAAGCTGCAGCCTTGCCTGTCTGAATAAGGAGAAGGAGAACATGGTAAGGGTGGAAAACTGGGATTTCGAAGTTATAATATATATTATAAGTCGGCTCCCTTTAGACCTAGCGACTTGAAACTTTCGGGATTGTCTATTAAACACACCAAGAAGGTCCACACCAAATTTCAAGTAGATCGGTCAAAACGGAGCCAAGATATGGATACCCGGAAAACGCGTTTCGTGACGTCTGGTAAACATACACTTAGTACAACTCAGTTCTCAACTTGTTTGCTTGGCGGGGCGGAACGCAACCGCGTTCCCTGATCAACTATATCTTCGATAAACCGCGCTCAAATTCTCATATTCAACATTGAACAATTGAACATCTCCTGTAAATTACATCCGTCCTGACCTAAATATTAAGACACATGGAAATTTTAATTAAAATTATGAATTTAAAAAAGATTTCTTTGAAAAATCAAGTCTTTTCGATTATGAAAATTGTTACAATTAGTTTATATAACCCTCTATTTAATACTCTGTTATTCAAACATTTTCCCCTCCCCGGAGTACCCGCGGGCAGGGGGCTTTTTAATCCTCCTCCCCGGACGAAATTCCTGGCTACATCACTGTACAATCATTGTACATCCACCGAGTATCAAGTTCTTCGAATAAATGTACATCTCGTGATTCAAATATTAAACAACCCGTCTCAAATACATCAACTAATTGTATACGCCCATGTGACGGTGTATGGGGAAGTTATACAGTCAATCCACATAGCAGACATTAATTTTCTCAAGGGACAGGCATTGAGTTTCTAGGTTTGAGTTCGGCTGAAGGTTCGGGTTTTTATTGAAAACAATACTCAGGGCATCCCACATCAGAGCGAAAGGGGATGCTTATTCTCCCCATGAGATCGAAGGAGTGTCCCTTAGGGGCCCGAAAGGCGTGTACCCTTACAACCAAACTAACTAATGAAAGTATTTATTTATTCAACGGTAGCTGAATAACCCGCGTGCGCGTAGGACAGTAATAGGGTTATATAACAAAACTTAGGGAAACAGTATATTCATATATTCAGTATATTACGTTACACAAAGACCGAGTTTTCCCGGGTTTAATATAACTTTTCTTCTTGGTACATGGCAGTGGTTGTGAGGTGAAAAAAATTTTTTTTTTCCAATTGAGTGGAAAATCATTGCTGGGGATATCGTACTGGTATATTTGGATAGTGAAAGTCAGCAGTGTGCATTGCTCCTGAATATTGGGACTCTGCATCCATAGTTAGCCGATCTATAGTGCCATGTACGGACTACCAGTGAAACGAGCCCCATGGTGAACGTGACAAACAGCATGAGAGGTACAACTGAATGGAAAAGGTGACCGTCGAAGTACGTTAAACATACTCCAAAGTATCCGGACTCCAGGAAAACGGACTCCAAAGGCCTCTCAACATTCACAGCAGCTTTCCAACTATTGGAAATTGGGGCCAAAACGAGTTCAGGCTGCCTGACATCGCGAATGCACAATCATTCAAAAATGTTTGAATAAAAAATTTTAAAAAAAACTTCAAATTTAAAAAAATCTGAATTTAAGAAAAAATAATTTTGGTTTATTATCTTCGATAATGAACCATTGGAATCGCCCAAAGAAAAAAATTTTTTAACCCCCCCTCAAAATTTGTTGGTTTACGTTTCAAGATACGTAGATTCAGAAAATCAAATAAAAAAAAACTCTGCAAATTCTTGACACAACGGTTTATTATCTTCTTTGTACAGATCACCCTTCTGTCTAGATCACTAGGTCTAAATGTCTAGATCCTAAATGTTAGATTAATTATTATTATCAATTATCACTAATTATTAACAATTTTATCAAGTACCTAGTGAAAATTATTATAATTTATTGTTAGGTATTAATAATTTGTATTTATTATTAATAATAATTATTATTAATTACGATTCATTAATACGATATAATTCTGGGGTTTTTAATACTACGTCGGTAATAATTTTTGTATAAAAGAAGTACCTACCAACAAACATTCGAAATTAACTTCATTTCCGTAGCACGAAACGCACCTCAGAACACCAAACTCGACATCACTTAAGCCATATGATGTTCCAAAGATCTTGTTAGTATGAAAATGGACCTGTATTTCAACAGTTTGATTCACGATCGGGTTGTGAGGCACAATCTTTGAGCCGTCATTGTGAACGAACGGCTGGTCGCACAAAGCTGCGGATGGTCTTAAAAAATTCTACGGAACAAACTCTATCGAAATATGAAATAAAAAACATACCGTTCTATATAAATTTTTCGAGATATGAAATTTTCAAAATTTCAAAATTCATTTTGAACCCCTTCCCCTTGACCTAGGGTTATGAAAAGTTTCGAGGACCATTGTGGGGTTGGTCGAAACCCATAAAAAAAATTTCGTAATTTTAACTCAACGCTAACGGGGCAAAGTGGCGCGGACGGCGTACGGCGTACGGCGGACGGACGGATTTTTTTTTATTCGATTTCCTGAATCTACGTATCTTGAAACGTAAACCAACAAATTTTGAGGGGGGGTTAAAAAAAGTTTTTCTTTGGGCGATTCCAATGGTTCATTATCGAAGATAATAAACCAAAACCGAGTGAATATTGAAATGTCATCCATTTCTGACCTATATTTAAAATTTCAAGTATCTAGCTCATCATCAAAATTTAATTTGTTTAAACAAATAGGTATTATTTAAACAATTTTACAGACAAGAAACCGAGTGAATATTGCATTGTGATCCAGTTCTGAACTATTTTTAAAATTTCAAGTCAATAGCTCATCATCAAAATTTAATTTGTATTACTACAAAAAGGTATTATTTAAACAATTTTACAGATGAGAAACCGAGTGAATATTGCAATGTGGTCTATACCCGACTCACGGTTAAAATTTCTAGACTGTAGTTTACCGGGAAGATGAAAAAAGGTAGTTTTATTCTGGGCGTCTGGCGGTTGACCCACATGACGGCCGTTTTCGACGCGAAAGTTTAGTGTTTTTCCTAAACCTTTGCGCGCTCACTGTGAACGAACGGCTGGTCGCACAAAAGTCCAATTGGTCTTAAAAGATTCGTACTTTTTCAGGTCATTCAAAAGTGAACTAAACATTACACGGTTCAGTTGAATATTTTGAGATATGACATCGTCGAAATTTTATGAATCTACGTATCTTGAAACGTAAACCAACAAATTTTGAGGGGGGGTTAAAAATTTTTTTTCTTTGGGCGATTCCAATGGTTCATTATCGAAGATAATAAACCAAAAGGTAGGTAGGTAGTTGATAAAATTATTAATAATTAGTGATAATTCATAATAATAATTAATCTAACATTTAGGATCTAGACATTTAGACCTAGTGATCTAGACAGAAGGGTGATCTGTACAAAGAAGACAATGAACCGTTGTGTCAAGCATTTGCAGAGTTTTTTTTTTTTTTGTAAGCCAGTGTAATCTGTAACCACTCATGATCTGATATACGTTCTTTTAATGTGTTGCAGGTACATGTAGCGTACCAACTCCCGGGGTTCAAGCGAGTCAAGAGGGGCTACAAGCCACTTAATGTGGAAAACCTAGTGCCTCATATCAAGCCAGAAAGGGACCCAACGGACCCTTATTTCCAGTACCAATGGTACTTGAAGAATACTGGTCAAAATGGAGGGAAAGCCAAGCTGGACCTAAACGTTGAGGCAGCTTGGGCCCAAGGTGTCACAGGGAAAAACGTGACGACTGCCATCATGGACGATGGTAACTATCATACCTTATTATAAATATTGTTCTAGACACACAAGATCCTTAACACGCAAGATCCTTAATAAGACACGCAAATCACGCAAGATCCTTAATAGGAACATTCTTTACAATATTTTTGACTTTCAGTGGGTCAATTTCCTTTGAAGATTGTCCAGTTACTCTTAGGCCAGATTCAAATATGATAATATTCCTCCGAAATAATGTAATAGTCATACTGAACTTTCAAAGCACAGTAAGTAACAGAAAACGAGTACATAACGCAGGGATTCAATCCCAAAATTACGAAGAAACATCATCCTAAGAAAATGCCTTGGATATGTACGAATTATCATTCATCAAATCAAATTGGAATTGTGTCTCTCATTGTGTCTGTTAAACGTTTTAGGTGTCGATTACATGCATCAGGATCTCAAATTCAACTATGTAAGTATTGTCATTCAATACTGCCTAATCTGTATCAGCAACACCACGGACGCAGCAAAGTAGTTATTGTTATAGTAAAAGTTTTGGTTATCTGCATCAACAGCACCAAGTCATTTTGAACTCTGTCATAACATGACTGATTCACCTGACGCTGCTGTTGTCGATGTTGTTGAACGAAACTAGTAAATTGTGTAGTTGACCCAGGAGTGAGAACTCTGAATATTTTTGTTATTAGTCTCTTATGAGCTGCTTCATAAGACACCGTACTTCCAAATCAGTTTCATCACTTGCTTATATAGCATCACTTTGCTGCATGCGGAAAGTTACCATGCCCTTCATAACAGTCAATATATTTATCTGGTTCTCAGGTTAATACCGGCATTCGTCTTTCTCGCAGCGTCAAACGTTTTAACATGGGATATTGCTTAATTTATAAGCGATTCTAATTTTATACGTGAAGAAATGAGTTCGAAATTTCCAATTCTTAAAATTTAAGAATTTAATGTTATTAATTTAATAATTAATAATAATTAATTTAGAATTTAATTTCTTATATTTAATGTTATATGTTTCGTTAAGTAGGTTCTCCAATTTTCGTTTTCTTGCGAATGTTATTAGTGAAGGCCATACGGAATCTGGTGCAGACACTGCCCTTCGGCGTCGAGGACGTGCCGAGGTGTTCGAATGAGGATCAGAATTCGGCCCGGTAAACTAATTTCTGGTAATACAGACGAAAGGGTTGATTCTGACGAGGGGCTGACAGAGAGTCGAATTTCCCTTCTCACAGGTGACAGAATAACGTGCTGTCGGTGCGAGGCACGTGGGGCGACGCAACACGCTGCAGCGTCATGACCGTTCGAGGATCAGACACTTGATCTTTTAGCACGCATTTATACCAACTTGGTCATGTTTACTCTGACCCAAAATATATTTATGTTATTACTGTTTCAGAACGCTAAAGCAAGCTACGACTTCAGTAGCAATGATCAGTATCCATATCCTAGGTATACAGACGACTGGTTTAACAGGTGAGATACTATTATCGGTCGATAGTTCCCTCTTGAAAATTATAGCAAGTTAATTCTGTTGTTGAGGCGTGGGAAGGGGGGGATCAAAGAGCAGACTATGCAAATATACATTTCATACTTAATTTTCAATCCTAAAGAAAATCCTAACCATCCTTGAATATAATAGTTGGAAGCTTGTGTATATCATCTTTTATCATGTCATGAAATATTGAGGAGGGTAATATTACATTATCAATATTGCAGCCACGGTACACGTTGTGCTGGAGAGGTGGCGGCAGCTAGAGACAACGACATCTGTGGAGTAGGAGTCGCTTACGACTCCAAAATTGCTGGTATTTATAAGAATAAAACTCAAAGTTAAACCATTTTATACATCGAGCAGAATCGTGATATATAATTTTACCCCAATAAATCGTCATATAAGAGGCCATTGGGTGTAATTCGATACGTACTAAACAAAAATATCGAGGGTGCTTCCCAGTTTTAGGCGTGCCTTCATATAATCGCACTGCCCATAAGGCGTGGTGGAATCATATTAAGGCCGGGATTAGGTTTTCTTTCGATCATTCCGCTCAATTACCTCACTCCGTCTTAAGTTAGGAAAATTCACAACGATCGAAACTCCCCCGATTTCAATATCGGGCTTGGAGCTGGTTTTGGTTTCACTGAACCCTTCCGACGGTGGGCTGTCTAAAAATTTGAAATGTTGAAAAACTTGGAGGTTGAAATAGAAAAACATTTAGTTCCATACAACAGCTGAGATGGTACACAGGTAAGTAAACCACTACCTAGTGGACTAAGCACAATTGTTACCGGTATTATTGACCATCTGGTCAATTGATACCTATGCACCTCACCCTCAATTGATACCTATGCATCGAAATGAATAATAAGGCATTGAAATAATATCATTCGAAAAACACATTGAACAGCACATCTAGGGACGCGGGAGCGTCCCGCCCGCCAAGAAAACCGAAGCCCTGAAAACCGAAGCGACTGAGACACTGATTACGCGACGGAACAAGTTGGGGTTTTCACCCTACCATAGCTCGGTCCCCTGAGTGTCTCGAGAGTTGATTTTTTGTACACCAACTCTCCAGGGGCACGTGAGGACGTAAACCAAATTTCAGCTCTTGGGAAAATCAGGTGTCGGGGGTATAACAGTTTTAAAACCACTATTTTTCACGTTTTTCGTGTTCTTCTTCTTCTTCTTCTTCTTCAACTTTTTCTTCTTGTTGTTCATTGACGGGGCTACAGCCCAGCAGACAAATCGGATCGAGCTGAAATTTTGCACACACGTTTGTTATGCTCCAAGGGAGTGCCTTTTGAACCTTTTTTCTCCCTCCCCCCATTTCCCCCCCAATTAGGGGGGAAACAGTAATTTTTAGGAATTTCAAATGGTCATAACTCCTTCAAAATTGAAGCTTTTTCAGATTTTCTTTTTTAGTTGTATTCAGCTTTTAAAACTGTTTAATTTGAGATCAAAATGAACTTCCTAAGGGGTAAAATGAAGGAGTTATGGTGATTTTTCTATTTTCAACAACAACTGCCACAAATATTGATGAAAATTGGTGCGGTTGGTCTTAAAATGTCCGCTAGGTTGTCTAGTATATGCTCAATAATTTTGAACTAAATCTCAATCGATTCGGCTAATCTACAGACAAAAATACGTGAATAAATTCCACATCTACTGATTTGGCTAATTTCCGAGAACATCAAAGTTGAACGGTGGTCAGAAAAATTGTCGTAGAGTGGCGCCTCTTAAAGGATCGATAGGAAATTTTATGGGCTTTCGAATGAGGGTAGCGCACTTTGTCACTTTTCCCAACGGTTCTCGAGTTATTCGCGATTTTTGGTATAAAAACGTGCGTTTTACCTTTTGCAAACTTTCTCTTTCCACTTTCTCTTCGACACCAATAATTACAATTATTGTAATGATTCTCAACAACAAAAATGTGCACAATCCTCAAGAAAAAATGCAACAAATTTTCAAAAAATTTCTAATTCAAATTTATTCAAATTTCTAATTCTTTCTATTTTTTTAAATGTAATAATAAGAATAATTGTTTTAGTTTTAATATTTTTTTCTAAATTGTTAATTGTTTTAATTAATTGAAAATTTTAAAACTACTTATTTTTCAAACACATTTCAGATAGGTAACAAACAATAATTTCCAAAAAATAATTATTCTTGTCACAAAAAGAAGAAACAAAAAGGCAAATTAGTAGGCGTACTAATTTTTTACTAAATTTTGACTAGGATAAAACTTCATTTAGGAAAAAATTTACTAGTTACCTCGTAGGTACTGTTGTTAAATTGAACCGTATTGTATAAGTACCACTCGAAAACTAGCCATGCAAAAAGATGTGATATCCCCCCAAAAAAAACTCCGTTGTAAAAACTGGCCCGCCAAAAAACCTCAGCCGCAAAAAGGAATGATATCCATTTTGCCCGCCAGCCACATATATAGGATGCTCGGTGCTTCGCACCTCGCTGTTGAGTGTGCATATAGAAACCTGATCCTCCTACCCCTAACCTCCACCGTCAATGTTTTCCTGTTCCCTGTCTCCTTCCCACAACCCCCTCTCACCCTTAGTCACCCTCGGTTTCACCTAATATGTTTCCTCTGTTACACCAGCAGGGAGCTTTACGCTTCTTTCAATGCTGTTGGCGGGAGCTTTTTGCCAGATGAACAAGCCTGAATTGAAGCATTACTTCATTATAGATGTACCACCACTGATTACTCGTGACCACCAGTAATACTTATAATATAGTAATGCTTCAATGCTATAATAATATAGTAATGCTTGTTCATCTGGCAAAAAGCTCCCGCCAACAGCATTGAAAGAAGCGTAAAGCTCCCTGCTGGTGTAACAGAGGAAACATATTAGGTGAAACCGAGGGTGACTAAGGGTGAGAGGGGGTTGTGGGAAGGAGACAGGGAACAGGAAAACATTGACGGTGGAGGTTAGGGGTAGGAGGATCAGGTTTCTATATGCACACTCAACAGCGAGGTGCGAAGCACCGAGCATCCTATATATGTGGCTGGCGGGCAAAATGGATATCATTCCTTTTTGCGGCTGAGGTTTTTTGGCGGGCCAGTTTTTACAACGGAGTTTTTTTGGGGGGGATTGTACCTACTTCGTGTAACTGCATCAGTGAAAATATCATAATAGAAAGATTTTAGCCTATTGAGTTTTACCAACTTTGAGTTTCCGATTAAAACGGAGTATAATGTATACATACACATTGAAAAATCGATACTGCAGAAATCATTGATCTACGCTCTAACGTTCTGTAAGGTATTCGAATGCTCGACCAGCCATACATGACGGATCTCATTGAGGCCAATTCAATGGGCCATGAACCAAACCTGATTGACATATATTCGGCGTCTTGGGGACCAACTGACGATGGTAAAACGGTCGATGGGCCTAGAAATGCGACCATGAGAGCGATAGTCAAAGGAGTGAATGAAGTAAGTTTACTCTTCGATAGTATACCTAAACAAAGTTCCGTTCTCATTCTCAAAGTCTAATTCCGTATGGCCCCCTATTTAGACTAATTCAACATGAGTTTGTTTTCTGCGAACATACAAAATCAAGCTGATTAGCATTTGGCAACCTAAAATCCCCTTACACACAATCATCAAATTGCCGACCATATTTAATATTCATTCAAAACAATTGCAGGACCATAAAGAACTATTTTTCTGGTATAACAATTCCCCATGGACCTCCTCTTGACAGGACCATCCAGATGATATGGCGATGGAGATTGGTAGCGAATACTAATCACATAGCGGTTGTGAACAGCGTTCAATGCCAACCCAATCTTCCAGGAGATTTGTCCAAAAAATGCTTGATCGCTGTAATCATCGTCTTGTCAAGATACCTACGTTTCCGGAACTCCAATCTTGTTTGTTTTGGGCTCTGCGATAATTTAATTTGAAAAGTTTGGAACTGGGGGCATAAATTTCTCTTTTCAATAAATAGAACTTTTAATTTCGCCGCCATTCTCAATGAAAACATGAAAATCTAATGTTTTCTTATCATTCCTATGAAATTTTTATTCCCTCCGACTTGAGTTTTGAAACATAATATACGAGTAGGAAGGTAGAATTTTAATGGTTTTCACATTTCAGGGGAGAAATGGGCTTGGAAATATCTACGTTTGGGCGAGTGGTGATGGTGGCGAAGAAGATGATTGCAATTGCGATGGATATGCTGCTTCAATGTGGACTATATCTATCAACAGCGCGATCAACGATGGTCAAAATGCCCACTACGACGAAAGTTGCTCATCGACACTAGCTTCAACGTTCAGCAATGGAGCTAAAGATCCCAACACTGGAGTGGTAATAACTCGTTCCAAATCATCTTGAAATGTGGGTTGGTTGGGGAATGTGCGGGTGTGGGTGTCCGTCTTCAAATAATTATAGAGAATTTTAAGTAGTTCAGAAAACTAGTTACCTACCTTTTCAGTGAACACTGTTTGCTTGTGGCACCTCCTATTTTACTTTTCACTCACCAGGTAAAATTATTTATAGTTATTTCAAGTATTTTAGAGTTAATAACGTCATTTTAAGTTGTTTATTGCGGTTTTTTGCTCGTCTTTTGTACTTTGAACATATGATTTTGTTTTTATTCAAAATTGAATCAAAAATTCAACAGACTGTGCAATACAGGATGTTACACTGTTATTATATTATGCCAATTTCCTGCAGCTTGAGCGTCTAGTTATGTAAAATGTGGGAAAATCCAATATAATTATTGAGATGCACAATGCCAAAGCGAATCCTCGGAGTATTTCAGTTTGGCTAACAAGAGTAGGGGCAGCGCAGGTCCCCATACGACACTGTGGATAATTCACTTATGTTAGACAACAGACTTTCAGAAGTGCTACATCGAAAGATGCGGTCGTAGCTCGTAAGGGTCGTAAGGCCACAAGATGCACAAGGTCGTTATCCTCCTTTTTTGCATTAGTCCCTTGACTAACAGTGGTGCACATTGGAATGAATGCTAAACAGCCTAAGAAAGTAGGCAGCAATGATGTAGGTATGTAAGCTCTTCGGATAACCAATAGGCTTTCAAGAATTGAAAATATCGTTTTTCGTATTTCCAGGCAACAACGGATCTCTATGGGAAATGTACTACAACTCACTCAGGAACATCTGCTGCAGCTCCAGAAGCTGCCGGAGTATTTGCGTTAGCGCTGGAAGCTAAGTAAGATTTACATCTATAAATGCAGATTCGTCCACAAACATGACATTAGGAGTAACGGGAGTTGAACCGTTCATTTGATATCTACACATTGCGTTGTCGTAATAATCAGGGATATCGTTAGTGGAATTGTTGCACGACGTCATTTACGTCAAAATCTACATTGACTGATGAGTACAATAATCCTGTTCTCAATGGAGGCCTGAGTAGGGAGAAGGGAGGAGGGAAGACGGTTGACCATTCATTGGCCGCCAGGATTTCCACTACTTCACCAATATTCATGGGTATGTTTACCTACATAGCAGTAAATATTGGAGAAATAGTGGGAACCCTGGCGACCAATGAATAGTCGGAAGGTGGCAGAAATAATGTAGGTATCATAATATTATTATTTATTATCTGTATCATGAGCTGACCCTCACTACATAAATAATTAATAATACACAACTTATGTAAAATAAGTAGGGAAGAGGGTGGTGCAACACGCACAGTGCAGAGCATAGTGCAGCTGAAGGCGGACGGACGGTTTTTTCAATTCGATTTTTGGAATCTACGTACTTTGAAACGAAAATCCTCAAATTTTGAAGGTGGGGGGTGGGGGGGGGGGGGTAATTTTTCATTTTATTTTTCTTGGGCGATTCCAAAGGTTCATTATCGATGATGATAACCCAAAACGCTGCCCATTTTTCCACAAAGGTTCATGATCTCCTTCTGAGATCACCCATCTGTCTAGTATACAATAACTAAAAAAAATTTTCTTCTTCTTCATGAATGTCTCGTGATAGAAGTTGAAAAATGCTCTCCTCCTTATTCAACCCGAAGGATATCCCTAGCACTGGCCAGGGATATTTGCTTATATGAAAACTCACCCAAGGTGTCCAAACTCACTTCTGCTCGATACCTGTACTACGTTAGTGGTCCTGTACCATGTTGTAGTTGTTCCTAATATCCACTCACAAATATGTACCGGTAAAAAAATAAACATAAAAATAAATAAGTAAATAAGAATAAATCTCCTGAAAACCAGCCAATATAAATAGGCTGTCGATGTGTGTCGACTCAATGTTGTTTTGCCAATTTTTGTTTCAGCCCTCAGTTGACTTGGCGCGATGTTCAACATCTCACGGTACTCACATCAAAAAGAAATTCACTTTTCGACGCAAAGGGAAGATTTCACTGGACAATGAACGGAGTTGGGCTGGAGTTCAATCACCTGTTTGGTTTCGGAGTGTTGGATGCGGGTGCGATGGTAGCTCTGGCCAAACAATGGAAAACGGTACCTGCGAGGTACCACTGTGAAGCTGGCTCAATTAAAAAGATGCAGTGAGTACCGCTCTTGAGCGTATTAGTATTATTATTAATAACCCAAACTTAACTTACATCGATATTAGTCATTGGTATGCATCTACGGCTTCAAAACTACTACTTGAACCTACTTGGATCTACCTGAACTTATCAAGCATTGACAGGATAAAAGAAATCAAATTAATATTCAGCTAACGAGGAGCAATAATGTCAACACAGGAATGAATGGTTTAACGGGGGCGCCCAGGGGCTCCTTAATTCTCAATAAGATATAATATTTTCATAAAGGGTGATGCGTCTCGTCTCGATATTTTTTCCAGGAAAGTGACGAATATGGAGCCGGTCTTCATGAAAATTGATACCAACGCCTGCCAAGGTTCTGACACCCAAGTTAACTATCTTGAACACGTACAGGCCGTTATCACTCTGAATTCCACGAGAAGAGGTGATGTCGAACTGTTCTTAACATCACCAATGGGAACAAGGTAGACATTGAGAGCCATCTCGAACATAGCAAACCAAGACCACCTTATCTTATTATACATTATTAACGCTCGCATTTTAATTTAAATAGGTCCATGATCCTGAGCAAACGGGCCAATGACAACGATCACAGAGACGGCTTTACTAAGTGGCCATTTATGACTACGCACACATGGGGAGAATACCCGCAAGGTGTTTGGCAACTCGAGGTGAATAAAATAAAGTCTAGCGACTATCCCAGTCCTCCAATAGTTATTTACTGAGGAAAATTCTGGACTTGAAGTGAGGTATTTTCGTAGATAAATTATGTCAATAGTTGCAATTCTAGTGTAATTCAACGTTTAGTCATATAAAGACCGGAATGAGGGAACTCCGTGCAGGTAGGAGAATTAATTCAACTGCCATGAAATGGGGATGCTCTTACTTTGACATCAATGATTCGATCTCGTTGAATTTTTTGACTTCAAACTACTGAAAATTATAGAATCCCTACTGTAGTGTGTAATTTCCGCGCGTTTACTTTAGAAAAAGGAGTCGGAGGGATTTCATGATCTTTTGGATTTGTCTACCAAACCTTTGACTAGTGGTACAATACACAATGTGACGAGCCCACTTTGGAATTTTTAATGCTTCAATGAGTCTCATGAACCAACTCTACACGACAAGGATCAATGACAATCAGACAAGGTTCATAATATACTAAACACAAACTAATGGATCTTTCTTGCGTATTTCATATGCACAAAACTCAACATCGACAACTAAAATATATTTAAATACACAAACAAGCAATGAAAATTTACTCGACTAACTCAATAATCAACGAAACTTGAAAATTAACGGTCTTTCAAAATTTGGAAATTAAACCTGAACATTTAGGAACTGAATTCACGACTTACAATAAGACTAACGCAGACATGGTTATGAATCACAAGTCTAATTACTAGTTTTTGACTGAGAACCTATGATTTTACAAGTCTCTTAGTCAAAAACTAGTAATTGAACAAAAAAAATGCAAGACTAGTAAGACTGAGAATATGAATAAATCTAAGTGCTAAAAATATGAAACAAGAGCATGGCATACGAACATGAATCAGATAAACTTGGAACTCACTACTTGAACTTGGCACCTATGTGTGTTATATTGGTAATGGAAGTATTTCACAAATAAAAATATGGAGTAGTGTTCCTAAAAATGACGGAATCCTTTATCTAGAACGTCTTCTCATGATTCTCACGTAATTCTCAGATTCTAGTTCTCTTCATCACCATCACTATCATCTACGTTATAACCAGCGATACAAAAAAAGCACAATATTGCAGACATAGGTAGATCGAGGCCGCAAGTCTTGCAGGCAGGTATATTTGGAGAGGAGAACGTATATTTCTCTCCCAGCAGGAGTGGCAACGAATACGTTTGGTTGCATCAGTAGCCGCAGAGGTGCTAGAAACCTCACGTTTTTTATTTTGATGAAGAGGTTCTCGAATACGAATCTTGATGGTGCGTGGCAGCTTTGGGTGCATAATCAAGTGATTCCTTATCAGCAACCAGACTTCGAGGAATGGAAGAGATGGGGCTGCACAACCCCAGCTCGCCGGGTTTTAAGAAATGCTGTCCATGTATCTGTCAGATATAACGCTTGTAATGGAGTGTTAAATATCTGCAATATTTACAATTTGTATGGGCTCCTGTTCTGGTTTTTCTGCAAGGCTAGGAATAGAACTCCTTCATACTAAACTTTAAGAAGTTTCAATTTCATTGTGAGAGTTACAGATTTATTTAAACCTGTTATTTTCAATTGATTTCAAGGCGGTGGGATAAAGAAAAACCCAGTTGGAGAACGTATGTGGAACGGGGGAACGGGGAAACGGAATTAAATGCACTAGGCTCATAAAAAGTCGAAGTGTATCCTTGAGTTTCCTTCGCCTACAGGTGCTACTGCAGAACTTTTTGTCAAGCACCTCTTATGTATTCTTCAAAATTTGAGGAATAGATAATGATAACTCAACTAATGATAACTGCGAGCATTGCAAACTACAGGAACTTCCAGAACTCCCAGTTTCAGTTGAATTTAATATTCACCCGGAAAACATCCTCATCCGCACTTCACCAATTGGATGTATCATTAACATTTCTTGGCTAGTTACTCACCCTAGGATTTGAGTACACTCATCGAAAATTATGACGAATTTCTCTCTGTAGAAACATTTGATTCTCTGAAACTTTTTTGATTTTTTTATCGGTACAAAATCGCAGTCTCGATATTGTTTTTGCCAAACAATTAGTAAACAATTTTCGCAAACTAATGTTAGATGCGCGATTTCGACTTCTCGGCCGATTCGACAAGAGATGGGATCATGGGGAGGGGAAGGAGAGAAAGTTCGTTATCTCGAGGATTGAGTTTTAGTGAAGCCAACGAAATCCTGCCATTATCTTCCTTCTCGTCCAAGTTAGCGAATTTTTAACCAAGACGTTGGCATTTTTATTTTTATTTTTTTTTATACATTTTTAAGTGCACATGAAAAGTGCAACAAACAAATTTATTTAATGTGAAAATTTGTTTTGTTTCATTGTACCTAGCTGTTTTAATGTGCTCGTAGCCATAAATGTTTTTAATTTTCCTATGAGAGGCTAACCGTTGCTCTAGTGGGGGTGGGGGCTAAGCCTCCCTCCCCCCCAGTTCCGCCAATGCGTACTATCTTCATTCAATCATTTGTAATCACACTTTCCGAAAATCCTCACATTCAAATGAATATTGATATCCACTTTGTAAATGTTCTAGGTGAGTATTAATTCGAAAACTCTGCAAAGCGGATACATCAAGGAGTGGACACTGATGCTTCATGGCACATCAGATGAACCGTACAACGGTTTGCCGGTATCGGACCCCCACTCCAAGCTAGCAATTGTCAAGAAGGCCCACGAAGAGCGCAATATTGTGCATGTCAAAGGAAACAACTATTTTTAAACTACGTTCCGATAAAAATAGACAGAGTTCGGTTATTTCCAGTTTTTTAGGAAATATAACTGGTTTGAGAACAGAAAAAAATTAATGGTAGGCACTGGAAACTTTAATTTTTCATATTATTTTATTCTTGTGCGCCCACTTCTTATATTGGTATGAGTGATCTGGTCTCTTCTTCACACCAATATTTTCAGTTCAAAAATTTCTCATTTCATCACTTCTACTTCACTATATCGAACTGAACATTTACTATATAAAGGTATAAATATTTAATTTTTCCTTTATTTTCCGATAAATCGTTGGTATTCTTGTTTCTCGTTAACACTGGAATACATTTTCGAAAGAATTGCTAATAGGGTTCATCAATCAATAATAGGGTACATTGTAATTACAACAATTATTGTTGAACATGTTTAAAAATGATTTCATTAACTGTAATATGCTAATTCACTTATGTTCGCCTTATTCAAAGTTAACGATAGGTAGGTCAAATCGTGAACCCATTACCCATACATATGGAGCAAGTACCTTATGATAACGACAAAATGTAATTATATTCTTTAAGGATTATGCATATATACTAGAGCTGTATCAGACTCGTAGTAAAAATAATTATCGGGGCTCTTCTTGGTAAGACATTGGTATTTTTTGAAAAGAGATTTTTCTACTGGGAAAATAGTATTCTCTGACGGAGAAGAATGGTGCATTAGCTTGGAATTTTAACGGAAGAAGACAAGCCCAATAGTCTTCCTCCTTGACATTTTTATCGAACGGACCTTCGTGAACTTTAGTTGCATACTACTAGTGACCGGTATTTCCCCACGGTCACTAGTAGCAAATACAACATATTTCCGTTAGCTGACTACCAGCGATTATTCCCATATATTTTTCTAGAGTAAAAAACACCATAAGAAGCCAGGGTGCAGCCTGTTGTTTGTGTTTGAAAACTCTTCTACTAAATTACTGAATGACGAATAATTACAAATTTCGACAGCAATTCAAACACTACGAATGCCGTCGATTCATGCGGAAAGAAATTTTTAGTTGCTACCAACTTCTTGCATTGATACCACTAGATCTTAACAGAACCTCTAAGACTAGTGTTATCGTGCAAGTTTAATTTGAAATTTGAAAGCGAATTTATTCATTGTGGCGAAAAATATTTTTATAGCTTAAATTTCGTGACGAGGATATCGGGATTGTACTAAGGAGAGCAGAAATTTCAATGATTATGATGATATGATTATAGAATTGTGACTATCGCACAATAATTTGGTTACCAAAAAAAATGTATTATTAAATAATGGACATCTCTAATTAATACCATTATAACTGAGTGGTCATTTTATACATACTTAAGAGTCACTATTAAAAAAAAGAAAAAAAAAAGAAAAAAAGAACATTAACTCTAACAGCTTCCTTCACAGCTTGAAACTATTACATTTTCTTCCACCCAGATGTTCTTGAAATATTTCAGCCCTGATGCAAGGACTTTTCAGAAGCACAATAAAAACTAATTATAAACGCGTCGGTGTGTGCTTCAAGTACACGACAGCAGTTTCGCGGATTATTCAAATTGTATTACTTTTGATTTTATAGAACTCTGTAGTAGGGTCTTGTAGTAGACAAGATTACGATCAGCACTAAATTCGTAGACCTGAATAGAGACGGCTGTTCTTCAAATATGAACTTGTTCATTAGTGATATTATATGACGATTTTGTTTTATAGTAACTATCTAGATTCTGTTGGTAGTACAAGAAGAAAATACTTCGAATTTAATGTCACTGGAAACAATTTTCCACTTTTATTTTGATCACGGTTGACAAATATTATACCATTATCAGCATAAGAAGATTTTATGATAGTACATATGTTGAATACACAGCTAGATATGTTATTTAAATAATGTATATAGCATCTTTTATGCATGTATTATCAAACCTCCTGTTGTAGAAAACTTGTTGAGAAAAATGGGTCATTAAAATCAAATTTTGGGCTGTGTACAATTCAAAGAAATTAGACATCTCCATAACAGCGCATGCTAAGATAGATTTTGGAAATGGAAATATTTTTCTCAATCCTTTTCAAGGATATACCTCAAATATTATATAAGTACCTATATACACCAATGGCGATGAGTTGAGCCCGCGGGAAAGACATTAAATCAACTGCTTTTTTTTTATTAGATCTACCAACCCCATTAGTTATCTGATCATGGTCGATGTAAAATCTTGTATCCTTCAATGACTATAATCACCACGCATCAACTCAATAAGTAGGGCGTGATAAGTCTCACACCGGGTCCAAATTAGGTAAGATTGTGATTGAAGTTGAATTTTTATAGAAATGGAGTTATATTTTTACCTTTAACTAAATCAAATCCCAATAAAAATCGGCGTTTATTTTTTGATCGATTAAGTGTTATAGGAAAAAGGGTATTAAACTTACAAAATGGAAATCATAACATTGCTTTTCGAAGCAAGTATGAATTTAACACCAATCGAATAAAAGTAGTTTCATTTCCTCCTTCGGTTGCGGAAATAGGTATTCTCTGTTATGCCTTTAAATACCATAATAGGTACTGTACAGTCTTGCGCCTTGCCCTGTATTTAGGTACAACAT
Organism: Stenodema calcarata; assembly: GCA_963920205.1. NCBI lineage: Eukaryota > Metazoa > Arthropoda > Insecta > Hemiptera > Miridae > Stenodema > Stenodema calcarata. The sequence continues at coordinate 19,824,117 of OY986057.1, read as the reverse complement.
ATTTAATTTAGTTGGCATGCAAAATCTTTCATGAATTTATTGTAGTTCATCTGTTCAATGTAATGTATCCTTACAACTGTAAAGAACAGGAAAAATACTTTGAACTGTAATGCTGATTGCGATAAAGAAAAACGATATTCAATAACTGGACAATTTCTGTTCTGAATGGCCTTGAATTGTGGAATCGATACACTGAAGCAGTAAGGACTTGGTGTTATGTAGAATAATTCGACTCCCCTCCCGAATGGTTACGATGATTCAACACAGCAGGGTTATCGTGTATGCGATGAGTAGTAGGATCAAACCCGAATTGTCCAACCATCAGGTCCAATGATCAATTCAAATTGTTTTGGGAAAATAACGTAATGTTTCTTCGACTTCATCAAGTGATTATCTTAAAGGGGCGGATCCGGTCCCAACTGTTGACTTGTAAGCTCTTGTAAAAGTTACTTGTTCTGCCCCAGAGGTCGAAATTACCACCTCCTAACCAGGATTCGAACCCAGCCTGGTGACAAGTCAGTGTTACGTGCAACGTCCAAAATTGTACAATCTTAGGATTTTTAGGATCTTAGGTCTTGTAGAAACCGATGTACACAATTTTCGAACTTTGTACAAGAGTAGTTGTGCAAACCTAAGATTATGGTGAGCCGTTAGCGTGAACGTCCTCAATTAAATTTAGCAGAGATTTGTTACATTTGATGTACATTTGTTACATTGGCCCAGAATCAAAATCAAGAGTGTTGATTTACCTCATGGGGCGATTCAATCAGAACTTATTGGCACTCTCAATCCAAGTTAACCAAGGTACGAATTAGATCACTCGCGACGAGGTTGTGGAAACCCATTTCAATAAAAACGTAAGTAAAGAAAATAATGAGTACAATAATTGTTTGTTACTGATGATTAGGTCATCATCAGTAACAAACATGAGCATTGTAGATAATTTGAATTAGGTAACGAAGAAGTACAGCTGAAGACAAATTATGTGGGGGAGTATTAATAGAAATGAACGGGAATCGAATAATTAAAATATAAAATTAGCGAACTGTTGGGAAGACGACCCGGTTGAGGTCTATGGCTATAACAAGAATGCCCCGTCAAAAAACCTTCTTCTTCTTCCTCAACCGGGTTTCTAGTAGAAACTTTCTACGCTCCCCAAAGCTCACAGGTAAAATCATGACAGCATTCTACACATATCGCACCTTGAGAATAGTAATGTGATATCGTTACAGCCATACAGTCAATAGTCAACGCAAGGGAGCAGCAGTTATTGGAAAGGAAGTCGCTATTTTATAGGCAATTTCGGAACCCGAAACTTCAATAATAGGAGGATCAGCGGAAAGAACGAACTAAGTCAGTTTTTCTTGAAATTGAGAAAAACGCATTACCTATATTGTTTCATACTTGTACAAAGCCCGCTTTAACTTTTGTAATTGAAATTAAAAAAAAAAAGTAATTAATTAAAAGGCTAGAGTGGGTTTTTCCCATTTTTGACACCTTCATACGATTCAGTTTTTTACCCTGAATCCAATTATACCAATATCTCAATCTCGAAATCAAAATGACTTAGTTCGTTCTTTCCCCTTTCAATTATTGAGTTTTCCCAAAAGTTGCAAAATAGTGTACGCGCTTAGATAGAGATATCACTTCACTTAGTTGACAGTCGAAGGGACTGAAGTTGACGTTTGTACAGTTGTAGGTGAGATAAAATCGAGGATGTGGCGAGGTCTTGTGAGCCGTCGCGACGGCTGTAAAATGGTGCAAAACTGCTAGTGATAAGTGGGTTGAAGTGGTCGGAGTAGGTGCTATGGAATTTTTTCATGCAGGAGTTCCAGAGTTCGATCGGTGATTCCATTGAGAAATCCTTGTAGATGGTTGAATTTCGAACGAATGGTGGGGTATGAAGAACATTCCGTTGCAGTATGTTGTTCTGCTGGCTCTCGAGACGTCTGTATTGCGAATCGCCACACGTTCCCCAGATAGCTAGACCGTAAGTCCAGGTATTGTACAAAATGATTTTATTGGACAGCGTAAGGTTGCAGTAACTGCAACAACTGTTGTTAAGCAGTGGTCTTAGTTGGCTTGTTATAGTTAAGTCATGAGAAGGACAGAAGGTATTTTCGGAGGAAGTGGAGGAGGTCTGGAGTTGTTCACTCATGAAGAAATCTTTCAAACTAGGGATGCATATCGATTATCAATTAATCGTCTAATCGAGTATTTGGCTCCGATTAATCGATTAATTACAATCAATGTTTGTATTAATAAATTATTGTTACTAATTAATTGTTACTAATACATCAGGAGAGAGCATAGCGGACGAAGAAAGTGATAACCTGTCTTTTATTATAGAGCATAAAGATCTTCATGTAAAAATAAAAGACAGGATATCACCTCCTTCGTCCCCTTATGCTCTTTAAAGTCCTAATGTATTCGAAAACCGGTTAATTAGTAACAATAATTTATTAATAAAACATCGATTAACCGGGGCCAGATAATCGATTATTTGATCATCGATTTGCATCCCTAGTTTGAAAGGTATAATGTAATATATTATCTATATAAGATATAAGATTTTCTTCCCGGGCTGATGAGGCTGTAATGCGAAAATTACCGTAAGCTTTACAATTGTATATGGGTCATTCTCCAGTTTTGGTGCTATTTAGTTATCAAACTTTTTCGAAAACCGAAGTCGATTTTTTCGATTTTTAAAATTTTTATTGCCTTTAGGAAAGGCTCCTTAACATCCTCCTGAAGCAGGCACACACTTAATATCGTAGTTTTCGTGACAGAGGTTTTCAAAAAAAAGTCTTATTCTAGGGAGTGACCAATACGACTAGGGAGTGACAAAACGAAATACAAAACCTTATTACAGTATTCATCTTTAAAAAAATTGTATTTAGCAGTAGTCAGCCATAACGTTTTGAACATATATACGATTTTCAGCATAAAAACATAGTATAAAACTCTAACAAGAAACTTGTTCTGCTTAAAAGTAGTTAAAACATTCTCATCTTCCAGTCTTATCACATTCATTATGACTATAGAACCCAACGTAAAACGTAATGTCACATGTTAGTTCCTTTAGATCCTGATTAAACATAATGATGTTTATTTTATATAACATGTTCGAGATAATATTTGTTTACGTATAACATGTAGGTATGTTATACGTAAACCAATATTATCTCGAACATGTTATATAAAATAAACATCATTATGTTTAATCAGGATCTAAAGGAACTAACAGAAGCTTACTACTATTATCTTATAACAGGTGAACTGACTTATAATTGGGAAAAACACTCCCATGACTTGAAGAAAAAAATAAAAACAAAAAAGAAAAATACCAAACTGTCAAGTTGGCTCATCACATCGCCTGCTCATTCACTTCAATTTATGTCAATTACTCAACATTTATGTTGAGGTTCAATGTAAGGTATCATCGTCAACATCGTTCTTCATCATCAGTAAGGGGGGGAGTTATTTTCAATAAGCTGGGCAACTTGACTAGCACGGTGCTCTCTGTCTCTTGAATCCTTCTTGCTAATCCTCCATGCTTTTCGTGTTGCTCTCAACTCTCTAGAATTCATATCTTTAGCCAATTTTAACTGCTTTTTTCTTTCATATTTCTTCCTTTCTTTTCCGCTTCCAAGGCAGCTAAAACAGGATCCATTTTTATTTTTTTCTCGTCTCTTTCTGGCAGCTTCTTTCTTCTTTGCTTTCTTTTCACTTTCGGAAATTTTTTTTGGCGCCATATTCCTGAAATCATCAACTCTATTCAATGATATGTAATGGCAGCACAAAATATACCAACTGTGCGGTCGTATAGCTTAGGTTGAGTATAGAAGTGCAAAACGCGAGTGGAATTTCGATTTTGGAAGACTCTTTTTCTTTTTTCTTGCTTTAGTACTACCTTTGGCAGTAATTGAGGAAGCAAAAACAAAATCTTTATGGTTTTAATAATGCTTGTTGAAAGAGAGTTATACCCATTTGTCCCTCTCTTGCCATCATTGTCACTGCCTAGTCCCATAAGAATTTTCATTGAGGCTAGGGAGTGACCGCCTAGGGAGTGACAAATCAACCATTTTTCATTTGTTCACGCTAGAGCAGCTTCACAAAAAAACAAAGATAATCGTGTATGTAGAGAGGCTATGATGTACTACAAAACTATGTAACATTCAAATCATAATTCTTACCTGTATTGATTTTGTTGAACTCTAGGGAGTGACCATCAATAAAAATACTCAAACACTTCACCTTCACTATCACAGCTTGGAAGCAACTGAAGAGGTTAGAAAAGGGAACAGAGCAGACCACGTGTTTCTGCACCCTGCCAGTGTTGCCAGATCACCTGTCAGCACGAAATTTCCCTTTGTGAGGGTATATTGGCGGGCATTTCAAAAACTGGCTAGGGAGTGACCAAAAACTGTGTGACAGAGACAAAAAGTAATTTGGTGATTGATGTGTTCCATCTAAAATTCAAATTGTGTTTTATACCAATAATTGAAAGAATGCTGAAAGAAATGTATTAATTTTTTTTAGGATTACTGCTAAAGAAACTGGTACCATTGCCTTGTAAAGCCACAGCCTCAGCTTTGTGACAGGGCTAGGGAGTGACAAAACTAGCATTATATATTTTATAACAAGGTACCCATTAATTACTGGAACATCATAGTGAGAAGGAAATGTTGGTCTCAAGGAGGTTAGTAACAGAAAAAAAAATCATCCTCATTCTGATGGTTGATCAATTTTATAGAGCTCTGTGACTGAAATAGCACCGAAATTGGAGAATGACCCATATATTAAGTGTTTCTCTCCTTCTATCTTCTCCTCCTGTGAAAATATTTATCCAGTAAGTATATCACCGCAAGTGCTTTCGTTTCCACAACCGGACATATATAAGATATAGGTATTATAAAATACGAGTATATATTATTTTTTGTGTCATTTAGCAGTGAATTCAGGATGGTATGAAACGGATTTAGGTAGGTACTTATAGGTACAAATGTTTCGAAAATTCGACTTGTGAACATTTTACACCGAGAACAATAGCTGCCTTTTCTTTGAAGATTTGCTAAAACTATTTTATGCAATTTTATTCGTTTCGGCATTTCCTTATCTTCAGTGGCCTTCAAATTTAACACTATGCCGTCACCTACAGACGACTAAAACCATCGGATATTTGGATAGTGAGAAAGCAAATTTATCAATTAATTGATGCGTTTGAAATAAGTACTTCAAAAATCGATTATTTGCTTTCGATTATTCAATATCGATTAACTGACCACATAGATTATTACCTTACAATTAATCATTTGATGTTGTAATCGATTATTTGGTTCTGATGTTGCAAACGATGTTTCAGTCAAGTAAAACTGTAACATGGTAGAAACAAATATGAGAGGAACACAATATAAGTCAGGACAGTGCAAGGCACACAATATTACGGAAGAGCAGTGGGGTCACAACAATCACTGAGATACAGTGGACTACTATCTAGGGACGCCCACCAAGAAAACCGAAGCCCTGAAAAAGCGACTGAGAAACTGATTACACGACGGAACAAGTTTGGTTTAGGGGGGAAAGAGTAGTTTCCAGTGATTTTTAGGCATTTGAAATGGTCCTAACTTCTTCAAAATTGGAATTATTTCAGATTTACTTTTTTAGCCCATTCGCCGCGGAAGGTCTCTTTGGGCGAAGGCCTTTCTCGCTGTCCTACTCCCCCAGGCGGAAGAAATTTTGCAGTACGCAGTTTCTGTCGGCGTTCGGTAATCGAGTCATAACTTCCTTATTTTTCAATTGTTTTTCCCCATTTTTGTTGTTTTATTTTCAGGAATTTCTGGTGCATCCAACAGTCGATAGTAATAGAAGATGAGGGGTCGTACTTCGTCCGTACATTCAGTTGAAGTCGCAACTTTGTTTAGTCATTATTATAATCAGTAAAATGATTATTATAATTGCTTTTGTTGTTATTTATCATTGATAGTAACAAAAATAAATAATAGACAATCAAACACTGACTTTATCAACAACTGCAAGGTCAGAAGCCAAAAATCAAATAACCGAGGTGCCAACAATTCCGTAATCCGAGTAGGTGTCCAGAGAATAGCCGAGTCAAAAAATCTCAACATCAATCGTAAAAAAATCAAAACGTCAAAGAAAAAATTAGAACAAAAAAAAATAACTGAAAACTGGTTTGAGAGGAGCAACTAGGTACAAACACCGTAGCACAGAGCAGAATAAGGACCAGAAAAAAATTGTTTCAGTGCCCTCAAAAGCCCCACCACTCTCCCTCACAACCCATCACTACCATTCGTAGATGAGCAATAAAAATATGACACTTGCAGGAGAAAATTCCAGAGCGCTGACAAAGGGTTGGGAGCTAAAACTAGATTGGGTTGAAAGGAGGGTGTAGAGAGGTGATAAGAGGAGGGGGAGGGGGGAAGGTCGTTCCTCGACGATGGCAAGCCCCTGAGAGTTTGGTACAAGGGACAGAAGTTTCCGCAGGATGCCAGGACTATGCAGAAAACAAGTTTCACTAAACTGGTTTTTCGCTGAGGGGACCGGTTCGAGCTCTGCCACTATAGTGGCGTTTCGCGGCGAATGGTTAGTTTTATTCAGCTTACTGAACTCTTCAATGAAATTAGCTTACTGAAATAAAAATGAGCTTGTTAAGATGAAAAACAAAGGAGTTATGATAGTTTTCCTATTTTCAACGATAACTGCCGTAAAACTTTTTGAATTTTTGAACCATCATCATATTGAACCAACATCATATTAAGAAAGTATCACTGTACCAATGCAAAAAGATGTGACTGCCACATGATTCCCTTCTGTCATGATGGATGATATACGTGGTGTAAGTGAATTATTACCCAACCAGGCTCATTGGGTAGAAAATTTGAGGCCTGTTTCAAATGAGCAGGCACGTTCGGTTTGGCACCCATCAAAATCTTGAAGTCCAGTGTTTCGGCGCCCATTAGTAAAGTCTCTCAAAGTCAGAAGTACGTACTGAAAATCGGATGATCTTTTGGTGTTACCTGTCATGATGCTGCTTCGTCCTTCTTCACTTTGTTCCAACCACAATGGAAAAGGAGATAACTAAAGGCAAGGGCAGCAGTAGTATTATCCACCACTGTCCTAGTGAGTATCCATTGCGGTACCCTGATGTCCACCCAGACGCATGATATAAATCCTCACATATCATCTGAAAAAACCTAAAGTCTGAACTTCCAAATTACAGCTTTTGTTCACACGTTCATAACTTCAAATGAAATGTGTTTTATACTCGTTGACTATGAAGCGTTTCTAAAAGGGACAATACAAATAATAAGATGAGGCCAAGTCTTGGTCGCCAAGAGTAAGAAGAGCCAAACTGCCCTGTGTTCTTATTAAGAAAACAGAAATGAGCCCCTGTGATCAGATACGTTTTTAGAATTCAGAGTTGAGAAACTATAAAACTTTTGTATCAAATTATTAGCATGCTCTTGTCGTGATAGAAACGCCAACAAATTCTCTCACAAGGAATGAGAAATACATCAGGCACCATGAAAAAATTGAATAGGTATTTCTACAATAATAAATCTCAAATATACTATCGAATCTCAAATATACTATCGTGATTGCGCCATTCCACCATCGATAGATCAAAATCACAAGATAGTTGAACTACATAATAGTTTTACTATCTAAGAATATCGAGTAAGTAAAAAATAAACTAGTAGACACGCGTTTTCACTTCCCTTGTTTGGTCTCCGTCATTAACATTGAATCCTTTTCAGTACAAATAATCAAGTACAATAGTGGAATCAGATAGGTAAGTATGTATACAGGGGAAGAAATTCGTCTTTATTTTAGCATAAATTAAAAATTAATAATTTATACACCAATGGAAAGAGGAAGCTTAAACGTTTTTTTACCTATACCTACATACTCGGAATTGGGCGGGGGTCGTTGCAGAAGCGGCTGCTAGAGGTCTCGCGCCAATGGGCCGCCATCTTGGCGACGAAACACACTAGTAGTAGTATCTAGTAGTAGCAATAGGTAGTAAACACAATGGTAGAAGCAATAGATCTTGAGGAAGTCAATGGCCCATAAACCCCATGCTGAAAGGAATGTGGATCAAGGATGAAGAAAGTAAAATTTAACAGTCAGAAAGAGTGGAGCCACTAGACAAACACCTAATTATACCTCGTTTTGAAAAATCAGCAGCACTAATAGGTGCACCACCAGCTAAACCTTTGGTGAGATCCCTCACACCACGAATTTGATAACTCGCGACGAGGTTGTGGAAACCCATTTCAATAAAAAACGGAGGTATAGAATGAGAGAGTCTATTTCCACGAAAAACAATGAGTACAATTGTTAAATCGATTTCGACGATTAGGTCATCATCAGTAACAAACATGAACTGAAGGTACATCATGAAATACAGCTTATATAGTGACAGAAGTGGAAGGTGTCATCCAATTGGATTGAAGCAGGTTACAGTGAAGGGAGAACTTAAATCCTATTGGCTCAGAGAAGTGAGAGGGATTGGGCGGATCAACAAATGCCAATTAAGGCAGACAAAGTGAAAGGGAGCTCAAACAATGGTGACGGTAACCTTGTGAAGGGAGGGGGGGACCAAGCTATTGCAGGAATGAACCTATTAACGGTGAAATATGTTGAGGGATCACCTCATTTAGACATTTACCAGACCTATCACTCTTAAGAATTTCGAATTTTTCCAGTACATCCAACATACCTCCCTTTGAGCAAAAATGACATATAACAACATATTTCACCGTTAATAGGTACATTCCTGCAATAGCTTGGTCCCCCCCCCCCTTCACAATGTTACCCCCACCATTGTTTGAGCTCCCTTTCACTTTGTCTGCCTTAATTGGCATTTGTTGATCCGCTCAATCCCTTTCACTTCTCTGAGCCAATAGGATTTAAGTTCTCCCTTCACTGTAACCTGCTTCAATCCGATTGGATGACACCTTTCACTTCTGTTACCATATAAGCTGTATTTCATGATGTACCTTCAGTTCATGTTGTTGCAGATGATGACCTAGGTAATCGTCGAAATCGATTTAACAATTGTGCTCATTGTTTTTCGTGGAAATAGTTTTTTATCCCTCACACCATTTACTATGTTGCTACAAGGCAAATTCTACTAGTCTTGCAGTGGCTTGAATTGGTGATCGGTATTGATTTAGTTCACTGTATTAGGTGTCCGAGAGAACAAGTGAGGTAACTAGCTACACTGATTCGTCCATTTTAGTTGCTTAGTTCCAGAGTTGAGAATGTATCAGTTTTTGAAACTATATGGAAAGTGATTGTGGGTTGCTCTGAATAGGTACTTGCGAGTCTAATAAAGCACTACATTTAAAGCTCGTATTCTCACTTTCAACAGAAGGTTTCCTGATGGCATTCAGGCAATTAATTACCAAACTAGGGGAAACAGAATAACTTAACAACTACAGAATGCAATCGGCGCAGACAAAGTACTAGTATCACAGTTCTTTCTAATGAGGATCAGAGTTTATTCTAATAATTTAATCTCTGGCATCTTATTGCCTCAACCCCTTGAATAGAAACGGATTCGCTCAACAGCTATGTAAGTCATAGTCGGGCATGAAATACATGTGATGACGATCCATGTACTAACAAGGTATCCCAACTTCTCCCTGACCATGGTTTGGGGTTTTTCACTTTTCTATGGCCGTTTGAATTTACCCATCCAAGAACTGTGCACGTTTGAGGTGTCCTAACCCCCATGATCTGTTACATTCCGCCAGATAAAGCTATTAGGCGAGTGCTTATGAAGATCTCTACATTTTCTTCATCTAAGGTTCTTATTGAAAATGGCCAGATATTGATTGATATGGCTTAACAAATATACAAATTTGAAAAAGAGAAATTAGCATAATTTATTTATATATTTACATATGCACTTTATAAGCTATACATTTTGAAACAATTTATCAACATTTTTCAAATTGTTACAACAGAATGTAGTGCTACATCACAGTGTTATCGGGCCCTCCCAATTAATATCACGTTTATGAAGAGAAACAAGTAACTTCTTGACCAATGGTGCTCTGTAACTACCTGCTACTATTGTCTGAATTGACACACCACGTTTTGGAGTTAGAAGACTTGAAATTTGTTGTGAATAATAAGATCCATTGTGATTATCATAACACTTTCAGAAGTCAATTAATAAATTCACAAGTACTGATCACTGCCTTTTCTCTGAATGGTCAAATTTCATGTTTTCCCCAGGAATTTATGGCAACCCAAATTTGCATAGGAATCAGTTTTCTAAGATATTAAATAAATATATGGAAGAATAAAGATCTTATAAAAAAGGGTTACGACCGATACTACATCCACCGTAATCCAAAGATGATGTCTAAAAACTGAGGACACTGAAGAGCCTCACAGGTAACCAATGACTCAATCTCCTTGTCTATCACAAAAAACAATTATCGAATCTCTTTTGAATTGGGCGTTCGATAGTTTCACACAAACAAGTGTGCTGAGAATCCCCAAAGTCGTTTTGGACATGAAACCATGTTTAGTTATAGGGATAATTTTCACAGTAAAAAAGGCCCGTTTATCACCCGACCTTTGATCTCATAAGCACACTGTCACTTCATAATGATCAAATGTACTTTTTTCAGATACTCAAAATTCCACATTGATTACTATTTCAAATATAGTCGACATATCCATCTTACATGTACAGATCAAAACTGGAATTATCACCACATTGAAACATTTCAAACTAATGGGGTCTGCGCATGATTTTTGTTTATAATTTTTTTTAAAAAGAGAATCGCTTCAAAAACGTGAAAATGGGAACCATTTGCCGAAATTAGTTCACCCTTACTTTTTATGGACAGAGAAACATAATCATGTTCATAAAAAGCGCGCAGTGACGTCAGAACTGCTGAAGCATCTGATTGGTCGGAGCGCAATTAAATTAATGCTACCACCGCACCAACGCAAAAAACGGTAGCCACCCTTCCTGAAACAGTGAGTGATGCCACAACCGCGCGCCATTTTACGTCCAATTTTCAAATCAATTAGATTTCAATCGTGATAATAGATCTCTATGAAGGAAACTAGTTTTTACGTGCAGTAGCAACTCAAATAACATAGGTACTTAACGTTTTTTTTTCCAATTTTCATTTTTCATTGTGTTAAAGTATGTACATCATAAGTTTATTAGAATAATTGTTGTAAGCAACAACCAATGCAGTTCATGGTCATAAGTTACCAATCATTCTGAGGCAGCCTGTAAGTCCAATTATTACTTTTTATTATACTTATTCTAGCACCATAATATGGTATGACATAGTGTGAACCATCTGCAGGGCCAACCACCTGAGTTGCTATCAATATCACATCAACCAACTGTCCTAAAAACATGAACCCCAAGGTACAAAATTTCAGGAGGCCCATTGCTGGATACCCCAAGTAGAAGCGATCTGCTCCAAACATACCGAGAAAGATGGACAGCAGTAGCGCAGTTTCAAAGGAGTATCCATTTCTATAATAAAAAAATATCAAGAATTGAAAAAATAAATTGAACAATCCACAGTCATGCAATAAAAGCGAATTTTATTTGATTTTACTGATTATATAAAAACATTGTATCTCCTCAATTGTGTCTCCTCAGTTTATAGATTTTTCAGCGCTGAACACGATGGTGGAGTCTCATTCCGTTATCAGATAAGAGCAGATGAATCGTGAAGAGTATATCGAGTAACAACCACGTTTCTTCATCTTCAAAGTGCTCCAGTTTGAGAATGGAATGAGATATCGCAATTCTGATTTCACTATCCTGTTCAGCGAAAACGACATAATATACATTTTATATATATTTTTTCTTTTTGTAGTGAATTCAGGATGGTGTTTCAGGAGTGAAAACGGGTTTTTGTATAAACATTTTTCGGAAATTCGAGTTTTAAACATTTTGGACAATAGCTTCTATTTCTTCAAAAAATCGCTAAAAAGGAGTAAAGTCAAGAAATAAAATTGAATTGTTTGTACAATAAATACAGTGAAACCTCACTATCCACCCTGTTTTTTGTTTTTTTCAACAATATTTTATTGCACCGAGTATACTCATTAACAATATTACTTTGACTTATTGTACTACGTCATTCCTTATCAGGACTCGAGATACATCATACTCAGTCCCATGTCTCTCTGACATTCACTTCCTACCAGTGGCGGCTCGTCCATAAGGCCACCTTGGCCCTCGCCCCACCCAAAAATTTGCAAAGGAAAACAGAAAAAACATAGAACAAGGAGAAAAAAATCTTACCTACTACTACCCACTTCCATGGAAAAAACTCTTAACCTATTTTAAAACGCAAGGTCCCAGGAAACGCAGGCGGGCGGCTATTTTGTGTCACAGTGACTGTGATAAAAGTCGTGTCCTCAACGCATTTTGTTTCGATTTATCGATTAAAAAAGTCGATTATCGGAACGACCAGAAGTGCCCCAGTCTCAATGTTGAAGGGATAGGCGCTTCCTGGGGTGGGGGAAGGCACCCAGTGTTCCTCAAATGGAGCCGTTCTGGGCGGTGGCCAAAATATCGAATCAACTTGAATGCCGAAAACAATCGATCGTTGAATCGTTCCTTGTCAAGGAAGAAGGGAGTTTCATTCGATAAGAATGATATCAAAACGTTGCCTGACGTTATATTTTGAATGCATTGACTGGTGGTTTTTAGCTTCGTATTTACTCATCATAGTAAAAGTGAATTATTGTCTCCATAATATTAATCAACTAAACATTGAAATTTAATATCTCACGTGCAACGCGTGAACGCTTTGCTAGTCGTCAAGACTGAAGTGGATCACTATTCGCCCAAGGGAATCTCATTTGTTGATTTCTACATTCTGTAAGTTAATAACAGTTAATAACCGTTATATAATAAACGTAATATACATAATATTATTATGTAGCTCAGCCAACCGTGAAGAATACTGTTTTATTTGTTATCCCTGAAACTGATGGTGACTTCGTTGACTCGAGCTTTGTTTGAGCTGACCAACGAACTCTAAAAGCTAGTTGAAATCAATCTTGCTGTTCTGTGATCGTTCAAAATGTTTTGATACGATTGGATAAGAAAACGTATGTGCAATCTGGGCATAAGAGTACATTTTTAGAGGGGGTTTTCAAGGTACCACTCGGCTAGGAAGCAGATGGTCGCGATTGCTAATTTTTAAAAACCCCAGTAATAGAAACTCCAATAATATAATTTTTTGACTACCTTTATAATGTACTCTTTGAATAGTACTCGTACAGTCACAATTTCTCTTTTATTCTTCCTATCATTTTGAAGATAATTATTTGGGTGGGTAGGTGGGATTGCCTTGCAGCCACCTCCTCGTCGGTAATCCTGGATACTGGTCAGTAACCTTCCCTCTCCTCAAGAGAACTCTTTGGAGAACGATGTTTCCTGACTTGCTAAGAGCTGCATACCACTAATTATGAAGCAGTTTAGCTGTAAGGGTAGTTTGAGTTTAGTTCCTATAGTGAGTACCTAATAGGTAGGTATGCACCTAAATATTGCCCTGGTGCCCCACCAGTTTCTGAGCCCACGAGCCGCCCCTGCTTCCTACACAAGCTCATGCGGTTTCAAGCGCTTAAGGCGCCGCGTTAGATCTTGGATGTCCAGGAGCTTCGCAGCTTCCTCATTCACATGCTCTTTTAGTCTGGCGAAATGAGCGGAAGCTCTCTGTTTAATCACTGCATCTACACTGTCCACTTGAAGTTCGCGGTGAAGGGCGTCATTTCGGAAGTACCACGGCGCATCAGTGATACACCGCAGTACTGAGTTCTGGAAGCGTTGAATCATCTGTCTATTGGTTGGAGCTGTGCAGCTAAGTACTTGCAGTAGTCTACTGGCTTAAGTACTTGATTGTACAACAGTAGCTTGCTTTCGATGGTCATTGAGGATCGCCGGCCGATGAGCCAGTACATTTTTCGGAGTTTTATGTTGAGTTCACTTCTATTATTTTTGACGTGTTCCTTCCATCTGAGCTTGGCGTCCAGCGTCATGCCCAGGTATTTGGCTTCATTCGCGTAGGGAATCGCCACATTATTAAGGAAAGTAGGGATGTAGCCAATCTTACGATTGGTAAAATCGACATGTACCGATTTAGCCTCATTTAGTCTGATCCTCCATTTTGATGTCCAGTGACTGATTTTGGAGATAGATTTGTTGAGTTTTGTGATCGACTCGTTGTTGCTGTCGCCGACTCGTTGTTTGCTGTCATCTGCAAACGTTGCTGTTGTGTTATGAGCCACTTCTGGTAAATCGCTCGTGTACAGGAGGTATAGGAGTGGGCTTAATACACTTCCTTGAGGCACACCAGCTTTTATTTTTCTGGGTTCCGAATACACATCGTCCTGTTTGATGCGAAAGTACTGGTCCTATAAGTAGGATTCGAGCAGCTTATATTTTAAGCCTTCGTGCCAGACTTTGTCAAATGCTTGTGACACATCTAGAAAGATGGCTGAGCAAACCTTCTTTTGTTCTAGTGCTTCTTCGATGATGTTAACTATCCTATGCACCTGGTCGATGGTGGAGTGTCTCTGACGAAAACCAAACTGGTGTTTGGGGATCAGTTCGCGCTCTTTTATGACATCCTGCAATCGGTCTTTGATGATCTTTTCAAATAGTTTAGACATCACAGGCAGCAGTGAAATGGGTCTGTACAATGTTAGCTGGTCTGTTGGTTTTCCCGGTTTTGGGATCATAATTACTTCAGTTATCTTCCACAGCTGTGGGACATAGCGAAGTGAAATGGCTGCGTTGATGATTTGGGTCAGTTAAGCAATTGCTTTTCTTGGTAGGAGTTTTAATATCTGCCCGGTTATGAGGTCATAACCCGGGGCCTTCTTAGGATTGATTTCCTGTTTGATCGTTCAAGCAACCTCCTGTATCCTGGAAGGAGGAATGTCAATAAGAGGTTCCTGTCCTCGGAATTCTTCTAGTGGTTCCTCAATCTGCGAAGGAGGATTTGGCTTAAATATATTTTCAAGATGATCAGCAAACACTTTAGCTTTTGTCTGGTTGTCACGCGCCCAAGTGCCATTTGGTTTACGCACAGAAGGCGCATGGACAACTGGTCTTTTGAGGTGTTTCGTTGCCTTCCAGAGCGAGTAATCAGTGTAATGATCACTGGTCAGCTCGCTAAGATATGCTTGAGTGCTTTCATCATTGATTTCTCGTATCATTTCTCTAAGTTTAGTTGCAGCTTTATGCCATTCAGACTCATGCGCAGGGTTCCGTGAAGCCTGCCATTGCTTCCTGGTTTTTCGCTTTACTTTACTGCTTCAACGATTTCCCGTGGGTAGTTTATGCCTTTGTTTTTCTTTTTGATCATAAAGGTGTTCTTCTTTGCTGCATCCTCGATGGAGCATGTGAACAGTTCGAGTTAATGGTCAATTTCCCCTCTAGTTTTGATGGGAGCAGAGAGGTTAATTATTGAGCTGAGATCTACTTTGAACTGCACCCAGTTTGTTTTGTTGTTAACAAGAACAGGGTTGTGTGGTTTTTGGATGATGTGCTCACTCAGCGTGATGATAATCGGCGAATGATCAGAGCTGAGATCATCATTTACCTCCACAAGCAAGTAGTTTGCCGAGAGGTTTCGCGTTATGAAAAAATCTATC
Organism: Stenodema calcarata; assembly: GCA_963920205.1. Lineage (NCBI taxonomy): Eukaryota > Metazoa > Arthropoda > Insecta > Hemiptera > Miridae > Stenodema > Stenodema calcarata. The sequence goes on along the minus strand of OY986057.1, from coordinate 19,808,427 downwards.
AGATCTGGTATTTTGTTTGGATCAGTTGGCCAATAGGTAGGCTTCCCTGTGGAGTGGGTTTCGTAGTTGTACTCGCTGATAGCACGGTTAAGAGCTTTCATAACCATAATTTTAGGCTGAATTTGATTCTCCTCGGCTAGATTGGTAACTTTAGTAAGTTCCTTAACGTCTGAAACATAAATAGGTGGTGGTTTTTTTTGTAGCCCAGCCACTGACTTTTGGTGTCTTGATCGTGTTCCCACTCTTAGGGGCACCAGGGGCAGGAGCAGTATTTGTTGATCTTTTCCTTTTCCCTGGGGTAGGCTCAGTGAACCCTTCATAATCATGATCATTTTCGCCTCTCCGTTCGGCTTTCAACTGATCAACTTCTTCCATACGTTTTGCGATTTTTTCGTCGGTCATTTTGGTTTATTATCTTCGATAATGAACCATTGGAATCGCCCAAAGAAAAAAAAATTTTAACCCCCCTCAAAATTTGTTGGTTTACGTTTCAAGATACGTAGATTCAGAAAATCGAATAAAAAAATCCGTCCATCCACCGTACGCCGTCAGCGGCTCTTTGCCCAGTTAGCGTTGAGATAAAATTACGAAATTCGGTTTCTGGGTTTGGACCAGCCCCACAATGGTCCTCGAAACTTTTCATAACCCTAGGTCAAGGGGAAGGGGTTCAAAATTAAATTCAAAATTTCGACAATGTCATATCTCAAAATATTTAACTGAACCGTCCAATGTATAGTTCACTTTTGAATGACCTGAAAAATTACGAATCTTTTAAGACCAATTGGATTTTTGTGCGACCAGCCGTTCGTTCACACTGAGCGCGCAAAGGTTTAGGAAAAACACTAAACTTTCGCGTCGAAAACGGCCGCTACGTGGGTCAACCTCCAGACGCCCAGAATAAAACTACCTTTTTTCATCTTCCCGGTAAACTACAGTCTAGAAATTTTAACCGTGAGTCGGGGATAGACCACATTGCAATATTCACTCGGTTTCTCATCAGTAAAATTGTTTAAATAATGCCTATTCGTTTAAACAAATTAAATGTTGATGATGAGCTAGATACTTGAAATTTTAAATATAGGTCAGAAATGGATCACAATGCAATATTCACTCGGTTTCTTGTCTGTAAAATTGTTTAAATAATACCTATTTGTTTAAACAAATTAAATTTTGATGATGAGCTAGATACTTGAAATTTTAAATATAGGTCAGAAATGGATGACATTTCAATATTCACTCGGTTTGTATGACATGGTATGAGTATGGTAAGGTATATTATTGTATGTATGATTTTGTACAGTATGGTAAGATATAAAAGAAATTCGTAGGTTTGGTATGAGTACGGTGAGAATATGGTATGGTGCCGATTTGCAACACAGTCTGGTATAGACAGAAGGGTGATCTGCACAAGGAAGATAATAAACCGTTGTGTCAAGAATTTGCAGAGTTTTTTGTGGCTTCTACTTCAGTGGCTTTTTCACGCTCTCTATATACAAACTGCCTTGATTCTTCTAAATACCCATGCAGTGTTTTTATGATAGAAAATAACTCACGGATTGGAGGTTGATTTTCCAGCTGGAGCTCAGGAATTTGTCCCATAGCAGCTCTCACTTGTGTAACCTTTTCCTCTGTTTGTTTTAAAACGTCAGCTATTGTGAGGCCCACGACGGCCGGCCCGCCCGAAGAATCCCGCGAGGGACCCGGCATCATCCTTCCGCTGGATTTTTACATTAGCGAAACAACACTTTTTAATCGAGCACGATGTTACCTCGACGAGGTCTCGGACGCTACTTATCCTGTTTGACTGGCCAGAAATCAACCGTCTGAGGCCTTATTACTATGATTTTCACCCACTATTGGGATATTTACATGTTGTTTTCACCTCCAAAATTCATCCCACCAACTTTTATCATTACATTTTTTTCCCCCTCTTCTCTCATTTCGCCAATTCAACAGCGGTCATTGAACTGATCTACAAGCATCCTTTCTTCTATTCTAATGCATCAATATTGGTATTGATACCTGATATGCTATGACGGCCCTAGAGGACTAAATGTATAAGTATATTATATTATTCAGTTATACTCGTAAGAGACACATTGAGTCATTACCGTAACCAGGTGATCTGTAATTGGTTTTATATACTACTTATTTAAAACAGATGAAAATGAATAATTAACAACATGTTAACATGTTGGGCTACTTAGTTAACAACCAAACTGCATTAGTCTCGTAGTATCCGTACAATACATAGACGGTTTGTTACATATCAATACAGTCCAACCACGAATACTGTATCCTGAGCAGTGCACAGGTCATTCAGCTAGTTGATTCATAATTCAGAATAGAAAACTTTCCTCATGAAAATGAAAGCTGAAATAATATTAATTAACCCTTGTGGTACTCCATGCTGCTGCTTTCTAAACATTCCAGAAAAACTTCACATGGTAACGTGTCTAATAACACCCAGAGGTCACCACGCATTACTCCAGGCCTCCCGCAGGTTTTACGTAATTTCCTCTAGTTGGAAAGACGAGTCTTTCAACCTCAAGAGACGTGGTTTACAACCCTTATTATTTGAAATTTTGATTCCCGTGATTCTTGTCAATCATCAGTCACTGATTTGCAGGATCTCGATATGTGAGGTAGGTAGCTCATTGTAGTGGTTTCAGTACATTGTTTCCCAAAGTTTTATTTTGATGGAGGAAAAATCACTTTTAGGTACCTACCGACCTACCTTCACTTCATGATTTCGACGTTCATTCCTGAGCGTTAAAACTACTACGCATTGAGACCCCAGATAGGTACGAATAAGCTCGTAAAACTCAAATTATTTGAAATAGATTATAGTTTGTGCATTTTCGTAGCACTAATATTTTCAATCAACATTGATGCCAGAGTTGCAATTTTAGAGATTCTTTATTGCTGAACAGCGTTTTTTGGACTGAAAATAATAAATACACCTAGTTATTATCAGTTCAGGTGCAAATCCTGTGAGTTTGGCATAGATTAACGCCAGCGGGTTGTTTATTCAACCCAAGAAGCGCAGAATAAAAACGCAATCCATACGGAGTAGAGAAGTGTATTACCCTCTATGGTTGTGAAGAGTGAGGGAATAGTCGTTACTTCGTTAGCATGTAAGCGAGAGATTTGTACATAAAGACACTTGTTATACTCACGTATATTTACATGGAATTTCTCGCTTGAATGTAGCATTGTTTGAACCGGTACAGATTATGCCATCAGCAGCTTTGCAAACCACTGAAATAATAACATTGTTTGATAAATAAATACAAACACATGATAATTTAGTATGAGAAGGAGATAGTAGATATACGCATATTCCGCCGCACAGTCTACAATTGGGAGGTATTTCCGTTATGCAAGTCATTTTCGGATCAATAATTGATCCGAAAATGACTTGCATAACGGAAATACCTCATTGATCATCAATTGAAGTATGGAAGAAGTGGGAGACAAACCAAACCGCCAACAGAAATTGTTTAGACGATTGATAAATTGTCAACTTTATGTAAGCCCTATAAATGATACAACTACGAACTTTTTAGTTCGGACTAACGCGACTCAGTATTTATTTGTATCGAAGCAACAATTACTATTGGATGGGATAACTAAATCGACCTAAGTACATTATTTAAAAAAAAAAAAAAATACTTCAATAAGTCAATCCTTCAATTTCTTCACAAGTGAGCAGTATTCAAGTACCTTTAGCTTTGTTTTCCCTGGAACAACCTCTTGGTTGTTGAGTAGCGGGGTCAATCACATCATACTCAGGGTCTGGGCAGATGTACTGCCCCATTCGCAGCGTCGAGCAATCAACTACGTAGGTCTGCTGTGTACTGACCTCACTAAATATCGTTAAAACTACCGTTAACACCAGGGGAAACATATCTGGAACCTGATTCAAACCGAAAAGTTAGTAAAACGATCATAGCAAACTCCCAACATCAAGAAAATCTAAACAAACCTACACAAAACATTGTTGACAACATACAGTGATTAGATTATTTCAGTTGCTTATCAGTAAATGCATGGACACTATATTTATATGATCCATAGTAGTTTTACATGGAAGAAGGACAATTCTTCCATGCTTGTGTTTTCACAATTGTATGGAGGTTACATTGTCCATTGAGGTTCGAGAATGAAATGTATTTACTAACCATTATCATAATCGTTATTATAATATGGCACGATAGACATAGCGGAACTTACCCTGTTTTTCCTTTGATATCATGGTAATACATACTATGTTCCCTAGATTTTCGGACATAGTGGAGTTGAAGACCGCTAGAGCGCTCTAATATTCCATATTCATCTTCGCTTGGGCCGCACGAAGCTTCCTCCTTGCCTATGTGGATGAAAAATAAACATAATAACAAAGATTGGAGTGATAACCATGGAAGAATGATAACGATACACAATCTTGGGCTGTCAATCTCATCAATCTGACAACAAACGATCTCTAACAGGTACTAATTAGGTATGTTCCTAAAATCTTTTCTCTATTGTGTTTCTAATGGGCTTTGTCTGGTTGATCATGCATTTTGTTGTTTGGTTTATTCAGAAGAGCTCTAGCTAGCAGCAGTTCTGTTGAGACAGTCGGATGATGCGTCGGTCTGATGTCAATATTTGAAAACCAATCGTCGTCCAAACTTTCTATTGACGATACCAGTCTGTTAAAAGCTGTTATAATAAATTCTGAACCTAGTAATGGGCATACCGTAAGTTGCAATTCTTTAAACATGCTGTTTATAATAAGAAAGTATTAAATAGGTGTATATTTGTATATGTGTATATAGCTTTTTCAAATTGAATTCGTCCTTTTACAAAATGAATTAGTCCTTTTTTAAAATGAATTCGTCCTTTTTCAAAATGAATTCGTCCCTTTTCAAAATGAATTCGTCCCTTTTCAAAATGAATTAGTCCTATTACAAAATGAATTAGTCTTATTACAAAATGAATTCGTCCTTCATAAAGAGGGACCAAATGATATGCAGATACCTTTTCTCGGAGAATAACAATTTATTGCATTGGTTTGCATAGTTAATAAATATGTAATACCTAGAAGAAATTTACAAAGTTTACAAGGAATAATTGATATAAGAAATTTACGGAAAGTTGGCAAGACTTTCATACAAAGCCAACGTATAACAAGGTTTTTAGAGCGGTTTTTAATCTCAATGTAGAGGCTGCCCTGACGCTGCTCTAGGCATGAGGAAAAGCATATGCATAACAAAGTTGGTACAGTCATCGGGGGTGATCGCGGAGACACCCTCTATTATTGTTTCACGCAAAGGATGTTCTCCCGGACTTCCAAGTGTCCCTCGAACGACGGTTTTAATTTTCGAAAACGCCTGCTCGAACTGAAGGACAAAAATGGTTTGGCTATCACGGATTCGAAGATAAAGGAGCTCCATTGAGAAGATGTGCGGGAGATAAGGGATGACATGTAGAAGATTTCCGCGCCCTTGCATAAAGACCGCATGCACCTACCGCCACCGTTTTCCAGACGCTGCCCTTATTACCTTCAAGATTTGGTCCCTCTTTATGAAGGACGAATTCATTTTGTAAAAGGACGAATTTATTTTGTAAAAGGACTAATTCATTTTGAAAAAGGACTAATTCATTTTGAAAAGGGACGAATTCGTTTTGGAAAAGGACGAATTCATTTTGTAAATCGACTAATTCATTTTGTAAATGGACTAATTCATTTTGTAAAAGGACGAATTCAATTTGAAAAAGCTATATATACTCACACCGGTGCATTGATTTGTCATGATTGATAAGGACTGACATTCGATTAATGTTGCATACAAATAGAATCTCTTCATCAAATAGCTCTTATCACAAAGTGTGTAGCTTTTAAAACAGAAAGATTGAACGAAGAAGACATCTGATGAGCACATGCTGTGGACTTGCGCCAGCATTTCACATGATAGCGACTACTAGGTCAGAACTCATCAGTTGGATCACTGTGAACTAGGGGTGTGTCGGTCCGGATAATTGAATGGTTATAGTGACGTAGAGCTGCCCAAACTAACCAAGACTTGCAATTGAATAGGTAAGCTATTCATTAAAGAATTCAGGTGTTACGAAACGAATGATTTAATTATTTCTCGCTTTCTTTGTGGTGAGAACTCCTCTCTGGTAGCATCAGCTTAAACAGAGTTGTTGCGCTTGAAGTGGGAACAGAAGTGGCCACTACTGTTTGTTCAAAATGTTCCCACTTACCAGGTTTGTAGACGCAGGTAAAGCTATGTAAAGCTATGAGACAAACGAGTGTGAAACAGATTGAATATCGCTGATTTGATGCCACCGATAATCTGAGGAAATTATAGATAATGCCTAAAATAGATGGGGAGGATAGGGATAGATGGGTTTCTTCAGAATTTTGAAGAATTAAGACCCAATAAAACTGAAAGCGTATGCAAGGGTATGCACGCTGGGGGATTGAGGCCCGTCAGTGTAAACAAACCCGTGCGCCACTCATGGTTTATTTTAAATCTCAAAAGTACATAGAAATAACAAAACATTTTGATGATTCTAGAAGGAAAGGAGGTGACCCTTCAGAATTCACTGTATATTTCTTGGCGGCCCCAGAGAATAAGGCAATGGTGTGTGGCATGCTAATAACATATTATTCGGTCTTATGACGAATGTATTGGATTGAAATGGAAGAACTTGAATTTATAGCGTATGCCCTGCTTAATGCGTGTTTGATATCATTTGTTGAAAAGCATTTGTGATTTTTATACCTGATTGTACTCGTCAGGTATCTCCAGCCCATTATAATCGTTACGCATTGGTTATTCTTTTTCTTGTAACTAAGTGAGCTTGACTCAATAAACGACGCACTCAATAAAGGCATTCATGATTTTCCAGCCAAAATGTGTCGTTCCATTGTATTGTAGTCAGTTAATAATTGAGTTATAAAAGTACTTGTGCATCAATCGTAATAAGTTTCCACTTTTTTCAGGTGTACGTAATTCGAGTACACAGAGGATACAACTCTGATAATTCCTGGCATGTTCATCGTAGATACAACGATTTTTATGCTTTGCATAAGGAACTTTCTGTGGCTGGTATTGATCTCCCACTGCCTCCTAAGAAGATGATTGGAAATATGGATAAGGAATTCATATCCCAAAGACTTGATGGATTACAGGTGATTTCAAACAATTTTGGTTCATTATCTCTGTCTAGTATAGTATAGCATCACTCCACGCGCAATCCCATCATGACTTGCTGGATCAAGAACGCTCCACTATTTTTAGTAGCTATTACTGTCATTATCAAAATTCTTTCCATAAAATCGAATTGCTGTCAAAATGTTTACCTTTGGAATTCTCTGAAGTATGAAGAGTTCACATAATATGTGAATATTATTGTGTTTCAACGACTATCATCCTGATCATATCTTTTCTTTCAGGGCTACCTTAACCTCGTTCTAAGTAAGGCTATTCTAGCAAATCAAAAGGCTGTTAAAATATTTTTGGACCCTCATAACTACTCAAACAAAAAAGGTAAAGTACCTATGACCAATACATTTTTTAAATGATTAAGGTGATTCTCACACCTCATCCAAACTAATTATGAATTGTTTGTTTAATGTTATCACGTTTTAATCTCATCGTTAGGCTTTCTCCTGCAGTTTGTGTTGCAGGCCACGTTTTTATCACTTAATGAGTGAAAATGATGGAGGTAATGTCCTGGGATATGTGGCGCGTGTGTCCTAGTGACCATATTTCCACTCTGCCCTACCTATCAGCACTAATCAAATGAGTAACATTCTGTACCGATCGAACCAATAGCGTGGGTTGTTCTCCAATGCCGCCCAAAATATTTTCACCGTTTCCTCAATCCTCATTTGATCGCATCTTTTTTATTATTAAACACCGAACATTTTAATGAAAATCGACTTTTAGACATTCTTTGATCAGACGATGCAAAAATAGTTTGACTCACAAGCTTGTTGAGTGCAACAGCAAATCATGAATGGTCATTTTGATTTCTCCCAACAGTATATTGTGCAGGGTGAACAAAGAGACAAACTATTTCTCATGAGTACATCCTAGGAAAATCAGAGTTGACACTTGTTATCTTATAATACGAAATATTTATTTCAGTATGAATATCTTGTATCAACGTTTACCACTTTCTTGATACCAATAGGTATTGGATCATATTAGTTTTTTTTTTTTCAAGTTCATAATGTTTATTTCCACTTTACTTACAGAGTTGGGTGTCACACAAATCTCATTAAGGTTGCGTGGAGAAACGGACCTGAAAGTGGTGAAACAGCTCCCACATATTGGAAGCCGGCTAAGGAAGGAGTACTACTTCGTTCAAAGCAGTTTGTCTAAGGAGGAATTTCTTCTAACTTGGAGCCTTTATGGTCCTGATAAATACCTTGACCAAAAAAAGATATCGACAATCATGAAATCTTATTGTGAATTACAGGTTTGATTATGCTGGTAATTTAATTTTTGTTTGGAACATATTTCTCTTTTATATCTAGCTATCTATCATTTTGTGTAAGTCTTTTATACCTAGCTATCTATCATTCTGTGAAGTACTTGAACTTAATTTGTTTCAGCATCCTAATATTGCTCCTCCAACAAAAGCCGGGGTTTGTATGGACGGAGCATGGGTGTTACAACCATCCAAAAAAAGTGGAACACTGCTTGATACGATATATCATGTAAAATCTCCACTATCCCAGACAGCTCTAAAAAAGTATGGTGACTGTAGCCTAAGAAAACCTATGGACCCAAAGGAAATCACCAACATAGTATCTCAGATCCTGAGAGCTCTGACGTTTCTTCATAGCAAGGGAACTTGGCATGGTATTGATATTTATCACCTTAAAATAATTAGGTACTGATAAACATGAATAATACATCAATATGTGGAACAATTAGGAATAAAGTATTTACTATAGTATGTACTTCGTTAATTATACATCAAGGAGGTTAGTAAGGGCCAAGGGTGCTGACAGTGCGGCTAGCATATTTCAAGTTATTTTCTTCACCCTGAGTGTGATCGCTCAGTATTGGACTGATCCCTGCAATTTTTTTCAGCAAAAACCGCTACTACCCCGTTCAGAATTGAAAACCAAACTAAGGGGAATCAGAGAAAACCGAAAAAATTGTTACCAATGGTGTATGTGAATGTGTAAAAATTACAATCACACATAGTAGCTCCATTAAACCGCTCTTTTTCCCCTTCCATATTGGTGAAGCTACAACGTCTTCATGAAAAACGTCCTTGGAGTGTATGGGCTCAAAATCCTACATCTGATAACTTCTGATTTCAACACTTGCAAAGGTCCACCCATTGCGACTGTCCCTCCATACCTGGTATCATATACCTGATACCTAACGTTCAAAATAATGTTCACTTCACGTTTCTTCCAAATACCGTTCAATCCAACCTATAAATAAGTAGGCTCTTGGTAAACATGGGAATTGTAAACAGCCATTCATGACATAGAGGTATCTAACATAACTGCTGTTTCATGTGCTTTAATCATGGTTCAAAACTAAAGGAAATTCTTGGGAGTACAGAAGGTTCCCAACTAAAGGACTAAAGGAAACTCTTGGGGGTACAGAAGTAGAAGACTGGCATGGGGACCGCACTGGGCGCATTACTCCATCAGCAAATGGTTAGGGAATTGAAATGAGTTAGCCTGAGGTTGGTGTCTGCCTATCAGTCACAATGAAATGGAACATTTAAGGGGCAATACATGACACATCTTGATATTTCCAGGGCATCTACACCTTGGTAACATCTTGTATGAAGAAGGTGTGGTCAAACTAACAGATATCGGAAACCAACTCCTGGGTTTGCCCCCGTATTATAGAGATCTAGTCATGAAATCTCGTCACATCAAGTCCATTCATGACATCGACGTTTATTGCCTGGGATTGGTTATTTATGAGCTGAGTTATGGAAGGGAGTATGATTTCTTCAATCCAAGAGAGTTATCCTATTGCCCTCCTGCGTTGAGTAAGTTATGTATTGTTATAATTCTACACTGCATCTACATTCAGACAAGAACTGAGTTTTTATTCAACATAATAAAAATTGTAACAAAGATCTACATTCCGTTTCCTGGATCCCTAACAGCACTCCCTTCTTTTTCATTATATGTATTGTATTGTATTGTATTTTCTTTATTGGCAAAATAGTTAAGTATATAATTCAATCGGTATCATTTTAACTTATTGCCCACCGAAGAATAAGTTCAAGAGAACTTGTGCTCTTCGGAGGAGTTCATGTAACAATATTATAACAGCAGCACACAGGTGATGCAATAACCTAAGACATAAACGTTAATTAACAAAAACGAAAATTTATCATAGTAACAATGTAAAGAACAAGACAATACGAAAATTAAATAATTAATTTATAAACAAGAAAACATTACGAAGACTCAACAATGCAGAATTATAAACAGCTATTTAATAGTTTTTTAAAATTTGACAGGCTGGAAAACGAAAAAATATTTATTTCTTTTTGGTATAGAGTTCTGAGGGCAGTTACATAAGCATTTCTCCTGTAGAACTCAGTATTTATATTAGGAAGAATGACACGGGAATTATTGTAGTTACGAGTAACAGACGAAGATAAAAGATGACGTGGATCAACTTTAGCGCCAAAAAGATGTATGCAAGATTGAAAATGATAAATTTGATTAATATTTTTAACTTCAAAAGATTTAAACAAAAGTGAGGAAGAATATCTAGAGTTTTTATTTATATTAGTCATTATCCTCCGTCCATAATATTTTTCTCCTTTGTATTCACCGATTGGTCTCAATACCGGAACATTGTCTCACAGAATTTTCCTATGAGTTGAATATTGGTTCAAAACACTGACGCAATTGATTTGGCAGGAAAAGTGCAGAGATTTTGTATTAAAAACTATTCAAATGTACTCAACTGTTTAATCACCCCTCTGCATTTCAAATCACTGTTGTACTCTATTTTAAAGAAATGATTTGTATTTTTTTTAAATCCAACTTCACATTGCGTTCTTATGAATAAATCTTGGGCCCTAAGGGTCTGAAACTTGACGTCCAACATAGGGGACACAAAACATAGAAGGGTTGATTTGTGCACGACTACTTGAATGAGAATTGCATCTAGATAACTTATTAATATTAGGACTAACAGGACCATTTATCGTTCATTGCAGGGCCTCTAGTTGCAGCAATTCCCCTTGGGGATGGCATTAAAAACAGTTTGCCAGAACTAACCCATTTATTAAGTTTAGAAGTGTTCCAAAACAGATCTCCAACAACCACCTTACCTTCTCTTCTCAAAATTCCAATGTCATCCCGACAAGATATAGCATTCAATGGACACAAGACTTTGGAGAGATTGAAACTTGATCACATGAAAGTTGGTTTACTCTGGTTTCTTTCAGTACAAGCAACACATGTAGTACCTTAAAAATAATGCTGTATTATTGGAATGCGTTTTGCATGATGTAATTGCATACCCCTCAAAGAATAATTCGTTGAGGGGCCACAATGATTGTGGCCCTTAAATGGAATAATGAACCAAATCTTTACTTTTCAGTATCGTGAATACAATAGGACATCCAAGCTTCATGAAATGTTCAATGAAGATAGTGGGAAGTTAGTGCTGTTGTGTGATACAAAAAAGGTGTTTTCGGTAAGTTGCTTAATTTGTGTGGGCCTTCTGTATACTGATAGGGTAATAGGGTAATCCTTGAAACTTATGATAACCCTAGGTCAATCGTAATGGGTCCAAAATACTGGTTGAATTTATCAAAACGCCTTATCAAAACCCTTTAAATGTATCACATAGTTGGTTTGAATAAACGATTTTACTATATTTGTAATTACCAGTATTTTAAAGACTATGAGGGCCCAAAGGTAGAACCGACAAAAGATCATCAACATGAACTTAACGAAATGGTAGAACTTTGGGTCAATTATATACAGGTGATTTAAACAATACATGGATAGGAGATGTGGAATTTCTTGTTCTGAGATTGTACTTTTTGATGTGAATTATTGCTGACGTTGGTAGGTATAAGTAAAAATGCATTAATTATATAAATTATGAATAATGTATCATTCATGAATAAATTATTATTATTAGGTTGGCCAGGGGGTTTCGAAAATGACTCTTACTGAGCAAGTTATAAAAACCTCCCCCTCACTTGGATTTGGCGAGGACCATCTACTCCTTGAACAAATCTAATACTCGTATTTTCGCTAATTTCTCCAATTATTTCGTATAGTTATGGCACTCCATAATTGTTCAATATTCAAATAAGAAGCAATATAATTGTAAATTTATTCATAATTGACGTGGTACTCAATCATTGCATCATTTCAGAAGTCCAGTAGCTGTTCTGATTCAGACCATCCCAGATCTGAAGTATCAGATGGAGCGGAATCATCACGAACACCAACACCCTCTGTTATTAGTGAAGGTTTGGTTTAACTAGAATTCCTTCTTGTTGTTATGTAGTTATTTCCCTGTCTTTTGGGTTAGGAGCTTGTAAAATTTGCTTCACCTTCCTGGTAAAACGAGCTCAACTCAAGTTACACTCTTCAAACCCACATTTATAAATTATATACGATAATCATCTCATATGGTGAGACCATCAAAAGGTGAACTTTCAGCGTCATTCACAACATTGATTGGTTGATTCTCATAACTCCATTATTTTAGCTGGGCAATATATTAAAACAGGACTGACGTATCATATGAATTAGATTTGATACCAGAGAAGCCAGCATGTCCACCCATTACGTGGGAGATACAACAAATTATAGAGCCCCTATAGCCTTCTCACTCCCTACTTAATTTTTTACTGTTACTTATTAACTTGTCTCTACGGTGTTGTGTCTTTTCGTTTTTTAATCATATGTGAATGAACTTCCATTTACCTATCCTCTGCCATTTTTTACCTTTAATTTGAAGAACGATTCAATGGGAATGAGAACGATTCTAGTAATTGTTTTTCAGGTACTGCTGCTTGCGAAGAAAACCAAATGAAAGGTACTGGTGTTGCTCATGGACGATCTGCTCTTCTTGGAGCCATTTCTGGATTTGACAAGAAAACCTTGAAAAAAGTTACCAATTCTATTGACTAGGGTTACTAGAGGAAGTGACACATGATTTGTTTCACAGCCTCATAATTGTTTGGCAGCTCCCAGGTGGCAAGATAATGTAAATAGTATATATTTATTACGAGTCACTATGGTGAATACTGTTTGAGCGGAAGTTTAGCCCTCAAGAAACTACTTTTGTTTCCATTCCTATTATTTTTGTTGTTGTTGTGATGAATTGTATTAACTTGCGAAAATACTTTTGAACTCTGTTATCCCAATTCATAACTCCTGGAGTTGGTGAATGAGAGAGAAATTGGATTCTCGATTATTTCTGTTCATTATATGCTATTCTGTTGAAACTTTATTATATTCCTACGATTTCAACCTCGATCCAATCTATGATAAAAAACTTGTCGAACTCAATGATGGCTCAGTGCTCTCAACCCAGCTCTAGTTAGAGACAGGGGAGGTTCCCGATCAGTTCAAAGATTTCCTAGAAACAATAAAGACTCGTAGCCTTATCATATACAGGATCAATCCACTTTGTCTGAATTCATTACAACTCAATGTCATCAATCCTTAATCCCATACTGATTTAACAGCAATCAAAATTTGATAGAAAATAAATTTCAAACTTTGGTTAAGGTATGAGACTAATTATCTGAGTTGGTGGATTCGGCCTGCATACTTTTAAATTCATTTGATATACTTTTTTTATTTTATTCTTTCGACTACAGAATAGCTACATTTCGATCCTCAGTCCACCAGATGATACAATTCTTAATGTAGACCTGAAAGTTGAGGTAAATTTACCAAGAATTTCAGTTATTGATGTAGATTCGGTGAAGGACACTTAGTCAAAAAAGTATTCTGACTAGCTCAAAAATCAATTCTGATCTCTAACTGCTTCCCAACTACAAATTGTATTTTTGGTAGGGTGGCAACCCAACAGGATATTCCTGGTTTAGCAATGCCGCGATTGACATGTATATCCATAATCCTTCATCCGATTAATATATTGAAACTTGAACATTCTGTGTAGCCAAAAGGCATTGGTAGTATCTTCATACTACTACCAATGCAACGTATAATCTTCTTTGAACAATGTATATTTTGGATCCTGTAATCGAACCCGATTTGACAAAAACAACCGCTTCTGGAAGGGAGCGTTGCCTAAAGTCCCGAGCCTGATTAGATCACTTCCACTGCGATGGGGCCAATAGAGTTTGCTCCCATTGCGATGGGGAAAAATACAGTTGGCCCCATCGCAAACTTAATTCATATGTCCAACTAATCCATATGTAAGTGATCTATGGTTTGGGGGGTGTCTTTATATTTTTGAGATGCGAGCATACAGAGTGCCTGGCTCTGATGATTGATCATATACTAATAAACATTCTGTCCACTTCTATTGAACATTTTGTGCCTGTGCGGAAGTGGCCGACAAATTGTCACTTTGTGCCGACCTGGTCTACACCCGATCAGGGTGATGCAGAAAGACACATATAGACAGTCACTGAAGTCGTGATTACATAGACAAATCAGTCCCCACGAGTGGACACGTTGTTTATTAATATATGATCAATCATCACAGTTAAATGCTCGCAGTTGCCAAGCAGTCTAGAAAAAAAAACAGGAAGACAATTCAATTGCTCTGCCTGCCTATTGACAAATCAAAACAGCGCCCGAGAACACTGTTTTACGTGCACTTCAAGGATATGAGGAAATCCTTGAATTAATGATGGCACAGTTAACCGTGCAATTTAATTTCGCTTTTCAGTGCTGAAGGGGGAATGAAATAATTAAAATAATGACATTTCGGGAAATAAAACCAAAGGTAATTAAACATCATATAATTTTGAAATTATAACACATCACACATTATTGAGGCGATACCTACAGTTTTTCAGTTCCTTCAATCAGTTTAGAGGAGATAATTTATCAACAGGTAAGCTACCATATTGCTACTGTAATAAGGTATGCAAACACCATCATGATGAAAATTATGTAGTAAAGATTGAATAATAGCCTAGTGGAGGTTTGTAATTTTTGCTCACTAACTCGGTATTATATCCTATGTCAAATTCAAACTAGAGAGTGTCAGGAATGGTAAAGCTTATGAAGTGCTTCAGTTTGAATTTTTAAATTCATAAGCTCAACTTGGATTTTCTCAGTTATGGCTTGTCTAGCGAATTCAGCGTTTACTCTGGCCTCTTTCAATTCATTAAGCAAATTACTAAAGTTGATGGGTTCACCAAAATTGAATGTCACTTTTTTCCCAGTCTTCAGAATGTATGGTGGATCATTAGGCAGGATCTCTTCCATTCCTATGTGCCAGATAGGGACAACAATGGGGGTAACAGGAGAATCATAAATCATTCTGCCAACACCCCATTTAAGTCTGATGAATTCTTTATTCATATTGACTTTTCCTTCAGGGAAGACATGAACCCATTCTCCATCATGTAGTTTATCAACACAGAAATTTATAGCCTCCTGAAACAAGAAAAAACAACACCATACATTTAGGGTAAAAGCTCCAAAACAAAATTCAGCCATTGCTGGTGACACTACAGAAACTGTAATTTAAGGTATTAACGTGGAGCTCGGATCAATCGTGGAACATAACTAAACTGATCCATACTCCCCACATGGTAGACAACGGGATCAAGTTCATTTGAACCATCTGCACCTTCCCAAGCTCATTATAAATGCTTCAAGTCGTGCTGATGGAAAAACAGTGTATTGATTTACCTAATTACAATGTTTTGGGAGGTTATTTTTGTATGTAATTTTTTGAAGGGAAGAGGAACAAAGAATTGTTTCTATTTTTGCAGCCAAAATCCGAGGACTAAGCTCATGCCCTCCAGTGAGGCGAGGTTGCCATAGTTTTACACTGTGCCTCCAGTGGGCGTAACGCCTCTCTAATTTTCATTTTAGCGGGGCTTCATCAGATGTCAATTCCAGGGAGTTGCCAAGGGAAATGAACAGGCACTTTATTAACCTCCGTGATATTGGAGGTGATCATAAACCAGCAACTATCCTTGTTATAGGTACAAATTTTCGGGCAATGAAATAAAATTGATATAATCTTACCTGGTAAACTCCACTCCCTCTGATGACGGGAATGCATTTTCCAAGCATGAAGAAATAGGAATGTAGCTTGTTTGTAAAACATATGTCATGTGCAGCTAACGACCATCTCATTGTTGTTCGGCTAATAAGATGTTTCCATTTCAGACAACCTGAAATGTCATAATGGTTTTTTCCTTCACTGTAGCTAAGAGAAGACTACAAAAGACTTAAAATCAATGATATATCAGGTTTCATACCCCAAATCCCAGGATCATCAAAACACGAGTGATGATTTGAAACAGTTATCAACGGCACATTTTTCGGTCTTCCCTCTAAAATTTTGGAGAAAGTGTTACGGTTGTGACACTTGGATTTGTTCAGCCAGCCTGAAAATTTTAAGATTGGACATTTCAATGGTTAATTCAGTGGATGTTCTTCCATCAGTGATGGCGAAAAGCCAAGTGGCTTTTTAAAACACGCCTACTCTCAATATTTGAGCTTATTGCGACCATTCTTTCCATAAAGGTAAGGGCATTGCGTACAGACACACAGCTGATGAACAGTCATGACCATAAACAATGTCAGAACGGTGATCTATGCAGAAGGGTCATCTAGACAGAAAGTGATAAGCGACTATGGAAGTACTTGCAGAGTTATTTTCATTTCATGTTCATAAACACAAAATAAACTACCTTGGAGACATTCTGAAGTTGACCTGCCGTGAGATCATTCAGTTCTTTTCATCATTTATGCTGCTTGGAGCTCCTGTAGCAAAATCAGCATCTAAGGTTCATTATTTGGGGGCCCATCTAACGAAAATAGACGAAAAACGTCATTTTTGTCCTCTTTTCCAACTAATTCCAAAGTCACATTTGCATTATTTACGAACTCATGTGGAATTCATCAACAATATCCGAGCCGTTCCCGAGGGAAAACCGGCAAGTGCTATGCTTTATTTTCTCAACCCAACCGAAACAATAATTAGAAATTTTTACAACCACCCTGAACTAAATATTTACAATTCGTTAGGGAAACACTGATTCCTCTTCATTTTAGTCAACAATACCTACAGTTTGAAAAAAATAAAATTTCGGAGCTCGAGTAAACTTTCGTTACTGAATAATTTTGAAACAATGTATCTATTAATAGGCCATAGGGACATTTCGACGGATTTGTACTAGTTGCTCCCTCGCTAATAACAGGCCAAAGAAAGTTGTGCGATGCCTCGCAACTTATGTTTACTTTAACCTCGGAGTCTCTAGACGTGACTCGAAAATCTATAAACATAGTCGTAAACAGCCTGAAATTAATTATATCAATAATTACTTGATGATAATTTACCGATTAATATCTTGCTGAAGAGACCCACTGCTGTAACAGTAATTGAGCTAGCCAAGTTCCACAGATACAGACCACACAGTGGTCTCCTCAGTCGGGGAAATATCCAGTCCACTGATGATGTTTTCAAGGAAGTGTCTCCCATTTTCTCTGAACCAATGAAATTTATTGTCTTTAGGGTTATGAACACTTTGAGCGCGTAAGGACGAGAGATAACATCCGAATCACCGAGACGTGTTCAATGTAAATAGTCCCTTTCAATGCGATTAAAACGAAGAACTGAATAGTACCAGAGTTTCCTTATCTGACAAGAGTTTAAGGACCAGTTCCAAACTTATTTTATCAATGATGAACATAGCACTAAAATATCTCTATACGCCACAACCTGAGAGTTCATTGATGTTCACATCCGAGTTCACAAGCACCGCGACAACTCAACGTGTGATATTGACATTTTTCACATAATGGAATCACTTCAAATCAAATTAAACGAGGTACACCAAGGTCTCCTTATACGAAATACTTGACTTCATAAAATTAAACAGTCACGCGTTGTCCACTTATCAGAGGTTATCACCTACGATTCGATTCACACATAACAAATGGAAGAAAACCCCGTAGTGGTGAGTAGTATCCATGAAAGGTGAGTACAAGTATCCATGGAGGAAGGAGCATCCATTGTTCCATATACGAGTAGCCCAGACACAAAAAGGAAACATTCGCATAGGGATGGGCAAATCGGCTCACCTTGAAGAACGGCTCTGAGCGCTCCGCTCACTAAAAAGATCCGGTTCTTTGGAACGGCTCAACGGCTCTTTTTTTTTAAGAATTGCGATCATCATGCTTTAGCGCGAGGGGGGGGGGGGGGGGCTAAAAGAAAAATATTTTAGTAATGCGAATATTTCATTTTTTAATAATCTTACAAATTCTCTACATACTTACAAATTTATAAAAAAAGATTTACATAAAATTCATGTTATGCCCTATGAAGAGCATCATTTTGTATCTGAAACAAACCAAGCGGAATACGAAAGGTTTAGTGTTTACAGTTAATATTTATAGTTATAGGTTTAGTAGTTAATATTCATAGTTATAGGTTCAGTATAAGTAAGTAGTTATATTGTTCAAAATGCTTCAAAAACAACTAGCGAGATTAATAAGGTACCTACCTCTTCAAAGACAACAACGCTCACTAGACACCAGAGAAAAGGTAAACAACAAAAACGAGACGAGCGCAAGAATAGATTGATTGTCGGCGTTGGCAAATGGCGAACAGTAAACAGTAACTGAGAGCGGGAGCGGGAGTCGAGTCGAGGGACCAGTGAACGGGGAGGAGGGAGCCGGGCAGGAACCGAACCAGTGGAGGGGGGAGCCGGATCGGAAGAGCCAAGACCCGTGAGTGAGAGCGGAGACCGGTGAGCCGTTTCTCTGGGTGAGCCGAAGAACCGAGGATCCTTAAAACTGAGACCCGGCTCTCTCGCTCTTCTAAAAGATCCGGCTCAAAGAACCGGCTCAGTAGTGAGCGACCCACCCCTACATTCGCATAATACCACTGCTATGATATTACAGGTTTATGTTCTACTGATGAAACGGCTCAGATATTCTGAATCTACATATCTTGAAACGTAAACCAGCACATTTTTAGGGGGGTAATTTCGTTTTTCTAGGGCGAATCCAACGAGTCATTATCGAAGATAATAAACCAAAAAATCGTAGACCACCCCCACCTCAAATTACCCAAACCAGAATTGGCTGGTTTACGTTTCAAAATATGGAGATCCAGAAAATCTCAGCCGTTTCATTAGTAGAACCTTTTTTTTGGGAATCTCACAGCAGTGGTACAACAAATGAAGGCTACAGGGAAAGAAGGGTATAATTCCACTGTCGATTTCGAGGTTTCAATGCCGTCTAGAGGCTTTCTGGAGTAGTTTCACGTGGTAGGTCGGTACTGGTGAAAAACTATTTCATTCCATGATGGTTTGGAATAGGTAGTTGATATTTTTTTTCATATCTTGGCAACGTATCATGAGATGGTTAAGTTAGTTTGTGCTCTCCTGAACATTTTCCAATTTTGGAATTGTACCCTTCTTCCCCTGTACCCTTCAAATATTATTGGAGCAAAAAATGTGTCCAAAAACTTGAAATTCACAACAGTGCGGATTTTTTTTTGCTGGCATGATTAACATTTTTTAAGGGACATGATTAACATTTCATATAACTATTGAGCCTGAAAGTAAAATTAACCACCTTTCAGACGAAAAAAAAAAAAAAGAAATTTTGGATGGAACTCATTGTTTTGGAACTATTGCCAAATGGACCGACAAATGTATTTTTGCAGACATTCTCTGCACTTCTGAATTGCAAGGTTAGCCAATCTTTGAACGCGTGTGTTGGCTTAACTGCTGGACAAAATTTAATGTTATATGGGGTGCATCAACGCTGAATTCCACGGTCCTTAAAGTAAAGCATAAGACTATCATATAAAACCTCTACATGACGCCATGCACATTTCAACTCAGTTGGGTCCAGGATACCGGTTTCCGTTAACATACATGTTAACCGTAGTATACACGGGTGTTTTTGGTACCATGTGATAGGTACATCCAGTACCCAGTTCTCCTCATGAAATTTTTTTAGCTCTACCACAAGCTGAAAAAAGGATTCAAAAGTCAACTCTTATTTGAGAGCGCTTAACGTGTCCAACGAAAAAAGAATGAACGATTTCTAGATTTATTGCAACATTTTGAAACACCTAAAAAAAATCATTATTAGGCTGAAAAAAAATCATTATTTCCTGTTTATCAAAATTAATCATAATTCCCGTTAGAAAACATATATGGGAGAAAAATCTCCTAAAACGTCAACTAGCAATCACATCTCCTAAAACGTCAACTAGCAATCACAGAGCAATACGCAATCCGGACTTTCCGCTCCATCATGTGAACCCTGTGAATCATGTGAGCCTCCATGTGAACCCGCCTTTACTCAGCCGCCATAACGACAAAAACCCAGAGACAATTTCACATACATAACAGTCACGGGGCACTCACAAAAGTGGCAAAGAAAACGTAGGTATACACAGAAACACGCGTGGGGTGTTTGGCGCCGTAGAGTGACTTTGCAAACTTTCTGCTTGAAAACTGATGAAAATTCACTTGTTGGGTAGGGCATGTACCCAAGTGTATTTACACTGCCACTGCGGGCGCCACAAGGTGGGATTTTCCAAATGACAGCGTTTTGAACGAGCGTTAGGGTGTCTGACACCCATCAGTGTAGTCTAGGGTTAAATCAAAGCGTTATAAATTGACTTCAAATTCTTCTCTCATGGCCTCTTTGTTGGTCGGTAAGAGACTAGAGAACTGCAAATAAGCTAAAAATGATCTACTGCGAACCTGCTCTGCTGAAAAACCATCGCTCACACAGGTTTCGCTTGTATAACGACTCGTTATTAACCAGCATCATGTGTGCCAGAGTCAAGTCTTGGGACTCCTCGTCCTTTTGGAGGGCGACACGAGTCACGGTTCCATTTTCTTTATAGTTCCATGCATGATAGTTGCACGCGTAGGTTGTTACAATACAACAGAACAGGACAACAAAACTAGAGAACAGTCAATCAATCAAAACACGATTGAGGTAATAGTGGGTTAGGTGTATCTCCTGTACGCAAGCATTCCCTCCTACAATTTATGAAAACGTGTGTGCCTATTAATAATTACCATTTATTATTTATTTATGAATTTCAACGTGATGGATAAAGCTAACCGAGCACTCAGGAGGTAATTATTAAGTATCAATAATTATGCATTTAAACTACCTATACCGACGTGGAAATTTAATTTTAAATGAGCTAAACTGATATGTGAAGGATTAGCAGTTGATTCCTGAAAAGATCTGTTCCTCTGCTATTCCGTTCCAACGAATTTTGAAGCGCGAACCAAGACATATTGAGGGTTCGATTAATTTTCTTTTTTCTTGGTCGATTCCAATGACTCATTGCAAATAATGAACCAAAACGAATGATTTGATGAAGAAGGTAAGAGTTTTGGCGCGAGGAAGAAATTCATTTGAGACTTCGGCTGAGGTTGTTGTCTGGCTGAAGGAGTCACCGCTATTATTTCAGAACACAATACGCATACAACCCTTGTGTCAGATGACTGTCAATCGGACTGTCATCTCCTCCTTTACCTGCATCGGGCTTGTCAGAGCTCTAGGGGTTCTATTATTCAATTGCTTTCCTCTCCAACTTGATTCACGCGATTCAACTCCTCATGCAGTATGTGACTTACCTTCTTCATAACTTCCTCTTGACTTCAACAAACTCATCTCGACCCGAATGGCACCCATATCAGCTTTGAAATATTATAAAGCTGTATCAATTCAATTACGGGTACCAGCCATCCTGGTTCATTATTACACGATACTACTCTCCTGACAAAGGACAGCCCACCAAATGTGTTTTACTTCCTATCACCTTACGGTTTCCACAGGGCTGGAGTTTCTGAAAACGTAAAACATTCCTAGTTGATACCCAAGGATGTTATCGATCACAGTTCTTGCCATGCTGAACTATTAGTAATCACTTTGTCCATTCTTTTTTTGCCAATGATACGATACAATTGGAACAGAATGGACAAAGTGATTACTAATAGTTCAGCATGGCATGAACTGTGATCGATAAACATGTTTTACGTTTTTTACGTAAGTCCGATAATCCGGCACGTTCGGGACCGGCTCGGTACCGGATTACCGGAAATTCCGGTCTATCGGGCGGTACCGTAAAACATAGTTCACGTACTTCACTACACGTACTAAAACGTAGTTCACTACACGTACTGTAAAACATAGTTCACATGGATTTTAAAAAGTCACGAATGTATTTTTTTTTTCTCGACTTTTGGCGTTTAGAATAAAATTCATTTCTAACGATATGGAAATTAATAATTTCTGAAGCACTGTTGCTAGTACTAGCCTCAGCAAAAGAGATAAACTTCTGCCCAAACTTCAAAAACTTCAAACAGAGATAAAGTTCAGAGATAAAGTTCAAAAAGAGATAGGTTCTGCCCAGCTGATAAAAGGAAGTTTAAAAACTCATTCATTAAACCATTTCAGACCATCACTGACTCTCAATCAGAAACTAGAAATCATCAAACGGCTAGAAAAATGCGAGAATAGAATCTATCCTCACATTTTTCTAGCCGTTTGATGATTTCTAGTTTCTGATTGAGAGTCAGTGTTACGTGTTTTCGTTTCTCTCCTTTTGAACTCGAAGGCTTTGAAAACATGGTTTTGAAAACATGGTCTCTGTACAGTTAGAACGAAACTCACTTTGTTTATAAACAGTTTCAAAAGTTTCGTACGTCATTACAGAGTAGGCGAAGACCCTTCGTGATTGATTAACTGTGCTGCACTGCACCTGTATTAATACAAATTTTGTTGTGAAAGCTGAGACTAGACGGCCGCTAATTGTTTCCGAACAATACCGAGCGCCTCCGGATGATCCCGAACTACCCCGTAATTTTTTGGAGAAAACCTTAATTTTTACAATTTTCCGGAGCGATGCCGGATTATCGGGCATTCCGGACTGTTGGATGCCGGACTAATGGACTTCTACTGTATATTATAAGATAAATAGGTGGTACTGTCCTATTGCAAAAGGTAATACATCGAGTAGCTTAATAATTAGGCGATAATATTGTTGACCACTTATTTGTTGTTGTTCCTAATTTTACCCTAATTATTGGAAGTGCTTATTTGCTCATGCTTCGGTTCGAATGTCACTTTCTTAAAATTGAGAAGGTACTCAAAGCTCATCCTCATTTTACATTATTATTATTATTAGGTTATTACTACACACCAGGATTGGAGTATTTCCTACAATTAAAGTATTGAAATAATATCGATAGTCCGAATATCGATTCAATGTATCGTGTCGTCCCTCCCCTCTCTCTGTGAATAAATCAGTTCCGTATGAAAGCTCGCATTGGATTCACCCGTTTCTCCCTTATTAACTATAATTTATAAAAGGTTATGGAATGCCCAGTTTACGCGTCCTAAAATTAGATTCGGGTGTTGAGAAAAAAATTCGGTGATTTCGTTAGTTGTCGGTCGTGTTGTGTGCTTCGTGAAATCTGTGTCGTTTCGGCTGGCTCAATAGTCAACAGGTGAAAAATGGCGTCGTCAAATTCTGCAACCGCAGCAGCTCTAATGCACTTGTACCCCACGTTATCCACAGAAAATTACGGAAATTGGAAATTTCGCGTAAAGACGATATTAGAGGAGCGTAAGGTAAAGTACGTTATCGATGTGGTTGAGAACGATATACCCACAGAATCGGCAAAATTAAAAACGTATTTAGAGCACGATGCTATCGCCCGTTCGATAATACTCCAAAGCATCACGGATCGACACATTGGATATATAAAAGATGAAACATCTGCAAAAGATATGCTGAAAAAATTAGATGCGGTCTTCGAAAGAAAAAGTACTTCCGCTCGTTTCATGGTCATGAAGAGACTGAAAAATATGAAATGTCGCGCCGATGAGGATCTCCAGGATCATTTCAACAAAATGGAGAATATTTTCACGGAGTTGATTTCAATGGGTAGCAAGATGGATGAGACTGAGAAAATCTGCAATATTCTCTTCTCACTTCCCGAAGAATACTCCGCCACTGTCTCTGCCATTGAAACAATGAAAGACGATTTATCGATGTCGTTCGTAAAAAATAAATTGCTCGACGCGGAAATGAAGATGAAAAGCGACAATCCGCCCAGTGAATTAAACGATCCCGATCAAACTGCCTTTTATTCACAATATCATCATCAAAGAGGCCAAAATCGTCGAAATTTTCGTGGTCGAAATTATCGTTACCGTGCCGGTAGACGTTGGAATGCAGGCGGCCATTTTCGTGGAGGTAACTCTCAACATGGAAATCGTCACTTCACGGGATCAGCAAGCGCGCAGGCGCAGACATCCCACGAACAAGAAATATCGTTTGTGGCGCTAAACATCGATCCATCATTTCGAGATACAGATCAATCGAAATATAGATTCATTCTCGATAGTGGTTGCAGTGTGCACTTGGCAAAACAAGAACTGGAGAACGATATGAATGATGTCCGCCAACTTCCCGAACCGGTACAGATAAAAATAGCAAACGGTGAAACTATAACCGCTCATCGGAAGGGAATACTTCGCGTTAACGTTCAGTGTCAAAACGTAAACAAACGTATCGTCAGGATTCCTGTGTTGATAGTTCCGGGTCTCGTTCATAATTTGCTTTCGGTCAAGCAAATAAACGAAAACGGATACGACGTACTGTTCTCAAGCGGTACAGCCGAGCTTTTCAACAAAAGTACTAATGTTTTAATCAAATGCAGTTCATTCGGGAGTTTGTACAGTATCGACTTCAAGCCATTGTCAAACGAGGATTGCAACTCAACCATCGAGATTCTAAACTCGTCCGCCGAAAAGCTCAAAACAGGTAACTGTTCTTCAAATTTGTGGCATCGACGGCTCGCTCATTTAAATAGACATGGACTTAAGTCAATGAATCTTCCCGTCAGCAGAAGCGTATGTGCTTCATGTATGAGTGGCAAAGCTACTCGCCTTCCATTCAAGAGTACTGAAAAGCCTAGATCAAGTAGAGTAGGAGAACTCATATATAGCGACCTAGCCGGTCCAGTAGACATACCTACCTTCAGAGGTGAACGATATTTTCAAATCGTCCTTGATGATTTCTCTCATCATGCTGTCGTATATCTTCTGAAGAAGAAGTCCGAAGCTGAAGAAACTTTAATGAAATACATACTAAGGCTAGAAAACGAAAAACAAGTGAAGGTGTGCAATGTAAGAACAGATGGAGGCGGCGAATTCCGAAGCAATCGTTTCAAAAACTTTTGTGCGCAAAAAGGAATTTCAACCCAGTATACTATGCCGTACTCGAGCCAAATGAACGGCGCAGCCGAGAGGATGCTACGCACTCTCCAAGAAAGAGCAAGGGCGTTACTCAACGAAACCAAATTGCCCAAAGAATTATGGGGAGAAGCAGTTCGAACGGTAGCTTATGCGCTCAATCGATCCCCTTCTTCAGCGATAGATGGACAAATACCAGCTCAAACTTTCAATGGAAAAGTCGACCTCAAACGTCTTCGCGTCTTTGGTGCCAAAGCGTGGGCACTCAGACTACCAAAACGTGGCAAGTTCGACGATAGAGCCATTGTAACTCGCTTTGTCGGATACCAGGACAACGGATATCGGTTGTTTTGTCCAGAAACAAAGAAAATTATTGCTTCTCGAGACGTACGCTTTGATGAGAACGATTTTGTATACACCGATGTTCCTGACATACCAAATTATCGACAAATAAACGAATTTGATGGAGAAGAGGGAAATCCTGAGGTCTCCTCACTAAAGAACTCAGAGAAGAAAAACAATAGTGAAAGTGACTATACAGGTGACGAAGAAAATTCCTCCAACGCGAATTCCCCGGAGTTGAGAACAACTTGTGGGAGAAGAGTCGTTAAACCAGCAAGATTGAAAGATTTCGAACTCTACAGTGCCTACTGTCTATGCGTGGGCGTCCCTCAGGACTTTAAGGCTGCCATGAAGGACGAAACCTGGCGTCAAGCTATTTCAAACGAGATGAACGCGCATACCAAATTCAAAACTTGGTCTCCATCTCAACTTCCATATGGAAAGAGGCCAATCGAAACCAAATGGATCTTCAAGCGAAAAGCGGATGGTTCTGCAAAGGCACGCTTAGTAGCCAAGGGCTTCCAGGAGGAAATGTCAGATAGTACTTACAGCCCAGTCGCCAGAATGCCAACAGTGAGAACGTTCCTGTCCTTTGCCTTGTCAATGGGTAAGTCAATCACACAACTTGATGTTCCCACTGCATTTTTGCAGTCTGATCTGGATGTGGATGTTTATATTTATGCTCCAGACGGATCAGGCGAGGTAATGAAACTAAATCGACCGCTTTACGGTTTGCGGCAGTCCCCGAAATGTTGGAACAGAACCTTCCACAAATTCACAAAGAGGCTCAACCTGACCAGGTCACAATACGATGCTTGTCTCTACATCAGCGAGAAGGCTTGGCTGCTCATCTTCGTGGATGATATCTGGACAGCAGGAGAGGATGAAGAAATAATCGACGGACTGATGAAGGAGTTTTCGGCAAAAAACCTTGGACAACCGAAGGAGTTTCTAGGATTTCACTTGGAGTTTGGTCTCGACTTTGTGAAGATAACTCAGCAACATTCGATCGATAATATGCTAGAGAAGTTCAAACTCTCAGATTGCAAGACTACCAGCTGCGCAACTCCGATGGAACATAAATTCAGTGAAGATGCCGACGCCCCGATTGTTGGAGTCCCCTACCGCGAATTGATTGGTGGTCTCCTCTACTTGTCACTTATAAGTCGACCAGATATTACGTTCGCAGTTTCTTTCTTAAGCAGATATCTCGACACACCAACGGAGAAGATGTGGAAAGCTGGGAAAAGGATACTGAAATACCTTAAGGCTACAAAAACCCTTGGTCTCACCTACACCAAGACTAAAGAAAACCATAACATGGTAGTGTACAGCGACGCTGATTTTGCGTCAAGCCCTGATAGAAAGAGTACCAGTGGTTACGCCATCCTGCACGGTGAAAATGTTGTATCATGGGGCTCCAAAAAACAGTCGGTCGTCGCCCTAAGTTCATGCGAGGCAGAGTACATCTCGGCAGCACATGCAGTAACCGAGGTAATTTACATCAGAGGACTCGCCCAGGATCTCAGTCAAATTCAAAACTTTCCCACTACACTTTTCGTTGACAACCAAAGTGCTATTTCCCTGATGAACAATCGCGAAAACTCAAAGAGATCGAAACATATCGATGTCAAAGCTCATTACATAAAAGATGTCGTAGAAAAGGGTCTAGTAAAAGTGAAATTTGTTTCAACTGAAGAAAATGTGAGTGATATTTTTACTAAAGCTCTAAGCTCCGTCAAATTCAAGTATTTTAGAACAGTCATGCATATTTTGTAATACCCTTTTTTTTTTCAAGTCTTGTTCTCTTGTTTTTCTTGGTAAAATTCCTACCTATTATGTGAACGTTATATTGTGCCAAATAATTTTGTTTGAGGCAATTTCAAAAATCAGAGATATTTAAAATTGAGGAGGTTGTATTGAAATAATATCGATAGTCCGAATATCGATTCAATGTATCGTGTCGTCCCTCCCCTCTCTCTGTGAATAAATCAGTTCCGTATGAAAGCTCGCATTGGATTCACCCGTTTCTCCCTTATTAACTATAATTTATAAAATAAAGGACAGCCTAGATAAGTTAAGGGAGAGGTATCCAAGTGATGGGCTTGACGTGAAAAGTGGCGCGAAAAGTTAAAATAGCTTGGCATATTTTTGTACAGTCAGCCTAATTCTAATCACATTAATCATATTTGTCATAAGGCAATGAGAATGCTTGGCCGATGGGGGGGGGGGGGGGGGGTACAGCGGATTTTCTGTGACTCGGAGGACCTGTCGCTTCTTTACATGAGCCTCAGCTTCATTCGCTCGGGACTCGAGTATGTCCCAATATTAGAGTAGAAATCAAAAGGGTAAGAATAGATCTCCCCCGTTTCTTTCATATAGAACGCTCATTGGTTTGGGTGAGGTGGGGATTTAATCAGAGAGACGAGTGGTCTGATTTAGTTTTTTGTTGCGAAGGCTTAATATACTATTCTTCTGTACCCTTCTTGTTTTTCAGATTATGTCTGTATGTTTTCCTTTCCTCTAACATCTATAAAAGCGATTTCAAGAACATCACTGCTTGTTGGTAGTTTTTCCAAAATGTTGTAATTCTTTATCAACCCTCATGAAATTCTTCAGAGTTACCAATCTACTTCTATAACTGTATATTATTATTTCAATTACCTTATGTGGTATTAGTCTTCCTGTATACTTGTGCATCCTGTTATTTTTAAAATCAACAAAACTATAGAGTTGTAGTAAACGTATACAATTAACAATCATCAGAATCAAGAACAAAAGTTTAGTTTTTATTAGTCATAAATCCTGTAATAAATTATTGTTCAAGGTGTAGTCTGTATGTTACAGGAGTAGTATTCGCCTTCGTTCATTCAATTCCGGCCACGGAGACCTTAATATGATAATATCTGACCTCAAGGACGTCAGAGCTGCTTGCAAAAAATACACAAATGCTCAAAAGCTAGCGTGGGATGATATGTCTGAATGGGCTGCTCGTGAGAAGAACATGGCATTGCAAGAGACGTTTCATTACCTTTCCGAATTGGGTGATCTATGGTATGAGGTTCAGCGCGAATTTATTGGTAAGTATGCTCTTTACCTGTTCAAATCGGGTGGTTTTAATATTTTAGACTTCACACTGCACGTTTCCCTTCTAATTGTTACTACTACTTGACTGTAACTTGACTGGTAAATCACCATCACCTTGCTATTCATCTTCACAAAAATGATGGGGAGGAGAAGAATTAACATACTAACATGTACAGATATCCATCCCTAGTAGATTTAGATCGTTGATTTTGATTGAGAGTCCAAATGCCACACTGTGCAACGAACTCAGAATTTCCTAAAAACATTTAGTCCGTCTTCCTGAGTTAAATATTGAAAGATTGTAAACAGTTAGGTGGCGGATAGGAAGGGAGGGATCCATTAAATAATTCTTCTTTGTCTGTTTTTGGCCAATGGCCACCACTACAACTGGCAAGGTTTATTGGAATGTAGTTTTTATTGTTGTAGCCATTGTTCCTTACATTTCCTCATTATGTATGTTTCAGTTGGCATCAAGAGATTGCAGCAGCATTTTGAGTTGATTCTGGAATCAGAAACTCATTTGGATAAATCACGAGCACACCTAACCTCTTGTGAGAGGACCGAAGCAAAGCTGAGAAAAGAGTTTGAAAAAATGTCACTCGGTTCTATTATGGATGAAAGTAGTCAAATGAATGTAAGATTAACCCATGCTGTGGCATCAATCTCTGCTGCTCAGCTAGAAGGTAATTTTCTTCTTGTTTAGAAGTGATAGTAATCTAGTGGTATCTTGGGTGAAACTTGAAATTACATTTATGTTGTGAAAAATGTATTAACAATGACTTTAATACTTCCTAACAACATTGTTGAACAACAATGGGGAGACTCACGCTAATTTTATTCTTTGTAAATTGATGATGTGAGAAATTCAAAACCATCAGCAAAGTAATGCGCTATTGATATGCATAAATGCTAAATGTTTTGGTAATGTTTCTCAATGAAGCTGATACATAACCTCAATGAAGCATAATGGTTGAGATTAGTGAAAGAAGTTAGAAAAGTTGGATAGTGTTTGGCAATGCAATAAAAATTGATCCTATGGATAAAGATAGATGGGCAAACGTGATTATTTTGCTCTGTCCTGGATTGAGAGCTGTATTCTTTTCAACTGCCCTAAAGTTTCACTGTGAAACTATGCCTTCTGCTGCTCCTGGGAAATTAGTTTCCTGTTGTTGATATTGATTTTATGCATTTTTTCGTGAGTCATGCCATTTTTTCACAAATGTGAGCAGTTATTCTCTTACAAATGCTATTAGAGTTTTCTGAGTATTAGTAATTACTAATACTGAGAAAACTCTAAAAGCATTTGTAAGAGAATTTGTAAGTGAGCATTTGTAAAATATGTAATATTTTAGAAATCAAACTCTGTTATTTATCCTAAGACCCTTCATTCTTTGTTTTAGTAACCAACAAAACAATGGAGAATGAATCCGTTAAAATTATCAAGGTTAAAGATGGACTTGCAGAATTTTCTGAAGGTTTTCTGGATCTTGCTTACAAGAATTCAATGATCTTTACTGCGCAAGCTAAGGTCATTGAATGTTTACCCAATGCACGCCAAACACAACTTGAAGACCTCAAATATATTGGTATGTCTATTGATTTGCTTGTTGAAGTGCGGGTGCATATAAACACTCTGTCACTTTTGGAGAGCTAGGCAAGTAGTCGATTTATGGGGGTACGGCGCCAATCGCCCTTAAAGGGCTGAAATTTGGGGAGGTGGTAGATAAGGTCCTTCTTTGTCTGTGTAGCCGAAGTTTGGAGACGGTCCGATAATTAGGAAGTCCTAGGAAGGGCATTAAAGTTTGGGAATGTGGGTGTAATAGGGACAGAAGGGTAGTTAAGAAAAGGGGAGTGGGGGGTATGATAGATCGCCCTAAACAATGAATTGGTTAGGTTGAATAGGTAATGAGTGGAAGGGTGGGGAATGGTGGAGAGGCCTTAATCTTTTGACTCTGTCGATTGGTAAGAGTGAGCAGCTCTTGATCCAAACCATACTAATGCGAATTATATAATGATGTTCAGTACTTTCAACTCTTGGACTATCGAATATATCTCAGGATCGTGAGCAGTATTTCCAGCATGTTTAGAAGCAAAAATCAGTCGTAACCTATCTACTGATTCGTTAGCATCGTCAAAATATACATATCGTGGATGCGAATTTACCGCTTTAATAAACCCCTTCCCACTCTTTGGAGAGGGGTCAAGTATGGTTCGCAATAATGTTTTATATTTGTAACTGCTTGTATTGTGGGGTCTGAACTTGGAGTACCCTTGATGCGCAACGTTGCTAAACATCAATAAATCTCGATAATAATTATTAGCTTTGTCTTCCGCCGTGTACGTATTTTTAAGCGGTTGACGAAGAAATAACAGGCTCAAAATACCTTCCGTAATAGGAACTTTAACCTTATTACCAAGATATATGTAATCACGATCCACAGCAAGTTGTTCACTACCTAAGTTAATTGACTATTCGAATTCACCTTCGGTCCGTAGCTTTTGTCCAGATCAAATCCCGATTTATCTCCAGTAATTAAAGCGCGTAAAAAAGGTCTGACAAAACTATGCATCTGTCTTAAATAAGCGTTCATTTCCTTTTCCCCTTCTGGCGTGTTTCCCGCTTTGGCTAGGGCGCGTGCAGCTATGGCGTATTTTCTTTTCGGTGTAACCAGGGGTGTGCTAGTAGCAGCAGCAGCAGTTGTTTGCTCTGGGTTGGACACAAATACCTGTGATCCATCTTCTTCAGTTTTAATAAAGTCTC
Source organism: Stenodema calcarata (assembly GCA_963920205.1). Lineage (NCBI taxonomy): Eukaryota > Metazoa > Arthropoda > Insecta > Hemiptera > Miridae > Stenodema > Stenodema calcarata. The sequence continues at coordinate 19,776,790 of OY986057.1, read as the reverse complement.
CCACTAAATTGGCTAACTCATCATCATCTTCTTCTTCTTCTCCTCCTCCGTCACCAACCCCTTTCCGTTTAATAATGGTACGAACTGGTTTATAACGCATCCTTGGCCGTTTTAATCGTTGATATCGCCGGGGCCGTGTATCAGTTGCAGGGGATAATTTCGTAGGTTGTGGAAGTACCTGAGTGAATAACTTTTTTAACGGTTCTATGTATATGCTAGAATCAAGTTTAGCTTGTACGCTACCTTGCTTCATTAGTTTATATTTTCTCCTGACTGCCTCCTGCGCTTTCACAAGACGAGCAGTAACATGCTTTACCTCCTGCAAAGTCATCTCGACTAATTAAACAATCTAAGTTTCCGGTAATATATACACGTCAAAACCCATTCTATAGCGACCATCGTACAAGTTCTTGTCTTTATCGATTAATAAGAAGCTATTTTGAGACCAACATCGTGTGCACATGGTTAAAAAAGCCTCGAACTTCATAATATGAAGATATTATCTCCTTGTACATGATCATCGAAAATGTGACGAACATTTAATGAATCCATCTTGAACATCGCAATCATTGTTAGATTGATTCTAATAAGATTTTTGGGTAAAGAAAATAGGCCGAAAATTAATTTTCAGAGAGTTTTAAGCGGATGGGTAAGATGCCAAAAACGACAAATAGTGACAAATAACACAATTTTGGTTTAGTATGTTATCAAGATGGAAAACCTTAATGATTGACCAGTTTAGTCATTTACTTAGTGGGTGGAAATGGGCAAATTTTACTTGCAGGTAGAACTATTTTGTAAGCTATACACAATAATTGGTCGGAAGTCAAGGGTCGACAAGAAGGGGGAAAATTTTCCCCAATCTACCAACCCATTCAATTAATATGGAATTATTTGGTGTTCTACTCTTTGTTTTCTAGTATTAGCAATTAATTCGCTTTTATTAACTTGAGAATGCTCATGAGCATTCTTCCACATTTATGACAGGCATGATAGAAGGAACCGAATAGCTTCATACTTGAATACGTATAATTACCCAATAAGGTGGCCCATATTTGAATGAGATGTTCCAAACATCACATTTTACATAAAACCAGGTATTTCTTCAAAAATTCGCGCATATAGCCATGCTGCATGACTATGGATTTTTAAAAATTATAGATAATAGAATAAATCCTAATTGATTTAATTATATGCTCAGGCACCTAGGTATGATGATCGTTTTTGTTGGCTTACTTCTGAAAGCTCATTTGTTTTCTATTGAACTAGGTTCAGAAATTTCCCGAAAGGCAGTGGCAAAAGCGAAGGAAGATGTACATTGTTATAAGCGTCAATCTGAGAGAGCAAATGCTCCTCCGCCTCCTTATTCATCTAATCCTTCATCGCCAGTGTCGTCCCCTGGGCTTTCTTCGAACTTCTCATCTCCCATTCCATTGCATTACAATGAAACGGATGGGAGATACTGGGAAATCCCCGAGTATCGTCAGTAAGTTTATCAATAAAATGTTTATCAGTAAAATAAAATGTGTGCCGTGAGTAATGAAAAGAGAATAGTGCACTATTGAACAAATGAGAAAAGAGGAGTGGGTAGGCTTCACCTATGTCCATACCAATTTTCAAGTTGGCGAATTTCATACCCTTGTTTTGATATTGTCCTAAATGTTGTCCTACTCTCGTGCAATCTGCAGTTTTGGGAGTTTTGGCAACAATCATGCGCAGTTTTCTCCCCCTAACTCACTGCAGGCATTCAATACTATTATTCCAGATGAATTTGATGGTCAAGTAGGTACAATGATTAGTAATGTACGAGTATAGGAGTGACATTTTTACCCTCTAGCTTCACCAGATATTACTGTAATAATAATACCTTTGGTTGGTATTTAATATTTATCAGTAATTTATTGCCATTGTATGTAGCCAGTGTAGTTACCACCTTGACTTTTTTGTTGTAGGAGTGGGGAACGTTACTCCAGCCCACGCTATGACTCACCACCAACTGAAAACTACGAAAACCTCATTGGAGCTATAGGAGGGGTGGCAATATCACCCACTGGCCATCAACATCAGTGAAACCAGGTATTGTATTCCTTTTTATGTTGACGACTTTTAGTCTTGAATAATCAGAGCAACCAGCCCATTAAAAGTCTATGTTGTGTTCAACTAAATTTTACCAAAGAGAAAAAACTCAACCATAACCAACTTTCAATTCACTGAAAATGATTTGATTCAATAAATGATCCTGAATAATGAAAATAGCTAAGTAAAAATGAATTGGCTGAAAGCTCAGTTAAGAAAATTACAATGTTCTTAAAATTTTAAATGAAAATCATATTAAGAACAAATTATTGGGACCATAATTGAGACCATGAAAACACGGAATTTTATTAAAATATTAATGTGTACAAATGTAACTATAATGTATGAAACCATGTGAAAATCATGTAGAAATTGCAGGTTATGTTGTATAGAGTTTTCCCTATTTATAGATGGGTCAAATTTTGAGCTGTTTTCACGGTTTTAGAGGATGGGCAGTTTTACGCGTTGAGAGCTAGTTAGATTTTTGCAAAGGTGGAAAAATTAGCTTCCCAGCAGGTTTTTATTATTATTGATTACCTACTGGTATCTGTGATGTGAAATAGAGTGTGCGTATAGGTCGAAAATGGGTATTTTCGACCCCAAATCGTTTTTAGCGCCCTTAAAAACCTCTTAAAGACCAATGTCAGGTCATAACTGATTCTGGTTAAAGTGAAAATTCACAACAAGTGAAATATTTTGTTTGTCAACATTACAAGCGACAGCTGGGAAACAGCCTGAAAACGGCCGATTGGAGCGCTGACTTCGCACAGTTGTGGGATTTTGATCTCAAGACGTTTCAGTATGTTGGTACTCCTAATACCTCTCCGAATAATTCGTCGTCATCAATCCTCATTCACCCGCAAATTTATAAACTGCCTTTTTTGTTAATTTTATATAAATTCAGGAGAAGGTAATTTTTGAGCATTAAGTCAAGTTTTGCCCCTTTTCAAGCGTCTTTAAAAAAAAAGAGAAAAAAGCGTCCGCACGCCCTATTTCCCTTAGAAGTACAAGTCTCATGATTTCACAATAGCATATCTCACGATATTCGAAACAAGTAAATTCTCACCTATGTTGATCATACTTAACACATTTTCAAGATGAGTCAGTTCAAAATGTGATTTTCCGCCATTCCCCAGTTGGCAGCCCCATCCATGAGAACCTCTGCAGCGAGCTTACTGACATTATTCCTTAAGTTGGAAAAATATTATCTATCAAAGCAAGTTATGGATCATTCCAATGGTTGAGTTCATGCTTGACAAATTCCATGCTTTGTTGAACATATTGAAACAAAATGTTTCCCTGCTTAAAACAAGGACTTGCTGTGTTCTTGCATAGCTTTTGAATCAAGTATATGTACAACTAACGTATTTTCTTAATGTTGGGTCACCATCTCAGGGTTGTCCAAAATCATTGGACCAATTGATATTCGAACATTTGTAATTCATTACTGCTATCTACTTCAATTCTACACTATTTTAAAAACATGCGTGGAAGGTTATCAAAGAGGTGGTGGTTAATACAAGCTTCCATTTTATGCCTGGATCACTGGAGGAACATCTTCATCCAGATCCAACTTTGTCATTTGATATTGTCGTTATGTACTAATGCGGTTTGGAGTGGATTTTATGGCAAATTTATGTGACTCACCCAAAAGTACTGGAGAATAATTATTCTAACAATTATTGTTTGGTGAAGTGGGGATTTCTCAGTGGTCAGAAAGATTTTGGAGGCTAAGAAACTATCATTATCTTCACAGTGTTGCAGCTGTGGTTCTCCTCGGTTGCTAATCCCATTCAAAGACTTATGAAGTATTCCTAGAAGTATCTTCTAAGATTTTCATTCTGTGCCTTTACCCTCTGTTCGTTGAATATTAATAACCTCCCATTACTCGTATCCAAAACATGAGGAAGTAACGACTCTAAAAAATGATAATTTTTAGTAACGACTCTATAGTATCCATTATGATAATTACATTATGGATACTATAGATAGGTACTAAACAAAATTCCAACGTTGAGGCCTCAAAATAATTCGTTACCTCCCGAATTTATATATTATAAGTTTTCTTAGAATCAAGTACTAGCACGTTCTATGTTGGTAGAGGGTAATTCATCATAATTCATCATTTCTAGTTTTAAAGTTGTCTAAAACTGGGGCGTTTGCTCAAATATTCAATATATTGCTAATTAACTCATGTTTATAAACAAAATAACCCTGTTCACTAGAAAATTGGTGTCTCCAGTGGCCTTGTAACGTAGCCTCCAAAGACCACATGCTAGACACTCTTGAATGTTTGAGAGCTGATGTGACTTCAAATTTTGGAGGCAGTAGGCGGCGCAAACAGATTTAGGCTGGCAGACGGTCAAACGGTCCTTGAGGTACTACAGTCCAAACATCCAAATCAGATGACTCCTGACCTAGACACATTCCTTCATCAAGATAGTTTACCGACGATGGAAGCTCTTGACGTGACTGGGGACCATATTGCAAAAGTAGCACGTCTTCTTAACGGAAGTGCAGGACCCAGCGGCACTGATTCAGAGACATGGCGGGACTTACTGCTACGTTTTGGGGCCCATAGCAGCCGGCTAACGGAAGCAATTGCAGCCTTAGTCAGACGGTTGCCAATAATATCGTGGAATGGGACCAAATACGGGCGTTACTTGCTCGAAGGGGCGTTGCCCTGGACAAAAATCCGGGCATAAGACCAATAGGGGTCGGGGAGGTTCTCCAAAGAATTTGCGCCAAAACGATGGCACTTCTGACCGGAATGGACTTGAGGGAAGAATGCGGGGCTGATCAACTGTGCGCAGGATCAAAAGCTGGGATTGAGAGCGCAATCCACGGGATGTCCAGGCGATTTGAGAATAATGAAACTGAAGGGATGCTTCTAATAGACGCCACTAACGCCTTCAATGCACTGAGCAGACCTTTGGCTCTGTGGAATGCAAGATCTCTATGGCCTCGGTGTGCTAGGTTTCTTTTCAATACCTACAAGGGATTCCCAACCACTGTGTTTTGGCAGAGTAACGAGTTCATCCTAAGTCGAGAGGGCACTACGCAAGGCGACCCACTGGGAATGCTCATGTATGGAGTCGGGACATTACCTTTAATAAGAAGCTTAAAAGGATCAAGTTATCAGCAGAACTGGTATGCCGACGATGCAGCATGTATCGGAACACTTCGTGAACTCAAGGAATGGTTGTCACTTCTTCAAGTCGAGGGTCCAAAGTGGGGGTACTATCCTGAGGCAAAAAAGAGCTACCTGATCATCAAACCCGGCATGGAAAGAGAAGCAGAAGCCATTTTCGAGGGATCGAGCCTGAATATCGTATATTCTCAACGTTTTCTTGGAGGTGTCATAGGCAGTCAAGAATCTAAGATTGAGTTTGTCAAGGGAAAAGTGCAGGGTTGGGTAGAGAGTAGCAGGATGATGGCAGAGGCAGCAACAAAAAGCCCTCAGGCAGGATATGCAGCATTTACCAAATCTCTGTCCAGGGAGTGGGATTTCACACAGAGGGTAGTTGGAGGATGCAAACAAGAATATACACCCTTACGTGACTGCATACAAAACACATTCATTCCGGCAATCATAGGAGGGTCCGTCAGTGATGTTGAACGCAAGGTTTATGAGTTACCTGTGAAATTAGGCGGACTGGCGCTTCAGGACCCTGTCAAAACAGCCAATCTCACGTTTGTTGGCTCTGAAAGGGCTACTCGCTTCTTGGCAGAATCAATCAGAGCAGGAGGAGAGTGCAACATGGAGCAGCATGAACAGGAAATAAGTGCAGTCCAAGGTGAGGAGAGAACGCTCAATGCAGCTGCTGCCACAGCAAAACAGGAGAGACTATTCTGTGTCCTTTCAGGAAAACAAAGAAGGACCCTTCAACGAATTGTACAGACTAATGCCTCGCAATGGCTGACAGTAATACCTCTGCAGCGGGATGACCTGGACCCTTCACCCATGCAGTTCCGAGATGCCTTGGCACTGAGGTATGGAAGAGAACCTCAAGCTCTACCCACGAGATGTGACGGCTGTGGCAAACAAGTGAATCTGTGGCACGCTCTAAATTGCAAGAATCAGAGACCAGTGCGCAAAGATGGCAAATTTAGCTTGGAACTCTGTGGGCGTGGAACCAGTCATGCAGGAAAGTGATTATGGAACTCCAAGGCTGGTGTCAGACATCAGGAGTCACGGCCTCTGGGATGTAGAAAGGTAATTAACGCAGACCCCCCCTCCTATGTCTCCCAAAACGCGGCAAACGCAAAACACGACACAGCAGCAGAAGATTTACGAGGCTCATTCACTCCGTTGGTCGTTTCTTGCGAAGGAGCTCTCCACAAGGAGTACTCTGCCTTCCTGAAGAGACTATCAAGTGGTCGAAGCCACTGTCACAAGTGACACAGTGGGCACGGGTAAAAACTTAGATGTCGGTTATCCGGGCAGTGTCACTCAGGCTGAGGGGATCAAGGCGGAAGGTCAGGTGCCTTGGATTGGAGGACGGCGCCCTAATGCCTCTAATGGTGCTGTAGGAAGCCTGATGGACTCCTGGAGTTCTCTGCCCACTTGGCTTCGAGCAAATCAAAACAAGGGCAAAATCAATTTGTGGATTCATCGTTCCATCATCATTCATCACTACCTAATGAATAATCCCCACAAATAAATTTATAACTTGGTTGGTAAAAAATTTTTTTTACTATTACCCATCAAACGTGCTGTTTTGCTTCTTGGGATCGTTTCTGCTGTTATTGATTTAGTTTGTGTTTAGTCAGCCCTTTCTTCCAACCATAATTTTTTCGACTTTTTGACTTGAGTAGAATTCGATCTCTATTTTCAACATTTGAACAGTTTCAACATTGTTTTGGACAGTTTTAATGTCGGAAAGAGATGTTCCCTAAATCTGGATTGATGAGCATTTATTCTGGATTGATGAGCATCTCAAACATTCCTTACTCTGAAGAGCGTTCTAGTATATGATCTTTCTTGCCAGTGCCATGAATGTAACATATGACGGGGTGGCATTTAAAAAATATTAAATGCATTTCATTGAGTATTCCAGTAGTATAGCAGTCAAGTAATTATTGACCAGGGACACTATGAAAATAAGATGATTATAATATGTTCACAAAAGACATGAAAAATCTCTCTTCTTCTATGAAGATGAAGTGCATTTTAAAAGTGATCATGTTGATCAGTTTTCTTTATATCGTCTGTGAAACCACAGCAGGCCATAACTGGCTTTTGCCTACTTTTTAGGAGAGAGAATAAACGTTTTATCCTATGTAGAAATGATGATGTCCCGCTAAGTTTAGGATCAAAATTCGTTACTTTGGCCACCTTCTGATGAAAAAGTATCTTCGATCAGAACTAGGAAACCGTTGTCCAACATTGGATCAATTAGTGCATGATGACAAAAAATCATATCAACTACGTCATGGTGGATGAACAGCTGAGGTCAATAATGTGATCATGTTGACAATTACTTTGTCAGTTGCGTCATGCTGCCTCTCTTCTTTACTTCTCAGGAGTCGTTATTTTAGTGAATAGTTACATTTTGGTTCTTTTTGTTTTAGTATTAAAAAAAGTCGTAACGTAGCTTTTCTTTTTCAAAACAGACTACTTGGCAATAGGTGTAGGGGCAATGAAGAAATGTTTGAGATCTTAGGGAGATTTTTAAAACGTTTACTACCAACAATTGTTTCATCTTGCCTAGGTTGGACGAGAGAATTATAAAATTGGTAAGAATACTTGTAGTACTTGTAGGACAGTCTCAACATTATAGTTGGTACAAAATGAACGTCAACTCTTTGTAGGTATTGTTGTAAAAATACAAAACAAACTTTTTTTTAAATATCACTGAATTTTCGTACGTTCCTAGCCACGTTTACGTTCCTAACCAGGAATATTGTTACCCTGATCAGTTGGTTAACTTAGCATTAGTCTTTCGCAGGAACTAGGTACCTATTAACATCAACAATTTATTACTGATAAGACAAGAATTAAGGTTAAAAAAATTGAAAGCTAAACGTCGGTTTATGTACTAACGTTCAATTTCCTGGACTAGCAGAGTAGCGAAAGTTAAGGCCACTAGAGCTTCTATTATCCAAAAGCAAATAGCATTGTGGCTAGTTAGGTTGTCATAGAATAATACGATAAACTTACCTGAATGAACGGCAGCAACTGAATGGCAATAGGGTTGCAGCAAAGCACGTAATACAATCCTTCTTCAGCCTTCTTATCGATTGTTTTCTCATCTGCAGCTCTCCGCTTGACACAAGAAAATGTGTCAACTGCGGTGAGGCACATTCATCGTCATGGAAAGGTTGCGCAGTATACCTGAAATTGGCTAGTATATCCAAACCTTCCAGAGCCGAACGCCGCGCAAATGCCCGCTCTGATGCTGAGGCGAATCTTCCTGATTTCCCTACTAATTTCCCCCTTTTACAACTCAACAGGCATGTTCTCCACAACCTCAAAGTCGACGAGCAGATCATTCCACTAGTTTTCGAGATGCACTTATAGCTTCAAACCAACCAGATAACAATCAGTCACCAACAAATATAAAATCAGTGATTCAGGACATCATTACAACTGTAGTACAACAGGTTGTTGATTACTAAAGGAAGCAATTACTCGAGCTTTCAAGTCCTTAAACTTTGTTCAATTATTGCAGCCATGAGTATACCCATTAACAAATTACGAGTCATCACTTGGAATACTTGTTCTATTCCAGGAATGACTCCATTATACAAATGCTCATGAATTTGACGGAATGAAGATGTTGACGGAAGTTACGCTCCCATCCTGGATACACTTCATATGCAGCTTACGATCCTGATGAAAATGGTTGTGCGGGAGCTTTACTTCTCGTGCGTTCAACCTTAAGTCAATCTTCGTTGCTACCAATAAGGGAGACAGATGTGCAAATGGCACGATGTGTGCTTCATATGGTTGGGGAGAATATTCAGCTCGGTGCCGGGTATATGCCACCCGAAGATAGAAGACGAGGACGCAAACTCACTATAGGTACATTATGGTCCATATCTCATGAACTAGCCTTAACATTTCTAATAGGTGGCGATTTCAATGCCAATCATTCATTGTGGAACGACCAACGCAGCAACTCACATGGAACCTTAATTGATGCTTGGCAGCATACATTCGGCTTACAGATAGTAACACCTGGGGTTCCCACCAGGTATGATACACGAGCTCCAACGCATATTGACTTTTTTTATTTATTAGTAAATGCCTCCAAGCAAGATTAATTAATACCTCAGTCGAACACGACCCAAGTTCCGATCATCTCCCAGTTCACACAGAGTTGTATGCCAAACCGGTCACCAACGTAACTAGATCCACTTTATTGAAACACTATGGATTGGTACCGATATCGTACACATATATCAAAGAGTCTGACCAACCTACCACCTATTCGGAATTTAGCTGATATTGACAATGCAGTGAGGGAATCAACAGCTATCATTACCACTACCGCCTCCTTTGCAGCCCCTATGACATTGCTAAAGCCTCGAGCTAACATCCAACTACCACTATTTATTAAAGGCATATGGGAAGCAAGAAAAGCAGCTCGCAGAAGATGGTTGAGAACAAGGAATGTGGGATAAACTTGCATCACTTGATGTAAACAAGGACAGTTGAGGGATAAACTTTGAGAACAAGGACAGTTGAGGGATAAACTTGCATCACTTGATGTAAAAGATTGTCCACTATATAGGGCAACTAGAATCCTGATGAAGAAAGGAGAAAGTATACCCCCCCTTAAAAAATGGTTCGCAATGGCTGTCGCTCCCTGAAGAAAAAGCTAATCATTTCGCTGATTGACTGGAAAATAGATTTCTACCATATCCAGGTCCCCAGGCTCCTGGTATGGAAGAAAATCATTCTAGCTTCCCTTCTCCTCCTACATTGTCCCCTCAAAGATGTTAAAAGGGTCAAGCGATCATCGCCTACAAGAAAACCGCGAAAACGCGTAACCCTGACACTGCACGAAAATGTTGTCCACCGTAGCCCCCTTGCGTGGAACATGATATGTCATTGTTTTTGAACGCTGATTCACGTGGTGCTGAATGCATTTTAAAATAAAAATGAAAATGGGTTACGCGGGATCAAAAAAATCGATTGAGGTGTCAAATTTTCATGAAATTTTGCGTAGAATCCGAATCCGCGATAAAAAATGGGGATTCTCATTTGAAAAAAATAAAGTTGATAAAAATTGCTCAAATTGTGAACCGAAGTTGGCTACGCACATGGCTGCTCTCATGGCCCAGGAATCGTTAGTAGCTCTTCTTATTGTTTTATTAACGAATTATTGAAGAAAATGTAGCTATTGTTTTAAAATGCATTCTGCACTAAAATGTAGTTTTTCCTTCAATTCCCTTTTCAAAAAAGAAAATGAATAGCACCACGCGACTCAGAGTTCAAAAACAATGAGATTTCATGTGCCACACTTGGGGTCTACGTTGGACAACATTTTTGGGCCGTGCGTTACGCGTTTTTGCACGCTTGTAGAGTGGGTTACGCGCGGTCAAAAAATCTATTGAGGTATCAAATCTTCATGAAATTTTGCGGAGAATCCGAATCTGCGATAAAAATGGGGGTTCCCATTCGAAAAAACAAAGTTGATGCGCGACGCTCAAAACCGTGATATTTGAATTTCCCGTGAAAAATTAAAGGTTTTCGCGGTTACCATTTGAATTTTTTTCTATGTTCAGAAATTAAGGAGATAAATGACTGGTCCTATAAATTTTGGCCACCCTGTTCTCCGAATTATACACCGACGATCTGGTCCACGCAATGTCAAATGAGGAATCCGAGGTCGCAAACCAGAGCCTGCAACTTGAAGTCCTAGGTCGATGGTGTACGAAGTGGAGAATAAAAGTGAACAGCCAAAAGTCTAGTGAACAAAAGAAACTACGCAGATCCAGAACTTCGAAATCAAGGACAATTAAACCCAATAAACACATCCGATAAGTATCTTGGATTAATCCTAGATAAACCGCTAACGTCCCACGACTATATTAGTGAAGTCATGAAGAAACTACTGTAAGAGTTTCCCAGTTGAGTTCATCCATAGACAGCCCACATTTATCCATTCAGAATAAGATACGAATATACAAATCGCTAATCCGACCCATATGGACCTATGGATTGGCTGTTTGGGGGACCTGTTCTAGATCTGAGTTCCGGAGGGTGGAACAGCAGCAAAATGTTATATTACAAGGGCGGACTGTTCATGCTCCATCCCTCATAAGGACCGAAACCATCTACCAGGACTTCCAGCTATAGCCTCCATGCAGAAATCCTGAACTAACTCAGCAACACCTTCGTACAACGCAACATAGACCTCTACAACCCTTCAGTGAATGAAGGATTTCTACCTCTCCAATGAGGAATATTATTATAATAATGGTCTCGAGTTGCTTTTCATCCATTTTAATGCATGAATTTAAAGCATTTATTGCAGAGATCATTGCGTGGTTGAAATGAATGGATACGTTTCTGCTTGCAGCTGCGACGGAAGGCTGGGAAGACTGCCTACAGTAGTGCAATGACATTTTTGGAATACGGTCCAAATAATTTTCGCAGTGGTCCAAACGTGACTCTGAGGTGTGAAATCGCCACTTCGGGTTCAGGATCGTTTCCAGAAGAAGCAGAGTAGGGGGGTTTTATTTAGTTTTCTTCTTTCTTTCAATGCCAATATATTGGTCGAGCCAATGCCGATCATCGAAGTTTTCGGGCCAAATGTGTTTAAAAACTAAGTTCTCGGCTTCATCTTCTAATTGTTCTGTCGACTTGAGTGGTACTCTGACAAGTTAATATTGGCAGATATGTGTTCCCTGAATATTTCCCAGTCAGTATGTTTTGTAGCTAGTTGTAGGGGTTGTTCTTTCATTATTACCGTGTCACTAATTGTGAGAACTATTGCAGAGTGATCTGACATGTGACTTCCACAGTCTTCGGCGTGAATGAAGTTGCTTGAAATTCCTTTTATTACAAAGAAATCAATCAGATCTGGAGTTTTCGCCCTATCTGAGGGCCAGTCGGTAGGTTTTCCCGAAAAATAGAACTCGCTATGTATTTTTTCCCGGCAGAGAATAGCTCTCGGCCCTTAGATGTTGTTAAGCGTGAGCCCTAATACATATTTTTTTTTGCATTGAAGTCACCCCCAATGACAAAATTTGAACCCAAGCTTTTAAACAGGGATACGAAGTCTTCTTCTTTAAGGTTGTAGCGCGGTGGGCAATAGATCGATACTATATAGCCATTTTTGGTTTTTACATGGCCTAAAGTCCACCAAAGAGGGAATGTACTTATTTCCCGATCCCTAGTGTTATAGTGGTCCCATATTTCTAGCCCCTCTCCTTTCAATCTCTTGATCTTGGTAACTTCTCTACTCCAGTTATCCTTATCCTACAAAAGATAAAATATGCTAATGTAATTAGAGTTAAGTTTTGTGCTGCGGTTTCACGGATGATATGCCTTACCTAAAATCATCCCAATGCTTATGATATAGTTGAAGGATTTGAGATTTTACCATAATTATGTAATAATGACAATATGTCATGCCAAAATAAGGTGTTAGATACTTACAAATTAGGTGTAAAAATTTACCATGAAAATTGGAGCTACTGTCCAAAGTGAGGGATACTAGAGTACATTTTGCATCTCTGTTCCTTTTTGCAATCCAATCTGTGTTGTCTGTAGTCTGTGTTGACACAAATGGCAAACTATCGAGTTCTTTAAATAAGGTGAACGAGAGTTGAGGGTGTAATGTAAAAATTGATTAGAGATTACATGAAAATACATGCCGTCATTTTATATAGATCAATAGATTATAATACGACAATTTGTTTTGAACCAGTGGCTCTCTACTCTAGCATAATGGTTCTGAATATCATGACATTCTGTAGGAAGAGCAGAGCAAGCAGAGCAATTCTGTCAGGAGGTAGGTAATCTCCTGCTTTTTGGAAACATGGGATTGAAATCACCAAATCCACCTCCCCTCTCCATCTAAATCCTCTCTCGTTGGTTTCAATAATTTGACGGGGTTCTATGTTTTTGGATTTCAGTGAGCCCAGCCAACGTTGGCTACGAATCAGCCTACTTATCTATTATTCCCCTGAGTTCTATTTGGAGATTAATCGCGAACCCTCATTCTTGTAGAAACTGATTCCATTAGGTTTCTTAGCAATGGGGTATTCAAGTAATTTTTTCCCCCTTTAAATTCTCTTTCCCGAAGTATATTGCTTCGTGTTAACGAATATCTGGTCAGCCCGTAGTGAAAATTAGAGAAGCAATTAGACATTGGGAATTTGAAAAAAGGCGGGCTGGATGTTAATGTGATAGTTCTGAGGAATAGTGAAACTTAAATAATAATAAATCGATAATAAATCCAAATGAACCAATGTGTATGTGCCAAAGTGTTTTTGAACACCGCTCTCAAAATTGTGGTTGGTACTCCGAATAAGGAATGAACCATGAAGAACGAAGAGTTCAACATCCTCTTGTAAGGTATCAAGTCCTCATCTTCTTCTGGGTCTCCTCTCAAGCATTTGGATTTTTTTCTGATAAAGCATTTTGAACGTATTGAGCCCATAAATGACAATCAGTCATTGGAAAATCAGTGATTAGGTTGAAATGTTGTTGGTTACTGATCCGCAAACGTTCCTAGATGAGAAAAGTTTTAAAAACGAATGCCTTAAACGTTGTCTAAGTTGTTATTTAGACCTTTAATTATCATGGAACGGGTGAGGGGGGTTTCTTCTTTACTTAAGTGTGAGCAATTTCATTTTCTCCACCTTCAACTGCCACGAGCAACGAACCAATGGCATTGTATAAAGTAAGTCGGTACCTCTTGTTAAAAATATATGTGGTATAATTTATTTTGTATGATGACTGACTGAGCCTGAAACATTTTAATTCGTCTTTTGTACATTCATTCCTGTAAAATGTTGTTACTTTTTTTTTTGTATACTGGGGATCGTAAATATAACTTACTTAGACAGATAGACTTGGAAATATTCTATTAGCTTTTTTCTTTATAATTGTATTCGTTACCATCAGGGTTTTTGACGTGCCTTCTTATTGCTGCTTAATTTTTTGTACAATTAAATTTATATTCAATGATTTATACATTGTTTTACCTTTACCTTCATTCCCATATTAGCCCTAAGATCGCATTGGACTGGATACTTAGTTTAGTTGGTGCCGTAGGAGAAACGATAGGGAGGTATTTATGTAATATCTATTAAATAAATTTCAGTGAAGTCAATTGAGATGCCTAGTATATGTATACATCTGGGACCTTCTACTGCAAATGTGAACAAGGGGACCTTTCTGCGTTGAGATGAAACGTCTCAGAATACGCTAAAATAGGGTTTGACTGTTTTGTGAAGAATGAAACATTGAAATGGTGACAAAACAAGAGGTCCGCAAGTAGGTAGGTACTTACCTTGGCGATACCTATATCCACTGGAGAAAAACAGCATGAACTGGTAACTGGTGGTTCTCGGTAACTAGTGTTGCACTGTAGATGCAGATACAAAAAATGTCCAGTATATCAAACCACAAGAAGACCTCTCCCCTTCCAAATCACAATTTCCAATCACAGGTAGCAGTAGCGATATGCTCCTTAATTTATTTATTCGCTCATTTTTTACGTATTAGTGAAAATATCATATTAGTAAAAATATCATTTCCTCTTACATATATTTCGATAACCTTGCGTGTTATCATTTGTGGGTTTACGTTACAAGATACGTAGATTTAGATTCAGAATATCGAATTAGAAATAATATCCGCCGCTCCGCGCCACTTTGCCCAGTTAGCGTTGTGGTAAAATTGCGAAATCTAGTGTAAGCGTTTGGACCACACCCACGGTGATCTTTGAAACTATGGGTTTTATAATGGATCAATGGGTAGGGGTTCAAAATGAATTTTGAAACTTTGAGAAAGTCATATCCCGAAAAATTCAAAATGAATGCTGGAGGTTTTTGTCGACATAGAGTTTAATTTTTAGAATTTTTCAAGACCATCCGGAGGTTTTTACGACCAGCCGTTCGTTCACAATGAGGGCTCAAAGTTGGAGCAGATCGAAAGTCGTCAACATGAGGGTGAATCATGCGGCAGCCTGTCGGGTCAATGTTCATACTGGCCCAGCTGATTCGAACAGCACATGGTTGTCATATATCGAGTTAGTTAGTAATTATTATTAGTAACTAACAATAGTTAATAATCATTAACAATAATCAATAATAAATTACACTGCTACTTGATGATAATTAATAAAAATTCGTAATAATAATTAATCTATCATTTAGTGATCAAGACAGAAGGGTCATCTGCACAAAGAAGATTATAAACCGTTGTTTTTATATTTAATGCAAGAAAGAATATGTGTGGCGCTGTACAGTAAAATTTGACGATACTTGTTGATCTTTTAAGGTTTTGAAGAAAACAAATTTAATGAACGAGTTATTTGTAGTGTGCCAACATGGGGTGTAATTCTTATAGCATACACCAAAGAATAAATTTTTCCCAGCTATAACCCCATTTCGTTCCACTGTGTAGATTTTTTGGCGAGGTTGCGATATTGAATAGAGGGAGTGTCAGCAAACTCACATTTGCACTATCAACGAATGAATCAGATGCCGTATTAAATTATGCATATATTGTACATTTGAACTTGCTTAGTACAATTAGAACGCAGAGATGAAGATGAGTGTCAGTTTGTTTAACATAAAAAGTACCTACCTAACTTTTAGAAATGTCATAAAACTCCCATTACAAGTTTAATTCTCTATTGGGAATAGGTAAGTTTGTATCATACCGATTCACAACCTTAATAAACCGTTATGTGGTTCTGTATTTTTCACTTACCCTCAGTGTTTTGGAAAAGAATTGAAGATCAACCATAACACAATATCTACGTCTGAAAAGTAAGTATAAAACCAAGTTCTAAAAATCTATAATTGGAACATAGGTACATGATAAATAAAAACTCTAATAAAATGTACATTACATTTGGTATAGTCCATAATCATACCACGTAAGTGATGAGAATATGAGATATACATGTGTAATCAAGTATTTTTACAACATAGATAACGATTTTGTGATACTGTTTTTCACAAAGTTTTATTTACAAATTTCTTTATCTTTAGACTGGTTTATAATTTAAAATGGGAAGGGACATGGATGTTTAAATAACTAGGGAAGGTATTTATTTATAAAACGTACACCAACAACTTAGGGCACCCGAATATTGGTCTTTTTAAATTTCAGTATGTGTATAGGCATTTAATAATTAGAACATCTACGAGAAGTCATTTCAAACGTTTTCTCAACACAAGTAACAGTGGACAATACAAAGGTGAAGGAATAAAGTCGCTAGGTATAGTAATTCAGGTATTATGTACTTTTTTCACACAGATTCAACTATTGCTTCATCCTGAACATCTGAAGAGAATAATGGTTGATTATCAGAGCGCCTCTTTTCTATCTCATGTGTTAGAAGGTTTTTTTTTCTTGTCTAATTTCAGAAACTAACTAGTTTGATGGAAGATTGGAACAAAAGTCTCACCTTCAAATCTCTCGAGATTTTTCAGTTACGTACTAAACAACCATATCTGTTCCTTAATTATTTTTGTGGAAATATTCTAATTTCACGCCACAACTTTGGAAAACAAGAAACTAGGTATTCAACCTGTAATCACATCTACTCTCAACTATTATACTACCAGTTGTAATCTAGATCGGCTGAAAAAGTATTACACACAATAATTGTGAAACTCGATCCTGAAACGAATACCATCAACATCATTTTAAATCAACACTTCGAAAATTTAGAATTTTCCTTCTTTCTTTTTTAAATATTAACAGGAGTCATAAATTGAGAAAAAACGTCCCCTCTAAGGTACCAAGGTAATTTTTTCCAATTCAAGGCTAGGTTGGTCTGAGTCTTTGGGATGTATTTAAGGTAAATGTGATTGTAAAACATAATACGACTATTCGACTTGTCTGCATTTATCCGTGTGTCCTTGTTCCCTGCGATACGATTAATTTGGTAATTAGACTAAAGGGTGAGAAGAAAGAGAGATTAGGCAGAGAGGTTTAGCGTGTTAAGTGGTCTATAACTGCAAATATCACAATTTCAATTCTGACAACGAAATTAGACTGAGCTCTAGTAGGTACTGTATGAAACCAGTGTCTAATTTAATCAAGTTTGGTTCGGTTGATGACTAGAAATGGAAATTGAAACCGTGAGGAACATGAAGGTTTGTGTGGAGGTCGTTTTCTTCTGGGAAGTACACAAATTCAGGAGTACTTAGTCAATTTTTGTATGAACCTGGTTGACCTAGAACCACTGTTATTAAAGTTTGCAAGAACACTTTCATACCTGGTATCACGGAAGTCAATGTTTGACTCTATTGAGAGTTAAGAGATGAGCCTGCACTAGACGAGAAGTAAACAGACGCATGTTGATAGGTTAATTATATAATTCAAGTCCCAGCGGTTAGGTTCCTATATAACTGCCTTCAATATTGTGGTACAAATGAAGTGTTTCATCTGACACCCGTGTATAAGAGAATATAGTTTCGTGAGCAGAATTTCCCTTGGTGCCGCTCATCAGTTCCAGTGACGTAGCAGTGTCTACATCAATAGGTATGTGAACTGGCGACTTATGCGATACCTACTGAGACAACCGCTTCTCCAACGCACAGTTCATCCTGGTTCATCATTAATATTGTATTAACCGCGTCTACATATGGCAATCTGTTATGTGTAGATTGGTACGTACCTTAGATATGTTGTCTTTAATAATAAGGGTGGTTAATAAAGGGAGGCACACTTGACGCAGAACTAATAAATTTGGGAAAGTCATGTTGAACATTAAACAACAATTATTAGAGTTTTTTTTTTTTAACATCCTTATGCTAGACATCAAGAACTCACCATTTGAAACACAAAATTAAATCATTGTGCGTTGATTTTTTCCCCCCTTTCAATTACCAACTAAATTGATTGGTTACAAATTAGTTACCTACGAAACATGATCACATAATTTGTATTAAAAATAAACAGGTAACTAGAAAATTACGTAGGTAGTATCACATCAAAATAAATGAACAAACGCACATAACAACCCGAGTAAAAGAACCAAAACTCCTATGAGAAAAAACGCAACATTAATATTTTTACCTTTTTGTGTGGTTTGATATTATTTGATTATAAGGAAACCTGGAAGATTGACTAGCGAAGTGAAGAGGAAATCGCAATTAATAACGATAACTAGTATGGTTCATACATTGTATCTTTCTACTTAGCGTTGCAGGTAGGCAGTAGAAAAGTAAATGCTTCGAGTTATTTTGACAAACATTGAGGGCTCAAAAACCGGTGTTGAACCATTTTGACACTGCAGAGTAACAAAGTATGTACCACCAGTCTATGGCTACCGCTTAACGTCAGAACAAACCGTTCAGCTACCTATCCAGAAATCATTAAACAACAATTATTGTTTCACAACTTGGTACATACTTTATTAAGGGTTGCTGGGGGAAACCCTGCCTATGAAGGGATGCTGGTGGAAACACCAGTGCTTTCAGTGAAGAGTGGTAGAAAGTTTATAACGTACCTCTCAATGAACCTTACGGAAATACTATCTCACGGTACCAAGGAAATATTTCACCTTATTTTAGTAGTAATAGCTGGGCATCGACTTGCATACACAATTCATGAACTCATTTGAGGCTGGAAAAACATTGAAGTATTAATATTACAGCAGTGCATCATTTCAATGCTTTTGCTAGGATATAATGTATACAGAGTGACCAAATCCGATAGATTCCTAGAATATCTCATAGTTTTCCTCAGTTTCATTTTTCTAGCCCCAACCTTCTGTCCTGCAAAACGTTCTGTCACTCAATTTCGGACAACTTGTTTAAATTTTTACACATTTTGACTGGAATGGTGGGAAGTAGCTCTTGAACTCATGCTTTCATAACAACAGCATCATTCGCAATCAAATAAGAGTTGAAATAAGACATGACAGGGTCATGTTAGAGCACAAGCGTCTAACTACCAATATTGGTTCCAGATCCGAATAAATGACGACCTACCTACCTATTTAGAGAAATTCTTGCTGCTTGCTTTCCTTCTTCCATAAATACTTTCACTTTGGACCAGGTCCTTGTATCAATTACACATTTCAACAATAATACACAACCGATGTCGGCGAGTAGATAGTGCCTACCTACTCTTAGTATCTAGCTAATTTTGTTCAACTGAATGTATAGAAGTACCTAAGTAAAATGAACACGTTCTTCCTAAAACATTACAATGATTAATTTTAACAATCACATAAATTATATTACTTTGATGTATCAGCACCTTTTATACATTTCAACTGTCCTAGAAAGAAGGCCAGTAATTTATTGTAGTTCTATTTTACATATTCAAAACTGTCAACAGTTACGCAAATCTGTGCCAGAAGACCTTGAGATTTAACATTAACTTGCTGAATAGGTGTACATTTTCAGTGTCACTATGAGTAACTCATTGAGAGTTTCTCCCCAAAACGGAACGTATCCACTTTTGGCCGATTTAGATTTTTTTGCATTTTCAGGTTCTTTACCCTGAGCCCCATGAGTAGTAACTTCGATTGCTTAACAAAACGGCACCTATCGCACTGTAAATGGAAGCTTAAAATCAGTTTCTCCCCGAAATGGCATGTATCCTTCTCGTTGTTTCAGTTTGGTTGTTTCATTCCAAAATAGAACGTATCCTTTGTTCATAGTAAACCCGCTTTATCGTTTTCATCTCAAAAGGGCTTGTATCCAAAATGGGAGATCCCTCCCGAAATTCAAATATCACTCTCTGTGTAACCGCGAGAGAGAAGCACTGGCTGAGGCTCCCAGGAGAACTAGGTACTCGACCTTGTCGATAGATGAGGTTGCCATCTCTCTTGGGTACGGCGTTAGCCATTTCGGCGGGCCATCGTCTGAGCTAAGATGGAGCGCTGTATGATTCCATTTTGTTTTCCTGGTTCAACGTTTGTTTTGAAGTTTGAGCAGTGTTGCCAAAATAGCGGGAATGATTTTTGATGTTGGCTGTGGGAAATTTCAACCGGTGGGAGAGGAACCACCCTGGTTGTTATCAGTGTAATGCAGTTAATTGCACAGTTTCCTTCCTGCAGACAGGGTGTTTGGCAGAGCGGAACGAATTCTTAAGTGCATGTCCGAAATTAAAACCTGTGAGGAATATGAAAATGCCTATTCACAAGTTAGTACTGTCAAGAAACTCGGAAAAGATTGGCAGATGCTGAAAATAAAGGACTTGGAGCAAACTTACCAAAAAGTCAAAGGAATCAGTCAAGCCAAAAGGATCATCATTCGGAAATTTAAGAACAGGAATGGAGGGGTCACTACACGGTTGAAATGCTTGAGCCATTTCCGTTTTGAAAGCACCCTGGATGCATTTAAATCTATTGTAAAAAAAAAAAATCAAAAAGAGGAAAGAATGACGGCCCCTCCTCTTCAGAATTCTAACCCCCGCCCACTGACCAAGGAGAAGAAAAAGGACGTGGAACACCTCCTCGTAACCCATTTCGGTCAAGATTGGCAGCAACAAGCAGACCTACAGTGGTACCGTCCCATTCTGTATGACGACGCTGAACGCAACCAAGACGATGATGACCACAGAAAACCCTACTATACTACGTATAGTACGTACGTACGCCGTATAGTACGTACGCCGAAGACATTGAAGAATGACATTCTTCAACGTGAATGGCACAGTCTTCGGGATCCAAGCAATCACATTGTGATTGCTTGGATCCCGAAGACTGTGCCATTCACGTTTAGATTCAAACTGCCAGTTCGTTTTTTCCCCCAACCTTTTTCGTCAGAAGTTACTTTCCTTTATTAAGCAATAATGTATGCTGTTTCCCTGATTTAAAAAAAAAAAATCATGAGACTATTTTTTAGAAAAAGTTTAAACTATTAGTAAGTAGTATTAAACTAGTAGTAGTATTAAACTATTGGAGCAGTGCATTTTTTTTTTTTTTAATTTTCCTACCCGAGTTCATAAACATTTTAATAATTTTCTGTACAAAGATTAGAAAACGGCTAAAATCAAATCAGTATGGGCTGCATTTAAAAATTTGGAATGACTGTAGCGGCTTGTTTTCTTCCAAAAATCACAGAAATGTGAGGCATACTCGTCGAAAACCCGGGAAATATTATTCTATACTGTGCCGAAATGTTGACCTGAGTTTTACCCCAAAAGGGGTTGAATCCAGTTTTTTCACCAAAACGGCATGTATCCTGATCCAAAATGGCGCTGTCTGCTTACGCTTTTGACATAATATTTTAAAATTTCTAGAATAAGTTACCTGCCTCATGAATAATAACTGGAATAAGTAGATAGGTGATAAATGTCATTGTACGAGCCGTGACACATTTTTCTCGATTTGCAAACAAAAATCAGAAGTGGATAGATTCCCTTTTGGAAGAAAACTCCTTTTCAGGACTTTTTCAGCATCGTTTTCATTTATTGATCCATAAGTCCCCTATTTTTTTTCTCAATGAGTGAGTGCTAACATTTTTCATTCACACAGTCATCATTTGATAACTGTTATCAAATGATGACTGTGTGAATGAAAAATGTTAGCACTCACTCATTGAGAAAAAAAATAGGGGACTTATGGATCAATAAATGAAAACGATGCTGAAAAAGTCCTGAAAAGTTGTTGTTGACTTGTCTATTTTCGGATCTAGGCAAGTAGCCTGACTTTTTTCTTCTCCAGTTAGTACATAATACATGTGAGTTTAAGGTGAACCTGTGTATCATTTCGAACAACACCTGTAGGAGTAGATAACTGCATATTTCGTAAAAATCCCAGATTATTTATTGTCCAATCAAATATCGAATAATTCCTCGTTCATAGGACCAACATCTCTGTTGTGTACCCAGTTTGCAAGAAAAAAAAATTATACGTCAGAATAGCGGAGCGAATAGGACCAAATCGGCTAACTTGGCTACCTTCGGTACAATGTGTACTGGTACTCACGCGTTCATGTATTCATATTTTATGATCTAAACTAGTCGTGATAATGTCGTAACACAAGTTGGGAGTGTTATTCAACGCCTACTATGAACCGCAACCTCGTCGATCCGCGGGCTCTCAAAATGGCGGATACATAGCAGCAGCACGGCACATCCCGGTTCTACCCGTGATTAGAACTCGGCCCGCTCTAAGATTTACCGGTAAGCTAACGACTGAGAGAAAAAATGCGATTTTGATTTGAAAACAATTGAGATATAATAAGAATTTCTCCAAAGGCGGGTTTCCTCTCCTCACCAGTGAAACAGAGTGGTACTGCAAGTACCTGTGCTAAAGTGTGGCACCGACCCATATTTCAGCACAATGAGACGGATTGTTTGAGTTGATCGGTATGAGTCCCTTTGAGAAACGTACATCATGAGGACCTAGTACGAGTATTACTGACGATATTCGAAATGAAAAAAACCATCAGACACGAGTAGGGATTCCCGATACACCACACATGAAAGTGTTCCTTAATTCATATAAATATGAATTTGCAGTACCTACGTGTACACATTATAAAACTAGTACGAACGATAAGGTGGCTAGATGAGTGGCTCTAGAAAAAATTGAAAGACTCCGTTGATTTACCTCTAGTTCAAGTATCGCGGTGGCTTTTTGTTATTTCTCAATTCAATAAGTACTTACAAAGAATAAAATTTTTATCATAATGAAAAAAAAAAAAAAAAAAAACTTGGTAGTTACTAGTGCGGTTAGAGAGTTTTACAATAGTGGTATTCAGAGTACACTTACAGATTATGTACGTGAATGGTGGGGTATCAGTACACTTATAGGAACTTCAATTTGTACAAAGCGAAAGGACTTGTGTTTGACTTCTGTGAATAATAACAGTCCACATGTGGTGTAATGTTCCTAACATCTTACCCTCAAAATACGTATGATTTCCGAGTATTAATGTAAGTGGCCTATCACGCCTCCCAAGGAGAAGGTCTGAGCACCAGCTATATTCATCCTATGGCAACTAGTAGCCTAAGAAGTGATTCCCACTTTCAAAATTTGAGGAATAGTTTTGAATTGCACTGGTTAAACGTATAAATACCCTTGATGACAGCTCAAAGGATGTCTTTTAGTCTCAGTGTCAACATCACAAGATGCCAGAGGGATTTAGGGGGGGGGGGGGTGTGAGCCTAATTCGGAATGATGATAGGATTTGTGCAAACAATACAGTCAGTTAAAGGCATCTCTTGAATAGCACCATTGAATCCGTTTGAAAGAATGGTTATTCGAGTTCTATAATTTCCACCAACAATTATGTCAGGCAAGTTCCATGGCGATGGCTGAACGAATCTCAGCGCTTCCTCTTCCCTAAACAGGGCGGCGAGCCTTGAGCAGAATGACCAAAACAATTTTTGACCCCCCTTGGAGAAAGAGCAGGTGATCGAACGTGAATCCCCAGTCGCGGGGGTAACAACTCTACACCGTGTTCTGAGCTAGAGAATGTGAAAAATGTGGGCATTTCTGACGCGTAGGCAAGTACTTCCAACTCGAGCCAACGTGTTTTATGACATCAGCAGCGACCATAACATTATGACAGTGATCTACTGAGTAAGAAGTTTCCATTTCACACAATTATGTACAGATTGTTGTAAACGGAATGTTTCATTCATGATCTAAGGTGATCGTCACGGTTTGTCGACAGTAAAACCACAAGTTCACTACAAGCCATATATGCCTGGTATAGATGACGGTCATTGCAAATCTCAACTGCAGCACAATCAACGACAACTGCATAGAAGACGCGTCAATTGTTAGCAGATAATCCTCACACTGAAAATGTTCTGATGAGCTGTCCAGTGATTGCCTGTCCGAAGTAAGGTCTACATATTATCTGAAATGCATCTTTTCTTCACCTTAAATGTAACTATTTAAACAGATCTCCTGGCACAAGTTTTAGCATCAGCTATTTTTTTTTTTCCTAGAGCGTTTGGTTTTAAATATACGCCTGCCTTAGATGGAGGTAATGCAAGCTTCGAGTTCAAGAGATACAACAAGTTTACCTTCTTTTGGGCACCCTGAAACCTCTCTGATGCGTGAACTCAAAATTAGTTGAGATATTCATGAATTCCACCTTTCTATTATTTTGGGAGAGATTGGTAGATACTGTTGTACGGTACAACTTGTACCGGTACGTTAAACAAAGTCTAATGTGTTGTACTCAAAGGTTATTATCGATAATTAAAATTATTTAATTATTTCATGACGCAAATATCAACTTTGATTTTCCACCACTCTGCTGGCAATAGTGCTATCCTTCCCCATTACGACTAAGTTTATTAATGATTAATTATCACAAGGAATTCAAATAATAATTTAAAAAAAAACAAATTCATAAATAACCTACTTTACAAAAAGGATCAGTTCCCTTTATCATTAAAGAGTTTTGTCTATCTCCGAGTGTATAAAACGTATAGCCTACCTCATATAATAAGTTTATTACTATTATTCCATTATTGATAGTATTCATTTAAATTAGTTATT
Organism: Stenodema calcarata; assembly: GCA_963920205.1. NCBI lineage: Eukaryota > Metazoa > Arthropoda > Insecta > Hemiptera > Miridae > Stenodema > Stenodema calcarata. Next base: position 19,752,086 of record OY986057.1, on the reverse strand, counting down.
ACATACATAACACTTATACATAAATACCTTCTATAAAATATTAAAGCCATTAAATTCTCAGTGAATCTCTCATAAAACACGCACTTTTCTCATGAAAGAAAATCGCGTATTCTAAAGAGGAATGGTGGAGAATGATAGAAAAAGAGATATATTTATATTATATGTTAGGATAGAAAGAGAGGCCATTCTAAGTACCCTCCAATAGATGATAGGCCGGTATGATGTTAACATTCGTTTGTTTTAATCAATAAATTGCAATCACTATGTGAGCGCCCAGCATTTTTTGCTTTGAGAAATCCCTAACAGTACTAGAAACATTAAATTAAATCTTTCAACATTATATAAAATTTACCTTATTCATTGGTACCTATTCAGAATTGAATGTAACTAAATTAAACTAGAAAAACAAAACAACTACATAGGCAAAAAAAAAAAAAAACTTAGGTGAATTTCTTTTAAACCTCTTTTTCAGAAGTATTTGTTTAATTATTTGTCAGCGACGAATTCATTTTTCTACTTTACAGACGTCCAGTCGACTGAAAGAATGATTAATTGTAAAAATCCTGGAACCCACAAAGAAATGAGCCATATACAGGTAGAAAGGTTTGTAGTCCATTTCAAATTTACCATTTAAAATGCGACTGACAAGTTAACCATTTGTAGACGATTGCTACAAACACTACGTGGCCTATCCTCCTCTGCCTGGTATAATGCTAGTTTGGATATCAACCGCCTTGATGTGATAAATAAATTAGTGGCGAATTAAATTTAAATCCCACATTTTGTTAGCAACCTAACCAGAATTACGGGTAGGTGGCTGAGAATGCGACTAGAACGTACAATGCGTTTGAATACTTGTATAAGCCTACAATACCAAGTAGACGTACTGAAGTTGGCCGAGGAGGTTGCAAATCGACCATATTGAATGTCAGATGTAATAAATCATATAGGTAATAAATTAGCCTCTTTGGACCGGCAGATATTCACTCAGATACTTACTTATATCCAAACCTTCTTTCATGTCACTGGCTCATTTCTCTGTGGGCCCCAGGACTAGTAGGAATGCCGAGTTGTTGCACGAATAAAACAGAAATCTCTATTATAAGCCTAACAACATAACATTGTCCGGAAGATGTTTCAGAAAAGACCTTAACGGGAAAAACGGTGAAATAAAGCTCCTCAAAATTCTCCTCGCACTCTTGGACGATGGTTAATGGTTTTACCTACCCATCCAGTGGGAGTCATCGATGTATATACCTGGATCGCGCTCTGCTGTGGTTGGGAGGGTCGGGTTTTCGGTCCGACCCCTCGGTGCGTTCCCCCACTCAGAGTGGTATAGAACGTCAGTCACCCCATAGCCTTCACGTTAGAAGTTTATCTTTCGCGCTCTCTTCGCCTAAATTTCACGTTTTGTGTGTTTTTTGTGTGTGATTCTTGAGTGTTTTCAAGTTGCAGTTCATTGTAATACACCATGGGCACGTTTTGCGCCGCTTACGGTTGCAGCAATTCGTCCAAACAAAAGGATGAGAACAAAAAAATATCATTTCATCTGTTGCGGCTCAAACGCTTAGTTGCAGCGTTGCAGACGCAATAGAATTTTTGTGCCTCAAGAATCACCCTGATTTTAGAGGAAGTGGGGAAACTGTTGAGTTTATTCGCCTAATAGACAAATTATTTGATTTAATGAACAGTAGGGATCCTTTCGGGAGAGGGAGCAAAGGCCCTATTAAACTATCAAATGCAGAAGTCCATGATTCTATGTTTGAGGATGCGGTCAAATTTATATCTGTACTTAAATCTGAAGGTGTACCAATATTAGAACATCCAAGGAAAACTTTTGCATTAGGGTTGCTTTCCAATATTGTTGCCTTGAAAAGATTGCGACACACATTGTTAAATATAGACGGGTTCAATTATTTACTTATATACAAATTGTCGTAGGACCATTTAGAGCTCCTTTTTTCATGTAGGTATACGTGCTAGAATGGGAATAATAATAATCCCATTGTACAGCAATTTACATGGACGATCCGGAAGTTGATGTTCCGCAATAGCGTAAGAGCGTCAGCTCAAAGTAATTGCTTGTCTTTTGACCCATACCTACAACACAGCATATTCAACTTTTCTAACTCAAATGTTCAAACAGATGTGGATGTAGAAGATGACTTCACTGATGTTGAAGCTCTGGCCTCTATGATACAAAGTATCCAAAGGAATTCATATTTTAAAGAAAATATTTTATATTATTTAAAGATACGTTAGTTGTTATGAATGTAGTAATTTATTAACTACTAACAATAACGATCTTTCCAAATACACACATTTTACTGATTTTATATCAAAAGGTAAATTGAAGAGAGCGTCTCCAGATGTTTTTAGAATTGTTAAATTTTTATATGGATTGGTGCAAGACCCCACTCATCACAACAGTACGACTGAATTATTAGCAATCAAAGCTTGTAATTTCTTTAAAAATACAGTATTCCAGGGCCATAATTCAAATGAAGAGAATAATCATACTCTAATGTTTATAAAGGTAATTAGTAAATTGGTTTTTAAAGTGGCCCGGTACAAAATAGCTAAAGATGCCACAGAAAAATTAATAACTGCTCCCAAACAAGGCCTACGCCAGAGACTTAATAAGCTTATTTTGTTCAACCATATTTGAGATACCTACCTAATTTACTATGTTACCTTATTGATTACTATAGTAATTGATTACTATGGTAATATATTACCTATGTTTTTTAAAATTTATTCGTTCCAATAAATAGTTCTTTTTTCTTGTGTACCTTTCATACATTTTCTTGTATATTTACCTGATAAATACACACGTACCTACAGGGACTTGATAAAATACACACCATAATGCGACTCCGATAATTGAATCCCTTTGTTTACCCTTCCCTTCGACTGAATAGGTAAATGATTATAATCTTTGAGACAAAAAATGCTCAACAAATAGGAGATGAATATGAGATGAAAACCATTACTGCGTTTGCAACGGTAAACAATTTCTAAGAAGTGGAATAATCCGGTCAATTACCCTCATCAACAATGTGGCTGGAAATTAAGAGTGTCAGGAGCGTCTTCCGAGGTGATTCCGTGAACAATATCATTAATAAGGTCAAAATAAAGCGAAAAAAACAGAACGGTATAGGGGATTGCCTTGTGTGAGACGGCGCGCGACACCACTCAGAGTGGGGGAAGCGGCTCAACCCGACGGACCGTTTTCTCAGCTCTGAGGGAGCGATCCAGGTATATACATCGATGGTGGGAGTAAGCCGGTCAGATAAGACTTGTACTTGACAGCTCATATGGCCACGAAAACCGCAGGTACCAAACGTCATCCGTTTCCCAGCTGATGTATCGTCCGCCATCACGACTAACGGATCGCACTCTCGCTTTTTCTGTACTTACTGTGGTTATTTCCGCCGTATTTATTTAATTGCGAGACCTGTAAAAACCCCAATGGAGTGATTGGCATCAGACATTTGGAGTTTTCCTCATCTTGTCAAAGAGAAAATCCGAGAAGGATGACGTGAAGATTGCTACCCTCTTGAATCAACTGGGGTCGAAAAGAAGAGAGATCAGCACATCAGCGCTAATTAAAGAGAGATTAGCGCATCAGCGCTAATTAAAGCTGATGCGCTAATTAAAGCTGAATCGTCATCAGATTTAACGTCAACCAAAACAACACCGCTGTGAGGAAGTAGGTGCATTCGCAAACTACCTCTCGCCTAAGAGAAATGTTCTACACAGCGGTTCAACTCGAACGGTTCAAGTAAAAACCTGCCAACCGCTGCTGGAATACATCACGTTGTTAAAAACTACAGAAGCGACCCGTGAATACAACCCAATTCGAGACATGCTAATCTTCCAGATCAACGAAGAAGGTCTCCTCGACCGGCTACTGCAATAAGGATCGGAGCTCTCCCTAGATTTAGCAACAAGAAAAAATGGACCAAGTCCTTAGAAAAGAGGGAGTCGTGATTTTCTGTGATATATGAGAAGGGGAAGTTGAATACAAGACTAGCGCTCACAACGATCACCTATAAACTATCCCAACAAGAAGATGGAATACACGGGTCTCGTCAACATTACAACAGTTAGGTACCAGCCATTTAAATACTACGAGTTTATAAACCATCTCTCAGAGGTGTCGTAATTCTCTTATCAAGACTGCATAAAAGATCAGCACACCCCAAATACATAACCTAAATTTTCCCTGTATGTATATACAACATAATAGAACCGACCTACAACGAATACTGCTTAAAGATACGCCACTGTCTTGTGAGAATCTTTAAAATAATACAAAAGTCGTTCGTATTTCGAACTGAATGTAAAGTAGGTACCTTGTTTGACTGAAAGGGTTCTCTTTACTAGGATTTCTCTTCTCCTTTCATTATTTCATCTGAATGAGATGATGTTCACAGTTTCCAACAATTCGATTGCGATCAATATCAATGAACGGATTATCCTAGTCAATTAATGGTTCTTAGCTTTGCTTACCTAAAGGTTGTAAAGTGCCTGAAACAACCTCCTGATCATCACTTGGTTTTATTGTCTGTCTATCGGTTTTGCGCTTGAAATTTGTAATTTTGTTTCAAGACACAAAATTGAATCTCTCTTTCGCTCTTGAATTTCTGGTTTTGGGTTATACCTATCTACGTATTGGACCCTCAGATCTTGCTACTTACTGTACAACGAACTGAACAAGGAATTTTGGGAGTCATGACACTAGATTCGAAGGGTGGAAAAAAGTTTTGATGAATCGGTCCTGCAGAATGTTTTCTATTCGCGTTATTAGATTTTAGTTCTATGTATATTTCGGTTTGTAAAAATGATGAGCTCTCTTTCCTCCAAATTTCATGGTGATTTAGCTTAATGTCCTTGACGATCGATGCGGGTCAAGGCAATAGTGTCGTACAAGTCACCCATGTCTGCAGTTGGTGAGAAAATGACAAAATGATGTTTTCTTATTATCATCCTCTCGTAGTTTAAATTTTTCTTCGTACAACAATCCATTCATTCCTACTTCGCTTTTATTTTATAGAAATTTTACACTGGTAAAATACCTATGTAATAGATTTTATGTCTTGTCAACATGGCCTGAGCAATTGTTTTGTGATTGCTATGAGCTTAATTACCTATGAACTCGTAGATTTCCATATAATATACTATGAAGGCAATCCCCCTTACATAAATATCTCGGAGAAGCTCTGTGATAAATGAATGGGGAGGTATATGAGTGTATAATTTGTAAAGCTTAGAGTTCCCAAATTCAATCAATCTAACGATTAATCTGAACTTTGGGATATTTTACTGCGAATGGATCAGTTCCTTGTATCAATACAATACTTATGATACAAATTCAATTCCCTGTAAAGTAAGGTAAGGTAGGAATCAAATGTGAATAGATTGGTTCTTGTTTGTTTGTTTGTTTGTTTGGTTGTTTCGATACTAGCTTTTTGTACATAAGAACGAGCCAGTATCAACTACATGGGGAACCATGAAAACTTAATGTAGTACGCTTTCGTAGCATGGAAATATTAAATTTCTGCAGACCCTAGAAACGCATCTGTCATATTGGATTGATGACTTAGTTACATATTCCGGGAATAATATTCATAGAAACTTAACTAACCGGAAGGTAACCTTTATTTGTTTTTATTCGTCATTTCTACTTACTTGTATGAATTCATGAAAGAAAACATTTCTCCTCCCCATCATCATCAATATCATCATATTGTGACAAGCCTCGACAAGAACTTTGTTGAAAACCTAGAACGTAAATTACCTACCCCTTTTTTTAAAATTTTTACTTTTTATCTTTTAGATGCTCCTTAGGACTGTCGTTAAAAAAAGTAGGCTTTAGCAAACAACTCACAATGAGATTGATTTGGTCGGACAGTCACTCTTGTAAGATCCGACGATTCTCTCTTTCCCATCTTCCATCTTCCCCAACTGATATAAATCCTAACCCTTGAAGGCAATATGAGACATATGAATTGATCTGTCAAATATTGGCTTGATTGGCTTCATTCGTACGTGTTTCTAGATTAGACAGGTAAGTATCAATTATCTAATGGAAAAAGTTTTATGGAATCTTCTGTCCATTCCTTAGGTAAGAATACAAAAATAGATTCAATGAATCCTTGAGGATGTAGGAAAATTACCATGAATGTATAAATTGAATTTAAACTTACGGAACTGAATCAGGCCGCACTATTCTTCTATTAGACCTTAATACAATGTTGTAGGTAACATTAGCTATTTAGAATTATCACAAATAACAGAAATTTACTTATGTTTAGTATATTGAACCCTGCCACGATTTCAACATAAGCCATTTTTCATCTATGTGTCACTTAAAAAATCAACTACCTTAAGAATGCACTTCCTGAATTAGAAATGCATCCGTTCTTTAGAAAATGTTGTTATTAGGTAAAAAATTTGTTTCGATAGCGCCTTATGTCATGCTGAAGATACCTAGTATTCGTTCGACCCTTTCTCACAGAGTCACTTTATTACTTCATTTTTATTCACTTACCAATCTCGTTGATTTGTTTTGTTTTTTTAAATAAAGAAAATCCCGTGAGGCCTAAGACAACAACTGGCACCAAAGCAATTTACATAAATAGGTACCCGAAAAAAGAATTTTATAGCATGAAGATTAATTATAAGAAACATGATTTTTGGTCCTGATTCAATAGTATTGAATGAAAATGATATCACAATCTCAATGTTTACCGAATATAATACATAGAACCTCATGAATAAATTAGTGTGAATATTTGCTTAACACGGTGTTATGGTTCCAAATTATTACTACTACACCCATCCATTAATAAACACTCTCAGAACGCACTGTTCGTAACATTCTTTGAGGAAAACTGAAGTAAAGAATTATGATTTGGTAGGAAGAATAGTAAGCGGTAGTTTGGATGACTGAAGGGGTGGAAATAAGAAAATGGTTCAACAAGAGTAGGAGGTGGCGATGTTTGTTCTTCACTAGGTAACAGCTAATGGGCAGTTTATATTAAACGAACCACTGATCCACATTATTCATCGACACAAGACATATTTTCACGCGTAACCATGAACACCTAATAGGTAGCGATCTCTTCTTTAAATATTAATTGACGAGAATTGCACGTTGATAGCAGCTAGAACTCTTGCACACCTACCAACACAACAGCTTATTGAACGTGGAAAAAGGTGAATTATGAAACGAAATTGATTGGCCATCGCCACCCAATGTCAGCTAGAACTAGAATACGAACCATTTGTCTTATTTCACACAAAAAACAACGCTTGAAACCACAAAAGCTTTCAGACTTGTTCATATAAAGTCTCAGCATTATTTCACAATGCTCGAACTTTTTTTTAATAGGTTTTATTGATAGGAATGTGCCCAAAATATTCCAAGTTTGTGCATCTCAATTAATTGGGTTGAACAGAATCAAACTGTTTGCTGTTTTTGCGCTATCAAAATAATACGTTCTTCTTAAATTAAAATGATTTATACCGCAAGTAAAGTACTTTAATGATTAAGGGTTTGAGATTTTGTGCTGAGACTGGTTGTCTCCGCCTCCATCGCTTCCACTATCACTGTTATTGTTAATTTGCGCCAGTTGTTTGTAGATGGGTGAGTTGACGAAGCGGGGGTATGAATCTCGATGCATCAAAGTATAAATTTGAAGTTGAGCTTCATCGAACGTGTGAGGCGTTGGAGTCACCATGTTTCGGTTAACTATTTCTCGTACTCTGGAATCCAAGCTCACCTGAACAGGAATACGAAAATACATGTAAATGATTTTCCAGACAACATTGACTTCCAGTATAATTGATTCAGTGATTTTTCATTCAAAAATCGTAAAACTTGAGCATAATCACGGGAAGGGGGAGAAACCCAGTTTTTCAAGACCTTGATCTCTGCAAAAATTAACGAAGCGCTTCATATTTACTTTTCAATTTTATGCAATTTGCCCTCTCGAGTGAGATCTTCGGTGTATGACTGAATAAATGAATGTCCAAAATCTAGTATAAATTAGAATCAAAGTCCTATCAAAATTAGTGATTTATTCATTGTCAACTTAATCTCGGCAAATGGCGATAACCATCGAGATAACCCACTTATCGGACTCGTTTTATTTCCGAACAGATACATGGTGAGTGAAGAATGTACAAATTAATATTTTCCTTGGATGGACACCAACCTCTTTGGGAGACAATATCGATATATAGTCTTCATATATGTGCCTTGCTTTTTCTTCGATGAGATCAGAATTTTTCTCCTTCTTGAGCTCTTCACATGCTAGCCAAAATAGTATGTTTTCTTCGCTGTATTCACACCTTAGGAATTCTCTGAAAACCTGGCGACCCGCTGAAAAGTAATAATTGAAACGTTTGTACTGACCCAATTACCTCAGTAACATATCTTATGTATAATGATGTCACACATTTGTATAATATACAAATTGTATAATAATCAAGTAAGTATATTATACTTGGAAACTTGATTACTATTAATAAAAGCAAGACCAAAGTTACAGACGGGGTACGTCATTATAGGGAAAGGGACACCCTATATAAGCCCTTCGACAGCCAGGGGTAAAGTCAGTAACGCGGTAGCTCTGGTCAAGGCACTGTCAAACTCACAAGTAGTTTTTCTTTTCTTTATCCCCTCCAACTCTCAGCAAATGATATTGCGATATCGGAGTCCTGAGGTTTTCCTTGAACCTTTTCTTCACTTCTTGCGGATGATACCACGGTATCGGGGTTATCATTCCATTCATTCCCTTCAACCCTAATAACCTAGCTGTTAGCGAGTAATCCTTAACCAAAAAAAAATGGGAAAAAGTAAAAATTGTAGGATCCTCTTTCAACAAGAATTCCGATCCCTTCGACGTTCAATGATGAATTATTGAATTCATTTAATGTTTCTCCAGTAATTCACAGTAGTGACTAAAACAAAACAAAAAAAAACCCCTACAATCATTCATCCAGATCTAGTAACATGCTCATAATCATCCCAAACGTTAAGCAACGTTCCCTCTTGAGATTGTTACACAACTTGATTGATTTTGGAAACGCACCCGATGCTCATCTGAGAAGTGAATTGTTACTATAGAAAAATTTCAGTAATATTACCAGACTACTGACCCCATAAGTTTATATTTTTGAATTTGAGCTGAAACGGACTAAAAATGAATGAACAACTCAAAATGTATGTGGTAATTATCAGAGAATTACATTCTATGTTAAAAGTAAGTATACGTAATTCAATAATTACCTCTAATTCCATAAGTAATGAAATATTTATACAATTTACTCGAGCAAAATAGAAAATAATCACTAGGATTTGATTTCGTTTGTCTGTTATGAATTAAGAGTTGATTTAGATTTGGAATGACCAGAAGGGGAGCAAGCGTTCTTTCTGTCTGATTGAAGAGTAGTATACATATTTTCATTTCACGAAATGAAGTGGCAAAACAAAAATGAAATGGCAAAAGCAAAAAAATGAAATGGCAAAACAAACTAAAAGCACCATAATTCGGAGAATCGTGAAAAGGATGGAGAACATGGGTTTTATTTGGGAACGATAAATCCATTTTGGAGCATTGTAAACCGAACCCTGAATTCGGAATTTGTCATATCGACTATTACACACCAGTAACCTAAAATCATATCGTCGCTCCTCTCCCAAAACCACGAAACTGCACAAATTCGAAAATTAGGCTAAGCGTCGAAAATTGGGCTATAGTGAAATTGATCAAGATACTTGATCAATGTCACTATTTAAAGCGACGCCCAATTTTCGAATTTTTGCAGTTTCGCGGTTTTGGCAGAGGATAGTTTTAAAGTTTCGTGGTTTTGGCAGAGGAGCGACGCGATATTATCATAAATCTTAAACGTTGTTTAAATTTAGGTTTGAAAGTTCAAGTTCATGGAAAGTGTTGAATAGTTACAGAATCCTGCCTTTGAAACTTTTCATGTCTGAAGTATGAACCGATGGATGGTTTTATAAATATTTTTATATTATAAAAATTATATTATACCTATTATTATTATATTTTTTATATTATCAGGTGTAATTCGGGAGCAGGTCTTCGTGACTGGTGCACAAAGAAATTGGACAAATCATCTAAAATTGGCAGGAAGGAACTAAACACAGACTGGAAGCCATTACACATTTGATAGAACGTTTTCGATACGTCGCGGAAATAAGGATGAGCTGAGTGGTAATATAGGTATGGCTTTAGTTGGTATATATGTATACTTCATGTTTACCTAACGATAGAAATCTCATACTCTAAAAGGTGGGGTGTAGTCTTTGTACGGCTTGTGGAACAGAATGTATAAATATGATAACTAGACACCTTTACATACATCACTCAATTGAAAGTAGACAAATCTCAAATGCCTATCATTTAGACACGTATTAAGGGATTCACAACAACGCGAAGCAGCGTCCAAAAACATAACCAACTCAAGACCAAAAATAAAATAATATAAATTAGGAAATGTGGAAATGATGTCTAATAATATTACATCACGAGTAACAAACAAAATCGCCAATATTTTATTACTCACCTGCACTCTTCATGAGCTTATCGAAGGACTTTCCCCAAGCTCGAATTTCTTCTACAGGTGGTCTGAAACGAAAATGAGGATTAATTTGATTTTTGTTGAGCGAGAGAATTGAAACGCTGGTTGATATCTAGTTCAATATCATTTGTGCATACGAATCACACTTTCTACGAGTGGCTAAATGATACATTTGTGAAACTTACGGTGGCTCTCCTTCACAGTTCAGCCCATCAAGCGCATTTGTAGAGTCCTTGGTCTTGCAATTCTCCTGATTGTCCTTGACTGCTAAACTGGAACAAATGGATACCTCTATTCAGTGATCAAACGAAATTAACGATATTTCCAAGAAGTAAGTGGTAAGAGAACAACAAAAAAAGTGTGGGTACAGAGTGCTAAGTCCTTGATTCTACTGAGAACCCCGTTTTTTTTTTTTTCTTGCATGCTCACTTCCTAGTTAAAATTGGTGGTAAACCTCAATAATCTTCAGTAAGAAGAGGAGACGCCCTTATGTTTTTGAATCAGGTTGGGAGAGGACATCACGAAGATGAAAGAGGAAAAAAACTACGTACAAATCCATTCCAGACTACCCCGAATCAAATCCATGAAAAGACTGTCTGCGGAGGGATGTGACCTGCAATCCTTTGTACATACATTGGTCCTCTCTAGACCATCCTTGAGAATGCACAGAGGCATCGGTAGATGTCTTTGAGAGGTTGTGAGGGGATTCCTCTCAGGGGAAGGGAGGCTATACAGCTGATTCAACCTCTCACATGATTCAGCTTCAGCACAGATCAGGCAATAGAGGGTGATGTGCCTCACGCCTGCGATTCCACAGCTGCGGAGACAGAGACTCTCTGGGGCAAGACAGGCGCTGTTTAATGAGCAGCCGTGTGAGATAGTGAATATGCAATTCTTTCTGCAAATTGAAGAAATGCCTATAATATTGTTTACTATTAAGACTCGAGGTATTACATATCAGACGACATGAACAATTAAAATATTCCTCTTCACAAGTCTCACCCTCATCTTGAAAGCTGCTTTTCATTTATTTCTCTCAAAGCTTCCTTCAGAGCGACTTTCTCTCATCATGAGGTTTTCGGACCACCGCAGAAAGGGCCACTCCCTCTATAATTGATACAAGTTCCAGCTGGCCTGAGCGCTCCAGCACAAGTCCAACTGACTCGTCTCAACATAAGGTTTCTTCATGGATACGAATGTTTGCTTACGTTAATGGGCAATCATGTTTCTGTTCACAATATGTTCCCCAACATGTGATACGGAAAATCTAGCAGAATGCTGCATCCAGTTCCTTTTAAAACTGTGACTTTTTCGATTATTCAACATTTATCGTAGTAATGAAACCATCGTGAGTCCATCCTCTGCTGCCGGTAAGCTCATACGTTGAACTGAGCCGATCTGGATATTTCCTGTATCATTTGTATATCCGAGAAATATCTTCCCATCAGCGAATACAAGTTATCCGTCAAGTCTCTCTTAACCCTAAGGAAGTAATAAATGATATCACTATAAAAACAACATTTACAAACTCAACTTTATTTACGACACAAAAATCAAATTGAACAGAAAGGAATCGATAGGTAGGTAGGTACAACTATTGTAGGTAATCGAACCGAATAAATTCAAAAGTAGTGATTTGAACATAAAGTGGCTTGATTAATGAGAAGAATGAGGTGGTTTTAATTGGCTCAATTTAGAAATATCCAGATTAATTTTCGATAGCCGGAGTCAGATGTTTTGTTAAGGTGCTTGCATAAAAATCCACATTCGTATAAGCAAGTTGTGGCGAAAGGAAGAAGAACCCGTTTCGCTTTTTGAACAAGCGGTTGGAACTTTTTGTTTTCCTGGCGGAGTGAAAAATGGGAGTGAGTATCACTCTCGAAAGTAAGTTTCAAGGTGGATTCTGAAGTTGTCTATCAAACATTCGTACTCACTTGACGATAGTTGGCTCACCGTACTCATACCATACCATACGGTTTATTATCTTCCTTGTGCAGATCACCCTTCTGTCTATACCAGACTGTATTGCAAATCGGCACCATACCATTTACTCACCGTACTCATACCATACCATACGAATTTCTTTCCTATCATACCATACTGTATTATACCAAATCATACATACAATAATATACCATACCATACTCATACCATGTCATACAAACCGAGTGAATATTGAAATGTCATCCATTTCTGACCTATATTTAAAATTTCAAGTATCTAGCTCATCATCAAAATTTAATTTGTTTAAACAAATAGGTATTATTTAAACAATTTTACAGACAAGAAACCGAGTGAATATTGCATTGTGATCCAGTTCTGACCTATTTTTAAAATTTCAAGTCAGTAGCTCATCATCAAAATTTAATTTGTATTATTACAAAAAGGTATTATTTAAACAATTTTACAGATGAGAAACCGAGTGAATATTGCAATGTGGTCTATCCCCGACTCACGGTTAAAATTTCTAGACTGTAGTTTACCGGGAAGATGAAGGTCAAGGGGAAGGGGTTCAAAACGAAATTTAAAATTTCGACAATGTCATATCTCAAAATATTTAACTGAATCGTGTAATTTTTAGTTCACTTTTGAATGACCTGAAAAATTACGAATCTTTCAAGACCAATTGGATTTTTGTGTGACCAGCCGTTCGTTCACAGTGAGCGCGCAAAGGTTTAGGAAAAACACTAAACTATCGCGTCGAAAATGGCCGCTACGTGGGTCAACCTCCAGACGCCCAGAATAAAACTACCTTTTTTCATCTTCCCGGTAAACTACAGCCTAGAAATTTTAACCGTGAGTCGGGGATAGACCACATTGCAATATTCACCCGGTTTCTCATCTGTACAATTGATTAAATAATACCTATTTGTTTAAACAAATTAAATTTTGATGATGAGCTAGATACTTGAAATTTTAAATATAGGTCAGAAATGGATCACAATGCAATATTCACCCGGTTTCTCATCTGTAAAATTGTTTAAATAATACCTATTTGTTTAAACAAATTAAATTTTGATGATGAGCTAGATACTTGACATTTTAAATATAGGTCAGAAATGGATCACAATGCAATATTCACTCGGTTTCTTGTCTGTAAAATTGTTTAAATAATACCTATTTGTTTAAACAAATTAAATTTTGATGATGAGCTATATACTTGAAATTTTAAATATAGGTCAGAAATGGATGACATTTCAATATTCACTCGGTTTGTATGACATGGTATGAGTATGGTAAGGTATATTATTGTATGTATGATTTAGTACAGTATGGTAAGATAGAAAAGAAATTCGTATGGTATGGTATGAGTACGGTGAGAATATGGTATGGTGCCGATTTGCAACACAGTCTGGTATAGACAGAAGGGTGATCTGCACAAGGAAGATAATAAACCCTCCCCCCCCCCCAAAACCCCCCTTATAGATTTTTCAACGCTGAACACCATGGTGAAGTCAGAATTGCGATACCTCATTCCGTTATCAGATTAGAGCAGTTCAACGACATATCAAGTAACAACCACGTTTCTTTAGCTTCAAAGTTCTCCAGTTTGAGAACGGAATCAGATATCGCAATGCTGATTTCTGAGGCTGTCTTCTTGTGCAAATTTGTGCTTTTTATCTCAATTTTATTGATAGTTACCGTCCGGAGTGACACTTACATATAAATAAATAAATTTATTCACTTATATATAAATCTAGGGACGCGGGAGCGTCCCGCCCGCCAAGAAACCCGAAGCCCTGAAAACCGAAGCGACTGAGACACTGATTACGCGACGGAACTAGTTGGGGTTTTCACCCTACCATAGCTCGGTCCCCTGAGTGTCTCGAGAGTTGATTTTTTGTACACCAACTCTCCAGGGGCACGTGAGGACGTAAAACAAATTTCAGCTCTTGGGAACATCAGGTGTCGGGGGTATAACAATTTTAAAACCACTATTTTTCACGTTTTTCGTGTTCTTCTTCTTCTTCTTCTTCTTGTTGTTGTTGTTGTTGTTCATTGACGGGGCTACAGCCCAGCAGACAAATCGGATCGAGCTGAAATTTTGCACACACGTTTGTTATGCTCCAAGGGAGTGCCTTTTGACCATTTTTTCTCCCTCCCCCCATTTCCCCCCCAATTAGGGGGGAAATAGTGTTTTTTAGGAATTTCAAATGGTCATAACTCCTTCAAAATTGAAGCTTTTTCAGATTTTCTTTTTTAGTTGTGTTCAGCTTTTCAAACTGTTTAATTTGAGATCAAAAAATGCTTCCTAAGGGGAAAAATAAAGGAGTTATGGTGATTTTTCTATTTTCAACAACAACTGCCGCAAATATTGATGAAAATTGGTGCGGTTGGTCTTAAAATGTCCGCTAGGTTGTCTAGAATATGCTCAATAATTTTGAACTAAATCTCAATCGATTTGACTAATCCACAGCCAAAAATACGTGAATAAATTCCACATCTACTGATTTGGCTAATTTCCGAAAACATCAAAGTTGAACGGTGGTCAGAAAAATTGTCGTAGAGTGGCGCCAGTTTAAGGATCGATAGGAAATTTTATGGGCTTTCGAATGAGGGTAGCGCACTTTGGCACTTTTCCCAACGGTTCTCGAGTTATTCGCGATTTTTGGTATAAAAACGTGCGTTTTACCAGTTGCAAACTTTCTCTTTCCTCTTTCTCTTCGACACCAATAATTACAATTATTGTAATGATTCTCAACAACAAAAATTTGCACAATCCCCAAGAAAAAATGCAACCAATTTTCAAAAAATTTCTAATTCAAATTTATTCAAATTTCTAATTCTTTCTATTTTTTTAAATTTAATAATAAGAATAATTGTATTAAATTTTAATAATTGTTTTTAAATTGTTGATTGTTTTAATTAATCGAAAATTTTAAAACTAATATTTAACCAATTCGCAAAAATTTTAAAACTACTTATTTTTCAAACACATTTCAGATAACAAACAATAATTTCCAAAAAATAATTATTCTTGTCACAAAAACAAGAAACAAAAAGGCAAATTACCTAGTAGGCGTACTAATTTTAACATGAATAATGTTTTTGCGGTGGCCTACCAGAGTTGAAAAGCGTAACGAAGTTTAAGTCACGAAATTATGTCACGAAGATTTTTAATGATTTTCACGTACAACCGAGCCGTTTCTAGGGAAATGAAACTTCTTTAGTTTTCAACGGACAAAAATCGTTCTCCATTCGTTGGAAAGCCTTTAATTTATGCATAAATTATATACTGCCAAAATCACTGTAAATATCGAAGAAGCTGAGATACAGCCCTGAGTAAATAAAAAAACTAATAAATTTTCCGCACATTTCTTAATATTTTCCATACAGACAAAGAAAAGGGATAAGGAAAAGGGGAAACGGGACGCAAAAACATTATTCATGTTTTGCATAGCAAATACCTCGTTCTATACAAAGTATAGAAGAGAAAAGATCCGGGGGGTCCAGGGGGGCTTGCCCCCCTGGCGAGGCGCGAAGCGCCGAGTTTTACTAAATTTTGACTAGGATAAAACTTCATTTAGAAAAACATTTACTAGTTACCTCGTAGGTACTTTTGTATTGTATAAGTTGTTGAACCGTATTGTATAAGTACCACTCGAAAACTAGCCATGCAAAAAGATGTGATATCCCCCCAAAAACAACTCCGTTGTAAAAACTGGCCCGCCAAAAAACCTCAGCCGCAAAAAGGAATGATATCCATTTTGCCCGCCAGCCACATATATAGGATGCTCAGTGCTTCGCACCTCGCTGTTGAGTGTGCATATAGAAACCTGATCCTCCTACCCCTAACCTCCACCGTCAATGTTTTCCTGTTCCCTGTCTCCTTCCCACAACCCCCTCTCACCCATAGTCACCCTCGGTTTCACCTAATATGTTTCCTCTGTTACACCAGCAGGGAGCTTTACGCTTCTTTCAATGCTGTTGGCGGGAGCTTTTTGCCAGATGAACAAGCTAACATAAGTATTACTGGTGGTCACGAGTAATCAGCGGTGGTACAACTGTAATGAAGTAATGCTTCAATTCAGGCTTGTTCATCTGGCAAAAAGCTCCCGCCAACAGCATTGAAAGAAGCGTAAAGCTCCCTGCTGGTGTAACAGAGGAAACATATTAGGTGAAACCGAGGGTGACTAAGGGTGAGAGGGGGTTGTGGGAAGGTGACAGGGAACAGGAAAACATTGACGGTGGAGGTTAGGGGTAGGAGGATCAGGTTTCTATATGCACACTCAACAGCGAGGTGCGAAGCACCGAGCATCCTATATATGTGGCTGGCGGGCAAAATGGATATCATTCCTTTTTGCGGCTGAGGTTTTTTGGCGGGCCAGTTTTTACAACGGAGTTGTTTTTGGGGGGTAACTATATACTATATACAACTATGTATATAACTATCTATATATAAAGAAATATAATTTGTGGTGTATTTTGGCAGTGTATTCAGGATGGTCTGAAACGGATTTCGGTATATACCTATCCCCCAAAAACAACTCCGTTGTAAAAACTGACCCGCCAAAAAACCTCAGCTGCAAAAAGGAATGATATCCATTTTGCCCGCCAGCCACATATATAGGATGCTCGGTGCTTCGCACCTCGCAGTTGAGTGTGCATATAGAAACCTGATCCTCCTACCCCTAACCTCCACCGTCAATGTTTTCCTGTTCCCTGTCTCCTTCCCACAACCCCTTCTCACCCTTAGTCACCCTCGGTTTCACCTATTATGTTTCCTCTGTTACACCAGCAGGGAGCTTTACGCTTCTTTCAATGCTGTTGGCGGGAGCTTTTTGCCAGATTAACAAGCCTGAATTGAAGCATTACTATATTATAAGTATTACTGGTGGTCACGAGTAATCAGTGGTGGTACACCTAGGTATAATGAAGTAATGCTTCAATTCAGGCTTGTTCATCTGGCAAAAAGCTCCCGCCAACAGCATTGAAAGAAGCGTAAAGCTCCCTGCTGGTGTAACAGAGGAAACATAATAGGTGAAACCGAGGGTGACTAAGGGTGAGAAGGGGTTGTGGGAAGGAGACAGGGAACAGGAAAACATTGACGGTGGAGGTTAGGGGTAGGAGGATCAGGTTTCTATATGCACACTCAACTGCGAGGTGCGAAGCACCGAGCATCCTATATATGTGGCTGGCGGGCAAAATGGATATCATTCCTTTTTGCGGCTGAGGTTTTTTGGCGGGTCAGTTTTTACAACGGAGTTGTTTTTGGGGGATATCACATCTTTTTGCATGGCTAGTTTTCGAGTGGTACTTATACAATACGGTTCAATTTAACAAAAGTACCTACGAGGTAACTAGTAAATGTTTTCCTAAATGAAGTTTTATCCTAGTCAAAATTTAGTAAAAAATTAGTACGCCTACTAATTTGCCTTTTTGTTTCTTCTTTTTGTGACAAGAATAATTATTTTTTGGAAATTATTGTTTGTTATCTGAAATGTGTTTGAAAAATAAGTAGTTTTAAAATTTTTGCGAATTGGTTAAATAGTAGTTTTAAAATTTTCGATTAATTAAAACAATTAACAATTTTAAAAAAATATTCAAATTTAAAACAATTATTATTATTATTAAATTTGAAAAAATAGAAAGAATTAGAAATTTGAATGAATTTGAATTAGAAATTTTTTGAAAATTTGTTGCATTTTTTCTTGGGGATTGTGCAAATTTTTGTTGTTGAGAATCATTACAATAATTTTAATTATTGGTGTCGAAGAGAAAGTGGAAAGAGAAAGTTTCTTCTTCTTGGAGTGCCGTATCCGAATTTCGGACGTTGGCGACCTCTCACATATAATCCTGTGATGCACGTCTTCACAGGTTATACGGGACCTACAGTTTATCGCCGGTTCCGAACGGCACTATTTGAGAGGCTGTACTAGGCAAATGATACTGGTGGTAGTTTGACATTGCTTTCCACCAGGTGACCGCCGCAACGGCTAAGTATGTGAAAAATCCTTTCACGCCAGCGGGTATTGAACCCAAGATCTTACGCATCGCGGACAGACGCGCTTGTCCACGAGGCTACCGGCGGCCACAGAAAGTTTGCAAAACGTAAAACGCACGTTTTTATACCAAAAATCGCGAATAACTCGAGAACCGTTGGGAAAAGTGGCAAAGTGTGCTACCCTCATTCGAAAGCCCATTAAATTTCCTATCGATCCTTAAACAGGCGCCACTCTACGACAATTTTTCTGACCACCGTTCAACTTTGATGTTTTCGGAAATTAGCCAAATCAGTAGATGTGGAATTTATTCACGTATTTTTGGCTGTGGATTAGTCAAATCGATTGAGATTTAGTTCAAAATTATTGAGCATATTCTAGACAACCTAGCGGACATTTTAAGACCAACCGCACCAATTTTCATCAATATTTGCGGCAGTTGTTGTTGAAAATAGAAAAATCACCATAACTCCTTTATTTTTCCCCTTAGGAAGCATTTTTTGATCTCAAATTAAACAGTTTGAAAAGCTGAACACAACTAAAAAAGAAAATCTGGAAAAGCTTCAATTTTGAAGGAGTTATGACCATTTGAAATTCCTAAAAATTACTATTCCCCCCCTAATTGGGAGGGAAATGGGGGGAGGGAGAAAAAATGTTCAAAAGGCACTCCCTTGAAGCATAACAAACGTGTGTGCAAAATTTCAGCTCGATCCGATTTGTCTGCTGGGCTGTAGCCCCGTCAATGAACAACAACGACGACAACAAGAAGAAGAAGAAGAAGAAGAAGAACACGAAAAACGTGAAAAATAGTGGTTTTAAAATTGTTATACCCCCGACACCTGATGTTCCCAAGAGCTGAAATTTGTTTTACGTCCTCACGTGCCCCTGGAGAGTTGGTGTACAAAAAATCAACTCTCGAGACACTCAGGGGACCGAGCTATGGTAGGGTGAAAACCCCAACTTGTTCCGTCGCGTAATCAGTGTCTCAGTCGCTTCGGCTTTCAGGGCTTCGGTTTTCTTGGCGGGCGGGACGCTCCCGCGTCCCTAGACGTATTGGTAAATACGAGTTTTAAAAATTTTGGACCGAGAACAATAGCTACATTTTCCTCGAAAATTCGCTAAACGGCAGGAGGGACGATAAATGGCCTACAACTGTAGTAGGTATAAACAATTATGAACCTCGCACCTTACAGCCAACTTCACGGCTACACTCAACCTCGCGTAGATCTTATAGGTTGTCCAAGTCAAATTGAGAATTTTCCAAACCAAATTGAGAAAGAATCTTTTTGTCTCTTCTACAAAATATAGTTCTCACCTGTGTCAAAAAACAGTTCTGAGTTCTCAATTTGGTATGAAAAATTCTCAATTTGATATGGGAAATTCTTAATTTGATTTGGAAAATTCTCAATTTGATATGGGAAATTCTCAATTCGGTTTGGAAAATTCTCAATTTGACTTGGAAAACCTATATATTCGGCCGTCGGGTCGCCTACGATCCCATCTTGGAACCAAAAAGGTAACTTACTTCTAATCAACCATTTTTCACGGACTGATTATTCATTCCATTAGGCGGAGGTTTGAGCAATAAATTGTCCTTAGCATAACAGTTAATGACCCTGTATTTGAATTTTCAAAATTGACTGAAAACACTGATCGGAATATTAGATGAATACTTGAATGCACGAATCCATGCTTTCATGAATACTTGATCGAAATATTAGATTAACTCTGACAATTAAAAACACTACAGGAGTACGGGGAAAAAAATCGTGAATCAAAGGGTCGTATACGACCCCTTGGCCATTAATGGGTTAGAAACGTTGGTGAATTTGATATTGTGGTCCATCAGTAGCGATAAGACTTCAGAACGTAACTCCTGTAACCGTGAAAGTGCTTTCCCACGAGACAATCACCTCACTTCTTTGTGGACAAGCAGGGAATAGTGAAGGCTACCCATATCATCACATAGTAATACAATAAGTCTTGACTTTAACGGCCGCGCCTTTATATAATTAATAATTTGAACAGACCACAATCGTTAGTCTCTACGAATCCCAAACCTAAATAACTGTCGGGGTATTTGCGCTTTTTAATTACTCCACTTCCACTGGATGTTTGAACTGCAGCAATTGGGAGACTTGGAGTTGAATCTGTGAATGCTGGAACTTGCTGCAGTGCATCAACTGAACAATCATCGGGCTTGTCGTCTGTAACGTTCTCGACGGAAACTTGTTGTGTAGGTGATGAAGAAACTGATTGCTTCCCCAAGAAAGCAGGAGGAAAAATTAGTTCCGGGTAGTGAACGTACACCTCAACAACTCTGAAATTTACGGGAAAGCGACCGCGAGACCAGCCTAGTCCCGTCCGCCCGCCACACTGTTATTGTTCATTGTTATTATTATTATTTTAACACAGCATGTGTTTTAGCCGTGGACTAACAAGCCAAAAAAGCTAACGAAATTCCGTAACGAAATCTGGGACGACAACATGGATATTAATGATACGGAACTAAGGATCGTGTAACCTGGTGTAACCTATGAGCAGTCAATATATCAGTCGAAAAAGATTCCACAATTATCACGTAGTAACGGTTTCGTTTACCCAGAGTTTCCCAGTATGGCTACGAGTGAAGACAGTTTCGAATGTTGAGTCAAAAACAGTGAAAACAGCTAGGTACCTACTCGTTGTTTAGCATCTGTTAGGGGGTTCTTTCAAATATTGTTGTAATCTCAATAAAACTATAAAATACCTTCCTATCTGAAGACTGACTCTTTAAAAGGCTATCGATGATACGGAACTAAGGATCGTGTAACCTGGTGTAACCTATGCGATAATTTGTTATGACGCGGGGAATATATAAGATTCTGATTTAGTGGGAGGAAGTTAACCAATCTTCTACCGAAGATTGAAGACGGGTTTATGTGAAACGCGTGAGCTAAAACACATTCTGTGTTTCTATAATTTCGTCCGAAGTATGTAAACAGAGGTAACCGGGGGTCCAGGGGGCTTGAAACTGTGAAACAATCATTTTTTTGTAATTTTTTGAAAATTACCACCTTACGTAGCATTGAGTAAGTAAGGTTTGAGTAACCACTTGTAGCAAATTGGATAAGCTTTCTTTTAGTAGGTACTGAAGATTTTTTCACTGCAACGCACTCGTTTTCGAGTTATGAGCGAAAAACTGAAAATGAAACCTTTAAACCTCCCTCCAACACCCACGGCACTGGGATTTGGAGGGACTTTATTTATTTTATTTATTTATTTTTATTTTGTTTTCATTTGCAGTAAATTGTTCAGTTTTTAATTGTATTTTTTCACTCTACGTTTATTTTTGTAAGAATGTATTTACCTATTATTTTTCTCGCAGTCCGCGGATCACAGTTTGGGAAGCACTGCCCTACAATGACGTTTGATAGCCCACTAATTACGCTGAGGATCGAGGATCCGCAATACGATCCGCACTGGGTGGGGTGTCCCTTTCCTCGCGACTCATCACCGGTAGTGGGAGGCGGTAGCCAACCTGACCTCAAGATAAGGAACTCCGATACTTCTCGGTTCTCGAGCCACGAGGCCAGTCGAATGTAACAATTCGTTCGACCAACAACTGCGTCGACTAACTCAAAAGCAGATAATGTTGTCAACGAATTTGTCATGCTATGATTTCAAGCGAATCAACTACAAGCCTACTTAGGTCAATGGCAAGATCATTCCTTATGCCAATGAACGACTTTGAGGTCAATCAATGACTATCAAGAAAAATTGTTATCGCCCACCCGGAGCACAAAGAAGTCATGTCAACACCAAAGCTGTACATTTGGGTGATGTTAACGACCAGCTG
The DNA here is from genome assembly GCA_963920205.1 of Stenodema calcarata. Lineage (NCBI taxonomy): Eukaryota > Metazoa > Arthropoda > Insecta > Hemiptera > Miridae > Stenodema > Stenodema calcarata. The sequence goes on along the minus strand of OY986057.1, from coordinate 19,729,688 downwards.
AGAAGATCAGGAAGAAGAAAACCATACAAACAAGCACAGTGAATGTCAATTATTGAAATTATAACCCAACAGTTATCAAAATTGTCGAAACAAGCTCTGAATCTTTGTTTTGTATATGAACTGTATGAATGAGGTTAAAAGTAAATTACTAATAAGTGGTAAATGAACACAGAAGAAAAAGGTCAAATAAGGCACACGATGTGAATATTCTTGAATATACTTGGATAGTAAAACTAATTGCAACAAGAATCATATTGATTTCATGTGGAGCGCTTGTTCGACGTAAACGGTTCATTGAACGCAAGTTTAATATTTGAGAACACAGAGACATGAAATTCGATCAAGAACCCGAAACAGCCCAGCAACACTAATAATCATTTCAACATATGGTTCCCACAACAATATGTACGAGTATTTTGAGAGTTCGGCGAGTCTTTCAAATCTTTTGGAATCCTTGCACGTGTAATGTTCCCACAGTTCTCCACGTAGAAAATTTCATTTCGTTTGGATGTACATAGTAGATATTTTTTTAGTCAAACCTCCTTGATCACTTGCTAGTATTACGATCTCCTAGGCAACCTGCTGTGCCGTTTATAAAATTTCCAACAAAAACGTTAATATATGAGGGACGGCATGATGACTCTTTGAAAATTTGATGACTCTTTCATATTTAAATCCCGCGACAACCATTCACTCGCATGAGCTGGTAGAGCTTGCACAATTTGCTAAAAATAGTATAAAAACATCTACAACAATTGGTTGACCCAAAACCATTCTGAACACAGCAGAGGAGTCGTGGAGACCATCAACATGATTGTAATCTACTCAGGGGAAGACACTTACCACTTATTCCTGCGTAGCAGCATGAAAAAAATTATGATGATATATTATTTCAAGATAGTGAAAAAGTATCAAGAAAATGATCAACTCGACAGGTTATTCACAAGTACCAACATTTTTCTCCGAAAAAGGATGGTGGGCCAACCATTTATGGTGCACATCTTACTATCTCATACACCAGTAGATTAAAATATTGGTCATAAAAGTGAAATTATTCATGAATATAAAATATGATGGAAATTGAAACTGATGGTTGAGACAAGGGCATCGCACACTATGGTGAACCCACACGATGGTGAACCACTTATTAGGGATATACTCGTAACTTAACTCAGAGATGATAATTTTGTAAATCGGACAATTTTTTCATTTATCCTCCCCTCTCACAATCATAAATCGATTCAGCATTCCAAAAGGCGTGGAGACCGGTGCCTAACACGCATTTTTCACTGCCACCTGCGCAATTTTTACTCACGCTAGCAATATTCATAGGGTTCTATAGTATATACCTACTCGGATATACCTACCCTTCAAATTTATGACCCAATATTAGTTATGATTGAAACTAATATGCCACTTATATTGGATCTTCGAATTCGTATACTCGTAATATAAAATACGAATATTATACGAGGTGTGATTGGAAAGTTCCAGGACTTTTTGAATTGCACGGCCTCACATTAACGTAGAAGGCTGCGATGCGCTCAATTTGTCACCACAACCCTCCCGAGTAACCTATTTTGGTTTATTATCTTCGATAATGAACCATTGGAATCGCCCAAAGAAAAAAATTTTTTAACCCCCCCTCAAAATTTGTTGGTTTACGTTTCAAGACGCGTAGATTCAGAAAATCGAATAAAAAAAAATCCGTCCGTCCGCCGTACGCCGTACGCCGTCCCCCGTACGCCGTCCGCCGTCCGCGCCACTTTGCCCAGTTAGCGTTGAGCTAAAATTACGAAATTTGGTTTCTGGGTTTGGACCAGCCCCACAATGATCCTCGAAACTTTTCATAACCCTAGGTCAAGGGGAAGGGGTTCAAAACGAAATTTAAAATTTCGACGATGTCTTATCTCCAAATATTTAACTGAGCCGTGTAAATTTTAGTTCACCTTTGAATGACCTGAAAAATGACGAATCTTTTAAGACCAATTGGATTTTTGTGCAACCAGCCGTTCGTTCACAGTGACCGCGCAAAGTTTTAGGAAAAACACTAAACTTTCGCGTCGAAAACGGCCGTTATGTGACCCAACCCCCAGACGCCCAGAATAAAACTACCTTTTTTCATCTTCCCGGTAAACTACAGTCTAGAAATTTTAACCGTGAGTCGGGGATAGACCACATTGCAATATTCACTCGGTTTCTCATCTGTAAAATTGTTTAAATAATACCTTTTTGTAATAATACAAATTAAATTTTGATGATGAGCTATTGACTTGAAATTTTAAAAATAGTTCAGAACTGGATCGCAATGCAATATTCACTCGGTTTCTTGTCTGTAAAATTGTTTAAATAATACCTATTTGTTTAAACAAATTAAATTTTGATGATGAGCTAGATACTTGAAATTTTAAATATAGGTCAGAAATGGATGACATTTCAATATTCACTCGGTTTGTATGACATGGTATGAGTATGGTAGGTATATTATTGTATGTATGATTTGGTATAATACAGTATGGTATGACAGGAAAGAAATTCGTATGGTATGGTATGAGTACGGTGAGAATATGGTATGGTGCCGATTTGCAACACAGTCTGGTATAGACAGAAGGGTGATCTGCACAAGGAAGATAATAAACCGTTGTGTCAAGAATTTGCAGAGTTTTTTGTTTAGATTTTCTAGCCCTTCCCAGACAGATGTGACAATTGTTTTTGTGGCCTGACTTTTTCGTGTTCTGCGATTTTGTGAGTTGGTGGGGATTGACGCGAAGGAAGAAAATTGTGCTAACGTGAAATTTTGCGTGAAACTGAGCTAATCGTTTGCGGAAACTTTTTCACTTCTTCAACAGGCCGGTGGAGGTGATTTTATGAGCCGTTGACGGTGTCACGCGTGGTTACCGGAATACCGAACAGGAATACCGAACATCGTGTGAAGATGACCCTCAACAACTATTAATCGTTTTCGCTACATTCAAACCCCAAGACATTTTGCGCGAAAATGAAAATATTGCTTGTGCTCAAACATGCTGAAGAACTCAAGTTACCGTCGGAGCACTCAAGTTAGGTCTGTCATGAACTGTTCCATAGCAATATAACATAATATAGAACTGAGTAGCCCCGTTTAAAAATTAAAGGAATAAAGTTGAGCTTGTTGCTCACGGGTACGTCATTAAAAAGCCACTACCGTAATCAATAGGTAATCTTATAAATTGAAGAAATTATTCGAAACACTGAAGTTCACTAGGTCACAAGGGTGGCATTCATTTTTCTCTGTTGAGTGATGGGTTTCGTATCGCGGGTGCCTTACTCATCTAGAGAGAAATGACATATACCCATGAGTATAGGGCTGCATGTGAAACATTATGGAATAAGTCTTCTTTTAGTAATCAATCTTCCAGCACGAACTGGACCGATTATCCTCTCGAGGCTCTCCGTTTTCGCCTGTCATTCCATCATGGTATGATGGAGAAACCAATGTGACTAAGGAAACTGCAATGAAAAATTAAAATAAAAAACCCACCACTGTAGCTGGAGAGTGGTATAACTTCGTTGGTATAACTGTTCTTCAAGCGGTATAACTTCGTGCAAGAACAATTTGGAAAACATCTGAAGCGAGGCTTCAAAATCTCACACCAGTATTTGTGCCCCATATTCTGGGTGATGATCTGAAACCGTCTAGATGAGAGGTGCCCTATTATTTTCAGTTCTGAGAAAAGGAAAACTACTTGACAAAAGCCAAAAGCAACAATAATACATACACTTTACACTAACGGTAAAACGAGCATAGGGAAAGCTTGTGCCTGTGTGCGGGGCAGACCATATCTGACCTTAGAAACACACATTTTGTGGGACCGAAACCAGTCTTGGGTATTGCCAAATGCTCGGTAGGATCCTCCTCGCGAGAATGGGTGAGAGAAAGGCATTGGGAGGACATCCCGGCACAAACTTTCAGGAAGTTGAATATGTTAGCACCCTGTAGGAGAAGGACCTCAGAAGCATTAGAGCTGAATAGGGGAAAGATGAGACTCCTGGTGGAGATGCTGACGGGGCACGGGTGCTTTTGGAAATATCTGCACAGTGTGTCCAGATTATGATCCGAAAAACTGCACCCTCGTGCTCTACAACTAATTGTAGAGCTTGGCGCTCCTGGTTTTGCGTTGATAAGTACGCTTACTAAACTGCTTGATGAAAGTAAAAATGAATAAAACTGTAATGTTTCCTCATAGGGATCTAGTGTGACTTCTGGCCAAGCAATCGAGGAATTGCTGATTTGGTTCTATTAAACGAGCTAAATTCTAACGAGATAAAAGGATAATACCACGGGCAAGGGCAGCAGCAGCACCAACAAAAGCAGCAAGGTTTTGGATTGCGAGGGAGTGGCTGGCCGTTGCTGGCGGCCTTTAATGCACCGCCATTAAGAGATGATCTGCTACCTCTAAGCCGGAAACCGCCTTTTTCCGCGCAATCACTTGACATCTGAAACAAAATGTAGCGATAATAAGCACAGTGGGAATACATTAAGGTCCAAGTTAAGATTTACTATGTTTTAGACCAGATTGCCAATCGGTTGACCAGACTGGCCAGTTGCGGGGTTGGTCTGGGGTTGACCAGACTGACCTCCTCACATATGACCGAGCATGCGACTACACTGAAAGCTGATGGATATAACATAGGGGCATCACAGCAACACACGACATCGTCATTTTCACAGGTTTTCAGGAGGGCCAAAAAACCACCTGCAAATGATTTCCTTCTCTCTAACACCACGTCTATTACTATACTTGTGCTGTCCAGATTCAGAATACCTATCTCTATGGACTTATATGGAAATATTCAGAAAAAAAAAGTTTTCTTCTTTAAAAAAAACGTGACGTTAGGGGATCATTATATTACGTTGATCGTTATAGCTGGGACAATAGGGGGTTTTGCCAAACAATATTTCTTGCTTTCCAGAATGTGTAGACGGACCTCAGTGCAAGAACATGAACTCTTTTATTCGACTTCCGATTACCTAGGAGTAGTTTGGTTTAAATTAAAAAAATGCACACTACTTGTATTTAACATAAACAAGCGATTTTTAACGGGAGGTTAAACTTCCCTAAACTACCCCTCTGATTATTCTAACTTGATCAATTTTAAACTTGTTCTCTACGAGCCTCTGTAGTCATTCTCTTCAACCGAGCTGATTGCCTGAAGTCTTCGTTTCCTCTTCTAACCTCCTCAATATTTTCTTGCTCAATGATGTTGAGGGAATGTTCCTGGAAGGGAGAATTGGGGCTTGCATAACCGCATTGGACGGTGATTCCTGGAGGGGATAGGCTAAGGTACATTGGGAGTTGACGCCACATCAGAATTGGCTAACGTACTTGAAAGTTGAAAGTGAATGGAATTGAGTTGAATAGAATGGAATGGAATGTTGAAAGTGGAAAGTCGATAGTTGAAAGTGGATAGTTGGAGGTTGAAAGTTGAATGTTGAAATTGGAAAGTTGAAAATTGAATAATATGGTTATATCGGAAATATCGACAAGGCCATGACAGAAATATCTTAACTGATCAATGAGGATGCGGCAATTGCAGAGCACACCTGCCCTGCTGTCGCATCTACACGATTCCAGCACTTCGGGAAGGGCCTCGTAAGTTCCAACGATGATGCTCAAGAGAACCTGCTAACCTCCTACCCTTTGTGAGAGGAGAGGCCATAAACCGCGTTTCAAATTAACTGACTACAATGTCACAGTATATACTTGTGCTGTCCAGATTCAGAATACCTTTCTCTATGGACTTATATGGAAATATTCAGAAAAAAAAACTAGGCGCTTCGCGCCTCGCCAGGGGGGCAAGCCCCCCTGGACCCTTACCGTTTGGAGCCTGCGGCTAACAATCGAGAAACATGGAACATGCTTCTAATTAGCTTCCCTGGTAATGAAGCTTCGACCCTCGCACATAAGATTGTTTACTAACCATTTATAACATCGCATTGTTGGATTAATATCTCGTAGATAAATTTAAAACTGCGACATAAATGCGTGATAAATCGAGAGCTTTCCAACGAGTGGTGAACGATTTCTGTCCGATGAAAACTAAATAAGTTTCATTTCCCCAGCAACGGCTCCGTTGTAAGCGCAAATCATTAGAAAATTTCTTCACCCATCCCGCGTCACCCATTCCGCGTAACGTTTTTCGGTTAGTTAGTCCAAGGCTAAATCATGTTCCATGCTAAAACCCGTTTTCTTCTTAAAAAACGTGACGTTATGGGATGTTGATCGTCATAGCTGTGACAATAGGGGGTTTTACCAAACAATATTTCTTGCTTTCCAAATAATATTTCTTGCTTACCCAGTTCTCAGTGGGACCCGACTTTTTATTGGAGGAGAAACGATTTAAATCTATCGGGCTATTGGAACCAGTTTAATGCATCAGTGCCAACTGATAATGATTATTCTGCGAAGTATTTCACGTTGATCGTACGCCTGCTGTAGATTTGCGGCTTCTTATTAGTCCCTGTTCGCCATTTCTGCTTTCGTGCTGTTTTGTTCGCGTAACCCCGTAAATTCCAAGTGGAGTAGTAAACTTCTCCATGTTTGAACGTAAAGGAAATTACGACATTTGGTTCATCCACGCGCCATTCCTATCAAAAGTGGAATTTAAGGATACATTACTGGTGAAAAATATGAACCAGAAAAAAACTGCCGATCCTGAACTGAAGGCCAAATGAATGCAGGATCTAAATGCTAGATACCTTCTACAACAGCTCACATCTTCTATAAACAGTCAGCTGCATACCTTCTCTATAGCACTTGGAACCCCGTCGTCAACTTAGCAAACTACATGTTCCAGAGCTTCCAGCATTGTAGTTACCATCGCTCTTATTTCCTTCTTTCAACTGTTAATATCTCCAACTATCACTCTATGCAGTCAACCAGTTTGTACAAAACGTACCTATTCTAAATAGTGAATATCGTGCGGTTCAAAGCCAAGAGAACTGATTTTCCCGAAGAATCGAGAATATGGAACATGAGCTGAAGAAATCAAAACCGACGAAGAGCAGTTTTCCGACGATGAATGGATCTCCCAGAATGAGAACTATCTTATTGCAAGCTCTGCTAAAAGTTGTCTTCAACTGAGGGATTAAGTTGACGTAAAAACGGGAACGAATTATAGCCTTTGTATTTTCTTCGAAGGAACCTCTTGCGAAGAATATCTTTATTGAAAAATGGATTCTTTCGGTTACGCAAAATGAATGTGTTTTCGTAGCCTTCGATGTGTATATAGATGAGAATCTGAATCATGTGGCTCTTCCTATTCTCCACTCGTGGGCATTTCTCCGCCCAGTTTTGAGCACTGTGGAATCATCCCCTACCTCATTTGAATGCTTCATGCATTCGATGCTTCATTTACATAATAGGAACAGGGATCCTGGCCTCAATAATTTATTGTTCTCGCCTTTATCAACAAATGGATAACAGCTACAACCCTAACCTCGGCTTCAATATTGCTATTTCGAATTCCTCATCGAAGCGACAAAGACAAAACAGTTGCGCAACAAACAAATCCCTCGTGTGAACCCGCCCATGGTGTTGAGGTTGGTTGACAATCACTGCATTTCTATCTACTCAACTCCAACTAGGTAAATTGAATTACAATCACAGTCAAGAGTATCTCAATAAATATACACTGGTACACTATTTTGTAAACTGTAGGGTTATTTGAATACATGATACTTGCAAAGCTCGTTGGCATTTCCACTAATGTAGTCAAATGCTGTCTCATTGAGTCCCTCTGAGCTCTGAATTGGCTACACAATAACACCAGGTGCTCCATTTCCTCTACCGAGTTGCAGACGTCGCAAAGCGGAGAATCCTGACTGAATCCTTTATCTCTGAGGTATTTTTTGCGCAGTCCATGGCCGCTTCGGAGTCGGGTCACTGCTACCGCCATGTCTCGCGGGTAAATTCCCTCCATCGCCAAACCATGGCCGCTGGCTGACGCGTGGGAATCCCTCCTTGTAGAAGTGTCCTCTTGGATCTCGGCTATAATTCTCTCACCATTGTGCTCTTTGCGATTGTTGTAGCCGTATGATTTGAGGTTTGTCGGGGAGTCTCGTAATGTTACTCGTACTTGAGATGCCCGCGTCTCCCCATATTTTTGGTTTATTATCTTCGATAATGAACCATTGGAATCGCCCAAAGAAAAAAAATTTTTAACCCCCCCTCAAAATTTGTTGGTTTACGTTTCAAGATACGTAGATTCAGAAAATCGAATAAAAAAAAATCCGTCCGTCCGCCGTACGCCGTACGCCGTACGCCGTCCGCCGTACGCCGTACGCCGTACGCCGTCCGCCGTACGCCGTCCGCCGTCCGTGCCACTTTGCCCAGTTAGCGTTGAGTTAAAATTACGAAATTTTTTTTATGGGTTTCGACCAACCCCACAATGGTCCTCGAAACTTTTCATAACCCTAGGTCAAGGGGAAGGGGTTCAAAACGAATTTTGAAATTTTGAAAATTTCATATCTCGAAAAATTCATATAGAACGGTATGTTTTTTATTTCATATTTAGATAGAGTTTGTTCCGTAGAATTTTTTAAGACCATCCGCAGCTTTGTACGACCAGCCGTTCGTTCACAATGAAGGCTCAAAGATTGTGCCTCACTACAGGATCGTGAATCAAACTGTTGAAATACAGGTCCATTTTCATACTAACAAGCTCTTTGGAACATCATATGGCTTAAGTGATGTCGAGTTTGTTGTTCTGAGGTGCGTTTCGTGCTACGGAAATGAAGGTAATTTCGAATGTTTGTTGGTAGGTACTTCTTTTATAGAAAAATTATTACCGACGTAGTATTAAAAACCCCAGAATTATATCGTATTAATTAATCATAATTCATAATTATTATTATTAATAGTAAATACGAATTATTAATCCCTAACAATAAATTATAATAATTTTCACTAGGTACTTGATAAAATTGTTAATAATTAGTGATAATTGATAATAATAATTAATCTAACATTTAGGATCTAGACATTTAGACCTAGTGATCTAGACAGAAGGGTGATCTGTACAAAGAAGATAATGAACCGTTGTGTCAAGAATTTGCAGAGTTTTTTGGTTTATTATCTTCGATAATGAACCATTGGAATCGCCCAAAGAAAAAAAAATTTTAACCCCCCCTCAAAATTTGTTGGTTTACGTTTCAAGATACGTAGATTCAGAAAATCGAATAAAAAAAAACTCTGCAAATTCTTGACACAACGGTTCATTATCTTCTTTGTACAGATCACCCTTCTGTCTAGATCACTAGGTCTGAATGTCTATATCCTGAATGTTAGATTAATTATTATTATCAATTATCACTAATTATTAACAATTTTATCAAGTACCTAGTGGAAATTATTATAATTTATTGTTAGGTATTAATAATTCGTATTTATTATTAATAATAATTATTATTAATTATGATCAATTAATACGATATAATTCTGGGGTTTTTAATACTACGTCGGTAATAATTTTTCTATAAAAGAAGTACCTACCAACAAACATTCGAAATTACCTTCATTTCAGTAGCACGAAACGCACCTCAGAACAACAAACTCGACATCACTTAAGCCATATGATGTTCCAAAGAGCTTGTTAGTATGAAAATGGACCTGTATTTCAACAGTTTGAGTCACGATCGTGTTATGAGGCACAATCTTTGAGCCCTCATTGTGAACGAACGGCTGGTCGTACAAAGCTGCGGATGGTCTCAAAAAATTCTACGGAACAAACTCTATCTAAACATGAAATAAAAAACATACAGTTCTATATGAATTTTTCGAGATATGAGATTTTCAAATTTTCAAAATTTGTTTTGAACCCCTTCCCCTTGACCTAGGGTTCTGAAAAGTTTCGAGGACCATTGTGGGGTTGGTCGAAACCCATAAAAAAAATTTCGTAATTTTAACTCAACGCTAACTGGGCAAAGTGGCGCGGACGGCGTACGGCGGACGGCGTACGGCGTACGGCGTACGGCGTACGGCGTACGGCGGACGGACGGATTTTTTTTTATTCGATTTTCTGAATCTACGTATCTTGAAACGTAAACCAACAAATTTTGAGGGGGGGTTAAAAAATTTTTTTCTTTGGGCGATTCCAATGGTTCATTATCGAAGATAATAAACCAAAATCCGTCCGTCCGCCGTACGCCGTACGCCGTCCGCCGTCCGCGCCACTTTGCCCAGTTAGCGTTGAGCTAAAATTACGAAATTTGGTTTCTGGGTTTGGACCAGCCCCACAATGGTCCTCGAAACTTTTCATAACCCTAGGTCAAGGGGAAGGGGTTCAAAACGAATTTTGAAATTTTGAAAATTCCATATCTCGAAAAATTCATATAGAACGGTATGTTTTTTATTTCATATTTAGATAGAGTTTGTTCCGTAGAATTTTTTAAGACCATCCGCAGCTTTGTACGACCAGCCGTTATTTCACAATGACGGCTCAAAGATTGTGCCTCACAACACGATCGTGAATCAAACTGTTGAAATACAGGTCCATTTTCATACTAACAAGCTCTTTGGAACATCATATGGCTTAAGTGATGTCGAGTTTGTTGTTCTGAGGTGCGTTTCGTGCTACGGAATCGAAGGTAATTTCGAATGTTTGTTGGTAGGTACTTATTTTATAGAAAAATTATTACCGGCGTAGTATTAAAAACCCCAGAATTATATCGTATTAATTATTCATAATTAATAATTATTATTATTAATAATAAATACGAATTATTAATACCTAACAATAAATTATAATAATTTTCACTAGGTACTTGATAAAATTGATAATAATAATTAATCTAACAATTAGGATCTAGACTTTAGACCTAGTGATCTAGACAGAAGGGTGATCTGTACAAAGAAGATAATGAACCGTTGTGTCAAGAATTTGCAGAGTTTTTAGTCAATCCAATCAACTTAAAGTATGAGTAACGAGAGATTTAGTTGGGCATCCTCCAGCATTTTTTTTTTTTTTTTTTTTTTTAATTAGTTTTTATTTGGCATTGGTTGCCCATACAGCCACAAGGTGAATTTTAACAGTTCAAGACTCATTTGTACAATATCCCTATTTCAGGTTTAAATTAATTGTGCAGTTCTTCACACAGATATGTCACTGTCCGACAAAAAGGTATATAATAAATAAAAAACTTTCACCGATGCTTGGAGTAGGTATGGCAGGTTGAGGGGTTGTTCTATATATGGAGCCAGCTCTTCATACAAGCGGAGTCTTCTAGTTGCTAATCCTGGACATTCCAGAAATATATGATGGAGATCTTCTGTCACAGCTTGACATCTTGCACACTCAGCAGTAGGAGCCAAATTCATTTTCTGCTTCGTCGCACCGCACATCGCATGACCGGCTCTCAGCCTGCAGATGGTTCTAACCATGTCTTTAGAGAGCCTAGATTTTGCAAACCATGGAGTTCGAGGGATGTGGGGTTGAATAAACCTATAGTAGGAGCCTGCCGACAGGGATGAGAAGCGTTGGTGCCACTTATTCAACAGTTTACTCTTACACCAACTGTAAAGGTCTCGTGGGGGAATTGCCGTATCTGTTTCTGATGCGAAATAGGCTGCTTGTTTCGCGAGAGCGTCCGCAATCTCATTCCCGTTTATCCCAGAATGTCCTTTCACCCATACCAAACACACCTCCCTACCATTATTCACCATGGATTGCACCATATTTCTCACAGCATGGATGAGGCTATTTGTCGTTGGTTTAAGTCCTACATTCTTAACCTTCTGGATAGAACTTTTATTGTCTGTGAAAATAACAATTTTAGAGGAGGTCAAAGATTGGGTATAACGGAGAGCCTCCACGAGGGCCACCAACTCAGCAGAGTAAACAGAGGACCAGCCTGGCAATTTGAATATGGCTCTATAGTCTAAAGTAGCATCGTAAAATGCAGCACCCACGTGAGTATGTTGTTTAGACCCATCTGTAAAGATCTGGTGGAAACCTGGCCATTGTACACTAACAAACTCGGAGAATACCATGTTAGGAGATTCTCCAGGTACGGTCCTCTTCTTTGGCATAAAGCCCACAGTGTGTGGAGGTAAGGAGGTTAGATAGCCCGTTGTGAATGCTGGGTGTTTGTGACATAGGTGCGTTGAGGCTGATAGGGGGGCTATGGAGAGGAAGCTCTTGCATATGGGTGGGAGGTTCTTCTTCTGCCAATAGCGCTTGGTAAGGCAGTCCATCGTTAGTCCGCTAACTCTTGAATACATGTCCTCGTTTGACTCCATGAGTCTTAAAAGAGTCCTGTCCGAGATCAGCTGTCTTCTGAGTTCCGCTGGTGGCTCCCCTGTTTCGCTCTGCATCACGTTAACTGGTGTAGACGGCAGGTAACCAATGCACGAACGTAGGCACTTATTCACCAAAACGTCAATTGGTTTCAAAGTTGTCCATGAGGCCTGTCCATACAAAACGGCACCATAGTCCAGTACAGCCCGTATAGTGCTGCGGTAAAAGAGAAGTGATATGTTTGGATCTGCACCCCATTTGCAATGGCTCAGAGCTCGAAGAACGTTAAGTCGGATTTCTACCCGTGCAATTAGCTTTGAGATGTGTGGTTTCCAGGAAAGCGATTTGTCCAGTTCCAATCCTAAGAAACATATGGTCGGTTTAACGGGTAATAACCATTCCCCTATCTCCATCTCAGGCTCAAGACGCAGTCGCCGACGCCGAGTAAATAAACATAGGTTGGATTTGGATTGTGAGACCTCCAGAGCACTTTCCAATAGAAATTGTTGTATGGATAGTCCAGCGTGGTGCATATTTGTTCTACAGTCCTCAACGTCCACTCCTTCTGTGTATAGGCAAATATCGTCGGCGTACTGCAACATATGAACATTCTCGCCAACAATTCTGTCGATCGTCGCCATATATAATGTGTATAAGATAGGAGAGATCACGCTCCCTTGCGGAAGACCTTTATTGGATGTACGGGAAGGTGTGTAAACGTCCCCAACTCGAACTCTGATAGACCGATTCGAGATCAGCCCCAATACGTTTCTTGCAAACTTAAGTGGGATCCCTAACTCCAATAGCCTACTTCGTAGGATGCCATGTTCAACATTGTCATATGCCGCCTGGATGTCCAGGCAGAGCGCCAGCACCATCTTATTCCTGGATAGTGCGTCCTGAATGTCCAAAACCAGGCGGAGCTGACTATTGGTTGTCGATCGTGCACGACGGAAGCCAAACTGAGAAGACGGGAAAACATCGTGATATTCACACCACCACTCCAAGCGACGCTTAATCATGCGCTCCAGTGTTTTCAGAGCGCATGATGCAAGTGCAATAGCCCTATAAGACGAAGCTTCTTGTTCCGGTTTACCCTTCTTCAGAAGAGGAATCACCACAAAATCAGCCCACTCATCCGGGAATTTCCCGTCTGACCAGCTCTTATTATATACATTCAGCAAAATATGTTTGCTTGCCAAGGGAAGATTTCGGAGCATTGGGTAATGAATATTGTCCGAACCAGGCGCTGTATTAGTACTGGTCTTCAGTGCGCTTTCCAGCTCTTGAAGGTTAAAAGGCCTGAGAAGCATGTGGTTTCCATCTTCTACTATGTTGATATCCTCAAATTGGAGATCTTGTGAGACGTATGGAGGTGTAAGTGAGCTATGAAAGTCTTTGACACACGCATCATCAATTTTAGGACAAATTGGTTTGGGCATGCAGCTACGGCTGTATGCTCTGTAACTCGACCAGACTTCCTTGATTGGGGTGTCCTTGGTGATTGATGCACAATATGTTTTCCAATTATTTGACTTATATTTCGCAAGTACAGTCTTGGTTATCTTATCCTGCTGAATATATAACCTCAGGTTATCTCCAGTTGGCAAATTGTTGTAAATTCTAAATATTTCCGCTCTTTTTTCTACTGCAGCTTGACATTCAGCACTCCACCATCTTTTGGACCTGTACGTGTCATTCCTCCTGATCTCTTTACATTTTGGTATGGAAAGTACCGCAGCTTTGTTGATATCCCTAACAAATTCAGTATAAGTTGTAGGCATGGTGTCTGGGGAATCGCCTCCATGTAGACGTGAGAGACAGTTGTAGTAGGATTCCCAGTCTGCTCTGCCTATGTTCCACACCCTGCACGCGACTCTCAGCCACACTGGTGCCACGGTTGGCGACCGTACAGCCATGAGTATAGGTAGATGGTTAGATCCCATGGGGTCCTTCAATATTTTCCAGTCTATGTGATCAGCTAATTGGGGTGAAACAAAGGTCAGGTCCAGAGCTGACTCAATGCGTTGGGTTGTAGTGGGCACTAAAGTTGGGGATCCATCATTTAAATACACCAAGTCGTGACTAGAAACAGCATCCAACAGGTTTCTTCCTCGAAAATCAGTGAATGACGATCCCCAGGCGAGGTTATGCGAGTTGAAATCTCCCCCAAACATCACAGGACTTGAGAATAGATCAAAAAAGGTATGCCATGCTTGAGCGGAGACATTGGATACTCCGTTATTTCTCGTACTGGGTGGGTAATATATTGAAACAAAGGTCCAAGCCGATCCGTCCATGAGATGAACTTCAACCGCTACGTACATGATGTCAGTCATACTACTGGAAACTTGGAGTTGCCTGAATGATAATCCCTGTTTTACCAGGATGGCCACGCCTGCTCTTCCATCGACCCTGTCTGATCGAACTACGTGATATCCAGAAAAGTTGTAGTGTTTGCCAGGTACAAAAAAGGTCTCTGACAATAGAACAACATCGATGTGGAAAGATACACACGCTGCTTCTAAGCTGTCTTTGTTACTAACGGCTGACCGGGCGTTCCATTGGAGAATCGTCAGTTGATTATCCAATGTTGTTAAAAAGTATATAGAAGTAACTCGATGTTCGGAAACTTACAGGTATTTTTATTCGTAGGAAGGAAAAATGAAATGCGCGTTGAGTGATGTGGTGTATGATTAAAGAGGATATACCTCCTTGAGTCTATCGCGAATCATATCTTTTAGTGTGCTATCCGGTATGTCATCTACTGAACTTAGTTGTTGGATCGTACGTAAAATACCAAGTGTAATATCACAAATTTCCTGTACATGATGGTTATTTCCGGAGATTTGAGGGGCCCCGGCAGTCTGCGGTGGAGTTGTATTGACATCAGACTTTCGTACCGATCCTTGTGCATATGGGTTTGAATGTACAAGGCCACCTGGGATATTTTTTGGCGTTGGGTGGAAAACGAAAGTTTCCCGGGGAATGTTGAACGTCGGAGCCTTTATCGTCGAGTCACTTGGTTTTTTCCGTTTGGGTATTGCGAAATCCCTCTCTCTTAAGTGTTTGGTATCACGGAGCGGTGGGAAGGTTGATAGATCATCAATAGGAGGGGATATATTTGCATAACTTTTCCCTGATACGAATTGCTTAGCTTCCCAATAAGAAACGCTATTCGATGCCATATGTCGCTTAATATTTTTTTCTGTTGCAAACTGAGGGCATACTTTGCCGTCAGTTGACTTATGAGGGCCCGCGCAATGCAAGCACGTCGGGGATGCTGCTATGCATTCCGATACGTCATGCGTAGAACCACATTTTTCACAAGCTCTGATACCCTTGCATTGGTCTTTATAATGGCCAAAACGAAGACACTGCTTGCACTGGACAACCGGCTGCACGTATACTTCCACAGGGCAGTGCACATAGAATATTGTGACGTAAGATGGTAAGGACTGACCGCGGAACGTTACCAAGACTGAATTGGTCGGTACGAGTTGGTAAGTAGGTACGACCCCCGTTTGATCCGTCACACGGCGATTTAATCGTTTAACACTAACAATGTCTAATTTTTCACCTGACGGACCAGTCAAATATTGTTTGATTTCCTCTTCCGTTACACTGACGTGAACCCCTCTGATTACTCCTCTTCGCCGTACCATGTAGGCTGGTATATACGCACGGAAGTTACCAAGTTTTAATTGATCGTTTTTGACAAGTTTGTTAGCGGAAAAGTAGTTGGAGAGCTCTACACGAATTTTGTTGCGACCTAGCTTCACAATGTGGAGTACGTGATTCGATGTATCAGGACTACATGTGTGTATGAGTTTTCCGATGGACATAGGATGGAGACGACCTATTCCACGTGGCTCGTTCTGCAGACTTTCAATTATTACGTGATAAGGACCTACATCCCCATTTTTATAAAATTCAGAGGGTGGATAGGATCCGGTCGGTGCAGGTTCATCAGTTGATTTCCCATCTTTACGAGCATTATCATTGCCCATGTCACCATTCTTCTCACCGTCCAATAAAGTGTCAGTTTCCATAGAAGAATGAGGGGATACCCCCCCGCTATCGACACTCATCTAGATCACCGAACGTGAATGAAAAAGAGAAACTCAGTGACGAGCGAATGTTCCTTCGACAAACAGTGAAATGAATGAGTCAGGAGCGATAAGAAGCGACTCACCTATCAGTTAGTCGGTTTGTTTACGATTGATGCCGGAGATCCGCACTCGTCGAGGTCTCGAGCGATACTGCCTCCAGCATTGTCTTGATATCTAGTTCCAATTTGACAGGATCCAAAACGACATAACACGGACATAAAACATGGGTGATAACACGGAGCACTGAGGAACAAACAGTGAATTTTGATTCTGAACTAGAATATCTCCGAAGAATGGTCTTGCAATGTAAACTATTCAACGAAATTAGTGGCGGGCGTATCCGATAATTTCACAAAATACGACACTGTCCAATAGCCTATTTTCGTTTATTATCTTCGATAATGGACCTTTGGAATCGCCCAAGAAAAGACAACATTACCAAACATCCATGGTCATGCAACATGGCTATAAGAGCGAATTTTCGAAGAAATTTATTTCTGGTTATAACTGGTTTTATGGAAATTGTCTCCATTGAAGAACATGATGTCCATGAAGAACATCTCAAGTATCAACCATGTTTCTTCATATTCAATGTGCCTCAGTTTGAGAACGGAATAAGATATCGCAATTCTGATTTCACCATCGTGTTCAGCGTAAAACCCCCTTTAAAATGAGGCGTCACTTATCAGACTGTTTCCTTTTGGGCATTTATGGGTAATCCCCCCCCCCCCCAACTCCCTAAACCCCCTCAGCTTATAGATTTTTCAATGCTGAACATGACGGTGAAGTCAGAATCGCGATATCTCATTCCGTTATCAGATTAGAGCAGACTAACCATGGAGAACATCTTAAGTATCAACCACGGGATACACCGATCAGAATCTAAATTCGTGAATTCTGATTTCACCATCGTGTTCAGCGTTACAAAAAAACCCTTTAAAATGAGGTACCACTTGTCAGAATGTTTCTTTTTGGGAATTTATGGGTAATCCTCTCCCCCCCTCCTAATTTATTGGTTATTCTTCCCCCCTAAAACTCAGTGGGTTCAGGGTTTTAGTATACGAAATTTTTGGAAATTAGAGATTTAAAAAATTTTGGACCGAGAACAATAGCTACTCATATTTTCTTTGAAAATTCGCTAAAAATTATTAAAAAAAAAAAAAAAAGAAAGTAGATTCTGAAAATTGAACTCTCATCTCGACACAACGGTTTATTCTCTTTATTATCTTCAGATCACCCTCCTGTATACATCACTAAATGATTGAATACTACAAATTAAATTTGGATGATAACTTAGAGTCTTGAAATTTTAATGTAATAATGATGTAATATTCACGTTTTTTCAAGTTGTTTTCTGAGCGATTCCAATGGTTCATTTTCAAAGATAATACACCAAAATCCGTCCGCGGCACTTAACCCAGTTAGCATTGTGCTATAAAATTTTGAAATTTGGTTTACGGGTTGTGACCAGACCCACGATGATCCTTGAAACGTTTCATAGGCCAACGAGAAGGGGTTCAAAACGAATTTGGAAACTTTGAAAACCGAGTCCCGCGAAACGTTGATGGTGGATCTTGTGGCAGCCTGTCGGGTCATGTTGATGCTGGCCCAGCTGATTACGGGAAGAATAGCACATTGATGCTGAGATTCTAGTTAATAAATAATAATTAGTAATAAGCACGAACAAGAACTAATACTAATGAATAATGATTAATGATACTTAATAATAATTTTTAATAACTAATCAACATTTATAATAATTGATCATAATTTTTAATCATTAATAATATTTGTAATTAATTCATCATTAAATCATCTCTATCAACCTTCTATCTATCATTTAGTGATCTAGACAGAAGGGTGATCTGAACAAAGAAGATAATGAACCGTTGTGTCAAGAATTTGCAGGGTTTTTATCTGGGTTACTGAATGTTCATGAGACTGTTTGATTGCGTTACCAACGGATGAAATGCTTCGGCTTATGTCAGTAATTTCGAGAATATATTATATTATTAGAATATATTATATTCTCGAAATTACTGACATAATAACGCTTAGCACCCATTGTGAACTAATACTAACCGAACAGGGAACGTTACAGCCGAACGTAAACAGCACAAAGGTAAACGAATAATCATCTGCACAAAGAGACTGTGGTGATACTTCTCTGGCTTTAGTAACTTGTCCATGTTGTAAACGTTTTTGTTTTTTGGCTAATAAATTGAAATGATAAGAACTTTTGAATTAAGGCTTTATTAGCCAAAACACAACGTGAAATGAGCAATATGAAATTGAATGGTAAACAAATATCGTGAGCATGGAAATATAAATCACGTGCACTAATTGGATTCATTTCTCAATTAGAGAAGTATCACCACAGAGACCGTGGTTGAAGGTTACAATACGAATGAACATGTTAATATCATGGTAAATTACGAATTATAAGACGCTTACGGGACTCGGCGGCCACAATAATTTCGAATCACAGACAGCATCAACGGTTCACTACGAATCGGCGGGATTTACGAATTACTGGGATTCGAATTATCGGGATAATTTGTACATTTGAAGGTTCCCAAGTCACTTTTATTCGCTTACTTAGTAAAATTTTGGTATTCAACTAAAATAATTAGTTTCTCCAGCATATGATCTACACCCCTACAACTGCCTAAAAAAACAGTGAGTAACAAGAATTAGAATAATGAAGAAAATCAATTAATCAACTGCCACTTCCCCGAAGTGTGAGTAGATTTTGGGTTTCTTTACAATAGGAATGGATTAGGTTATTTGGGAATTGGGTTATTTTGGGATTTATAATTTGCGAATGGACCTTTTTTTTCGAGTGGGCGAAAAACTGTGTAAAAGCATTATCAATACCTACGCATCGCATAGGGAATTTTCTGTCTTTTCATCAACCATTGCCGTATACAAGGTGTCCGGCGTAAAACGGCAACACTTCAAAGGTGATTTCTAAAACTGTGTCTTTGGTAATCATTGCTAACCCCAACTTTTCGCGAGCTTTATCACTTTAACAATATTTATTTCGCGTTCCAATTTTCTAGAAAACGCGCACAAGGCAAGTCCATTATTTTATTAAAAATTTAAAGATCTGACTGTAAATTGCCATAGCTGTAGAATTACTTACCATATAGCAGCTGTGAGTCACACACCACTCCTCGTCCCCATAACATAATGTTGTCTGTAACAAATAAAACGAATGAATGAAACAAATAATAATAATAAAGGTTAGGGGTAAGAGAAAATTCAGGTGCAGGGGCTGGTGGGCATAGCCTGACATACCTGAGAAGCGGAAGGTAATAGTAGTGCTAACCCTCCTCCAGACTCATTCATAACCACATACCGTATAGGTAAGAAGCCCATATCGCGATGAAAACTTGCAATTTTACACAGACGCATAGAAAACTGTAGACGTTCCTTTTACCCTTGTGGAGGTGGAGAGGGTTAACATCGTTACAAAGCAAAAAATTACAGGGAACATAAAATTTAGGGGTTGTCATCGACTAGAAGAATTTGCAGAATGTACAGAACTGGTAATATCTGGAAGTTATGCATAGAGGCAGACTCAGATATATACCAAAACTAGACAATATAGATGTACTTATTGTACCTTTCGAATTATTGGTTGGAACAAGAATTATAAGATATAGACTTAGATTATGGGATAGACATAAAAATTGATGTAATAAAACATACACCCAACAGGAGCAAAGAAAGAGTGTAGGTATAAGTTTTGTGTATACGAATTTTCTTCGGAGATAACTGTTAAAAAATCCAAATAATATTTAAATAATAAATAAAAGGAGATATTATCTCCTTTTTCGCAAGTCCACTTTCTCCATTGCAGTCTTCGGAACCACATTACTTTACTACCGTAAAATGAGATGACTAAAACGAGGTGCCTGGTGAGGTGACCATGTGCCACTCCGGAATCCGTCACTTGGACGCACCCTACCGGTGTCAGAGATGAACTAGGCCCAATTTTGCATTTTTCTCTTCAGAAGAGGTTCTCTGGGGACATGGTACAGTGCAGAACGTTCAATCCCGCGGTTGCTCGTTCGTGTCATCAGTCCATCAGTGTTTTC
Source organism: Stenodema calcarata (assembly GCA_963920205.1). Classification (NCBI taxonomy): domain Eukaryota; kingdom Metazoa; phylum Arthropoda; class Insecta; order Hemiptera; family Miridae; genus Stenodema; species Stenodema calcarata. The sequence continues at coordinate 19,709,197 of OY986057.1, read as the reverse complement.
TGTGATTTCACGTTTTTTGCGTTGCTGTTGAGTTCTTGTTGGGCCACAGCCCCCTGACAAATTATGGTACCAAAAGGACCAAGTAGAATGGAATAATTCTGCTCCGATTCTACTTGGAAACGACGGAGTTTTCAAAGTTGATCTCAAACGGTGAATTAGATCTACAACCAACGTTTGCCAACCCTTGGTGGGTAGGATCTTGAGTCCATTTTTTAGGCAATGAGTTTTTTCGTTAAGTTGCAATATTTTCGATGCAACCAGTCAATTTTTAAGCCTTTTATCGTCAAAATTTTCTTTATTGACACTTATTACCCCCGTAAAAAGGTTATCTATTTGTGAGACTGAAAAAAAATTTAATGTGTAGCAAAAAATTGTTTTGATGCAGACGTGATTTATGCAACTTGTTACCATGTTTTAAGAAGGTTTTCGAAGATATTTTATACAAATGTTTAATAGAATCGACTTTTGTTTATCGCCCAAATGAATATCAGCTGGTTTGAAAAATAGGAGTTTTTAAGTCATCTGAGAAATTCTTGTAATTTTTCATGTTGACGTGACCACATTTTTCCTGCATAGGAAATTTTCTCTAGTTTCAGAAAACGGGATCGAAAATGGGCCACAGTCAACTAGGCATGCGTGGAGACATCAAAACCGGAGTGGCAAAATACGAGTAGCTCAATGTGTAGCATTGTGTTATCCTCACCCTCAAGACCGATCAGTCATGCGGGGTTACATAAGCGGTGGGTTCAGTTCGACGTTCACTCAAGACAGGGAGAGGTCCTAGCAGTCAGATTTTCATAATAACGAGTATAACAACAAAACAATAAAAACAATCCCTAGTACGGTGGACCTCATTTAAGAAACTCGGTGGTATCATTGAGTTCGAGTACCTGTATTATTCTACATGGATCACCTTCCTGTCTACATCCCTGTTCTGTACACAATATCCGAGTAATTTACCATAACTATAACCACAAAAATTTGACTACCAGATGGTCATCTTTGAGTGTGAGAGCAATTTTCCAACTAATTCCTGACCTACCTATATGTTTTATGGATGATTGAAGCCTTAATCAAACTTTATTAAAATACAATTTAACCGTTAATATACCGTTCCGTATAAGTTTCGGAAATATGACGTTTCAACATTTCAACCCCCATTTCTCGACTCTTCCTATTGATCTGGGATTATGAAATGTTGCAAGGATCTCGGCCTGGTCGGAGCCTGCAAGTCGAATTTCAAATTCCTCGATTTGAACGGCAAAGTGCTATGGGCTACGTACGGTGCAGATGTATTTGATTTATTATTTCCAATAACAAACCAATGGATAGTGATCTGGGCAAAAGGATAGTGCTAGGACTCTACGCATCAATTTTGATGGGTGTCACAATTATTTTTCTCCTAGGTTAACTCCATTGGTTCATTATTCAAGTAATAAATCGAAATCAGCTTTCATCGTTCGGAGAAAATTAACAGAACAATCAATCAGGAGCATGACCTAAAGAGCGAATTTTGGAAGGCATTTTCAAACTAGTGTAACCTACCATAAAACCACCAGACCATGTCAAGTGTATTAATGGGGTATGCAACGAACGAGTACTCGTATACTCTATAACGTAAAGTCTCTATTAAATAGATCTATAAATATATTTTATAAGTCCTGCTTGTGCATGTTCTAAGACCCAATATTAGCTGTAGTGCCATTGCCGATGCTGCCATCCCATGGCGCTACCGAGGGCCAGACCACTATACAGCAGGTAACATGTAAGAAAAGTAATAAATGTGAAGCACCTGATCGATTTTTAACGAGTTTCCTAGTACCCATTGGTTATAACTAATACTATTAGAGAGGTCATCCCTATTATGAAACGGAAAATATTAGTGCTAATACTTCGAAAACGCATTCATATTGTAAGACGAGACAGGTTTCCTCACAATAAACTGTATTTAACTAAGTCTTTGAACTCAAAACCTAATCAACTTCTCAAACCCAAATTGTTTGTCTCTTTTTCGATAACAACTACTTTTTCTTGATTCTAAACGAAACCTTATGTTTGTGGGTGGTTATGAGCTACTGGAAGACCTTCTTCTTTGGGTAAACCGCCAGTCTATCTACGCGGACCACCTTCAAACCTCCTCGGGGATTCTTGACCCTGTAGACAACGTCTTCCAGCTTCGTTACTACTTCAAACGGACCTTCCCAGGATCCAAACCAGGTCTCCAGCATTGAATGCACCCATCATTGTCCCCCGTTCATAGCTCCGTTTCATGTCTTCCACTTTCTCATGTAGGGTGTTCCGTGCTTTTTTATGTGCATCCTCCATCCGCGCACGCAATTCCATGGAATATTTCTCGACTTCCTGTTCCTCAGGGGCTTGTCCAAAGAGCAGTTGGAGGGGTAGGGTGAACACTGTCACACAGCATACTCGTATACCCCTGTTGTTGCGTGTATGCCAATAGAGCTGCTGGGAGCTAGAGATTCCATTTACGCTGATGATCCACTAGTGGTAGTTACTATCTTCGCAAGCCAGTCTTACAATATCCGGTTCAGCCGTTCCACTTGTCAATCACTCTGTGGTCTTAGGGATGTGGTTCTTGTTTTCGTGCTGCCCAGTTGTTACATAGTGGCTCTGAATAGGTTAGTTTCAAAGTTTGTCCCTCGGTCTGTATGCAGTTCCCAGGGAACACCAAACCGCGCCTCTGCTCGTGAAATAATCTACCGCGTCTCTGCTTGTGAAATAATTTACCACTGAGGCGAGGACGTATTTCTTACCGCGATCAGTCTTTGGTAGGGGCCCTAGGATGTCTACTGCAACCCGTTGATAAGGAGATCCCAAGCGGTAAGTGGAGCTCGTACTCAATGACTAGCTCCCTAACTCTCGGATTCTGGATAACACGCGTGAATCGATGTAAAAGTTTTCATTACTTACAGCTCGTCTTGCTAAATTTTCTATTAGTTCAGCAAAGTTAGCTTCGCCTTCCCCTTGACCCTGAGATCGCTCTTGCAGCCGAAATACAAAGGTGCCTGACCCTCAGTGCCAAACCTACGTGCCAGAGCACCACAATCAATTGCCTACGTTCCTCAAGAATATTACAGACCACTGACAGAGCTGGTCCGCGAAATGACATGACCAACCTCTTTGCAGCCGTACAAGCCATTTGTATTGATGACCAGGCGAAACTGGGTCCAGTACGTCGTAAGGTGCCACTTTAGCCGTGTCAACGCGCTCTGGTCTTGGCCGGCTTTCCTCTTGTTCGGACCTGTGTTCTACTAAGGGAATACGGGGTTCCCCATGTCCTGCATTGTCCCCAGGGAGCCATGTGATAGAAGAAATCCGAGTGACTACTTCTCTCAGAATGCTATTAGTCAAGGTGGTGGTCATTGCTTGTAACCTGCTGTCGAATGATGCCTAGAGACGCTGTTCTACTAATCTGTAGATTTCTTCCACGCCTTGGTCCATGGTTGGCTTTTCTTCCATTACACCTTCCTCCTCCCCTCTACCCAGCCCATCCAAAACGGGCCTGCGAGGGTCACGTGGGTTCGCCATGACACCAATTTTAAGATGAGACAGGTTTCCTCACAAATCACTTTATTTAAATACTAATACTATCAGCTCGATTATGAAACCCCGGCCCTGATGGTTTCCAAGTGTAAATATAAGTGCGAGTAAAACCCTCGGCAATGAACCGATGAAAGCCGGACAGCGGTGAACCGGCCGCTCCTGTCAACTGGCCATGAATTTCAACTGCTTCGCTGTTTTCATGACTAATCGACAGGATGCTGGACTTCATTCACAACACTTGACGATCTTGACACTATCAATCAAATTCAAGTCTGTTCTGGCAGGAGCTACTCGCTCCCTCTGGTCACTACCCGAATTGTTAGGAGTGAGCGGCAGCGGGTGACTCGGCGGGGACCACTTTTAAATTGCTTGAAAAAAAGGAATATTCGGGAGTCGTCACAATGTTATTCGCATTGAATGAACGTTGTTTCAAATCGTTTTAAAGAGAATAATAAACGCCAAGTAACCTGAAGGAACGAAGATTCGCTCATGCGCTCCTTTAACTATTTATTATTGTGTTATAACAACGGAGTTGATACAGAGAGCAATTAGGATAGTATAGGTACTCCAATCGTTGCTATGCATAATCATGCGAAAGTCCCAAAAAATTGCGGGTACCTCGGCTTTAGTGTGTGAAATCGAGGAGGAATGTAATTTTTCTGTTTTCCTACGTGCCAGAGATCATTTGGAATCAAACTGTATTCGGTTTAACTATCATGAGTAGTTAGTTTCCTTTCAGACTGTGGACCAAATGCGTCGGTGTCCCTTTTACCTCTTATTCATTCGTTCCAGTTGGAGAACTTCCTTTGTTTGCGCGCATATTCGAATGAATGGGGTGAGATGGAAACATCAAGGTTGAACTTAACCGATTTTAAAATATTGAAAGCAAAATTACATCACACTCGCCAGCTACGTCTCGATTACATTTCATGCATACATGCATGGGTACCTCACACTAACCCACTAGCTACCCGCTACCTCTCCGCCATCGTATACCTAATCTCACCAACAAGTTGCTTTAGCACCGCAACGTGGTTGCTCAATAATCAGCTCGGTGCCGGTCCTAAACAGCAATTAACGAAGTTCTACATCACAGAAACAGATGTCAACCAAATTAAATGACAAATATGCCTTGTAAGATTCGATTTTATACAGTCACCATACAATATACACATACGAGAACTACTCGTACATGGAACTCGTATGTGGTAGATCATAGAGAACTCAGATCTCTATCGTAGGAACCTATAAATAAATTTAAAAAAAAAATAGGTAACGCAATTTTACCATAGACACGAAAAGTATCGTAGAACAGAAGCTTGATATCACAAAACCATGACATTGTACTGCTTAAACCAGCTGTTCCAGTACCTATGAAAATTGGAAGTTTTACCGTTTGACTCACGCGTGTTGACGAGTTTTCCCGGATCTGTCTTCGAGCTTTCATTGATAACGAACGGCTGGTTGTACAGCGCTCCGGATGATCTTTAACGTTAGAACAACTAAACCGTTCCATTAGAAATGCTTAAGACAAAGTGTTTTGAAAAATTCTCGTAAGAATACTGCTGCTTCGTCCTGGTAATGGTAACCCCCCAAAAACAACTCCGTTGTAAAAACTGGCCCGCCAAAAAACGTCAGCCGCAAAAAGGAATGATATCCATTTTGCCCGCCAGCCACATATATATAGGATGCTCGGTGCTTCGCACCTCGCTGTTGAGTGTGCATATAGAAACCTGATCCTCCTACCCCTAACCTCCACCGTCAATGTTTTCCTGTTCCCTGTCTCCTTCCCACAACCCCCTCTCACCCTTAGTTCCCCTCGGTTTCACCTAATATGTTTCCTCTGTTACACCGGCAGGGAGCTTTACGCTTCTTTCAATGCTGTTGGCGGGAGCTTTTTGCAAGGCTTCTGAGAATTAGATATACAGATAGTAGTGGTGATGATGAGTACTTGGTGCTGGTACAAAAGTAAAGTAATGAGCCATTTCAGGCTGCCTGACATTGCAAAAGCAAGGCGTCTAAGAACTATAATATAATTATAGAATATAATTATAATTAAATTAATTATAATTATAATTAAATTAATATATTTATATTTATAAATAATTATAATATATTTCTAAAATATATTAGCAGTGTTTTCTACTATCCTCTTGTTTGAGAGTATATGAATCGGGTTTATGTAGTGCACTTGTTTCGAATTTGCCACATTCTAGAACTGCTAGCAACAGCAACGTAAGGTTACCTTTGACTAGAACTGAATTTTATAATCGGAGCTCTTTTGTGCAGGCCATTAAATTCTTTTACTATAATAATGTTAACCCTATGGATTTTACCAGTGTGAAACATTTTAAGAAGTTTTTATTATCAAAATGTATTTTTTTCTCTCAATAGCTTATTCTGTGAACTTTGACTTTCTTCCTTTCTGAATTGATGACATTGTGCAGTGCTCTACCGGCTGGATGATTTTTGGGCTCTGCCAGTTTACACAAGTTCCTTTGAACTTTTTAACTGGCAGGCGTATGTTTATTTTACAAGTGTTTGTATTTCTTTTCTTATATATTTTTTTTCTTCATATGCCAATAAATAAATAAATAAATAAATAAATAAATAAAATATATTTATAATATAATTGAAGCATTACTTCATTATAGGAGTACCACCACTGATTAATCGTGACCACCGGTAATACATATAATATCATAATATATTATAATTCTCAGAAGCCTTGCAAAAAGCTCCCGCCAACAGCATTGAAAGAAGCGTAAAGCTCCCTGCCGGTGTAACAGAGGAAACATATTAGGTGAAACCGAGGGGAACTAAGGGTGAGAGGGGGTTGTGGGAAGGAGACAGGGAACAGGAAAACATTGACGGTGGAGGTTAGGGGTAGGAGGATCAGGTTTCTATATGCACACTCAACAGCGAGGTGCGAAGCACCGAGCATCCTATATATATGTGGCTGGCGGGCAAAATGGATATCATTCCTTTTTGCGGCTGACGTTTTTTGGCGGGCCAGTTTTTACAACGGAGTTGTTTTTGGGGGGATATCACATCTTTTTGCATGGCTAGTTTTCGAGTGGTACTTATACAATACGGTACAATTTAACAAAAGTACCTACGAGGTAACTAGTAAATTTTTTCCTAAATGAAGTTTTATTCTAGTCAAAATTTAATAAAAAATTAGTACGCCTTTTTGTTTCTTCTTTTTGTGACAAGAATAATTATTTTTTGGAAATTATTGTTTATCTGAAATGTGTTTGAAAAATAAGTAGTTTTAAAATTTTTGCGAATTGGTTAAATAGTAGTTTTAAAATTTTCGATTAATTAAAACAATCAACAATTTAAAAACAATTATTAAAATTTAATACAATTATTCTTATTATTAAATTTAAAAAAATAGAAAGAATTAGACATTTGAATAAATTTGAATTAGAAATTTTTTGAAAATTGGTTGCATTTTTTCTTGGGGATTGTGCAAATTTTTGTTGTTGAGAATCATTACAATAATTGTAATTATTGGTGTCGAAGAGAAAGAGGAAAGAGAAAGTTTGCAAAAGGTAAAACGCACGTTTTTACACCAACAATCGCGAATAACTCGAGAACCGTTGGGAAAAGTGACAAAGTGCGCTACCCTCATTCGAAAGCCCATAAAATTTCCTATCGATCCTTAAACAGGCGCCACTCTACGACAATTTTTCTGACCACCGTTCAACTTTGATGTTTTCGGAAATTAGCCAAATCAGTAGATGTGGAATTTATTCACGTATTTTTGGCTGTGGATTAGTCAAATCGATTGAGATTTAGTTCAAAATTATTGAGCATATTCTAGACAACCTAGCGGACATTTTAAGACCAACCGCACCAATTTTCATCAATATTTGCGGCAGTTGTTGTTGAAAATAGAAAAATCACCATAACTCCTTTATTTATCATCTTAGGAAGCATTTTTTGATCTCAAATTAAACAGTTTGAAAAGCTGAACACAACTAAAAAAGAAAATCTGAAAAAGCTTCAATTTTGAAGGAGTTATGACCATTTGAAATTCCTAAAAAACACTATTTCCCCCCTAATTGGGAGGGAAATGGGGGGAGGGAGAAAAAATGTTCAAAAGGCACTCCCTTGGAGCATAACAAACGTGTGTGCAAAATTTCAGCTCGATCCGATTTGTCTGCTGGGCTGTAGCCCCGTCAATGAACAACAACGACAACAACAACAACAACGAGAAGAAGAAGAAGAACACGAAAAACGTGAAAAATAGTGGTTTTAAAACTGTTATACCCCCGACACCTGATGTTCCCGAGAGCTGAAATTTGGTTTACGTCCTCACGTGCCCCTGGAGAGTTGGTGTACAAAAAATCAACTCTCGAGACACTCAGGGAGCCGCGCTACGATAGGGTGAAAACCCGAACTTGTTCCGTCGCGTAATCAGTGTCTCAGTCGCTTCGGTTTTTTAGGCTTCGGTTTTGTTGGCGGGCGGGACGCTCCCGCGTCCCTAGATATGCCTGTTTGTAGAAATAACTGTGAACAAATTCTGTTAAACAGGTAACAGAGAAATTAAAGTCGTATTATGTAGGCCGTTTAGCTTCAGAACAATGAATTGTTGTTTGTTCATTTTATGTAAATATGTTTACTCATATAGAGAAGAAGAAGAAGAAGAAGAGAAAAGTTTATTTACAAGAAATGAAAATCAATATCTAAAAAAAAAAAAAAAATAATAATAATAATAAGAAGATACAAATAATTAAATTGAATTAAAAAATTAAATTTAGAATCACCAGCCTCGAATCAACAGAATCCCAAATGTACGGCTCATTGCCATCTACGAGCTTGTCCGATCTCATCTTGCAATCAATTTCCTGGTTGAACTTCCTCAATTCTGCTCGAATGCTCAATAGTTTTGAGATTCTTGAACCCATCGCGGGTGGGAAGTCTTGGGAGACACTAAAGCCAGTACCCCTCAGACATGAGGCTTTACCAATTATAGCCCATTTATCAGACGAGCATTGCAATGATACGATCACAAGAGGTCCTCCTTCACCCGGATTCCGAACACAACCGATCTGCCACACTGAATCAATCGCAATTTTCTTTGTAACCTTGAGAATTTCCGTGAAGAATTTCTGAACTGTCTCCTCCAAATTGGCGCCTTGCTGCACAGTCAACCCCCTCAACACTAGATTATTTTTTCGAGCATTCAACTCCAGAACATCTAAAAGAAGCTCTCTAAGTACGGCTGCTGTCTTCAATTCGCTCACCCCATTGCGCAGGAGTTTGGGGAACTTGGCTATATGTCGACACATAAACTTGTCGACACCTCCTGTCGACATATTTCCACACCAGGTGTTGAAGAACGTCGATAACGCACATCTTTGAAACTGGTCGACGGATTTATGTCGAAAAATTTGAGATCCGTTTTCGCTGTATTTCAACAACAGGTGTTGAACATGAGCTAAAAACACCCCTCTTGAAACTTGTCGACTGCTAAACGACGACAGAAGGGGTTGTTTGGCCACTACCTGCCCTCAGCCTTGGTCCCATGGGGTCTTTCAATCCGAGGATTATTCGTAATTACTGTCTGGGTTCACTTTCACTATTGGGAAGTGGGTCATTGACACTGCCTTGCCAACTGTAGGCCCGCAAACAAACAGAAAAACGCTGCTAAGTCCATGGGTTTATTATTTTGGTGAGTGTATTATGAAACTCGAAATGTTGAGGAAATGTTGAGATGGCTATTTACAGTCTGGTATCAAAGCATGAAATCATTCCGACGCTTTAAGGAATTAAAGCCATTCAAAACGTTTCACATTCGCGCACGCGCCCGCGGAAAATATAATACTTGTAATATAATACTATAATATAATATAATACTTGTTCTCTCGAGATTTCAGTTTCCTGCCACAATTTTTGCGGAAGTTATAAACAATACATGTACGCGCTTACCGCTATTTGTAAACACAGGACCTTTTGATTCATGTCTGAGGTTGTGCTGTGGGCTGACTGCCCTGCCCCTCTCTCTCCATCACTCTTGTTCTCGCCTTCAACGTGGCAGTTTTCCTCTCTCACGCGTCTCGCATTTTTTCCCAACTATTTTTGAAGTACTTATTTTCAAGACGAAACGATCTGGCCCTCCGACGTTTCTGTCGCAATACTACTTCAGTTTCAATTTTACTTTAAAATTCCCTTCAATTCAATTAGTTCGATCCAAATTGTGCCAGCTCTTCGTCTGCGATCATCTTCTCCGCCGCATCCGACTGTAAGTACCGGGCCCGGGAAAAAGGTCATCGTCGTTGGTGAGTGTCGCATCCTTACGCTAATTTGGATCGATCTAAGAACTAGTTATAATACAGTCCGCTCATATTTTCAATTTAGTACTGTGTAAAATCAGCGCTTCGGATAGAAGGTTGTCCCTATCCGAATAATTGTTCCTTTGTAGCGAACAATAAAGTGGTCTATTTCGAGCCGGATCATTTAACTAAATTTTCCGTCGTAATTATTCTGTAACTTTCATCGAAATCAATCAGAAACTTGCAAAATCATTTATTGAGTAGGTACGATTCGGCAACTATAATAGTTGGTTTCATGATACATCGTGATCTGGGAATAGTGTTTCACCTTGAACTTGCGAACCTATCTCAACAACATTTTACAACCTATCTATACAACGTTTTACAGGCCTGATAATAATAGAACAAAGCTTAGGTATTTTATCCCGAACATCCCAAATTTCATTCCTCCTTCTATACCTATATCATTCCTACCTAAATGGCTACTTCGGCAGAATCCGCTATGCGTACTCTCCGACAATTGAAAAGGAGGAGGGAAATTCAATTTGCCGAGCTCCAAACCGCCTACGATCTTATTGGGAAGGTAGAAGCAGGTACTACTGAACATTTTCTCGCTCGTGCGGAGTCCTTGCAATTTCTACGGAAGGAATTCCGCTCACTGCAACTCGAAATTGTCGGAGCCAATGAAGATGTGCTCCCCGGGGATCAGCTTCCAGTTGAGGGAGTTTCCGAGGCCTTCGATGAAATGTATTTTAAAGTAAAAGGATTGGAAAAATCGCTCACTAGGATTGTGAATCAGGCTCACGCTGCCCGAGCAAATGAATCAGCAAGTAATTCTTCGAATAATTCTAGTAATGCTGGGACTATTGTAAGTCAGTTGAGAATGCCTAAAATCTCAGTGCCCATTTGGGATGGTAATTTGGATACATTCAACAATTTCTATTCATTATATAAGGCTTTAGTGCATGAGGCGGATTACTCGCCCACTGCTAAGTTAACCTACTTGCGATCATTTCTAACTGGCCAACCGTTGTCAATGATCGAAAACCTTTCGTTATCGGACGAAAATTACTCCACAGCCTTTCAAATAATTAAGGATAAATATGGATCAGTACGCACACTAGCTACCCATTACTTGAAACGACTTTTTGGATTTTCTCCTATTTCCGGTGATTCTGTGGCTGAATTACAATCATTCTTAGCAATTTTTCAAACCAACATGCAAGCTTTCAAAAATTTAGGTTTGCAAAATCCGTACGATTTTATTCTGTTTACTTGGGCCATGCGGTGTTTACCCCCTAATGTACGGGTGCTATTTGACCAAAGTCGTGTAAATGAACCAGAGTTACCTACCTACGATAGCTTGATTCTATTTGTGCAAAATCAGTGTATGATTAAAGAACTAACAGCTCAACTTAGTGACCAACCTTTGGTTAGGAATAAAGTTGGTGTTACTCCTAAGACCTACTTTGGTAAAGGAAAATCTTCCCCTACTTCGTAAGTAGTTACCCCTTTCAATAGTGGTAAGCCTAGCGCCACTTCGACTCCGAAACAGTGCGTTTTGTGTTCTGATGATCACTCTCTCCGCGATTGTGACAGTTACTCAGCGCTCAATATTGCACAACGAAAAAAGTTAGTGAGCCGGTTTCAGAAATGTTACAAGTGCATAGGTAATCATTCGACGAGCAACTGTACTTCAACAGGACGCTGTAGACAGTGTAGGTCAACGCATCATCATTCCTCTCTTCACGATTCCTCACTTGACTTCAAGTCTTCAGAATCCAGTTCTTCTCCTTCTATAATAGAAAAACTAAGTCGCAAAAAACGGACTGAATTTGCACGAAATTGAATCGATATTCGCCTATCCGTCACCAAAGTTACCGACGACACTCATGCACAAAATCACGACGAATGGTGTCCAATAACCCATTCAATTTGGCAGATCAAACGGAGCGACTAGTGAGCACGTGTTGACAGCAAAGGCTCTCGGCCCGAACTACTCATATAATATACACAATATATAATTGAGATGGAAAGAATTATGAAGAATCTGAAAGAATTATGAAAGAATTTGTCAGATTTCTCAATTTTGCGTATCGTTGGATTACCTAGCACTTGAATCTTGTGTCACCATAGCAGCTATAACTGGTTTTTCTTGCTTGGTGGGAGCCATAGTGACTGCTCATCCCCTGCCAAGGGCATTTACCTATGTAGGGGATTAATTTCCATAATTGTGACAGGCCATTAAATGGCATGTGCTAGATTTTTCATTGTGTCACATATTTTTGTATATCTTATGTAAATAAAGAAATTTAAAAAAAAAACTATATATCCGAAAAACCCCGCAAAGTTTTCCACAGAGGTTCATATCCCTGTAACTCCCATAAATATGAGAAACAATTGAAGTAACGAGCTAACGAATAGTGCGTTCATTCAAGGAAGTTGTTGGAAGAGTGATGGGGGTGGTGAGTTAGTAGCTAACTCAATGATGGTCTTGTTAATTGCCCAGCATAATTCCGGCCCATGGGCGATATTTGTATTCTACGTAGCTTGAAACAAACCAACCAATTTTCAGGGGTTTGAAAACGCCGCGGGCTGACCCATTTGAATGCTCTTCCCCTTGCTGACTCATTCAAGCTCAGCCGTGACGTGACAGTGATTCTCGCTGGCGTGAGCTCACAGTGTTTTCAATTCACACCAGTCAGTATTTTCTCCTTGCTCTAACAGTACAGTTGTGCTCATGTGAGGCCGGAACGGCGACATGCAGAGGATGAACTTGCAATTGTTGCATCGATTCTGGATGAATAAGAAAAAGGAACTTCGTTCATAGGCATAAATTAATATAATTTCAATGTATTGTTGCTATTATTCATAGCGTAAACTAATTAAAATAAACATGCACTCACCATCTGATTTCATTTCTGCTCCTATTTACTTTTACTTTATCTCGTGTGCGCGCACAGGTTCAATACCAAATCTATCAATCTATCGACCAAATATATCAAAATATGTACAAACTAACAGAAAAACACAGCCGTGAAAATTGACAAATATCGTTCCAAAACGATACGGCGTCTTCGAGCGCACTGAGAGCACGGTCGCTTCCACGTTCCGGTTTAGTGTGAATCACTTCGATGAATTCCCAAGATGAATTTTCCTCACGGGCCGGTCCCAGCACAGTACCGTCACGGCTGAGTGTGTACGTACCATCCTACGTAGATGATGGATGATTAGGATGACACAATGTTACTATCTAAAGATTCCATATCTGTCATTCTGGCGTCAACGTAGCTGCTGTTTGCTTCTACTAATGTCATGGCAGCCCACGCACCCGACGAGGCCGGGGGCTTTGTATCTATTTCTCTTGCGGGTTAGCATACCCCACGCGCGAAGGATCGGTAGCTGCCCGGGCGTTGCCGAGCATTTCCGAACTCCCTTGGCAACCCTCCTGCCTACCAGCCTTACAGCAGCCCACACACGGACGCGAGACAATTCAAGCGAAATTCGTAAAAACTCTGTTCTAGGGGATCTTCTAACTTGACTAGCAGAATTCTAGAATAGGAGCTTGCCAAAATTGTCAAAAGCGTGTCAAAATTGTCCTCAGACATGAAAAAAAAGAAGCAGAATTGAAGCAACGTCATAAACAAAAGCATATACACCGATCTAGTGAATATAAAAAATCTGGGAGATCTGTTCGTCATCCAATAACAGCACGAACGATAGTTTCAAATTTTAGTTCCCGTGGAAATTGACAACATTCTCTATAACTCCGTTTTTAGGGAAGCCCTCCAGGGGCTAGGTATGTCGGTGCATTATTATTTTATGTATGGATCACCTATTGTGTCTAGAGCATTGTTCTGTTTACCATATCCTGGTGAGCAGTGCTTGATTTGTAAAAAAGAGGGGGTTCCGGGACTGTGGGCTACTGGTTGTTGGCGAGAGTGGTGGGTTCTAAAAATGATATTTTTACGCATTTCTGAACAAATTTAAAAATTAATCAGTGGACAGAATAGCAATCTATGGTTGCAATTTTAAATTAAATTGAGACTGCTGTATCAACATTTTTCTACATACATTGAATTTTAATGTAGGCCAACTAGGCTACCATCCAAACAATGTATATTATTTCAATTTAATTTTCTTATGTAATTTAAAACATTTGGTTTGAAAATACACACATGTTAACAAACAATATTTTATTTCTTATGTTATAATTTTATCATTACCGTTTTCTGAAATAATTATTTTTTATAAGAGGTGCTGTACTTAAACTTGTTTTATTTTATTTGTTTTATAAAATTGTCAAAAGTTAAGAAATGTTTTCGTTGTACGTGTCTCCTCTCTCTCAAGTTAAGGTTAGTTATACATATATACTTATTCGATTTTTCCCCCAATCAGAGGTTTCGGTACGCCGTACTGCCAGAAACCAAGCCCTGCATGTGAGTGTATAACTAGAGCATGTAATGAGTGATGGAGCAATATAACTGTTATTCTGATCTACGATACCAAAACCACCCCTGCTATAAGTGACAATGTTGCTAAACCTATTGAATTTTCCAATTCATCCATTTCATTCATTTTCCACAAGATCCTACTGGTTATAATCACGGATCGTTCAAAGATCGTTGATAAGTTCTAGTACACCCTGAAACATTTTTATTAACCGAGCTTCGTGAAATGGATCCGGTTTCGCCCATTGAAATTACCCATAGTCTCCATTACTCGCAAACATTTATATAAATTGACTTGAGATATCAATCGTTAAAAAATATACAACTATCGATCTCATTTATTGGTGCACGTTACGTATGGATACGACATTCATTGAGAACGAACATGACGGCAAACCAATAACGTCGAACTATTCAATTTTATTAAATCTACCGTGGAATGTTGAAACAATTACACGATCCTTCTATAGCTTTACGAGTGTGGTGTTGCACGTGGTTTTTCCTTTGTACTTGTCAATCTTTCTACGTATTCGAGCTCTAATGGCGTTGGTTCTTCAAAAGATTGTAAGGTAGCCGTAATGTTGTATCATAAACTAGTCTGGCTGATAAATACTTCCAAACATAGGAATATACAGGGAAGGACCCCTTACTGAGTCCTATAACTATATGATTGGGGTAATGAAAATTAGCCTGGTGTTTTGCCGTTTGAATCAAGTTCATGTCGATGATTCCGGCGTTCAGACATTGGAACCATTAAAATTATAGACTATTCAACATCAAATCCGACCAACTTCAGCTCTTCACTCACGGGCCAGTATGTTCACTTTCTTGGTTGTAACGTTCAGAAAACTTAATTAGTCCCTCGGCATTGAGGATTGTCCTGTGTTAGAGTTGTTATTGTTGTTGTTCGACAAAAATCATAGCTACATAGTTGCAGAGGGGTTGATCCCATTCGACGCGGAATTTAATTGTCTATGATATGCTTCTTTCAAGGAGACAGTACCAAGATGTACCTAAGCTCCGCGAATCTTGTGTGAGGGCTATGGGCTACTAGCAGTCCCTTTCAAATATTTATTGGTGATACATCACTTAATGGATATATGGACATAGCATAGTGGTCAATTTATAATACATTTTCAATACATTTTAAACAAAAATTAACATCAGAGTCACTGGATATTTGACATTTTATTCTACTAGATCTGCAGTAATTTTGGTTTTTCATGAGTAGGTCAAGTAGAAGTCTCTTCACTAGCACTGTGATGGATGAACCACAATGTGAAGGTGGTGGTTGAGTTACTCACCGCTACTCGCCATCGTTTGATCCATAGTTCGATGTTACTGAGAGCATCGCGTGGTCATCGGCAAACATAACTGAGGTTGTATACGGCGATGTCGGGTAATCACCATGATATGAGTGATAATAGGAGTATTGTAACTTCTCCGATAACAAGAGGACGTTGTCTTCGGACGTCGAGTTATCATATATATTGAAGTTGGGCTCTTCAGTTTATAGTTTATAGTGATCCATTTTGTTCTACACAGGGAGTTCATCCCTCTTACTTTTCGATCTCTCACATTCAAATACAAAGTGGCTCGTTGCAAGCAATCTTATAAAGTGCTGGACTCCCTCGAGTGAGGTTCTTGTGTAGGTTTTGTGGTCAGGAATCATGACTCAGGATGTTCTTTATTGGAGGAGGAGTGTATGTTACGGTTCTGTGTATGATCAGTGTGCATGATGAGTATTTGCATCATTTTCAGCATTATTTATGTTCCGTGTTGACTAACGGCATTCTCCATATCCGCAGGAGTTCTCAGTGAATTCATTCGGTTTGCTAATATATTACGATACACCCCTATCAAAAAGGAGCTGCACTAAATTGAGTGACTCCTATCTGAAATAGTACCCACTATTATGACTTCCATTGGCATTGATGTAATGCTGGCATCAATCTAAACGTAGCATTGATTAAGTGAAGAAGCACTTTCAAACTTGGCCTGTTATCAAATCGTGAGGTTTTTGTACTGTTGTAGCGACTTATCTCAGTCCTTGTAGAACTTGACTTTCAGTGTGACTGAGTGCACTTTCATTTCGGTTTCCTCGATCGCTGTAACATTTTCCTCTGTTGTTTGTTCTGGTCCATTGTACTCCAGTGCATCATTATTTTGTGTATGTGTTACTGACCGTTGTCTTGTCTGACTTTTTATACTTGTCAACCAGGTTTTCTGTTTTTTCGGTTCAATCTAAAAATGTGAATATATATTTTTTACGCGTGCAATTCGATTCATTTCATTCAGTCACAACAAGTTGGCGACGAGGATGTAAGTTGCCGCTCAGTTTCAAGTCTCACGTCAGCCGGCCTCGACTTCTTTTCATTAGCCACAAATCTCATCGAGTGTTCGAGGAATTTATTTTTGCAGGTATTTACCCTATCTTATTCAAGATCTGTACTAGTGGCCCTGGTAACAACAGACACCAAACTCAAATTCCCGAAGCCATTCGTGATATCGAAAAGTGAAATTTGATACAATAATCTTAGAGACTGTGATTTTTATGTGACATGCACATGTACATCCAAAATTTCAATTGCTGACACTTTTCTTCGCGCACAATTCATCAGAGGTCTGAAGGACAACTGGATTCGCGAACAACTCTTACAACAGTCCTCGCTCAAAACGTTTGACGAACTACTAAAAAAAGCTACAGCACTTGAAGCTTCTCGTATAGAGAGCAGTCAACTCAAATCACAACCTCCTGACAATTCCTCATTCATCAATAGTGACACAAATAAAGTGGAAAAAGGCAGAGGGTCAAGTCAAATGTCTCACTCTTACAAAACTCCTAACACAAGTCCACATCGACGTCAACGATCACAGTCCCAACATAATAGGAGTAGAGTTGATTATCGCTCTTTGGGCATTGATGGACTATGCCTCAAATGTGGGAGATCGAATCACAGGTCAAGTGACTGCAGAATTGATCGTGACTCTCTGAAATGCACTTCATGCAGTAAAATTGGCCATGTGTCCAAGGTCTGTATCACCACGCTTCTCCAAAAATCGAAAACTAATGCTGTCTCGACCCAACCCCCTCAGTATGAGTCAGACTCCGGCTCAGAATATGGCATTGGTCGTATAGAAGACTGCGCTGAGGACATTTATGAAGTTGGGCCGAGCGCTGACAAGTTTTTCATTACAGTCTCACTAAACAATCGACATCAAGTATTTGAAGTTGATTCAGGTGCTAAATTCTCCCTTCTGTCAGAGAGCGACTTCAACCGACTTGGTCTCAATATTCGTCTGCAACCGACACCGATATTATTCCGTTCATACTCGGATCATATAATCAAACCATTAGGCAAAGTTACAGTCTCCGTCAAATACAAAAATAGACAAATTAATGCAGATCTGTACATTGTTCCGGCAGGATACGACCCACTGCTTGGAAGAGTATGGATCCGTGGACTCGGAATCAACCTGCAAGAAGTTGATAGAGACCGTGTCATATCAAATTACGCTGTGTCAATCAATTCTGTCATGCCAATTGAGGAAATTTTCAAACAATACTCAACTATTTTCGAAAAGCGAATAGGTTGTGTACCCAACCTGGAGGTCAAACTCCAGCTAAGAGAAGGCGCTAAACCTATTTTCATACGTGAACGCGACGTTCGTTTTGCACTGAGAGAGCGAGTAGAGAAAGAGCTTGCATCTCTTGAGTCACAAGGTGTTATTACGCCAGTATCCTCAAGCGACTGGGGATCACCACTAGTCGTAATACCCAAACCAGATGGAGAGGTTCGTCTCTGTGTAGATTATAAATGTGGGGTCAACGCAAGATTAGTCTCTGCAAATCATCCGATTAGACGCATTGATGAGGTACTTCACAGCCTCAGGAATTCGAAGTATTTTTGCAAGCTTGACCTCCATAAGGCCTACCTACACCTCAGAGTAGATGAGGAGGGACGCAAAATACAAACTATCACTACGCTCAAAGGCACATTCCAAATGAATCGCCTCAGTTTCGGAATTAAAACCGCGCCATCAGAATTCAATCGAATTCTGTCACAGATACTACATGGACTCCCGAAAGTGGAAGCATATTTTGATGATATCATCTGTCATGGAGTATCAATGGAGGAATGTAGCAGAAACTTGATTGCTTGTTTGGAACGCCTCAAGGAAAACGACCTCCACTTAAACAAAAACAAATGTGATTTCTTCAAGGAAAAAATGAACTATCTTGGTCACATCGTCTCTTACAATAAAATTCAAAAGTCACCTGAAAAGATACAAGCAGTCCTCAACATGCCGCGTCCTAAAAATGTCGAAGAATTAAGGCGTTTCTTGGGTATGGTGACATACTATGCCAAATTTATTCCAGACTTTTCCACAAAATCATTTCCGCTTCGACGTCTACTCAGAAAGGATGTGAAGTTTTCCTGGTCAACCTCATCAGAAGCCACTTTTGAAGCCCTAAAGTCGGAATTGTGCAGTGAACGGGTGCTAACGCCTTTCGACCCTGCTAAGCCTCTCATCCTCACGACAGACGCCAGCCCGACGGGTATTGTTGCGGTTCTCAGCCATGAAGTTGATGGCCAGGAAAAACCGATTGCATATGCTTCTCGTGCCCTCACTCAAGCTGAAGCCAATTACAGCCAGCTAGACAGAGAAGCATTAGCTATCGTCTACGCCACAACACATTTCTATAATTATGTATATGCCAGACACTTCACACTCGTCACTGATAATGAGCCTCTATCTCGCATTTTTCACCCTCATCACGCCTTGCCTCAGATGACTTCCGCCCGTCTCTTGCGCTATGCCTCCTTTTTAAGTGGACTGGATTTCACTGTACGCTGCAAGAAGGGGAAAGACAACGGGAATGTCGATTGTCTTTCTCGTGCTCCAATTCCTCAAACGTCCAAATCACGAGATACAATAATGAATGAAGAAGTCAACGCTTTATATGCTGAAACACTTCTTCAAATCTCAAGCTCAGCTATAACTGCTGAAACCATCACTGAAGAAACGGCGAATGACCCCGAACCCCAAGCCCTTATGACGAATCTAAGAAATAGTCGAAGGGATGAACCATTCACAATTTCAAATGGAATGCTTTTCAGGATGGATCGTGCTGTTATTCCAAAGACACTCCAACGCCCAATCCTGGAAGAGCTTCATGAGTCACACTTAGGGGTAACTAAAATGAAACAACTCGCCAGGCGATATGTCTATTGGGAACGATTAGACAAAGACATAGAAACACTCGTCAAAAGCTGTGAATCCTGTGCAAAAGTCCGCCATAATCCCCAGAAAGCTGCAATCC
Organism: Stenodema calcarata; assembly: GCA_963920205.1. NCBI lineage: Eukaryota > Metazoa > Arthropoda > Insecta > Hemiptera > Miridae > Stenodema > Stenodema calcarata. The sequence continues at coordinate 19,689,572 of OY986057.1, read as the reverse complement.
ACCCATGGGATCAACCAGAGGACAACTGGGAGAGACTACATATTGACTACGCAGGTCCATTCGAAAATCGTTATTTTCTCATGTGTGTTGACGCAAAATCCAAATGGGCCGAAGTTCGCACACTCAGAGATGCTCCATCTTCTTCATCTTCTATCACACTTCTTGAAAATATCTTCTCAGTTCATGGATATCCATCAGTTTTGGTATCCGATAACGCTACAATCTTCAAAAGCGAAGAGTTCCAGTCACACTGCAAAGAAAGAAGGATTTTTCAAAAATTCATTGCGCCAGGCCATCCGGCAACCAACGGCCTCGCTGAACGGAGTATACAAACACTCAAAAGAAGATTAAAAGCATCAGCGGACGATCCTACTCCTTTGACCATTAAACTACAGAACATACTTTTTCGCTACCGTGCGACCCCACTAGCATCAGGATACTCACCCGCAGAACTTTACCTTAAACGAAAAATTCGAATTCGTCTGGATGCTCTCTTACCCAATAGGAAGGCACTTGTTCCAACTAGCCGAGGCAGTTCTCACGTTCGCTCATTCAGAGTGGGGGAGAGGGTACAAGCAAGAGTTCACCATAACAATCAAGATATCTGGGAATTTGGCACTGTCTCTCGTAAACTGGGCCAATACCATTATATCATTGACCTTGACTCAGGCCGTAGTTTGAAACGCCACATCAACCAATGTTTATCGACTCTGGTTCGAAAGAAACAAGTCACGTTTGCTCCTCGACAAGACCTGCCATCAAGGCTAGGAGTCCCACACATCCCAGTTGAGATCTCACCCACGATGAATCCAGAGCCGACTTCAGTGCCTGCAACTAACAATCGGGCACTCCCAGATGACAGAGTACAAGATCAAACGTACAACACACCTGCAACAACAACAAATTTACCATTGCCACGCCGTTCTACACGTCCACGCCGACCCCCAACATATTTGAAAGATTATGTGACGTAGTTCTTGTCCAATTGTATTTTCTTAAATAGGTGGGGGAGATTATTGTACTCCAGTGCATCATTATTTTGTGTATGTGTTACTGACCGTTGTCTTGTCTGACTTTTTATACTTGTCAACCAGGTTTTCTGTTTTTTCGGTTCAATCTAAAAATGTGAATATACATTTTTTACGCGTGCAATTCGATTCATTTCATTCAGTCACAACATGGTCTATTCAAGGTTTTGGTAATTAACTTTAAAAAGGAATAATTCCGTATCTTCCTCGGCAGTTAGACCGCATCTACAAACAGTTCCAGAAACTGTTATGCCTACTGATTCGTTTTCGATTTTTCCGAGTAGAAGATCAAGTTCATCAACAAACCGGTTTTGTTTTCTGTCACTTTTTTCTTATTTTTTATTTTTCAATTTTATCTTGCAAGTATGTAATTTACTGTCCAAATTGTTTTATTCTATAGCCGTTTGCAATATATAGCAAATAAATTTTGTAGGTACATATATGTTGTACGACAATGTGAGTCTGTCAAGATAAATGTTTTGTTCGAATAACTGGCGAGTGGTGAGAGGGTAGATCATCGCTAAAGGGTTAGGTACTCCTGATAGTAAAAATGGTTTTTCATTGAGGCGTTTCAATTTATTTGCTACTCCAACTAAAAGTGATGGACTAAATTCTCCAATACACGTGCAAATGGAGTTGATCGAGATTCAAGAAAACTCACTCCTGAAAATTAAAATAAAGTTGTGCGATTTCTACAAAAAATACCTTTCCGCAGCTTAGAAAATTCGCAAAAATATTGATTTGTGCGTTTGGCAGTAGTTACGTTTATTTTCCCAAAATCAAGATCAAGTGTCTCATTGGATTCGGTGTCGCTATTCAACTTTCGTAGTTTGTAACAATTCCAAATTTAACGATTCAATTATAATGTTGTACCTAACTATTTTTTTTTTCATTTCATTTTGTTATTTTGATAAATTGTATTATAATAACATTGTCGTATTATTTCATGTCTGATATCTATCGCTAAAAATTATGAACACTACTTTAAAATGCACTAGTTTTAAACGCGGCCTTCGAACGTATTTGCACACTAGAGTTTGGCCCTCAACATTTCAAAGGTTGCCCAAACCTACCCTAGAGCATAGAAAAGTTTGTAGCGCGGTATTTCTCGACGTGTTACATGCCTTTGATAAAGTTTGGCATAAAGGGCTGGTATACAAACTACAAGGCATGTACTGTCATATACTCGAATCCTGCCTCTAGGCAAGGGATTTCAGAATAAAAGTAGAGGATGAATATTCACAACTCGAGAAAATCACAGCAAGCGTACCGCAGCGAAGCGTTTTAGGACCCCTGCTCTACCTACTGTTTACGCAGAATGTGCCAAACAGCAGAAATTCAGCCAAAAGCCTAGGCATGACACTAGATGCCAAGTTAAAATGGAAAGAGCACGTAAAGAAAAAAAGGAAGAACTATCCATCAAGTTCAGGAAACTGTACTGGCTCATGGGACGATGTTCACAACTCAATATTCATAATGAAGTGCTCCTGTACAAGACAGTGCTAATCCATCCCCATTTGAACCTATGGCTTTGAAACATGTCAGAATAAGGTTCTGAGGAGCATAGTAAACGCTCCTTGGTATGTAAGGAATGATGACCTCCACAAAGACCTCAAAGTGGAGACAGTCACTGATGTCATAAAAAAGCCAGCCCCTGGACCTTCTGTGCTGACAATGAGTGACGTGAAGTACGGCAGAAGTTAATGCGTTCTCACCGCAATAAGTGTTAATTTGTGAACTAAATAGCTAGATAGTTACCTGACTTATCATTGTAACTAGTTGTTATATTATCCGAATAAATGCGAGAAAACTATTTTATAATGGTGACTCGATTTTGTTCGTGGTTAACATGGAATCAGTACCCTACGGCTTTATCAGGTGGAATAAACCGGTTCCCGAAAGGGCACCAATGTTAATATACCTCGTGGTTATGTATACAGTAGTTGGATGCTAACCGCTGTGACACGTGCCATGATGTCTATGTATGACACACGTAGCTATTGGGGGGACTCCAGGGAGGCGAGGCAATGAGTAGCCAAGAGCGGAATGATCAGAACAAATTCCGATTCTCATTAGAGGACCGCTGATCAAGTCTACGACGCTGCGAAGGCAGTCGGATGTAATTTCCACGCCTAAAATTGAGTTTACTTTATTTTTAATAGCAAGTCAGTATTTTCACAAAATCAGGCTTCACTTGAAATCATTATTCTATGCGTGGTGTGAAAATAATTGAAAACTTTTTCCACCACCTCAATACGCCTTTTACCGTAGAATTGGTTTGAATGGTTTTACTGCCGTAGGATCATACTTGAAACCAGTTTCTTAATAGCTGCCCTCAGAATCTTCAGATTATCTTAAGAAATAGGTGTTGAGGTTTTTCAAGGTCGGAAATGGCAAGACTCGATGATCACGGAATTATCCCCGCCCAGCTGAATCTATTTTTTCAATGTTATGAAACTGGATAGAATGGAATCAATTGAATCGATGATCTCTTAGAATTAGTAAAAAACTTCAAAACTTCGATTTTAATTACCTGTTGGGGTTCGGTCCCGCCCGCCCAGAAAACCGAAGCCCAGAAACAAAGCGACTGATTACGCGACGGAACAAGTTGGGTTTTTCAGCCCCCTGTAGCCCGGCCCCGTGAGTGTCTCGGGAGTTGATTTTTTGTACACCAACTCTCTAGGTGCCTGTGAGGACGTAAACCAAATTTCAACTCTCGTTAAAAACCACTATTTTTCACGTTTTTCGTCTTCTTCTTCTCGTTGTCCTTGTTATCGTTGTTGTTCATTGACGGGGCTACAGCCCAGCAGACAAAACGGATCGAGCTGCAATTTTGCACACACGTTTGTTCCCATCCAAGGGAGTGCCTTTTGTACATTTTGTCCCACTCCCCCCATTGGCCGCCATTGAGGGGTGAAAGAGTAATTTGCAGGAATTTCAAATGGTAATAACTTCTTCAAACTTTCAGATTTTCTTTTTTAGTTGTATTCTGCTTACTAAACTCTTCCATTTGAAATAAAAATGAGCTTCCTAAGAAGAAAAACGAAGGAGTTATGATGGTTTTTCTATTTTCAATGATAACTGCCGTAAAAATTAATCGAAATTGGTGCGGTTGGTCCTAAAATGTCCGTTGGGATGTCTAGTATATGGTCAATGATTTTGAACTAAATCTCAATCGATTTGGCCAATGCACAGCCAAAAATACGTGAATGAATCCAACATCTACTAATTTCCGAAAACATCAAAGTTGAACGGTGGTCAGAAAAATTATCGTAGAGTTGTGCCTGTTTAAGGATCGATAGGAAATTTAATAGGCTTTCGAATGAGTGTAACACATTTTGTCACTTTTCCCAACAATTCTCGAGTTATTCGCGGTTTTTGGTTAAAAATCGTAGGTTTTACGTTCAGCAAACTTTCTCTAATCTCTTCCACACAAATTGCGAGTATAATGATTCTAAACAACAAAAATTTGCATAATTCCCAAGGAAAAATTTGAAAATTTTTCAACAAAAAAATTCTTTTTTCTAATATTCAACGTTTTGTTTTAAATTCGAAGTTCTTTTTTTAATTCAAACATTTGTGAATGTTTTGATGTTTTGAATTTTTGAACCATCATCATTTTGAACCACCGTCATATTAAGAAACTAACACTGTTGTTTTGGGGGGGGATTGATATGACATTGGACAGAAATAAAATAAAGTTAAATGATTTGAGTTCCTTCCGAATCGCTAACATACTCGTACTCAGACAGACAAGGACCAACCGACATGGAACCAAAAATGTTGTTAAACATCCGGAATGAACAAATTGAAATGTTTCAATTCAGGCGACAAGACCGCTTTTGAACTCTAGCATGAATACAGAGCGCAGTGCAGTGTCTATGAGGACTCGGTTCACCACAAGGAACGGAGCGTAGTACTAACTGGGTAGTATAGGCTTATTTAAGACATCCTATCGCCCAATTCATCCCATTCATACCTTTGGCCTTGTAACACCTGCCATTCATTATATTGAGGGACCCCCTTACCAAGCCATTGATCAGAGACGGGCACTCGGCGATGATACCAATGCGGCTCCTTTAATTTTCGCCATCAAATTACTGGGTAAGCTCTATACATTTATATAACACATAGAAGTTACAAAAGTTGTTTTTGCTTATTAAGTTTCCGGGTTTTCTTTTCGGTTGGAATTTAGACAGTTTTTCCCATTTCAATTGTAAGTAATAGCACATGCATTTTCTTCAGCACTCTGTGCATAGCTTTTTATGTGAATGGAGATGGAAATCACCCCTTAATACGCCCTAGATACCCCCTATGAAATACATCCTTATAGGATTTGGCCTATTGGAGAGTATTTTTGAAGTTCAAAAACTAATTACGAAAGCAAATGGGACCAAACCTCAAAACTCCGGCTGATCCCCAAAAGTTGTTTCTTTTGACATGGCGTTGCAAGGAAACCCCGTTTTCGCGTTTGGAGAAGAAGGCTTTAGAGCGTTTATAATGTATTCAATTGACAATAATATATCTAGAACAGATGATGCATTTCTTACAAAATAAACTTGAGTAATTTCAATGTTATTTCTAGGGATCAGCTATTGGGATTGACATCTTTCGCATTACCAATTTCTTTACATTCAGCTACTTGAATGTAAATGTATGCCAGAAGGTCCTATATTAAGGTCCAGATTAGGTCGCAGTGCGATATGGCAGAGGGTACCAACCACTTCCTAATGGCGTACTCTATTCTGGCGAACTCTTTTTCAATAACGCCAAAAACCATCTCGCCTACTATTACCATCAAAATATCAGAGATCCTGAACAATAAATAATACTCTTCATGGCGGGCTCAAGGTCAGTGATTCTTCCAGAAATATAATACCATTGTTATTTCAGGACTGGCGAACATATTTTCCGACTCAGTCTATTAGCTCATACCTTTTCTGCGCAATCAACAATGCTGTTCTAACATGCTGGAACAACATTATGTTCCGTCCGATAAAACAACCTTCACTATTAATATTTGAAATCTAAACCTGGTACCAACGTACAAACGTCGTATGTATGATATTTACCCTAATATAACACGTTCACCTTTAATTATTATTTCCAAATAATGAACTTATGAAATCGACCAGGTGTGGATGAGAAAGCCTGGAAACGAGAAGACTGGAAGTGGGCAGCCATGAACAGATCCCGGCATAGGTTTTGAAAGGGACCGAGGCCCACTCCGAGATGTAGCACCATTTGGAAATCCAAACGTTGAATCGATGGAATTAAGCCGTAGAAGTTGTAAGGGACTGGGACTTAGTAGTGAAAAGAATCTTGTTGAGAAAGAACCTTAATAAGAGATACTCTTGCTTGTTACTGATTGTCCAGGTAACATCACTAAAAATATAATATCTACTCGTAATATATACAGCCTATAATTAGGTTAAGTAATTATATTATACGTGGATTTCCAACTTTCCTTCTTGATAATAGGGTTAAGGAATGAGAATTTGATATATTTGAGATTTGATATAAAAGGTTTGACTCAAGAGGGTTCTTTTGGAGGGGGAGGGGGGATTCTAAAGAATTACTCGTAGAATGTAGGGGTCGAATCGCAAAGGGCGTGGAACAGGTGGTTGATTGAAATGATTTTCAAATAACTCGCCGTTGGATACGATTGGAAGTTCTGGGAGGTGTTGCAGCCAGTGACTCCTTTGAGTTTTAAAGATTGAACTGGTGATGTTCGGGTGAACTAAAACCGCATAGTAAAAATTCATTTCATCAGTTTCCTGGTAGTTAGATGAGACGAAAAAACTAAAAACTCTGCAAATTTTTGACATAACGGTTTATTATCTTCTTTGCACAGATCACCTTTCTGTATAATTCACAAAATGATAGATGAAACGGAGTGAATATTGCAATGTCATCCATCCACGACCCATGTTTAAAATTTCAAGTCTAAAGCTCATCATCCAAATTTAACTTGTTTAAACAAATAGGTAGGGATGGGTCGGTTTCGGTTTTCGGTTGTCGGTTTTACCGGTTTTTGGGAAAAAACCGAAACCGAGAACCGATCGTCCAAAGTCGGTTTTTTCGGTTTTCGGTTTTTTGTCCGATCGACATTAATAAATTTATCTTTATTGATCGTCTACGTTGTAAATCAAAGCACACAATTAGTTATAACTAACGGTTTCAGATGTTATTCCTTTCTGCTTTTAACATTTACAGTTCAATTTATGAGATTCACAGGTTTTAGTAATAATTTTTTTTTTACAAATACTCGGCATCAGCATCGAGTGTTGCATTACGATTACAACACAATGAAAGAAGAGGATCAAATCAACTACTAAACCACCGCCACTAACATCGACAAAGAATGCTGAATAAGAAATACAAACAAATAAAAATGAGTATTAATTACCCCTGTCCTATGTTTTTAGTATTTCTGCACATGTTTTATTTATTATACAGCAGTTGTATTTCTTTCTTGTTAAAATAGTTATTTTAGTTGCTAACTGACAAAAATATAAAGAGTTGTTCGTACACAAAGTCATAGTTCACCAAGAAAAAAGAAGGTTTCGTCTGCATCATACAGGTTAGGCAGTCGTAATCGTGATTGGAACATCATTGAAAATGGTAGGAGAGAAATACTGCCAATATAATAAATGAAATATATATCAAATTATTTTTACAAAGATTTGAACTCGTGACTAAGTTTTCAAATTGTTGATATATTTGAATTAATTTAATCTTTCTATATTTTCTGAACGCGTATTAAATGGTGATGCACGCCTGGATACACGATTTTGTCTTTGTTGCTTACTCTATGGATGAACGAAATGAACCGAATTCGGAACCCTGAAAACGGACTATGTCGTCCTTCTTCCATGGTCGTCCTTGTTACGTTCTCGTATCGTACCGTACGAGTTGTTTGGTGTAGTTTCCTTGAGTTGAACACTTATATTGATTTTTTAAATACTCAATTTAGTAATAGGTGAACTAATTAGTAATAAGTGCTCTGTTACCGAGTAAATAATTAGAGTTACTTTGGCCCAAAAACCGGTTCTAAGCGCAACTGTAAAAAAAAAAACGAAAAAACCGAGAACCGGGAACCGATTTTTTAAAAAACCGAACCGAAACCGAACCGGTAAAAAGTGCAACCGACCCATCCCTACAAATAGGTAATAAGAAGACAAGAAACCGTGTAAATACCGCATTTTCATCCATTCTCGACCCATGTCTAAAATTTCAAGACTCGAGCTCACCGGGAAGTTGATAAAAAAAAACTTTATTCAAACTTGAACTGAAATTTCAACATTCTTTTTGAACCTCTTCCTATTGATTTTGGGTTATGAAAAGTTTCAAGGATTATTGTGGGGTTGGTGCGAACCCGGAAACCAAATGTCGTAATTTTCGTACGGAGTACGGCGGACGGATGGATTTTTTTATTCGATTTTTGGAATCTAATAATCTTGAAATGTAAACCTTCAAATGTTTAATTTTTTTCTAATTTATTTTCTCAATTTGCCCTTTTGATTCGGTCATGATGACCAATTTCGTTCAGATCTACCTTGTAACTCTCCTCAGTATGAATGAACGACTGGTCGTACGTTCGGGAGGTGTCGAAAAATTCTATGAGTTAAAACATAATATTATTAGAATATTATTCTAATTTGTAAAAAAAAAAAACCCGTACCATTCTGTTTAAATTCCTGAGACATGTCCATTTAAAAATTTCAACTTTTATTTTGCACCCCTTCCTATTGACTTAGAGTTTGACAAGTTTTTTTCCCCGCTTTCCTGATTTTACGCATCTCGAAACAAAAAACCCTCTAATTTTGAGGACGAGTTTTTGAAAATAATAAATCAAAAACATCGTTATGAGCGTGAACCAAACGGCAAAACTCCAGACCGAATTTTAATATCAGGAAAAAGCTGATTCTAACAAAACACAGTTTTGTGATAGGGAGGTTCTGCTTGACATCAATCGCTGCCCAAGTAGGTAGGTCCCAGTAATAGTCCATGAATTATTTCATGGATTATTACTTGGACCTACATTCAGGAATGTATTTGGACCATTATTGACAAGACCATTACTGAGTTCGTAATTCCCTCTTAGAGTTCGTTTGTGGGGTCATTACAGTACTTCCGTGTTTTGGTTGGGGTCGGGAATGAAAGTAAAAATTCATTCAAATCCGTTTCAGGCCGATATAAAAACAAATCTGTGATAGAAAGGTACGACGTGTCTGTATGTTCAAAGTGGTGGTCAAACTGCAGTTAGTATGGTCATTTTTGCCCAATCAGGTTCTCGAGAGAGGATATTGGAGAGTATGGTTTTTTTGGGGGTGAGGGGTAATCAAACATGGTGTGCTATACATATGTCGCCAATTTCGAGTTTTTCTCGCAATCTACTCAGTTTTGAGTCAAGTTCGCAAGTTTCAATATTCGTCCCAGGAAAGGTGAGAGGAGTGAGAAAAGGGGAAGTGAAAAATTGTCCAGTTTACAGGCATTGGTCTACATCAGACTCCATCCCCCATCGCCTTCTTATGCGTCTTTTGATGGTAAGGTCATACATACCATTAGGATTCTGTATAATGATAGATACTGTTGGTGACCTAACGTGTTTGATATGTATGAGTATGACTACAATGATGCCTGTATGTGATTATAGACACGCTGACCCTGCGACTCGTTCTTTTACTGTTTTCCATAGATTGGAGTTTTATCAAGGTGAATCGACCTACTAAGTGAATGATGCACGTGTGTTTTGCCACACGATATTGAGCGGCTCATACAGCGTTAAAACTCTGGTGAGACACATTTGACCGTTGCGTTCGTACCGCAGCCTGTATTTTTCAATATTGACACGCACGATTGCCTTGCAATGTTAATTTGATCCTTCATCACCTTTTCAGATGTTGCGGGATATCAAGTTTATCTCTCGCAATGGTGATTAGTGTTAAGTGAACGATGAAAACAACTTGACCTGAGGGTACAATTTCACCACTAACGAAAGGGGTAATTTGTCTTACAGTGGAGTCGCCGAATGTAACTTTGTTTCTTTTCTCTTCATCATGAATTGTGATCATACGAGATCATGTGTGAGTGTATGCTCAGCAGGAAAGAGAAAGACTAAGACGGAATTCTATTGATAGGTAATATTGGAACCATGTCGGGGAAGATGACATCTGGTGGTAGTAAAGGACTATTTACAGGTTCACGTCGTTAGCGAGAGTCGAGAATCGGAAAGGGTAGCCAGCTTACCACTTTACTATTATGACACAGAAGAAAGCGTACACATGCGTTCTATTTTCGGAACGAATCGACCGACATCCACTCAATGAATGAATTCAATGAAAGTAAGTTTCAGTCATGTAGCTTGATCCCATGAACGCGTCTTCGAAAAATCGTGTTCTCCAGCTATCTTTAATTATTTTATAAAATTTATAAATGTCGATTTTTTACAAGTTAAAAACCCAGGGTTCGTGTGGATTCATTTGCTTTATGATGATTTCCAAATCTTTCCCATTTTGATCCTTCAAACTCCCGTTCCCAGCTCTATTTCGTGGTTTGACAAAAATCACATAAACGTTTGGCGCATGCTTGATCTGATTTGCTATAGAGGAAACCAAAATAACTTTTCATTATTTAAATTTTAGGTTTGATTTTCAATACAAAACATCTCGAGTTTGAATATTTTTCAGTGCCAAAATAATGTTCATTTTTAAAAAGAACAGGACCTCACCTAATTTCCTATTGCCTAACAATAATTGTTTTTTAATGTCATTATCATAGGTTGTACAGGCACATACGTACCTGTATTAAATTCAAGGATATCAGCGGCCCCAATTATTCAACAATTATTATGCAGAAACTTAATAATCGCCTTAATTTGAGGGCCTATTGAATGCTTGCATTTATCGGATGTTGAATAGAAAGCTACAAACAAGACTTGTTTGATTTAGTGTACTACACGACAACCTACTGTGATGAAGCATACGACAGTAGGAGAGTTTTCAATACCTAATGATTGGATCTGCTGTTTATGTTATGGTTGTCATTGATTCGATGTATATGATCATGGGAGTATAAACACAAATCAAACTGATAATGAGAAATCTTGATTATCAGAAAAGTGATTAATGAATTTCAATACGGGACGGATTCAAGCTACAACGGGGTGAAACTGTGAGGTGAAACGTTTGTGTTCATTATGAAAATGACGAGGATTCAAATCTAAGGAGAAAATACTGAAATATCTACATTATTGAAAATGTCACTCGTTTCGTGGAAGTGTCATCCTATCAAAGGCCTTGCCCAAAATATTGTGTACGTTCATACCCTATCTTATTTTACAACACCGTATGATCAATTGATTTGCATACCTACAATGGGAATAACCAATTGAATCCAAACCTTGGCTTCATTTCAATACTGCCTGTCGCACGAATACCCTCAGGTTTGTTTTTAACCAACTCCATTATGATTGATGTATTTCGGAATGTCCGGAAGGCTGGTGGAAGCACTGATGAGTCAATACATGAATTAATGTCTCCGTTAACGTACGCGTCCTGGTAAATATATCGTAATAACCGCGAACCCCGAGCTATTGATGGTCAAATAAATCGGAAGTATTATAATGAAGGATAGAGGGAAAGGTACACAGAGAGGGAGTGAGAGGCGGTGATTAAGAGTGAATGTGGAAGTAGCAATGGGGAGGAGGGGGAGGACAGAAAGCGTATTAGTAAAACAAGCTTGAAACTGTAACAAGGGGCAACAACTCACCTGTGTTTATTCTGGGACTCATTGAGTAAACTTGGTTGGTCGTTGGTTTGAATGGGTACCATCTCTCACCGACCGGAGACAAAGATGGAAATCCATTTCGGCACTCACATCCCAACTGAGGTGTGCAATCGATAAACTCAACTTGATTGGGGAAACCGAGGGTTAACTTGGACGGGACGGGACGGGACCGACCGCCTGTGAACCCGCCTCAAACCGACGTCTCCCGGAAAACGAACGGCGAGCTTGAAAACCAGAATGGGAAACTTCGGATTCAGCAACAACAGTAGTTAGAATAGAGCGGGTCTCCCTTTTGCTAACCACATGAGGCCGCCTGTTCGCACGGTATCTCAATGAGATGTTTACAACATGGCTCCCACGTTCGAATGGATTTAACCAACCACGCCTGCGCCCGCCCCAGACTACCAACTGCCCCCTATAAGTCATAGAAGCACGTCATTTCAGTGCACATGAGCGGGTGAAGCATGTTTTATACAACATCCAATTTGATCAAGAACTAATTGAGAATCGAACCAACACGAATCTTAGGATTGGTGAAATACAAAGCTGTCGCAATTCTTTCATACTCGTATAAAACCCCCGTGTGTAACATTAGTTGCCCACTAGACTGAGCTGGAGATCATCATGATTTTTGGTGCATCAGAATTAAATCATTAATACTTACACCTACCATCACGATAATTTGGCAGCAAACGACGGATCAGATTCAAGTAATACTAAACGACTAAGTAATCAATCTCCCAGAATGACTCGCCAAACGTAAAATCTTAGAAACATGATTCTACATAACGCGGGAAAATTATCATTATAACGGGCCGTAAAGAAGAAACCCTCCTAAATGTATAAGCAAATCCTCAAGTGGGGCTTCACGTACGATACACTTGACTTCACTTGAATTATATCAGAAATCATTCATTGTAAACTCCTTCACTATATTGCGGGATTTAGCCACATTTACTGGCTGAAATGTCAAAAGAATTGGAGGTATGTTTCAAAATCATTTAAAATGAATGGTAACAGTGGAGTACAGTGGATTGTACGAAAACCATTGAAAAGAAATATGATTCCGCCCTGTGTAATGCATATTATGATTGCAACCCTTTCAGAATCAGAGATAAATAGAGATGTTGCAATAAACTGAAGGCTTTTAACAAGTGCAGAAAAACAAAAATAAATTAACAACAAAACAGTCGTGCGAGTCAGTATGAGCGAGTATGTCAGTACGTGTCACTTGTCACACTGTTTCATTTTTGGAATTATGGGTAATTTTCCCCTCTTAAAACTCCCCTAAACACGCCTTAGAGTGGCCCGATTCTGCCCATCTACGATCTAAGCCTTTCGATTGCCAAGACAGATTTTTTGTGCAAATTTGAACTTTTTATCTAAATACTATCGAGAGTTATACAGGGTGATCCTTAACTAGTGGATATGAATTTTAATTCTTTATTGTGACGGACTTTGAAAAAACGCAAAAACCCGTGTTTCCTATTTTTTATCCCGCATTCAACTGCGCTATTTTCAATTTTTTGCGACTGGGCCCAATGCACGCCAACAACCTTATTTCAAATGGGAGCCCTCTTTTTTTTCATTTTAGATTTGGATTCTGCGTAAAATTGCATGAAAATGTGACCCCTCAACCGAGTTTTTTGGTCGCACACAATCCACAATCCACAATCAACAGAAATTGAGAAAATTTTCGAAAAGTAAATTGGACAAGATATCCGTGACTGCTTATTCGAGAAGCCTTGTGTCATCATTTGAGTCAGCGAGACAAAGATTGCGAACAAGATTGCTGCCTAACTCATTATACGGTAAAAGCGTTTGGGCCAACGTCTAGGGTTACAGTATGCAAGTAACCGGCAGATTCAGTTAGGCTTACAAACGTTTGAAATAACTGTACGTTTCCGAAATATTCGAGACTTTCCTAATCGGGCTCATTTTTCAATATCTGAATCTTTATTTAGCACTAGGGAGATAGGAAATTTAACGCTCTTTCCAACGGTATAATCACATTTGAATTTTGTCTGAAAAATGCAGGACTTATGGCCATTTTAGTGACTTAAGGTCGAAAATACGAAAAAAATCTTAGAAGTAAAAAAAGTCGGATTTCAACCGGTATTTTAAAAATATTGATAGGACACTTTTCATCAGAAATTAGTTGTAGAATCTATCCTTGGCTGGTGGTACGACCTTAGGGGTTACAGGGTGTCTAGTGTATACAGGGTGTCTAGCTGTATACAGGGTGTCTAGCTGTATACAGGGTGTCTAGTGTAACTGTGAAACAAACTCAGGGAATCGATTTTGCAGGTAGTTTGCAACAAAAAATTTTTCTTAGAGTTTTTTTTTTACTCAACTAAAAATCCGACTTTTTTAACTTTTAAGATTTTTTTCGTCTTCTCGACTTTGTCTCTGTAAAACGGACCTAAATCCCTTAAAGTAATGTGTAAAATAAAAGTTGAGGATACCATTGGAAAGAGCGTTAAATTTGCTATCTCTGTGATACAAAATCCGATTTTTAGAGACAGTACTTATTGATGAAAAAATAGCCAAAGTCCAAAATGTGAAGATTCCTTTCTGATTTCTTCGCTTTGTCATTACGGAGGCGATTCGGCGGGCACTCCTTGGGAAAAACTTGCCCAAAATCTCAGCTTTCCAACGGTATTAATGGTTTTTATTTTTAAGGGGGATCTTTTTTGAGAAATTTGAGTTTGTATAAAAAAAAATGAGAATTTTCAGGCACATTTTCACGCTGAATCGAATAGTGACGTACCCCGACCTCCGTAGTTACGAATTAAATCAGTCTCCATTTCAGGGTGTAGAAAGTGAACGGCATTACTTAGGAAATTTTTTTATTTTTGAGGGAGGTCCTTCATAAAATAAAATTACATGAACTGTTCAAAATGTCCGCCGTTCTCGCGGATGCAGAGGGTCGCTCGAGAATCAGATCCCCGAGGACAGGGGACATTTTGAACAGTTTCACTTACTAAGCTCGTTCATAAAATTGTTATTATCTATTGAAAAGAAAGAAACTTTAACGCTCTTCCCAACGGTATCCTCAAGTTTCATTTCACACAGTAAATTAGGGCAGTTATGGTGAGTTTAGCGAGTTACGGTCGGAAACACAAAACTCTGCAAATTCTTGACACAACGGTTCATTATCTTCTTTGTACAGATCACCCTTCTGTCTAGATCACTAGGTCTAAATGTCTAGATCCTAAATGTTAGATTAATTATTATTATCAATTATCACTAATTATTAACAATTTCATCAAGTACCTAGTGAAAATTATTATAATTTATTGTTAGGTATTAATAATTCGTATTTACTATTAATAATAATTATTATTAATTATGATTAATTAATACGATATAATTCGGGGGTTTTTAATACTACGTCGGTAATGATTTTTCTATAAAAGAAGTACCTACCAACAAACATTCGAAATTACCTTCATTTCCGTAGCACGAAACGCACCTCAGAACAACAAACTCGACATCACTTAACCCATATGATGTTCCAAAGAGCTTGTTAGTATGAAAATGGACCTGTATTTCAACAGTTTGATTCACGATCGTGTTGTGAGGCACAATCTTTAAGCCGTCATTGTAAACGAACGGCTGGTCGTACAAAGCTGCGGATGGTCTTAAAAAATTCTACGGAACAAACTCTATCTAAATATGAAATAAAAAACATACCGTTCTATATGAATTTTTCGAGATATGAGATTTTCAAATTTTCAAAATTCGTTTTGAACCCCTTCCCCTTGACCTAGGGTTATGAAAAGTTTCAAGGACCATTGTGGGGTTGGTCGAAACCCATAAAAAAAATTTCGTAATTTTAACTCAACGCTAACTGGGCAAAGTGCCGCGGACGGCCTACGGCGGACGGCGGACGGACGGATTTTGGTTTATTATCTTCGATAATGAACCATTGGAATCGCCCAAAGAAAAAAAAATTTTAACCCCCCCTCAAAATTTGTTGGTTTACGTTTCAAGACACGTAGATTCAGAAAATCGAATAAAAAAAAATCCGTCCGTCCGCCGTACGCCGTCCCCCGTACGCCGTCCGCCGTCCGCCGTCCGTGCCACTTTGCCCAGTTAGCGTTGAGCTAAAATTACGAAATTTGGTTTCTGGGTTTGGACCAGCCCCACAATGATCCTCGAAACGTTTCATAACCCTAGGTCAAGGGGAAGGGGTTCAAAACGAACTTTGAAATTTCGACAATGTCATATCTCTAAAAATTCTCATGAAACGGTGTAATTTTTAGTTCACTTTTGAATGACCTGAAAAATTACGAATCTTTTAAGACCAATTGGATTTTTGTGCGACCAGCCGTTCGTTCACAGTGACCGCGCAAAGGTTTAGGAAAAACACTAAACTTTCGCGTCGAAAACGGCCGTTATGTGACCCAACCCCCAGACGCCCAGAAGAAAACTACCTTTTTTCATCTTCCCGGTAAACTACCGTCTAGAAATTTTAACCGTGAGTCGGGGATAGACCACATTGCAATATTCACTCGGTTTCTCATCTGTAAAATAGTTTAAATAATACCTTTTTGTAATAATACAAATTAAATTTTGACGATGAGCTATTGACTTGAAATTTTAAAAAATAGGTCAGAACTGGATCACAATACAATATTCACTCGGTTTCTTGTCAGTAAAATTGTTTAAATAATACCTATTTGTTTAAACAAATTAAATTTTGATGATGAGCTAGATACTTGAAATTTTAAATATAGGTCAGAAATGGATGATATTTCAATATTCCCTCGGTTTGTATGACATGGTATGAGTATGGTATGGTATATTATTGTATGTATGATTTGGTATAATACAGTATGGTATGATAGGAAAGAAATTCGTATGGTATGGTATGAGTACGGTGAGAATATGGTATGGTGCCGATTTGCAATAAAGTCTGGTATAGACAGAAGGGTGATCTGCACAAGGAAGATAATAAACCGTTGTGTCAAGAATTTGCAGAGTTTTTTTTAATTCGATTTTCTGAATCTATCTTGAAACGTAAACCAACAAATTTTGAGGGGGGGTTAAAATTTTTTTCTTCTTTGGGCGATTCCAATGGTTCATTATCGATGATAATAAACCAAAATGAAGTACGAGGTACGCGGTGTGGGTGTGGGAGGGGGCGCAGAGACATAAAAGGTCTCGTTGTATGACGCACAAGTTGGCCTCCTGCCAGCCGTATTACGTCATACGCTCGTGCGTCATAGTCTCTGACGTACTTGTTGGCCTCCTGCCAGCCGTCTTACGTCATACGCTCGTGCGTCATAGGCTCTGACGCACTAGTTGGTCTCCTGCCAGCCGTCTTACGTCATACGCTCGTGCATCATAGGCTCTGACGCACTTGTTGGCCTCCTGCCAGCCGTCTTACATCATACGCTCGTGCGTCATAGGCTCTGACGTACTTGGTGGCCTCCTGCCAGCCGTCTTACGTCATACGCTCGTGCGTCATAGGCTCTGACGTACTTGTTGGCCTCCTGCCAGCCGTCTTACGTCATACGCTCGTGCGTCATAGGCTCTGACGCACTAGTTAGCCTCCTGCCAGCCGTCTTACGTCATACGCTCGTGCGTCATAGGCTCTGACGTACTTGTTGGCCTCCTGCCAGCCGTCTTACGTCATACGCTCGTGCGTCATAGGCTCTGACGTACTAGTTGGCCTCCTGCCAGCCGTCTTACGTCAAACGCTCGTGCGTCATAGGCTCTGACGTAATGGCCCGCCGGTCGCTTGTGTTCTGACGTGATCTGAGGGAAAGGGTGAATCAAGGGAACAAATTTTTCCCGTTTCAGTTTATGTGCCAAAGACAAGACATGAAAATGTCAAAAAAATATGTAAATAGGTACCTAAGCCCAACTGTAATGTCAATTTTCTGACAATGAGTTTTCGACTATAGTTTTCATACCTTTTTACTTAAGTACTTATTGCAATTATTTATTTATTTATTTATTGGCACAAACATAAAAGAAACAGACAAAATGAAGCAATCTAATTAGAAATTAACAGTTGTGCCCACAGAGGACTATAATGAATTTGAGACTGATAATGAGCTTTTTGCAAATAAAAAGTCTGATAACTACTTTATTACATCTTATTAATCTATTTTCAAGTTCCGATTCACAGTTGAATTTAGATGTTGTAAAAATCGAAATCGATGGAATGACGAAACCTGTCGACTACTGACTCAAGTGATACTGTCGACTTCTAACACATGTAGGTCGACTACTAGTGCAAAACCATGTCGACCACTGAAGAAAATGTTGGTCACTGGTATCGACTACTACCTAGAGCATTGGGATTTTTTACAAAACTTGTTTTTCCCTTTTCAAACCATGTTGAATAATATTTCCCGCTGCCAGGTCTTTTAGGGAAGGATCTTGGGTACACAATGAACAGGTTTGCAATGAGAAAAAAACCGAGTGAATCCAGTTCTGACCTATTTTGTGATCCAGTTCTGACCTATTTTTAAAATTTCAAGTATCTAGCTCATCATCAAAATTTAATTTGTTTAAACAAATAGGTATTATTTAAACAATTTTACAGACAAGAAACCGAGTGAATATTGCATTGTGATCCAGTTCTGACCTATTTTTAAAATTTCAAGTCAATAGCTCAGCATCAAAATTTAATTTGTATTATTACAAAAAGGTATTATTTAAACAATTTTACAGATGAGAAACCGAGTGAATATTGCAATGTGGTCTATCCCCGACTCACGGTTAAAATTTCTAGACTGTAGTTTACCTGGAAGATAAAAAAAAGGCAGTTTTATTCTGGGCGGCTACCCGGGACCCACCTAACGGCCGTTTTCGACGCGAAGTTTAGTGTTTTTCCTAAACCTTTGCGCGCTCACTGTGAACGAACGGCTGGTGGCACAAACATCCAATTGGTCTTAAAAGATTCGTAATTTTTCAGGTCATTCAAAAGTGAACTAAAAATTACACCTTTTGTTGAGAATTTTTAGAGATATCACATTGTCGAAATTTCAAAGTTCGTTTTGAACCCCTTCCCCTTGACCTAGGGTTATGAAAAGTTTCGAGGATCATTGTGGGGCTGGTCCAAACCTAGAAACCAAATTTCGTAATTTTAGCTCAACGCTAACTGGGCAAAGTGGCGCGGACGGCGGACGGCGGACGGACGGATTTTTTTTATTCGATTTTCTGAATCTACGTGTCTTGAAACGTAGAGCAACAAATTTTGAGGGGGGGGGGGGGGGGTTAAAAAATTTTTTTCTTTGGGCGATTCCAATGGTTCGTTATCGAAGATAATAAACCAAAAACATCTTAGAAGTAAAAAAACTCTGCAAATTCTTGACACAACGGTTCATTATCTTCTTTGTACAGATCACCCTTCTGTCTAGATCACTACGTCTAAATGTCTAGATCCTAAATGTTAGATTAATTATTATTATCAATTATCACTAATTACTAACAATTTTGTCAAGTACGTAGTGAAAATTATTATAATTTATTGTTAGGTATTAATAATTCGTATTTATTATTAATAATTATTATTATTAATTATGATCAATTAATACGATATAATTCTGGGGTTCTTAATACTAGGTCGGTAATAATTTTTCTATAAAAGAAGTACCTACCAACAAACATTCGAAATTACCTTCATTTCCGTAGCACAAAACACACATCAGAACAACAAACTCGACATCACTTAAGCCATATGATGTTCCAAAGAGCTTGTTAGTAAGAAAATGGACCTGTATTTCAACAGTTTGAGTCAAGATCGTGTTGTGAGGCACAATCTATGAGCCGTCATTGTGAACGAACGGCTGGTCGTACAAAGCTGCGGATGGTCTTAAAAAATTCTACGGAACAAACTCTATCTAAATATGAAATAAAAAACATACCGTTCTGTATGAATTTTTCGAGATATGAGATTTTCAAATTTTCAATATTCGTTTTGAACCCCTTCCCCTTGACCTAGGGTTATGAAAAGTTTCGAGGATCATTGTGGGGCTGGTCCAAACCCAGAAATCAAATTTCGTAATTTTAGCTCAACTTTAACTGGGCAAAGTGGCGCGGACGGCGGACGGCGTACGGCGTACGGCGGACGGAGTACGGCGTACGGCGGACGGAGTACGGCGGACGGACGGATTTTTTTTAATTCGATTTTCTGAATCTACGTATCTTGAAACGTAAACCAACAGATTTTGAGGGGGGGTTAAAAAATTTTTTTCTTTGGGCGATTCCAATGGTTCATTATCGAAGATAATAAACCAAAAACATCTTAGAAGTAAAAAAAAGTCGGATTTTCAGCGGGGTTAAAAAAAATGTTATGAGACAAAAGTTGTTGCAAATTAGTTGTAGAATCGATCCCTGAAGTTTGGGCCATTCATGCTGGGACACCGTGTATAGGCTGCCGCATGATTCACCCTCACGTTGACAACTTTTGATCTGCTCCAACTTTGAGCCCTCATTGTGAACGAACGGCTGGTCGTAAAAACTTCCGGATGGTCTTGAAAAATTCTAAAAAATAAACTCCATCTAAATGTGAACTAAAAAATATTTCAATTTGAATTTTTCGAGATAGGTACCTATGAAATTTTACAAATTTGTTTTGGACCCCTTCCCATTGACTTAGAGTTATGAAAAGTTTCGACGAAGTTATGAAAAAATTCGTGAGCAGATCGAAAGTCGTCAACATGAGGGTGAATCATGAGGCAGCCTGTCGGGTCAATGTTCATACTCGCCCAGCTCTTTCGAACAGCACATGGTTTTCAGATATCGAGTTAATTAATAATCATTAATAATAATTGATAATCATTATTCCTCATTAATAATCATTAAAAATAATACATAATAAAAATTATTAATAACTAACAATAATCATAAATAATTTACACTACTTGATAATGATAAATAAAAGTTATTGATAATTCATACCTACTAATAATTAATCTATCATTTAGTGAACTAGACAGAAGGGTGGTCTGTACAAAGAAGATAATAAACCATTGTGTGAAGAATTTGCAGAATTTTTATGAATCCCGTTAAGTACATACCGGAACATCTGATCTAGTTTGAAGGTGTCCATTTCCGGGTACGAGATAATGGCTCCCATCATCTCAAATAGCATGAAAAGGAAAAGCCACAGAAATCATAAAAAATTTAAATTTCAAAAAGTTCCAGTCATTTAAATTGAATATTTCCAGTAATTAAATCTAAATAAAAAAATGGGATCAACAAATGAATCGTTGTCTGGGTGAAGCCTAGCCTTATTGCACACTACGGCTCCACTACAGCCTCCAGACTTTGATTTCGGGTTCATGAGGTTCATAACCTAACCTAACCTAAGTTCATTAGCGATTGAATCCTTTTTATTGCATATAGAGCGTTCACGGAATCACTGGTAATAACTGAATTTCTACCTCACTCCTAATTGTACATGGCCAAATCAATGTTTTTAGCATTTTGGCTGTTTGCATTTTTGATGTCCATGCTTGAGCTCAACCCATCGAAATTTGGGAGGTCACTATCTTGAAATTCGAAATATCCTATCGAAAAGTTAGCGGCCATCAGGCAAGAAGGCTGGGCTTCGTCCAGACAACTACTGTAATATTGCCGATTTTTGTCTCTCGGGGAGGGGGGGGGGGGGCGTGATCCCCTCTTGATTCCGCCTCTGATTGACACATAGCATGACTAGATTATACACATTGACTTTAACACATATACGAGTGAGCAAATTATCCTAAACAATATCCGGGTCCCCTTACTAAGCTTACTAAGCTACAAAAAGCCCAGAATGCATTGGTGCGGTTCATTTTCAGACTGAAAATGGATGAACATGTCACACCGTACTACATGCGGCTGGCCTGGCTGAAGATCACAGAGCGGAAAAAGCTTAGTATAGCCGTGATGGAGTTCAAGGAGCTGAAGTTCCGGAGGCCGGGGTATCTATTTTGGAGAATTTGATTTCATATCAAATGTAAGCACTAGAAACCAAGGTAGGCTGCTTCAGGTCCCAATCCATCGAACTACCCGATACAACCGGTCCTTTGTTGTACAAGAAACTAAGATTTTTAATGATTTTGTACATTTGTTTGATTTAAGAATGAAAACTGAGATATTTAGAAATAATTCAAAGAAGGTATTATTGGAGAAGTATTAATTTATGTTATGTTAAAAGGAGGAGTTTATTTATTTTATTTTTTATATTGTTTACGTTAATTGTAAATATGTTTATGTGAAGATACATATATGACAAATAATTGTAAGAGGAATCTTTGAATTATATAGTCAGGGGGGGGGGTGGAAGAGAGGGCCTCAAGGCCCTAACCTCCCCTGGTGGTAAAATAAAACAATCAATCAATCAATCAATCCCCATCACAGCAGATCGCTGGTCATGTATAATTCCGGTAACTTATTATAGTCGCTTCGCTCGCTCTTGTAAATTAATAATGGTTTCAACCGCTGAATACAAATATTTCATGAATAACTTGGAATCAGTCTGACTGTATCCCACGGACAGGTAACATCCTCTCGTTGGTCTGGTGTCACAGTTGGATATGTTCCTGTCAACTATCTCGTCGACCCGCTAATTCACTCGTACCGTATGACTGAACTTCAGACCTTTCTGCGAATCCAGTGCTTGAATTATTCAACCACTTGTCCATATTATATCAGTACCAAATTATATTTCTCAAGTAAGTAGATGGATTAAAAAAATATATATATATTTCCTATAATTTTGACGTTGAAAGCGACTATATGATCGTTAAAATTTGATAAATTCATCGGAATACCAATTTATTTTGTGTTTTTCGTTTATTATTGAAGATGGAATCGACCAAAGAAGAAAAATCTTTTAACCCCCTCAAAATTTGTTGGTTTACGTTTTGAAATATGTAGTAGATTCAGAAAATCGAATAAAATCAACGGTTGTGAAGATTAACCTTCTGTCTAGATCTCTAAATGGTTGATTGATTATTATTATTTAAAGTACGCTAATTTTGGCCATGCACTCATCTTCTCGTCAGCAACTTTCATTTGAGTCCGTAGATTATAATCGTAAGATCTAGAACCCCCAGTGTTGTGGTGGGGGGGGGGGGTTTACCTCCGGGTTCAAAAAACATTAATTTCTCAAATCTCTTCTTCAACACATTCATTTGGACCCTAAGATCTGGACACCCCTCCCGCGCCACCCTCCTCTCTGCGAGGTATCCATTAATTAAAACATTAATATCGATATCTGAAAACCATGCGCTGTTCTTTTAAGCTGCCGTTCATTCACAATGAGGGCTCAAAGATGGAGCAGATCAAAATCGTCAACATGAGGGTGAATCATGCGGCCGCCTGTCGGATCAATGTTCATACTGGCCCAGCTGATTCAAACAGCACATGGTTGTCAGATATCGAGTTAATTAGTAATAATTATTAGGCATTTCTAGTAATAATTATCAATAATTCAGGTTAATTACTAATAATAATTGATAATGATGTTGAGGGATGTCGAGGGTCGGTCAAATGAAAATTGATTTATGTGCCAACGTTTCGAAGAATATATTTCTTCATCTTCAGGGCCTAAAAACAGTTTCATAATATTACTATTAATGAATTGCAGTTGTATCGTAGAAAATTGTTGATTACGTGACAAATGACATTATTGTTTACAACAAAAGTTGCTAGACAAATTGTGCTGGACTAGTAGAGTATAACAATTTTTTGAGAAAATTGATAATAATTTTGTTATAGGTGGTTATGTTGAATTGGAAAATAACCCGTGGTAGAATGTACAAAATTGAAATGGTGTGTAGGATGTACAATAATCAAATCCCCAGTTTCTTCAGTTTCATCCAACAACACTATAGCACGGCATCGGGTACCATTTTAAACAATTGGAAATCGGCACTTCACAAACATGTCTCACAAGAAAATTCACAAATGTTTTTTTACTTTTCGCATGTGTTAAGTTTATTAAGTTAGTTGGAATAACACCGACCTTTTTAAGGTACCTGCTTTTACGACTTTGTTTGTCCATTTTCACACGTGTTTCGGCGGCTTCTTTTTAGAAAAGATTCGTTTGCAAACGACTGTATTCCGTTTCTTGGCCCCACGATGTCCTGGCTTTTGTTACCCCACTCTTAGGTATACTCTTTCATCCGTATATATATAGGTAACTTTAAGCTAGCTAGTTAAGTTGTTACTTCTGTGCTCTGGAGGAAAGAACTTCCCTGTTGGAGTCTAACTCCATTTTAGAAACTGGAAGTCACAAATTATTGTACATCCTACACACCATTTCAATTTTGTACATTCTACCACGGGTTATTTTCCAATTCAACATAACTACCTATAACAAAATTATTATCAATTTTCTCAAAAAATTTTTATACTCTACTAGTCCAGCACAATTTGTCTAGCAACTTTTGTTGTAAACAATAATGTCATTTGTCACGTAATCAACAATTTTCTACGATACAACTGCAATTCATTAATAGTAATATTATGAAACTGTTTTAAGGCCCTGAAGATGAAGAAATATATTCTTCGAAACGTTGGCACATAAATCAATTTTCATTTGACCGACCCTCGACATCCCTCAACATCAATGTTACTGACGGTCAACAAAATCACACACACTTAATAATTGATAATAATTATCAATAATTAAGGATAATTACTAATAATAATTAATAATAATTTACACTACCTACCTACTTCATAATAATTAATCATTTTGAATGATAATTCATAGTCTACGATCTAGACAGATGGCTGACCAGCACGGACAAGATAATGAACCGTTGTATCAAGAATTTGCAGAGTTATTGGCAATGTAATGGAATTGGTAGTCGAATGTTGTGTTAGTATATTATACTGTTAGTATATTATACTAACACAACATTCGACTACCAATTCCATTACATTGCCAATAACTCTGCAAATTATGGCCACGACTTGTGATGGAAAGGTGAAGGAGCTATCAACTCGAGGTGGTCAATTCATAGTCCATAATAGCCAAGTCCGTACCTCAATCAGACCTATCTACTCGTGTATACCTGCATGGGTTACCCACTCGTGTTAGTTCAGTTAATGATAATTCCTAATAATAATTACCTATTCTATCACTTAGCTATCCAGACAGACGGTTTATCTGCACAAAGACGATTATAAACGTCAAAGCCCACCTTTCACCCGTTTCATTCAACCTAGAGTTATGAATAGTCTCAAAGAAGAATCTCTGGAAAATCAAAGCTCACAATTCGACTTTTATTCTTTGAGTATCTCAGAACGAGAAACTCGATATCCCAAAACCATGTATGTTTTGAATCAGTAACTGTTGTTTCCAAATATGAAAACTTTGCAAATTCTTGACACAACAAATTATAATCATCTTTGTGCAGATCAACCGTCTGTCTAGATCGCTAAATGATTATTATTTATTAATATGATTAATTATTATTATGAATTATCATTCATTTATTATTATTATTATCAAGCAGTGTAAATTAATATTGAGTAATTATTTTTAATGATTAATACTTATTATTAGGTAGTTATTAATAATAATTATTATCAATAATGATTAATTATCATTAATTAACTCGATATCTAAAAAACATGACATGGTGCTCTTCGAATCAGCTGGGACAGTATGAACATTGATCCGACAGGCTGCCGCATGATTCACCCTCATGTTGACGACTTTTGATCTGACCAACTTTGAGCCCTCATTGTGAAATTTACTAAATTTGGTTTACGGAGCTTTACGGACCATCCGGGAGCTTTGGACGACCAGCCGTTCGTTCATCAAGTCACTAAAATGAGGGTGAACTAGCTGTCGGGGCCGTCGCTGACGGGCAGAACTCGGGGTGTGTCCATCTACCTCTGTTATCTGTCCCGGACGGGCAGAACTCGGGATGGATCCATCTGCCACACTTACCTGTCGCTTTTCGGATTATACGTGTTACATGTCTCTTTACAAACAAACAATCTTAAATACCAAAAATAATATTCATCTGTCTCACGGGAAGGAAGAATTTAAGATTTTTACATTTCGGCTTCCCTATAAACCCCCACCCACATCTTATCACGCCTTTGAGCCAAAAATATTTTTCATATAGGTAGGTATATATTGTATATGCATATAGGCATATCGGATATATTCCAGACAATATGCTCACCCTCTCAGGCCCCCGCCCCGTAATCCAACAGCCCCCCCCCCCTCCTAAATGATTTTCATAAGTCGGTGCCTATGGATGCGTCATGCTGTCATCTTTGTGCAGATCATCCTTCTGTCTAGATCACTAAATGTTGGATTAATTATTATTATTATGAATTATCATTAATTATTGAATCTAGAACTAAAAAATTAGTAACACGTTAGAGAATTTACAGGATTTTCTTAGTAAAATTTTCATTCATATAAATCTCGGAAATTCACTATCGTGTTACATTAATCTAGACATAAAAACATTAGTAACACGATAGTGAATTT